>CM067484.1:28808936-28963172 GCA_034552555.1 Semaprochilodus insignis
ACTGCAATCCCACACCTCCTTCTGGGTGCAGCTATTCTTTTGATGATGAGTGTATAAATAGTCAGGATATATGAAGTGAAGATAGATATATAGGGAGAGTGAAAACAGAATGGAGGAATGAGAGATTATATTGGGAGGAGCAGGAATGGGGTAGAGGGCCTCCTCTCTACAGCTGCTGGTCATTTTTAAAGACACACACACACACACACACACACACACACACACGTACACCCAGAAACACACATATCAGACGGCCCCCTTTTTTCCCCAGACTGTTATGCAAGAGCTCGCGCCTTCTCAGTTTTCATATGAACACACATGCAACTGGTCTCTATCTGCCCTCAGTTCCTGATCTAGGAGGAGGGGAAATTGCTACACTGCTTCAGGAAAGTGATGTCATGGAAAGGGAGCGAGTTGCAGCTTAGAGAGAAAGAGGGGAATATACTCCAGAGTCCGCATAGCCTGCATGATAACCGTCATATGGGGCTGTGTGATATGGCAGAAATATCACAGTACTCAGACACATTCATGATGCACAACATTTATCTTTGAGCTGTTTTGTGTTATATGCTGGAACAGACACAGTTCAGTCTGTTGAGTACTGGGGACGACTGGGGTCGACTAGGGCTGCGTATTGGCAAGAACCTGATAGGATAGGATACGTATCATGATACGGGGTTATGATTCAGTGTATCATCATATATGGCGATACTCTAAGCGAGGTGATGTATTGTGACTTTTTAAAATCTATTTTTTTATCCTAATTGTTGAGGTAGGTTTGCTAATGTTAATGTTAGCACTGTGCCTTTACGCTGCTTGTTTAAGTAGGGGTGGAAGAGTGTAATGGCCAAAGATCGATGGCAGCACTGGAGGGGGGGGTTTAAAGACATCACAAAATGAACGAATCCTTTAAGGTACCTGTGCAACTTCTAAACCTCTTCTCATTGAAACCTGCAGTTATTCCTGTCCCATGACTTAGAAAAGTCATCAATTCGCAGAGTCCTGTTTTCAAGCTTCCGAGATCTGTCTCTTCGATTGCAGTGTTTAGTAAAATACTACTGGCATACGACTCTGTTGTCATGAGTGGCTCTTGTAACTGTAAATGACGGCCGACAGCGCAAAGCAGCTGTGTTCTATTTTGTCATCATGTTTTCCACATGGTTCCACAGTGAAATCGATTTAGATTCGGACGTCACTGAGAAACTCATGGCTGTTGCTTTGCCAAGGCTGAAACTGCATTGATCCCAGGGTTAATCAGTAAAGCCTCCTGATGGGAGTCTCGCCTTTTAGAGCTTACGCTGCTGCCCAAAAAGTTTTGAAAGAATGTGAACTTGGCCTATGTTTATCCATAGGCGCAGAGGCATCGGCTTTCATGGCTCTTCAAGGAACTTCTAATGCATCCCATGGGAATCCGTGGGCGGGGCTAGGAAATGAGGACCAGTAAAGAGTTATGTTGAACCCATTAAAACCGGCTTATCAAAAACATGCTTATTGCTGTATATTTAGTTTTTATATGTGCCGTGATCACAAAGGGCTCGAAGTGGGAGGACGTTTTTAGATGAAGTTAGATGAAGAGGGCTGCTTTAGGAGCGAGGAGTGCTTGTGAATACTTGAGGGTGTCAACTCTATCTTCATGTTACGTAACAGACAGTGATGTCAGTATGGAGTTGCAGAGTGAACTTGCTATGGTTTGCATGCACACACAGACACTCACACTTGCATGTGCCCAAACTCTTGCTGGCCTTCTCCTGCATACTCGGACCATCTTGGAGGTCACTTGAGCTACTTGTACGGTGTTCCATTTTTAGATTGTGTGCAAGTTTCTTCATATGTGTACGTATGCAGTAGGGACGGGACAGTATGGGCATTTTGTGTCGTGATATCTGTGATCACAGTTATGGTATTATCCCAATTAGAAATGCAGCGGAATTTCAGCCACTGAAAACGTTTGGCCCGAAGTCATTAAAAGTGGCACTTTTGTTTTGGGCCAAAAGAGAAAACAGGTCAGTGAATACACTGTATTAGCAAAATGATGTGGACACTTGACCGTCACATGTGTAAGAGGTTGTTGGACATTCCGTTCCAAAAACATGGTCATTAATATGGAGCCCCCCCCCCCTTCTTTTGTGGCTATAATGGCCCCCGCTCTTCCGGGAAGACTTTTTTTTTTATAAGGCTTTTAAGTGTGTTTATGGGAATCTGGGCCCATTGAGTCTATCAGGTATTTGTGATGTCATGTACTATATTGAACATATTGGATGAGAAGGACTGACTCACAGTTTACCCCAGCGCAGGCCACTGGAATTCCTCTACAACGAACTCATTGAACCATGTCTTTATGGGGTCTTAAAATGTGTATGCTGTAGCATTAACACCACCCTTCACTGGAACTAATGGGCCCAAACCCTGAAAAACAGCCACTATCCCTCCCCAACCAAACTTTGTCAGCACTGTGCATTCTAGTCAGCGGCGTCCTCCTGACATTGACCAAACCCAGGTTCGTCCTTCAGAGTGCCTGATGGTAAAGTGTGATTTATGTGTTTCCACTGCTCCAGAGTCCAGAGTCCGCAATGCTTTACACCACTCCTGCTGATGCTTAGCAAAGTGATCTTAGGCTTTTACATTTAGAACTACCCCTGATGATGCAGAAAACCCAAAACGATTTTATTAATCCAAAATCTCAAACACAACAGCTTCTGCAGAGGGGTCCACAGATGACATCTGGTTCAGAAATTCAATGTCAAGAAGTAAAATCATCACTCATCATCAAAAGAATGACTCCATGACAGTCACGACACCATTGCAGTCTTAGACGGCGTTGGCGTGGTGTTAAGGGCAGTCGTGCGGCCGTAATAGTGCTGGCAGGATGAATATCTGCAGTCGTGGCTGTTGGGTCAGTCAGGTACAGCGATGCTTACATCGCGCACACACACACACAGATCCCCAGTAGCCTTTAAAGGCTACTGGGGCTCTGTTGACCACATACAACTATATAAGGGTGTGCTTTTATGTAAATGAGTCAGCCATGAGCCAAGCCGTGAGCAGTGCGGAGTGGGAGCAGAGTAAGATGATTCTGATTGGAGCATGGAGTGACGTTCCAGAAAGTTGGAGTGTTAGTGTCCTCTCTCACTTGGAATTTACTCTACCCTGCGAGTCAGACAGTTCTTTTTTTTCATACTGACCACCTCTGACTTACAACAGATGCAGCAGTGACTCACCAGCTCGCACATGACAGCCATTCATACACAGCGTGTGCCCTGCAGACCTGTTCAGCAGACATACATCCTGGAAATTCTCCCTGATTCTCGCCCTAGCCTGTGGTTGGGCCGGTACTTTAAGCCTAAACCTTTGTGTAGCACAGAAAGTCTGGCTAGTTGTTTGTTTAATAACGCTCAGAAATGATTGAACCAGGAGCGGATGTGGAGCAGACTCTCTGACGTGTGAAGTAGTGGGAAATCGAAAACCCAGTGTGGCGCTAAGAGTGGAACTTCCATGCTCCGGCTGTTAACAAGTGGACCAGTGTTGGGTTTATCGTTGTTCATTGTTTGCAGCTGTATGCACTTTAGCTAAATGTCCCTTTTTCTGCTGTGAGTGCACTTGAGATACCCGGATGGTGTTCTACTCCAGTCAGACTTTCTAGTATACAGGGGGAGCTATCCTCATGGTGTACTGCCTCCCATCATGCACCGCGGCCTCACCAGCTCTCAGCCTGATTTAGCCAGAACAAATGGCAGTGGGTAGGGTGGCCTCTTTCATAACCCCAAAAAGGAGGACATCATAGGCACGATACAAGCCAGAATTAAAATCATAACCTAACCTATAACACACAAATTTTTGTTGTACTCATCTAAATGGGTGGAATGGATGACATCTGTGAGTCAGACGGGAGCTTACTAATTGACTAGCATTTAGAGGGCTGACCTGCGGTTAGCCGGCAGGCGTGCAATGTCACATGACCTTGTTAAACCAATAAAATGCAAGGCATGTCTTTTGACACAGACGTGAGCCAATGGCACATGTAATATTGTTAGTGAGTGAACATTTTAAATAGTTCATCCCAAAAAGAGGACTAATAGGCGTCCGTCCAGGTATTGCGACGGACGGAGGACTGGGAGTTCAAAAACCACACAGTCCGGCCTAAAGCTGGACGTATGGCCACTGTCGTGGCGGGTAACACTCCAATAAATGAGTGTAGTGATTGTAGTGGGGTATGTGTTCATCAGAATGAGCCTCAGAAAGTTAAAATATACAGGTCTGAAGATTAATAAAAGATGTAGTGTGCCATTTCGAATACAGCCCATGATTGTTCACCCTTCTATTACACTGCTCGTTAATGCTGTAATGCTGCCAGGCTGAACATCTCGTTGGTGCTGCATTTGATCACTGATGAGGTTTGATAGCATCAAAACAGTAGCTGTCCAGTCTACTCTATCCATGCACACCAGTATCATGATCTCTTTGGTCTCAGTGGGGGATTTGCATCATCTGTATCTGTTTCTGTTGGTGTCTGTGTCTACCTGGCTTCACTGTTTATAATATACAGCTTTATTCTGAAAGTGACGTATGTGTTTTTCAGTGGGCCACATTGCGGATGGAGAGAGGAGCCAAAGAGAAGAACCATCACCTGTATAAACCCAATGCTAATGGTGAGTTTACCGTGTGTATATTTGAACAAGTCTTTAACTAGGACTATTTGCTTTAGCTCTGTCTGTTCATGTGTATGTGTGCACATCTGCTTGTGATGTTTGCCTGGACGTGTTTGTTTTGGCGTCGTGTGTAAATGTGTTTCTCCGCAGATGGTGTTTCCTGTCTGTCCACCTATGGATAATTCCATAGACTGTATGTCACTGTGCAGAAGTCAGAGAACATGTCATTTCTAGTGAAAATGGCCAGGGCGGCAACGGTTGTCACAGTGGGTAGCAAGAAGGGTCTGGGCTTGATTCCCAGCTGGGGTCCTTTCTTGTGGAGTTTGCATGTTCTTCCCATGTCTGTGTGGGATGCTCCGGTTTCCTCCCACAGTCTGAAGACATGCGGTCAGGTGGTGGTCTTTTTTGTCACTGGGCGTCTCGTTTCTTTTCAGGCATCATAGCCAAAGAGCCCACATCTCTGGAGGAAGAGCTGAAAGAGATCCGCCGCAGCGGCAGCAACCGGGACCTGAGCGGCTCCTCCTCCACATCCACAGGCCCTACCCCTTCATCCTCAGAGTTCGCCATGTCGGACATCTTCTACTTCTGCCGGCGCGGTGTGGAGAGCATCGTGGACGACGAGGTGACCAAGCGCTTCTCAGCCGAGGAGCTGGAATCGTGGAACCTGCTGACACGCAGCAACTACAACTTCCAGCACATCAGCACCCGGCTCACTGTGCTGTGGGGGCTCGGGGTGGTCATCCGCTACTGTTTCCTTCTGCCTCTCAGGTAAGTGCTGAAGGTAGTGATGAAAATCCTGGCTGATACACCTGCCAGAAAACCAAAACTATTTATTTTTTAAATTCATTTTTTATTCACATTTATTCAAAACATAAAATGTACATGGCAATAAAGAAAATACACTTTTCTCATTTATAAAGCAGCAGTTAGTAGGACAAAACTGAGACATTGCAGTAATACAGTTTATATTAAATTAACATGCTGAAACGATTACAGTGTGTATACTACAGCATGTGCCATAGTGTAACGCCAGAGAGACTAACCAGACGCACGCAGAGTTAAAGGGCAGATGAGGTTTATTAACTGAACTGTAGTGCACGACAATACAGGTGAAAGTATGCCTTGGCAAACATACCAGAGGGAATAGTGAAGCCAAAACCAAAAGATAGTCTGAGGGAAAAACATGAAAGGGCAGTCCAAACAAAACCAAGGGATAAGGAGAAAGAAAAAAATGGAAAAACCAATCCAAAAGCAAAACACGTGTCGAATAGAACAATAATGAAGAATACCGCTACACCACAGTAGGCAACAGGAGTTGGCAATACCTCGCGAAGGGGCAGGCGAAGGGAAGGCACATATACAGCTCTGGAAATAAATAAGAGACCACTCCAGTTTCTTCTTAAATCAGCATCTCCACATGTACAGCAGGTTCTTGAGGAACAGAAGGTTGGGTTCTAGCTTTACTGGCAGGTACAGTGAACGTCTGGTTCATAAGAACAAGGTCAAGCAGCAAACACACAGGACAACACAGCTACAGACTGGCAGAGGGCGAAAACCACTCTCTACTGACCGTGATGAGCGCCACCTCATTCCAATGTCACTTAACCACCGTAAGATGACCTCAAGTGACCTACAGACAGACTGGCGAGCGGTGGCTGGGGTGAAGTGCACAGCGAGCATGGTTCTAAAAACAGGCTTCTGGAGGCGTCATTAGTCATTTTGTAAATAAACAGATCTAAAATACAATATTTGAGCTGAAATTTGGGAGACGTGTTTCCAGTAGTGTATAGAATAAAACAGAACTGCTCATTTTGGTCAAACACAAACCCAGAAACTGTACAACTAGAGAAACTGATCATTTTGAGGCGGTCTTAATTTTTCCAGAGCTGTATATACAAACAGTATTGTTGAGGTGCAGGTGTGTGGGGTTAGAACTCTGGAGATTACAAGCGTGATAGTGGTGAGCATGTGACCGTAACATCATGGAGCGGTGCACTCTGGGGATTGGAGTTTGGAGGAGCGGTGGAGACGGGGGAAATACCTGGAAGAGTGACACATGGAATCCAGCAAAGGCCCTAAATTCTGTAATTTTTTAGCTGAGGTTTGCGCTTTTGCACTACTGCAATACGGACCACAAATTGTTGTGCTAGTGGAGACTTTCACCTCTGCTTCAGTCTGCTGCAGTCTGCATATCGAGTGGGATGCTGTGTTTTCCAGTGGTATCAGAGTTCTAATGGAGAAGTTCTGTATGATTTTTGGGGTAACCAGTAATTACATATGGTTCGTCAATTATCCCTTGTAGAAACCATGACGTAGATCCATGCTGCTAACCCCCGCCCCCACTTTTACCTGCTTGACCTGTGCTAATCATTGCCATTATAATTCATAAGATTCGGTAAGTATTACCAAATGTATACCATATATAAGTTGTTACACTTTGTTGTAGTCCTGTTTTAATGTTCTGGGTTTTCGCTGCCTCTGTTACCCTTTCGGCTGAAAACTGAAGCTACCACTTTTGACCTGTTTGGGCTTAAATGTTTTAGTGACTAGGTGAGAGAAAAGGAGAAAGAAAGAAGAAAGGAAAGAGAGGAACAGCAGCTGTGCCTCTTCTAAAGATAATGATTTGCTGCATCAGGTGTTTTGAGTTGGAATGGGCAGCAGGACGGCAGAGAGCGAGTGACCGCTGTTATAGAAACCGAAATAGAGGAAGGTGAGCGAGAGAGGAGAATATGTATACTACTGCTACTGCTAATAATAATATTAACAGAAAATGATACAAGAGTTAAATACTGTATTAGGAATATTGGAAAGTGGTGTATCAGGTATTATAGCATAATTATTTAATATTATTATTATTATTATTATGAAATAACAAGATGTGCAAAAGGTCTTCTGACTTGGAGCAATAACACCTTAAGGACTGGGTGGTTAGAAACGGGCTCGGACTGTGTCTTGTCAATTGGAAGCTCCTAAAATAGCTAGAACACAAGATAACAGCCAGATAGGTTTATGCTATAATGGTTGCATGCTAGGGCTGCAATAAACAGCTATATTGATAGGAGAATAGTCTATTGATTAATTGAATGAATAATAGATTATTCGAATTTTGATTCACTCAGTTACTGAATAACTTTAATGTAGCTCTCAGCTTTTAAATTAAGCTTGAGGTTGTTTTATGCGCCTGCTTGCTAACAGTAAAGTCAAAGATGAAAGCTTATTCAAAAATCCACTGCTTTAATGAACTAATGCAAAGGATGAATAAAACTTTTTTCCTGTCAGAATGTACTAGTTAAATTAGTCGCCAGCTAATTTGGGAGCCCATTTTAGTCGATCGTGTTGATTAATCATTGCGCCCCTATTGCATACAATGAGCAAAAGAAAGACAATGAAATGGTTGATTTCACCATTTATCCTCAGGTAAAATGTCATGACTGGGACAGGCCAACATACCTAGAAGTCAAATATTTTGACCCCTTCTAACTGCTGTGCCCGCTGCCACTGTTCTGATGATTTCCCAGTAATAGGCTTTTAATACACTAATGTAGATCTCTGCTGGTTTTAAATCCATGCAAAACCGTCTACTGCAGGTTTCGTACAGTTATATGCAGGGGTTTGATTGCAGCTGGTAGAACTACATGCTTGAGAAAAATAAGTAAACACATCTACAGGGAATAAACATTAGTGCGCAATTTCTATTTAGTTGCAATTTCTATTTCTGTTTAGTTATAGGCCTGTATATTCTGCACTTAATAATTTGATATGGTATAGAAACCCTGTTAAACAGTATGTATAAGCTCCACAGACAAATAAATAAGCCCCCTCTGTGATGTTCTGGAGGTTTTTTAATTATGTGGAAATGGGTCCTTTGGTTGAGGTGGCAGTACATTTGAACCACAGTGCCTACACTTGGCTTGTCCTACCAGGGAACATGACACTCCTGTCCCTTTATTCCAATATGACAGTTCTCACATTCTTCAGGCTGCAAATGTGACTGATTGGCATGATGAACATTCAGGATCATTCACACGTCTTGACTGGCCCACAACATCCCCAGATTTGAATCCTCTTGAAAACCTGTGGGACTAGAACAACAGGTAAAATGCCAGGGAAGGCATCCACCAAATCTGGCCCACCTTATCATTGATGTTGTCTACATCAGGAACTTCACATCTTAAATCTCAGCTGTTATTGGTGCTCATAGAGGTATTACACACTGTTCAGTCCAGTAAGCTCATCAGTTTCAAAGGCACACGCTTTGTCCCTCAGAGGCGCGGGTGGTGCTGTAGCGTATCCCAGTGCTCAACGGGCAGAGGGCAGGACACACCCTGGATAGGCCAGTCCATCACCAGGCGGACACAGACAGACATACACATTCTCTCTCACATACACACACATACACACACACACACACACACACACACACACACACGCACACACACACACACACACACACAACTGTAGCACCTGAAAGAAGCCCATGCAGACATGGGGAGAAGATGCAAACTCTAATTTTAATTCTAGGGAACAAAAAAGGGTTGGAAAAATGAATAGACTGTTTTTGTTTATATAAAACTACACTTGACGCTATATGCGGACCTCGGCGGGGAGAAATAAGGGCAAGAAAAGAAGCAGGACATCAGCTCTGTAACTTGAAATATGCCATAACTTATTTATTTATTTATTTATTTATGTTTTCCACCAATTCAACTACTAAGAAGTAACTGTACAGACATGTAAACGTATGTTCCCTTAGAAAACCAACAACATGCAATTTGACTGGGGTGCCCACACATTTGCATATGTGTCTGTAACACGCAGGCAGTATGCATCCAATTTGCGCCTGAAACTGGAGCACACGGCTTGGTACATCAAGCCCTGGAGGTCACTGTAGAACGGCAGAGGGAAGGCACAGAGGGAGCGGAGCAGCTGGAGTGATGTGGTTTAGGATTCAAAGATGGCAGAGCAAATATTCCACTGTTCACTCCCATACACACCCCACCAGAGTGAATGTCACAACTATCATGAAGAAATATTCAAATCACACATGGTGCACAGCTGCGCCCTCCACTTACTCCACAGTAAGGCCACAGAGAAGCCAGTAATGTGCCGTCCTTGTATTTGCATATCTCTCTTGATTAGCCAGTCTAACTTAGATCTGCTGCAGCTAAAAGCTCAGTGTTGATGCATCAAATGAACCAGCTGAAGTTAATGGCACTACGCATTCCATTTACATCACATAGTTACATAATGGGTTTCCATAATTACAGAAACTACAGTTATATGCAGACGTTCCGAGCACAAGTGGACCGGCTACGTATTATGTAAACACGAGCTCTGCAGCAGTCTACACTCATTGTCAAAAAACAGTTGCACAAATAGCTGTACCCAGGAGGAATCAACTGACAGGAATGAAACTTGGTGGGTAGGTTTGACATTGTGAGACATGCGAACGATTCAAGTTTCACGCTCTGCTGTGTAACCTGTACCTGACTACATGCACGCACACCGTTACGAGGACTGCCCTTAATGGACTGCAATGGTGTCGTGCCAGACTGTCATGGAGTGACTCAAAATGGTGGTGGGTTGTCTTCAGTGACGAGTCCCGCTTTTGTCTTGCTGGAGACGACCAACGAATCCGTGTGTGGAGGCACCGTGGTCAGTGTCAAGATGAGTGGTTTGTTATTACGCGTCACATGTCCAGAAGGCCTGGTGTCACTCCACCTCCACCCCTACCGCACAATCTGCCAAAACTGTGTGAGAACATTCAAGCTGCATGGGATGGATTATCACAGGACACCATTAGGAACCTCTACAGCTCCATGCCGAGACGTCTGGCATGTTGAGTTAGTAAACATGGCAGCCCAACACCATACTGAGAGACACTACTTCTGTATGTGTAGCTGAATAAATATTACTCATATCAGTCTAAATTTATCATCATTTATTGTTCCTGGTAATCTTTATCATCCTTACCAATAGCACTGCAGTCTGACACTTTCTTCTGGGCGCAGCTATATTTTTGAAGATGAGTGTATTTTAAATCTCTTTTCTGTTCCTGTAAATGTTGATGCAAAGTTATTGTATGTTTGATTTACTTAACATTTTTTTTGGGGAAAAAAAGATTGGACATTCTACTAGGTCAGCACTCAGTAACACTCTCTTTGGCAGGTAGCCCAGCTTGCAAGCACGTTTTGTAGCCAGCTAGGAGAGTTTCTATTTTCATTCTAGGAATTTTCTCCCACTCTTCCTTGCAGAACACTTATAGTTGTAAGATATTCCTGGTCTGTCTCTGTCTTGCATGCGCAGCATGTTTAAGATCTCCCCACAAGTTTCCAATAATGTTTAAGGGAGGGGACAGTGAGATCCTAGTCCGAAAGCTTCAGCTTGCATTTCTCAAAAATAGCGCATTGTGGATTTTGCGGTGTGTTTTGAATCATTGCCTTGCTGTAGAAGCCAGCCTCTATTCAGCTTCAGTTTCCTGACTGACTGTGCTGCAGTTACTCCTAGAGATATGCTAATATTTAGTAGAATGTGCATGTTTCCTGTGTCACTCTCTCACAACCTCAAAGCGCTCCTAACAGCTGGCAAGGTGTGCTTTTCATGAAATGCCGCTCCTCGTGTTGTCAAATGTTGACTTTTGTGGTAAGGTTCCTGATCAGGTTTCCTTTTGATGACTCTTCAATGGAGATCATGTTTGTTCGACCAACACTGCACAGTAGAACTGCTTCTCCTTTGTCCAGCTAAACCTGCCTATAGGTCTTTTTCTGCCATATGGGGGTTTTGCTTTGCCTTTCAGACCAGCATGCATACAGTTCAGTCTGCGAGTTTTCTCTGCCTTCCAGGTCTTGCCTTGACGTCCACAGTTTCCCTTCACCGCTGTTTCTAAATGACATATAGAACAGTACAAGCAGTTTAAAATTTTTTTCCCGGCTGTGCAGGCATCTGTTAAACTATATTTCAGATCCTCAGCCAGCTTCTTAGAGGAGCCCATGGGCGCTGAGTGTTAGCAAAAGATCTAAAGAGTCAGGAAATGTATTATGCTCTTGAGGTGTCAGCAGCTGACAATGCCTAACCAGTTCTAACAAGTTCATTTAAGGCCTAGCAAGTTAATTAAGTTCAGAGACTTTACGTTTGGAAAGGTGTCCAAACCTGTGCACTAGGACTATCTGTATATTCATTTGTTGATCATTTGTTTATATTAATTCCTATTCCATCCTGTTCAGGCATCCGACAGCACAAAAAGACACCATTTGTTGTTATTCCATGGATCACCTGTATCGCTCCGCTCGTTTCTACTGGTTTTCTCCCACCACAGTGCCAGTGACGCGTCCAGGGGTTTATGTCGTTCTGTAATTCAGCTTAATTTTCTGTTTGGTGAAAACAGAACCAAACACTGCGAGAAGAAACACAGTCAACACTCTCTAGCTCAAACCACAGCCCTACGCTTTACTCTGGAAAACCCACCACTCCGCCCACATTCAGGCTCTTCAATATAAACGTCCTTGTACAAATTAAGGCAAAAAAGCCCAACAAACATTTCCTCTCTTTAAAAACACTGGACTACTTACAATGAGACAGAGGTTAGTGAGTTTGGTAGATGGAGCAATGCCTACACTGCCAGCGCCGCTGCCTGGAGATTTGGAAAAAGGCGAATCTCAAATCTGCCCATTTGCTTTCAACACGGGCATCGGCGGTGGATTTTCTGAATCAGCAGCCCTCGTAAGGGCGACGCTCCTCATAATTGTTTCTGTTGTTTGCTGCCAAATCTCCAGAGACCAATAAATGGTATTCGCGACAGCTCTACTTGCCACTGTTGCTACTTTGTTTTAATCAAATGCAAAGTAACTGCATTAATATGTACAAAAATAAATACATGAAGTATTATTTTTTAAACTTCATTAATCTTTAACTTTTTAACTTATAATTTATAATTACATGGCTAGTTATATGGTGAATTACATTTCCATTACATTTGTATTCTGCACCGATAGATTCCAGTATTTGGCATTGCTGGCAAAAACTGTGACCAGAGGTCCAATGTAAAGCTGACCTGACAACGTGCAGTTAGTCACACTTCAGACAACAGTGGTCTGACTGTTCAGGTTGATGTCCTTTTTGCCCTGATCTGAGCAGTTGCACTGTTTCCAGTGTGATGGTTCAGGCTGTGAGATAGCTGGCCCTGTGTCAGTATGAGAGAGTAACCGATAGCTGCAGTGGAACCTCCAGCAACCCCTGCTGTGACAGGCTAGTCCGAGTTTAGCACGTTCAACTCCAGGCTAATTCTGCCTCTCCTCCGAGCCATATGGGTCTTCAGTAGGATTAGAAGCTGACAGGTCAATGGCCTTAACCCACATTCTGTAATACAGACTCCAGTAGATTGTGTGTGTGTGTGTGTGTGTGTGTGTGTGTGTGTGTGTGTGTGGTGACGGAGGTACTGGGGGAAGAGCTTTATAATTGAGCTCTTTTTAATCAGATGTTCTTCACTTGGGTATTGCGTGTGCTTAATTGAATCTTAAGGTAGCTCTTTGTGGGAAGGAGTTCACCCAGCGCTCAAATGTACAAGTGCAGAGCTGAGTCATTATTTGAACTGGAGATGTTTTGAGGGTGATGATAGATATTTATTTGAAAGGCTTAAATTACATAAACCTTAAAACATAATAGTCTCTGAAAAAGAGAAGCTTCTCATTAACCACAGCCTTATGTCTCACACCCTCGACTCGACTTTTAACTGCCTCCAGAGTGTTTGGGCGATGACCATAAGTAAGCCATTCCTGTTCCGCTTCTTTTCGGGCATCTGACAGCATAACAAGACATAACGTTTCTTGTCTCTAGGTAAGAGCGCTGGCTTGGGATTGCTAGATCGTAGTGCTCATATGCTTTATATATAACAGTGCTCTTCTTTCTAGGTATGAGCACTGACCCTTGTTCGGGCAGCATCTGAGCTCATGGCAGGTTTTAGGCTCTAACCTTCTTGTACTAGCTAGGAAACATTCTCAGACCTAACACTAAGCATGGTTGTAAGTCGCTCTGGATAAATGTAAATGTAAGACATTAGATGTTGTTATTCCATTGATCTCACCCTTATCGCTCCACTCGTTTTTGCTGGTTCTCCTCCCACCACAGTGCCAGTGACGCAGCTGTGGCATCCATATTTATGTTGTCATTTTTAGTCATATTGTTAAATACACTGTTTAATAAAATTGAAGGGGTCATAAATGCATAAAGTGTAGTTGTCTCCAGAGGTGGATGAAGTACACAAACCATGTAGTTGAGTTACAGTTACAGAGATCCTCAAGGTATAATATTCCTCCAGTAAAAGTAAAAGTTCCTCCCTTTAGACCTCCACTGGAGTAAAAGTACTGAAGTATTTACCTTCAAATGTACTTAAGTATGGAGAGTAACAGTAGCATGATTTATTATGGCTCTAATGTCCTGTTATCATTTCTGGAACAAGACTCTTAATCAGCTCAGTTTAGGTGAAGAGACTCTAGTGTCTCTCAGTCCACCCGTCTTTAATAGAAGGTCATTAATTAGTCTGACACTGATGTCTATTATAATCATCATAAGCACTAAACACTGAAGGAGAACAGGTTCCATTAGCTAGAGCCAAGCTCTGTCCAACAGGTCAAAACAAGCTCAAAACAAAGTGACCAATGTACCTTGATTGGTGGGCTCGCTTCATGTTACTTTCGTTTGGACATGTTACGTTTTTATGCTACATAAGCCAAAAGGAAGGACAGATTTGGTCATAATGTAGTGGAATCAACAGTAAGACAATAGAATTAAAAATGTATTGGAGTTAAAGTAAAAAGACCCCCAGAATGGAAACACTTCAGTAAACTAAAGATGCTTGAAAAAAAATATTTTAAACAAGATTTTAAGCAAGACACGTACTGAAAATGCCATTTGGGACGTAATCTGTAAGATACCTGAATTGACTTATAGAAGATATCCGTGTAATTTCCCTGAATTTCCACAAGTAGTCCAGATTCACCGACCATAAACCCAAGATGACCACATCAGTGTAACACCAAAGGACACACTCAGTAACAATAACAACACACGACCTGTCAGCAGCTTTTGTTATAGAGTAGTGGAACAGGAATACAGTTACTTTGGGAGCACCAAGTTCACCCATCACCTTATTCCTGTCAGAGTGTAAGGACTACACACAGTACAGATTTGTTCAGATTGCTTCAGTCTCCTGCAGATGGATTCATAGATTGAGAAGAGGTGGTACAGTGCAGGGAATGTCTCGTTCCGTGCGTGGAAAATGGCTCCAAAGCAGATGGTAATTGTTGATTGGCTAAAAGGAGTGACTGCATTTGGGCATGCCAAAGACCATAATGTGAAGAAAGTAGCTGAATCTCCAGGATGTGTGGAAGTGTACAGTCATACAGGTCTACCAGCAGTGGCTAAAATCCCAATCTACAGGAAATTCACCTCGGAATTGTGCCAGGGAAGGCATCCACCAAATCTGACCCAATTGCACAATTCTTTGATGCAGGAGTGTCTGAACATTGATGTGGCCTACATCCAGAAACTTGTCCAGTTCATGCCAAATCGATCGAAAATGCAAAATTTCGGTGGCTGATTGACATTGTGATATGGGTTTCAGTGATGGACACATTGTTAAAGGCTGTGATGACAGAACGAATCAAATAACATGGCACATAGTAAATAGACTGGAGAGAAAGTAGTGTTAGGAGAAGCTTCTGATATTAGAGTGGTGGTGCGCTTTATGCTGTTATGCTTTATGTAGGATGTATGCTGCTATATCTAAAGCCACTTCTGCAGTGAAATATGTTGAACGTGATTACTACTCTCACTCCTTCTGTCCCTGAAATCCATCTTTATCAGACTTTATGTACATGTTGTGGAGTAGTTATTGGTTACTACAGGCTAATGGCATATCTGCTTTTGTTATTTTCAGGTTGACGCTTGCCATCACTGGGGTGACACTGTTGGTTGTCTTCACCACCATAATTGGATTTTTGCCCAATGGGAGGTAAGGATCATGGGTTCTGGGATGGAACTTGAGTTGAAAGAGTCATTTATGAATGTATCTTAAGCCATATTCGAGCTGGATTAGATTGTATTCCCAGTATGGCCCAGTAATTGATTACATTTAAGAGATTTGACTTGCTGATTCCTGGCTGGTTTCCCAAAATGACCTAGATTGAATCTTCAAAGAGACGTCTTGTCCCCCCCGCCTTCCCTCATTTGTCCCATACAGCCCCATTCATTTTTGGCCCTACCCAAACGGCTGTTTTCTTTCACCTACAGACACCAAACTGCATGTACACACTCAGGGCAGATCCCCAAACTCTAATCCACAGAGATACTGACCCACACTCCTCTATGTGTCGTTGTTTCATCTCTCGTATTTATTTTCAGCAACACCTCAGCAACCAGCTAGCAGCAAACTTAAACTGCGCAATCACCCAGTACATATCAGACCCGTAAAACTGCGGATGTGGTACATTCATACTGGATTCAATTCACAGATCTCTTCGGTAATCCCATGTAAAACTAGTCTGGCTCCTGTAGGGCTTTAGTCTCAGACTCTTTGTAACAGCTGGTTAAGCAAGTGTGTGTGTGTGCGTGTGTGTATGTGTGTATCTGTGCAGGATGAAGAATTTTCTCAGTGAGAAAGTGCATTTGATGTGTTACCGCATTTGTGTGAGAGCGCTTACTGCTATCATCACCTACCATCACAGGTGAGTACACACAAACACTTCACCATAAATGTAACATGACACCAACATGCAGAACCTCCCACTGGAGGGGCACCTGAAATCTCTCTCACTCTGCAACGTACCAACACAAACACTTACGTACTCAATTACTACAGTGCTTTATGCTGCTTGGGTGCTGACTGAACCTGCATGAATACAGAGACCCATGCAGGACACTTGACTCTGTTTCTTGTGATGACCTGGCTTAAAGGAGAATTACTAAGAGTTTAAACGATTACAATGTGGTGTGGTTCGATATGAACATGACCTCTGTCACCACAGCTATAAAGTAATCTGAAGTCTGGTAAGTCCCTCTACACCATTTATCATCAAACACAAATGACTGTGTTTCATAGTGAACCTGATCGGACCAAGATTGCCAAAGCATGTAATGCCTCGAAAAGCTCTCTCACAGCCAGTTATTATGTGACACGGTTACAAATACTCTGAGATACTGTTGTACACTCATTCTGAGAACGTTTTGGCCTAAAACACATTTTTAATCCCATTTCTAGTGAAGAGATACCTGCAAATAGTCACCAAAGAAAATGTATTGTTTATGGTATATTGACGTTTAACAGTCATCAGCTTCACAAACAAACTTCAAGTCAAATCACGTTTATTGTCACAGCACATTTACACAGGTATGAAGTTGAGTAAAAATTCTTGGGTGCACAGTCCAAGAACCACAAATGGACAATAAATATACACGATATTAAACACCAGAATAGGTTTACTTATCCAAATATAGAGTTTTATGTAACAGTAATGTAAAGTTATGAATAGAAGCTATGATATCTACAGGTGTACACATTTCCATATATGCAGTTTGGTGACTCTGAGGTAGATAAAAGATATGCAGGGTATATACGAGGGATAGAGTGTTGATAGTTCTAGTCCCATTGACCGATACACCAGCACTACTGGCTGTCCAGCAGCATGATAACCGGCTGGTTCTGGACATGTGTCATTTTGGATAGTCAGTAAAATGGCTGTATTTACTTCCTTCCACCACAAATCCAAGTTAGTCCATTCTTCTACAATGTACCGTTTCACTGACCGCTGCGTCGTGTTCACAGCTGGATTTATTCAGCTCTGTCGAGTCATACATGGTGGAAAGCAATTGGCACATTATTGCTTCATTTTGCTGCATGCAGGCAGTCAGGTCTGTGATCTGTGAACTAATTGCCTAACTTTAAGCCCCTGATTAAACCATGTCAGCTCTGACTAACTGCTTACTGATGTTACGGTGGGCTAATGACTCACAGTCTCAGTGTTTGAGAAGCAGTTGCATTTTTGTTTTGGATTAAATACCAGTTTACCAAACGTCATATACAACTTTAATTTACTTTGTGTTGTTGTTGAGATTGAAAGCAAGTAGCTAGTATGGGTAACTAACATTAGCATAGCTAACTAAATAGAATGAGGACTGAGTTTATTGCACAGGTTAATTTTAATGTCCTGTCTTTTTCTGTTTCAACATAAAACCAGCCAATCAGAGCAGAGCTCGTCAAACTGCTTATTAGCTCTAGGCTACAGTACAACATCTGGGCATTTTTCACTCCTACCAAAGTCACATACTCTCTATGTAGAACAATTTAAATACTGAACAAATGCATTCTGTAGCACCTTCAAGAACAACTTTGACAAAACGATTTCACGTCTGTCTTATTAGCTGTATTGTTCAGCCGCAGTCACAACAGTTGTCTTCCAATAGCAGATTGTTTGGCATCACGTCAAGTTCAATTATGCGACCTTCAAACCCACCTACCTCGGAAACGGGATCCAATAGAACAACAGATGCGATACAATAAAAAACGGGAGGGCAAGCTGTGGTGCTAGTCATGCTAGTCATATGCGACTTGGTTCCCAGTCTCTGGATTAACTCGCCATGCATGTGGGATGACATTGCATAAAGGTTCAGAAGGCTGGAATCAACCAGTTAAATAAGCCTACACAAAGGCTGCATGTCCTAGTTTGTCTGAGAAGGCTTTACAACATTTATTATGAGAATCTGATTGCATTCAGCCTCAAGACCATTGGTGGGCTCAGGTACTGATGTTGGATGATCAGTTCTGGGTCACAAACGCCACTCCAGCTGTTCCCAAAGTTATGGATGTAGCTAGTGGCTGCAGCTCCATCACTCCACTGCTCCACAGCCCAATACTGGGGGGGGTTTATACCCCTTTAGCTAACTCATGGCACTGGACAGGGTCACCTTAGGCTCGTATGCGGCTGCTCTGGAACAGCCCATTTTATTGGCATTGCTGTTATATGGATATTACATAAGGTTTGCGTGCGGTTCACAATAAACAGAGCGAAAGAGCAGTAAGATATCTTGTCTGAAGATCTTCTCAGTCATTTATAATTGCATTCTTACTACTAGTGCCGCTAATGACGCACATGATTCAGCCATTCTCAGTACTTAACCTAAACTGCTCATCACTCGCCACGGCTGTCCCAGCTGAACTGATCTGGAGGGTGGATGAGATCAGACTGGCTTATCTCTCATGAAAGGAATGAAAGGAATGCTCCTGAGGCGTGCTCTGCCAGACGGTCTCATCACTAGTCTGTTCACACTATTCAAACAGTGCAATATGTTTCAGTTCATGCGTTTTGTTTTTAGATAGATTTATATTATTTCTATATTATTATTTAGTTATTTTTCTTATATATTATACAATTTCTTTTTTCTTTTCCGCTTGCCTAATATGTTACTGGTCCTCCACATGCTCTGACCTGCTGCTGATGCACACACTCTTCAAGACTTCTGAAGGTGCCTTGTGGTATCCGGCACCAAACCGTTAGCAGCAGATCCTTGGAAGTCCTATAAGTTGCGACATGGAGCCACACGGATCAGACTTCTTGTTCTAGCACATCCCACAGATGCATGATCAGATTGTGATCTGGGGAATGTAGAGGCCAGGGCAACATCTTGATTTCGCCATGCGCCTCAAACCATTGCCAAATAACGTGTGCAGTTTGGCAGGGTGCATTACCCTGCTTAAAGAGGCCGGTATGCACAGGGAATACCATTGCCAGGAACTTCTTTACATTACTGCCTGAAACCCAGGAGAGCAATGCCCAGAGCATCAAACCCTTCCTTTCAGGTGAATGACACGCACATACCCAGCCATTCATGTGATTAAAACTAAAACTGGGCTCATCAGACCAGGCAACCTTCCATTTCTCCAAGGTCCGGTTCTGGTGCTTGCGGGTGACAGTGGATACAGGTTAGCATGGGCCCTCTGAGCCCCATACACAGCAGGATGTGATGTCCTTCGTGTTGTGACAGATTCCTCCTGTAAGAATTCTGTTACCGCTGCCACAGTAGCTCCTCTGTTGGTTTAAACTTAATTGCCTTTGTGCGTTGGTGAGCCTTGGGCACCCAACACCCTGTCGCTGGCGCTGGCTTGTGGTTTTTGGTTGGACCACCGTCTATAGGCACTTACCGGTACTGACCAGGAGCACCCTGTAAGCCTTGGAGAGATACTTTGACCCAGTCGTCTGGCCCTAATGGGGCAGTCGTGAGCTGGAGGTTAGGGAACCAGCCTTGTGGTCAGAAGGTTGCCAGTTTGATTCCCTGAACTGACTGAAGTGCCCTTGAGCAAGGTACCTAACCTTCCTAAAATCTCTGAGGTCTTCACGCTTCACATGTGCCGTTGATGCAAGATAATCAGTACTATTTGCTTCATCTATGAGTGGTTAAAATGTTTTGGCCCATCAAAAAATACAGAACTTAGAAATGAACAAAGATATGTTAACATGACAAATAAAAATCTGCTAATATTTTGTCGCTGTCCAAAGAAGTGCCTTCGAGCATCCTCGCAGTCCGCGCTAATCAGTGAAGTATGGGAGCATTCAGCACTGGTTGTTTGTTGTCTTGTAAAATGTGGGACTGGCTGTGCTCCTTTAGCACTGAACACGTGTCCCTCAGCCTTTCCTATCAATGTGCTGCTAGGTCGTGATGGTTCAGGCCGCGAGGCAGCGCTTGAATAGAGTGTTTATGAAGTCTGATGAGAGGCGGAGGGGCCTCTGGGGATGTTTTAAGTTTCCAGGAGAGTGTTTGTGTATGTGCTCGGTTTGCTGTGTGCAGGCCTGGTCTTGCGAGGATCCAGCTGTACTGAGATTAATAACGTGCTTCATGCTTGTTGTGTTCAAGTGCTCATATCCTTTTCCCTCCCTGAATGTTAAGCAATATTATCTCTCTCTCTCTCTCTCTCTCTCTCTCGCTCTCTCTCTCTCTCTCTCTCTTTCTCTCTTTCTCTTTCTCCGCTCTTTCTCCTCTCTCTTTTGTCTCTCACTTTCTCTCTTTCTCTTCTCTCTCTCTCTCTCTCTCTCTCTCTCTCTCTCTCTCTCTCCCCCTCCCTCTGTCTCTCGCTCTCTCTCTATATCTATATTTATCTCTTTATCTTGCAGAACCTGATAACCCTCAGAACCTTTCGCCCATATCATTTTGCTTCTTTCGTGCCACCTTCCTATCGTTGGTGCTAGCTCTGGCATAGGCTTTGTTATTTAGCCTTCTGGCTCTATTGTTCATCCTCACTGTTCCTCTTCTCTATATCTGCTGAGCTCTGTCTGGTGCATTGTGGACCCTTTTGGACTTACCGTCACCAGACTCGCAGGCAGCATGTTCCCTCAGTACAGAGAGTCCCTTCGGAGAAACGTACATTTGTTCTCATTTTAAAGCTGCAGTTCAGTTCAGAAAGATCTCATTACCTCAGCTTTCCTCTTAAACTGTCTTAAGACACGTTTTGGCGTCTGTAGTTTGCTGCTTTAGTTCTGTGTGCTTTGAACCTAATGTAGATAGTAAGCTTTAGTAATAGTAGCTTATATACCACTAATTGGCGTAGTGCAGAATACATGGCATGTAAATGGTCTGCACACAATGCTCAGAAAGCTTAAAAAAATAAAATTAAATTAAATAAAAAAAAACTACTACTAAATTCATATTTACTCAGAGTAAAGAGAGAGCGAGAGAGGGAGAGAGAGTATGAGGATGCTGACAGGGCAGGTCACATGGAGATGAGTGCAGGAGCAAATATCGACGGTTAAGACTGAATAATGACGTCACAACACAATTCTAATGTAAATCATTGTAAAACAGTAACAAATAAATAGAAACTTTATCCCTTATTAGTGAATTATCAGTATTGTAGAATGGCACAAAATACACCATTTTAGACCCACTCCCTTGGTGTTGAATTCATGGCTAAGGCCTTGACTCGTTTTTTGGCAGGAAATGGAATAAATGAAAATATTGCTGATTTTTGCTTTGATATTTGTCCAATCAGAGGATCTGTATTTGGTGTTTTTTTCTGGTGTGTGTATGTCACAGTGAAAACAAGCCTAAGAATGGAGGAATCTGTGTTGCCAACCATACGTCTCCCATCGATGTCATCATCCTAGCCAGTGACGGCTGCTATGCAATGGTAAGAGTATGTGTGCATGTATGTGTATAGTTTAAACAGTTGTGCGGATTGTGCTAACTAGTGGGTGTGGGTCGAGGCTGTTTTGGTATCATTCGAGTCAAACTTGCAACAAGTGTATCAAGACAATACTGTAGGTGTGAATGTGTGTGCACATGCATGTGTGTTTGTGTATGTGTGTGTGTGTGTGTGTGTGTGTGTGTGTGTGTATGTGTGTGCGCACTCTCAGAACTATGCATGTTCCTTTTTCCTTCAATGTAAATACAAAAATCAAAAACGAATCATGACAATTGGGTCAGTCGGGTCAAGGCTGTTTTGGTACAGTATCAGCCAAACCTGCAACAAGTGTAGTAATACACTTATGTAATAGTAATGTGTGTGTGTGTGTGTGTGTGTGTGTGTGTGTGTGTGTGTGTGCGTGTCTGTGTTAGGTCGGACAGATCCATGGAGGTCTCATGGGGGTCATCCAGAGGTCAATGGTAAAAGCTTGCCCACATATCTGGTTTGAACGTTCTGAAGTCAAGGATCGCCATCTGGTGGCCAAAAGGTAAAAGTGCAGGACATCTACCACCTTGGTAACTTACAATGACGGCATCGATTACTTCTTTAGTTACCCGAGGAATTCCATTTCCGGTGTATTCAGACGTTTCTTTCACATGCTTGGCTTGTTGCTATATTATATGTATATTATGTATTATATTATATATGATATATTTTTAAATGCAATACTTTTGGGCTTTTTTCACCCTATCAAACCTCGGAATTGCTAAACATCAATTTAGATACATGTGTCCACTTTCAGTGAGCTACGAGTGAGAAAGCATTAGTATAAAACTATAGAGCTTTTCTTATCGGCTGTAGAAATGATGACGCGACTAATACTTTTTATAACCAATCTAATTTCATTTCAGATTAAGCGATCATGTAGAGGACAAAAGCAAACTGCCGATCCTCATCTTTCCTGAGGGTGAGCTCCTGGTTTAGCATTGTTACCTGACTTGGCTTCTACAATACAGTGAACAAAGCGAGTGTTTTGGATGCATTGTATGATTAGTACAGAGCATTTATGCTGTTGTTTGCTTGTGTGTTGGCTTTCTTGCTAGGTACCTGCATCAACAACACGTCTGTCATGATGTTTAAAAAGGGAAGCTTTGAAATCGCCTCCACCATTTACCCTGTGGCCATCAAGGTTTGCATCTGTTTGGCAGCAAGAGTGATATTACTGTGAATTCTGGATCATTAAATGATGAAAGCGCCTGTGTAGACTTGGGCAGGTGACGTGTGGGATTTGTCTCGGGGCCTGCTCACGAAACAGGATTTCCAGTTAACTTTAAGCTCAAGTTCAGTGTAGTCCTGGACTTTTTGTCAGGCTACCATGCCAACTTACCACGATGCCAACATATTCTGTACGCCTGCCCAGGACTGAACAGGAGCTGCACCTGAAACTGTACCATATTCACTACATAGCGCACTATTTCAGGGTTCCACATTCCAGTGAACTCAAACAATCCCACAATGCACCACCAAAAGGTAGTGTACAACTGGTGTGGACAGCCAATACCCATAATGCACTGCGTTGTTTGTAAATAATGAACACTTTAGTGTCCAGAGTCGCTTACTACCATCATATGATCCAGATTTCAGGCATAAGGATTAGGAAACCATTTCGGACATAGCACAGGTTAAGTTTTGGCTAGTCGTGTTGATGTCAGTTATGGGAAAAATTATGGGAAATATTTGTAAAGCTACACACACGCACACACACACGCACACACACACACACACACACACACACACACATATATATATATATATATATATGTATTTTTTTTTTAATTATTATTATTATATTATAATTATAATTAATAATAATAATTTAGAGGAACCATTCTACCACTCTGTGCTCAGATATATATGTATGCAAGAGAAAACTGGAATCATAAAAAGAGTTCACCACAGTGACTGGCCCTGTTCTTGTGTGCCTGGCCCGGGGATAGATTTATCTTATTTTATTTTATTCTAAATAATATAATAATAATTACTACATTATTTGACCTTTCAACTGGCTAGTTTCAGGAAAGCACCCAACTATACTTTTAGTCCTGTTCTTAATACTTTCTCTGCACTTCCTGTCTATTCAAGCCCTTTCTTTTCAGACCCACCCAGCTGCCTGCCCAGCATCATTCCGTAACATATTTACAATTTATCCTTAAATCCGTCCCCAAACTTTTGTCCCTTTTTTTTCCCTCTGCATCACCGTACTCTAAGGAGCTGGTTACCCAATGTAAGCGCAATAAAATCAGCTTAGACTGATGCTAGCAATGTTACAAACAGAAATAGAGCACTGACTCAGCATGAACATGGCACGTTGAGCGGACATGACTGTAATAAGCTATAACTAACTTAGCTGTCATTCTGATTTAGACTGGTAGTTTTTTAGATTCATTCGGAAGCAGTAGAAACAGCAGGTCACAAATACATGGATCCTCTAGATGAGACCACTGAGAAGGCAGAATGAATTGCTTATTTCTTCTGCACCCGCAAGAACTTACAACTCATGTTCAGAGGCACATCAGTGCTACCACAATAAGAGTCCCTTATAATTCTACTGTTAAATGCAGGCTGAAATAATTATTCAGCACTCTCTGTACTCTGTTACTACAACTACAGCTACTATTACTAATTATAGCAGCAGTAGTGCAGTCGAGAAGCGCTAAAATGTGTAGGGTAATAATCATACCGCATTGTCATTTACCGTCAGTGACAGTTTTGCGCAATGATGTGTCACTGTTGAGCAACTTAGAAAATATGTCTTGCGAAAGACTAGAAGTGTTACATAGATTCTGTAGATAATATGGTGTACGTCTGTCTGTGTGCAGTATGACCCTCGCTTTGGAGATGCCTTCTGGAACAGCAGTAAGTTCGGCATGGTGAATTACCTCCTCCACATGATGAGCAGTTGGGCCATCGTGTGCAGCGTGTGGTACCTGCCCCCCATGAACCGACAGGTGAGCACAGCACACCAGGAATGTAACAGGTGTAACGAAGTATCAAAGCGGTTTGCCTTTCCACTTTAACATGAGGATTTGGTTCGACTTCCCTTTGTTTTTAATATCCTCACTTCCCAATGAAGAGCCTTTGACACATTGAGATCACCTGAGAGATTGGTTTATGATGGCTTTACCATGGCCTTTTGGTTAAAGAGACCGTCTTGGTGGAGAGGTACACGCCGGGCATTTGCAAAGCGAAAAAGTCTCCAAAGAAAATGTAAAACTGTTTTACCATCTTCAACATTGCATATAAAAGCTCAGGAGAGACTCATGTTGTTTTGAATCGTAGTTGAAATGGCTATGTAGTTGTTGCAGACGTGCAAACGCTGAGACTATATTGGAGAACCTTCCTATCTTTAGCCCACAGTTTGAATTTTTATTGCTACTTTGAATTGCCACTGTGTATGATAGGTGCTGTACAGTTTGCTTGTCTTGCCTAAGACTGAACAAGGTCAAGCTAGAGATGGGCAATACAGCTCATTTTGTTTTATGTAGCATTTCAAATCCTGTACTGCACTTAATCCAGTTACACAGGACATTCATTCAGTTTCAGACCGAAACCTACCTAATTGTGTGTAGTACCTCCACAAGCACAAATAACAGCTGCAATTCGATTTGGCATGGACTGGACAAGTTTCTGGATGTAGCCACATCAATGTTCAGACGCTCTTACATCAAAGAATTGTGCAGTTGGTTCAGATTTGGTGGATGCCTTCCCTGGCACAATTCCGAGGAGAATTTCCTGTACACTGGGATTTTAGCCACTGCTGGTAGACCTGTATGACCGTACGCTTCCATACACCTGCAGATTCACCTACTTCCTTCACACTATGGTCTTTGGAACGCCCAAATGCAATCACTCCTTTTAGCCAATCATTAACGTCTGCTCTGGAGCCATTTTCCATACATAGAACGAGACATTCACTGCACTGTACCACCTCTTCTCAATCTGTGGATCCCGTCAGTCACACCCTGCATCATCCTTGTGCAGCGCCATCTGCAGGAGCCTGAAGTTGAGGGTGTTTCCTGCCTTCTGCCCAGTGGACTCCAGCACCCCCTGTGGCCCAGAAGGACAAGTGGTATAGAAGACAAACAAATGAATGAATAATTGATACTGTCTTTTTGACAGTTAAGTGATAAATGTTGCTAAGTGTTTTTAGGTTCTGAGGATTTCCATGAAATACTAAGAAAAAGCGTATTGTGTCATAATAATAACAATAAATAGCACCATATTGCCCAGCCCTTGGTCAAGATAAGAATTTTCAATAATTCGTATTACAGAAACAAATCCTAATCCATCCTAATCCCTAACCCACAAATCCTAATCCAGTATAAGTCGATAATCAATTGTTATCGAGCTGTTACAACGCAACCCCTTACATACACACAGCTAAAAACATAAACACATATTCACAATAACACGTTCACCTCCAAAGTTTGGGAAAAAAATCACTCTCGTATTTGAAATGTAACAACATATGCTTGTTAACACTTGTGAACTTCTTTTGCCTAAAAACTACCCACTTCCTTTTTTAAATAGAACAGTAAAACAGTTAACAGTAAAACTAACAGTAGAATTAACACACCTCTGCTGTTAGGACAGGAATTTTTGTTTAGGATTTTTTTATTTAGGGATTTTTGGCAAGTAGCTTGTATAATAGGTCACCAGCTGTCAATTATTTTAGAAACTGAGTACTACTGATTACTCCATCCTTTAGTTTGAGTAATGGGATAAAAAATACTTCCACTGTAAATATAGAAAAGAGATAATAAGACAGGCCTCTTAAAATAAACATCTAGAAAAAAAACTAATCAAAAAACTATTGACTAATCAATAAATTTATTCGTATAGCGCTATTTACAACTAATGTCTCAAAGCAACTTTATAGAAAAGCAGCATATGTAAAGTTTAAAAAATAAAAATAGAAGGAAAGGAGGCTTAAATCGCGTACAGTAATATCTGTCAAGATTGAAACAATTTAATGCACTGAAGTGATGTGTTACATTCTGGGTTAATGTACATTATTGACCGTGTTGAAGGGCTGCCTTACGTCTGCTAAACCTGGTCCCTGCAATCCAACTAAACTGAATATAACTGCTATATTGGATTGGTGTGTTTAAGGCTCCAATTACTACCCAACACTACATGATATTTTGCTTTCTGTGGTGTTTCATACGTCACTCTGAGGGGATACGTGTATATGTGTGTATGTGACTATCATCTTTGTGATAACACGAATGCTAATCATAGCTAACTTGGAGACATCATAACTAGCTACCGTATTGATTTACATTCTTAACTGTTGCATACAGTATACCCGTAATTAACATACTGTCTAGACTAGCCTTCTTTTCAACTAGCAGTCATATTGATCCACGTGACCTTGTGTTGGGTCTGCTCTGTGGAGTGGGTGCGAGGACTGGATGGTTCTGTTGTTTGTGCTGTTGTGGTGCTAGTTGGGTTCTTTTTTTTTTTTGCTTGAAATGATCCCGTTTTTTCCTAGCCTGTCTTCTGTTTGCCCCTCGCTAGTTTCTCTCGCTGTCACGTCTTCACGTCACGAGCCCACAGCATAAGCTTGTTGAGGGACAGTAATATTCATCCGTGTGAAACACAATGAGCTGTATATAGTTATATGGATTAAATGAAGCCGTTTCAGTCCTATTATGAAATATCCGAATCGATCCTGATTTATTTATAGTTCGCTTCTTGCAACTATTGTTATCTCAAAGCAGCTTTACAGAAAAGCAGTTTATGGAAAGATTAAAAGAATAAAATATATAAGGGAAAAAAAAAAAAATATATATATATATATATATATATATATATATATATATATATNATATATATATATATAAAGAGAAAATGGGTCTATGTATATCTGTAATTAATGGAATCTGGGTCCAAGCTTTATCAGAACAAGAGGAAGAAACCTTGAGAGGAACCCATCCTCCTCTGGTTGACACATACTGACATACTCTTCATATCTGAAATTAGGATAATATGAAAGGAACTACTATTCTGTAATAGCTTTAACCTAAATTCGACCATAACTGAAATCATGTTAGGGACTAAAACAATAAGATTTCAGAGTTAGGATGTTTCTGGAATGTGGCCCCCGGTTGCTTACCACCACCACTGTGAAGTGAACCATTTCACCTGAAACCAAACCCTGAATGACTTTAATAACTTCATCTTGTTTACATTTGGATTATTCAGACATTTTGATAAATGGGTGCAGTTCTCTTTCGACTCATTAAGCTCTAGGGGCAGTGTATATGGGCTCATATGACTCGCATGTCCAACCCGTTCTTTGCATCAGGGGTTTTGCCACTCAAATCATTCACAAATCTCACCTGAGTGGGCCCTGACCTTGGTCTGCTGCCCTTCCTGTGTTAGAACAGATTGGAAACTGAGGTCCAGCTTTGCATGCACACATGCAAATGTGTTTCCTATTAGTGATGCTTCTTCGGACCGGCGTCCGGCACGCAGGGAAAACAAAGTGGCTGGACAGACAAATCGCTGTGTCATGCTGGGCTTTCGTGCTTTGAATGCCACAGAGTTCTAATGGAACACACACTCCTGGTCTACAGTCTTAGTTAGATGTTTTTGTTGTCCATATTACTCAGTAACAATTATTATTAATTGCATTTCAAGTCATGTAGAAAACAAAACATTGTCCAGAATAATGCTCTGTATGAAATGTATAAATATTAGAGCTGCTAAACCTTTAAAATAATTCTTCATGATTAATCACATTTATCATATTCTCTCTGCAAATTTGGCGTAACTTCATATTTGACCCCACAGAGAAGCAATATATTCTGTTATGGCTATATGAGTGGACACATGAGCTTTATTAGAAAGTATTTATGACATTTAATAATTCAATTTTAATTTAAGCATGTTATTATGTGTACTTTGGCAGCACTAATAACTCTATATGAAAGTTCTAGCTAGCTGAGTGAATGGGTTGAATCACATCGCCACCTGGTGTACGGAAATGGCAGTTGTTTACCTTGAGTTAATTTGTTTATTTACAGTGGCCGTAATTTCATTTTTGCTGTCTACTAGAATGGATTTACATGCTTCAGGTTTCCCAAAACACATTATGATGAGCCCAGTGTGCTCTGTTTGGTCTGCTTGCCCACCCTGTTCTGATTAGTCAACTATCAGAGCAGCGTACTTCCGCAAGTTTCGTCCCCACACCGCTGTGGCTGTTCTTACAATGATGCGGGTTCTGCTGGACAAAAAGACTTTTTGTTTGTCCAGCTAAATGCTTGCAAATGACCAATAGCATGCAGTTAGCCCTTTTTGGTGGTTTCAAGTGACTTTGGCAGTAGACAAAGATGGCCCTTAACTGTTTGACCTCTAATTTGAAGGGAGAATGTCGGGTTTAATTGGTCGGTGAAGCCCAATTACATTTCCTACTTCACTGGGTTACTCTCAACTTGGCGCCCCTTACCAAGAACAAACGACAGCATGAAAACTGGTGAGCCATTCGTAGCCAGAGCAAACTTGCGGACAGTTTTTGAAATGTATCTTGAGCTTCTTTTTTCTAGATGATCTTTGCTAGAACATTGGATATCTGCTGCCCTACCGTGGACACATGTTAGTCCAGCACAGCTTTCGCTTGGTCAGAGTTATGTGTAAGTGTAGGAACATCTGTGATTTGCTGTAGCGATACTGGCTCAGTGGAAAGTGAAGAGAGCGTTACAACTGCGTGTATGCGTGTACGAGTGAGTGTGAACTCCGGTCACCCCGACTACAGCGGGGAATAACAGGAAGAGTCTTGATGATGACAGATTCTCTCTCTATCCAACATTTCACATCACTGCGAAAAAGCAGATGGAAGTTCTCTCTCTTTCTCTGCTCTAACAATAACACGCTCGACTCTTAACAGTCGAAACCTTGCATAGTAAATGTCTTGCATGTTTGAAGCCCATCATCTGGTTCTATCCTAACAGGAAGGGGAGGACGCTGTGCAGTTTGCTAACCGGGTGAAGGCAGCCATCGCCAGACAAGGCGGTCTGGTAGACCTGCTGTGGTGAGTGAGCGATTTTCCCACTGCTCAGGTTTGTGGTTTGAGATGCTCAGAACAGAACAGACAGATGCAGAGACTTCTGTGAAATTCTGAAGCACCCACAAAGTAATTTATGAAGCTGTGGCGAACCTCTACACAGATAGTTGTTGACAAAGGATCTAATTGAAGCCATTTACCCTCGGTAGCCCAGAATGCCATGTTTGAGGTTGCTCCATATATTTTTTGTCACCAATTTTCAGGACAAAGTCCGCAGACCAGTTGTCCCCCTCAATACTGGTTCGGAGACCACCAAAGGGTGCTTCGCAGCCCACTTGTGGTCCCCGACCCAGCGGTTGAGAAAACCCAGCTATAGAGGATGTGTTTGCTTATTTGCACTTAGAAAAGCAAGAAAACATAAGATTTAGGGGCATTCAGACTTACGTGCATACGACTATAGTAGATCAGCCCTAATCATGGCACTGGAGTCACAAGGTCACACATGCTTTTGTCTGTTTTTGCATAGCCAAAAGGTGTTGTAAGCCAGCCATCTTGAAGCCTTAATTTTGTTTGTGCTTCTGTCCGTTTTTATACAAAACAGTAGGTAATACAGTGCGAGAAACCTCACCTAACTAGGCCTCTCACAATCCTGAGCGTTTAAGTGCAATATATAAATCATTTAAATAATAGTTAGCAATAATAGTTATAATAGTTATCTTTTTGGGTAACACTTTACATTAAGTGTTGACTAACTAACATGGAGTAATACAAGGTGAACTTGTAGTTGTCACATTTACTTAACATTAGCTTAGCATTGTTACCGTTGTTAATGTAATACTTCATGTTACGTAATGTGGTACTGCATGTTAGTCATAACTTACCGTTCATTTTATGTTCCTTTTAAAATCCAAGCCTAAAGTGCCCAAACAGCTCAAACTCAAATAAACAGACTAAAAAAGCTAAATAAAATAAAATAAAATAAAATTAAATAATATAAAATGAAATAAAATAAAATAACTCCTGATGTGTCTCAACAAATATCTTTTCTGCTTTACTTCGTTTACATGAAACCAATAGATGAAAACCTCTGTGGTTAGGTTAAATAATTGTGATCAACTTAAATATTTGTTGATTAATTGTAATAATTGACCAGTCTACACATAAGCAAGCCTGTTAACATACTTAACAATTGGTTTGCAACTCCTAATTGGTATGGGTAACGAAAATGAAAACTGGAAATAAATGGTGTGTCGCTCTGAACAAAAATATGTTAATTACTATTTAGAACTAAAATAGCAATTACTATTTTAATTACTATTTATAAATAATTTTTGTTACCAGTTAATGCGGTACCTTTTTTAACCATGTAGCTCTGATCTCCTATATGTGTTTGGGACAGCATCACATTTTTCCAGACCATGTATGGTCTAATTTATAACGGTGGTATCTAAATTTTGTCCTTCCCAGCATCGGAACATAACATTACATTATGATAATCATGCCGCATTATTGAGAGGAGATGTGTTTGGTTTCCATTTCTGCAGGGATGGTGGCTTGAAGCGGAGCAAAGTGAAAGAGACCTTCAAAGAAGAGCAACAGAAACTGTACAGCAGGATTTTGGTGGGAACTCACGAAGACCGCAGCCGCTCCTGAGAACCCCTCCGCCCCCAGGAGGCAAGAGGCAAACAAACTACATCGGAAAAACTGCAAACATCAGCAGGACTAGTCTAGCAAGCCCAGTCTTTAAAGGTTTCCGTTGCCATGCCTGGAAGAGGGTTTGCGTTTCTGTCGGCCCGCGTTATTGCCTGTTTGAAAGAAAACATCCCGGCATAATTTAATAACTTCATTAGTTTGTATGGTCTCCGTGACTGTTTCCTCTGAGACGCACAGGTTGCTATCAACCTTGTCAGGATGCCTCAGGCTGGTTGGTCAATGTGACAGCAGTGCTGTGATGTACTGTTTTTGTGTCTGCACAGTGGATTTGCTACATTACCTTTTTTACATTTACATATATTTATTATATCCATCGTGTAGGTTTACTGTCGGCACTACTGTCTTTGCTACCATGTGAAAGGAAGCATAAAAGAGATGATTACAGGAAAGACAATTCCATACACATGACATATAAATGTGTCTTCGTATATATTTGTCGTCAAGTTTAGCTAATGGAAATTAGCTAGTACCTTTCATTAGGACTGCACGTTATGGACAAACGTCCTACTGTGATTATATTGCCACATATTGCAATAGCAATAATAGGGAGAAATTGATGTGGCATGATTATAGATCACCCTGCTTTATTTTGAAGTGGTTTACATTAGTGAGAAAATGTCAAGGTCTCGAATCATCAGAAAGACTCAGCATCGTCATATTGATTACAGACGATGTACTGTGCAGTCCTAAGTGAACATCAGTTAATACATTATCATAATGCACGATTAGCATTGTCATGACTGGGGTTTCTCACTTTATTTACCTTCTGTTACTGTTTTTTTTTTTTCTAGAAATGACTAGAAGGTCTCTCCTCCTCTCGATGATTATGAAATGGCCATATCGTTCTTAGCTAACACCCAGGCTGTATTTCATCATTACCTAACCAGAAAACCACATTGCCTTGTAAAAGGTCTTAATGGTTTTGGCTTAAGAAAAGGAACTCGAAAACATTCTCTCCACTTGTGTACACGTGAATGGTGGAAAGGGTGTTTTCCTGAGGGGAAAGGGATTGTTGCAATACATGCTTATGGGTGTTTGTCAGTGCTGGTTAGTTTGAGCCATATCAGATTAATTCATAATGCTTATTTTTTGTCTTTATTAGGGGTGCACAATGATATCGGATTATCGACATTTGGTGGATATTTGGATTGGACCAAAACTTCAAATGGTCATTTTAAGACACGTTTGGTGTATTTGAGGCAACACTGACCTTACATATCTGCATTTTATTTATTTTATTTGTAACCATGTGATGTAGAAATATAGGGTATTTCTATGTTGTACAGTATTTTCTATCCAGGTAGATGAAGTCCTGGTTTCACCTTTTAGAACTGTAGAAGATGCACTACTGTGCAAAAGTCAGAGACCACCCTTCATTTATTTGATTTCCACACTAAATGGACATTAATTGCAGGTTCATTTTGCAGGGGATATTTCTGAGGAAATTGTATATGATAATCCACTTGCATAACATGCACACCGAGAGAAGAGAGCTCAATGCTTGGGTCTGAAAGGATGCGTATCTGTCAGGAAGCCCTTACAGAGAAAAGGAAACAAAGCATACAAACAAAGTAGCTGCTGGTGTTTTTAGAAATAAGGACTAACCACCCCAGAGTCTAGACCTCAACACCACCGAATGTGTTTGGGATAACTGGGGTAGAAAAAGAAGCAGAAAATGCAACCAACTTCTGAGACTGAACTTTGGAAGTGTAGAAATACATCAATCTAGATTTTTGTGAAATACTCAAAGCAAGTCTGAAGGGAAGCTACTAAGTGGTGCACAGTACTTCCTGTTAAATATCATTGCTGTCCAGAGAAAAACAAAATGCTAACTTTGCAGGAGAGGACAAAAACCTTCTTCACTTTCAATGTAAACCAATGTAAAGAAGCATAAATCAAAGCATTTTAGGACAGTTTCCGTTGGCCCATTCATCATGAAATTTCTACTCAACATAAGTGATTTCTCAAACGAAGAGAAATGTTTTTTCGTTGGACAGCGATGAGATTTTTTTCTGTCAGTTATTTCTAATGCTGAAAACTTACCACCATTTTGGCTTGGAATTTTGGAAATGAGGCCTCTGACCTTTCCACAGAACCAGATAATTCCCATATCAGTGCATCCCTAGTCCATGCGGATACTGTAAATGTACCATAAGAAGATACTTGACCATGTTGTGTCTTGGGTAAGTTGCCAGTTTGCACAAGCCTATTTATGTTACAGTCCGAAACACAGTACTTGAAATGGCTGATTGGCATTTTTGTCAAGTCTGCCTTCTCCTTGCTGCAGAACCTTCACATAAAGCTTGGTGGTAAATTCAAGGAGGCATGTACACACGCTAATTAAGGAAATGGTTATCTGCAACACAATCAACCTACTTAGGCTCTTATTCTGGAGGACGTTTAAGCTCTATGTTGACAGGACCAGAAAGTAGTCTGTGTTGTCTGTGCATTAACACTAGTGCGGTTACTATATATAGTGCACCATGTAACAGTATCGCTTGAGATTTATAGCACAAGCATCAACAGGATTGCAGCAAGAAAGCAGACGGACCCTGTGAAAAAGGATGCCAGTCTAAATGCCCAGATAAATGCCCTCTGAGATGGCATAAGCTCATTCAGTAGCAGTTTGCAGGAATGCTTCAGTTGATGGGTCCGACATTCTTCTATGTTAACTTGCCAAGGCACTAGAGCAGCACTTAGCATTAAATGGCAATCTTATAAAATTGGGTCTTTTTCTGGTCCATTTCACATATGATCAGATCTGAACGTGTGTTCTCAAAGACATTTGGACCCCTCATCTGAAATGTGCTTTAATTTAGATGTATTATGGTTCCCGGTGAAGAGTTTGGCTTTATGAAGAGGGTAAAATGAAGATCTCTGTGAAACTCCTATGTGGAGGGATCTAGTGATCATCTGAGGCAGGTGATTTAGGCCTCGTTTCGATTTACTGAAACCCCGCAAAGTCTGTTTTAGAGTGTCCTAGGGTGTAAAAATGCATCAATTCTGCATTGTATTTGGAATGGGATTATTGATTAGAATTATGTTCAATAAAGGATGCTTTCTTTTTCTTGCTTTTATTTTTTTTAGCCAAAACAAAGTTTTCTGGCTATTTTGAAATGCAGTGCTTCCGGTCAAACAGCTATTAAGTACAAGTGAAATTTTTAGAAGATATCTGGTTATTAGAATTTAAAGGTTCCCACTTGTATAAGGAAGAAGAAGGTCAAAGGTTTCCAAAACTGGTACTCAAAAGATGATGTAGAGAGAATGAAACTTCTAACAACCACGCAAGACCTAGTAGACCAACCAATACTATCACCATCAGATTACTATCACCATCAGATTAACACCACTTAAAGCTTTTGTCTTTGAGAGGGAGGAGAACATCAAGCTCCACCTTTGCTTTAAATCTAAAAACATCCACAGACGAGGAGACAACTCGGCGGTATAAGTCTGAAAGGACGTATAGCTGTCAAGAAGCTCCTCACAGAGAATGCAAATAGGTGACCTGGCGTTCTCAGAACAATGGACTGTCCACCCCAGAGTCCAGACATGTTTGGGAATTCTGAAAAGCAGAAAATGCATCCAACTTCTGAGACTGAACTTTGGAGGTATGGAAAAATATCCCTGCAGATTTCTCAGAAAGACTCAAAGTATGCCTCCTGAAAATAATGGCAGGAAGCTGTAATAAAGGCTAAACACTGGAGAATTTTTACCTGTACGTAATGGCTGTTTTGACTGGAAATGAAGGATGGTCTCTGTCTTAACGCTGTATAGGCACTAAAATATCAGATATCAGCCTCTTCCAGTCACATTTGTATTTGTTTATTCTGTGATTTTAAAAATGATTCTAAATCGTACCGTACCAACCAAATTGGATTAAATCTTGGTGAATTTTGAGGTTTTATTATGCTTAAAAATGTATTATTAAACCGGTTATGAGGTTAGAGATTTATACCCCTAGAGTGTACACCTAGCTGCTTCCTGATTAACTAGTGATTCCTACCTGCATTATGAACACGCACAGCACAGTAAACACTTGCCTTCCAAAACTAGCTTGCAGAACTTGGATTAAGGCTCGGCTAAATAGAGAAAGGAAGTGGAGGAGGCCTAAGTTGTCTTAGGGTTGGAGCAGAGCCACCGTGTATTGGCTTTGGCTGTCTGTGTGGGTGGGTGTATGTGTGTGTTGACTGTGTAATTTATTTTAATGCTGCCAGTTACTTGATGCTACCAGGCTCTAAAATCATCTTATATCCTTCCCTTCTAGCAATTGTAAAGCTGAATCTCAAACGCCAACACCCCCCCCCCCCCCCCCCAAAAAAAAATCACAAGTGCTTCAGTCATATCTGAATATGAATGAACCTGTCAACCCAGTCAATAAAAAGACAATAATAAAAGGTTTTTTTTTTTTTTGTATGTCGGTCGTGTATGTTTAACTACAGTAGTAAAGCTTCGTTTGTAAACCCATTAAAACTAAACAAACGAAAGGCTGAATATTCAATTACATTATTTTCATCTTGGGAAACAGTATTTACATAACCCTGAGCATGAAAATCATCTGATTTCCACAGAGTGAATCATCACGGAAATCCTGTGAGAGCGTCAGTAGCCACATATTCCAACAAAGGTATGCATTATATATGTATAATGTACATATAATGTATATATCATTTCTTAACATAAGATCACCAGACAAAAATGAGTCCCCTGTGACTGTAAGCGTGTCATACCACCACAAGCACAAATAACAGCTGCGAGTTTCTGGATGTAGACCACATCAATGTTCAGCCACTCTTGCATCAAAGACTTGCGCAGTTGGGCTGGATTTGGTGGATGCCTTCCCTGGAACAATTCGGATGAGAATTTCCTGTAGACTGGGATTTTTGCCACTGCTGGTAAACCCGTATGACCGTACATGTACGCTCCCATACACCTGCAAATCCCTCAGACAGCACTGCATCAAGAACTGTCATTCAACAATAGCTGATGTAACTACATGGGTAAGTAATTACTTTAGCAAACCATTGTCAAGCACTTACATCACTACATTACGTGGTTACATTCACAAATGGCACTTAAAACTTTACTGTGCAAAACAGAAGCCATATGTCCAGAAGCGACGTTGACTGCTCGGGGCTCAGAGGCATCTGGGATGGGCCATCACACAGTGGAAACATGTACTGTTGTCAGGTGAATCTGTATTCCAGTTATTCTCTTGGAAGAAATGGACGCTGTGTGGTCCAGACCAAAGATGAGAAGGACCATCCAGAAGGTCCAAAAGCCAGGGTCTGTAATGGTATGGTGTCAGTGTGTCAGTGGCTTTGGAAGAAGAGTGTACAGGTACTGAACTGGCCTGCCTGCTGTCCTGACCTGTGCCCAGTAGATAATGTGCAGAGATCTTTAAAACAAAAACTGCATCAACAATGACCCCAATGGGGGCAGCAGCCCACCAGTACCACTGAGGGCCTCGGAGAGTGCCCAAGGGAGGGCACCAAGCGATCAGAGATCGTATATCTGTGTATGCTGAGGGCTGTGGCTATTGTTTAAAAACAGGCACCAGGCCAGATAGTGCCACAGAGCCTGGCACCACAACAGAGGCCTAGGGACAGTGGCCAGAAGGGGTCGTCAAGTCTAACAGTGCCCCCGAGGGACACGGATAATATACAGAAGGGGGCACCAAGCCTGGCAACTGCACTGAGGGCCACAGATAGCAGCCAGAAGTGGGTGCCAAGAAGGGCGAATCAAGCCTGACAGCGCCACAGTGAGCCACAGATAGTAGTCAGACAGAGCATCAAGCCTAAAAGTGTTGCCAAGGGTCACAGAGGTCAACGAAAGACAACATCCAGCAACTTGGGGACATATCTCCTCTGCATTGCCAAGGGACAACAGTAAAGTCCTGACAGCACTACAGGGCTACGGAGATGCTCTGGGTGCTTGGGACATGGAGGCTGTCAAATGGAAATTTATGGATTACTGATGCTTTTGTAATCTTGCTGCTTGTTGATGTATCAGTAGTTATCCCAGCAGGTTTCCAGTTGTAATTTATAATTTGCACCTCATTTGCCGTACAGTGTTGAATGGAAGTTCCTTGAGAAGTGTTGAACTGTGTGTTTAAAAAGCTTTTCTAAACATATTTATTTAGCCTTGTTAAAAAGAAAGAACTAGTCCAGTTTTCACATTCTGAACATCCCCATAGCTCCTAATTTTGGCATATAGCACATTGTGTCAGTTGTGCGAAGGGTGCTGTCGAAACTGGGCTGTAAATTGATGTATGAGTGGACAGAGCTGTGTTGAGTATTGAACCCTGGAGACAGTTTGTTCTGCCAAGACTTCTTTTCATTTAACTTGAGTAATAGTCATTAATTTGAGTTGTCACTGCTGAGGTTGTCCCCGATTGGTGCTCAGCATGTGTGTTCCTGTGTGTGCGCGTCGGTTAGTTTGTTTTCATACGTTTTCAGGACAAACAAATCCTGACTCTGTAGGAGAAACACAGTGCTAACCTACAATAAAACTGAGGGTCAGGGTTAGAATTAGGCTTATAAAGTTCTTTACACATAAAATAAATATAATTTGTCATTAAAAAATTAACTTATTACTATTACATATTTATACAACAAGCTGTATTATGTAATAATATTCAATAAATATATAACAACAGCACCAATAGTAGTAACAATAATAATTTGTTGTTAAAAGTTAGGGTATTGCAGTTAGAATGATTTATCAGTATTCTTTTTACAGTTATGAAAATAATTGCTTTGATGGTGGTGATAATAGTAGAAGTAGTAATAGTAGTAGTATTAATAGAAGATACTAATAGTAGTAATGATAGCAGAAGTAGGAGTAGTAATTATAGTAGAATAGTGATAGTAATAGTAGTGGTAGTAGTAGTAATAGAGGTAGTAATAGAGATAGTAATAATAGTAGTAATAGTACTAGTTATAATGGTAGTAATAGTAGTAGTAATGATAGTAGAAGTAGAGGTAATAGTAGAAATAGTAGTAGTAATAGCAATAATATTAATAGTGGTAGTAATAGTAGTAGTAAAAGTACTAGTAATAGTAGTAGTAACAGTACTAGTTATTATAGTGGTAATAGTAGTAGTATTATAAGGTGTAATCGTAATAGTAGTAATAGCAGTAGTAATAGTAATAGCAATAATAATAATAGTAGTAACAGTACTAGTTATAATAGTAGTAATAGTAGTAGTAATGATAGTACAAGTAGAGGTAATAGTAGTAGTAGAAGTAGTAGTAGTACCAATAATAGTAATAGAAGTAGTAATGGTACTAGTTATAATAGTGGTAATAGTAATATAAGTAGTAATAGTAATAGTAGTAATAACAATAGTAGTAATAGTAATAGCAGTAATAGTAGTAATAGCAATAGTAGTAGTAATAGTAATAGCAGTAGTAGTAATACTAATAGTAGTAGTAGTAATAGCAGACATAGTAGTTATAGTAGTAGTAGTAATAGCAGTAGTAGTAATAGTAATAGCAGTAATAGTAATAGCAGTAGTAATAGTAATAGCAGTAGTAGTAGTAGTAGTAGTAGTTATAGTAATAGTAGTAATAGCAGTAGTAATAATAGTAGTAATAATAGCAATAGCAGTAGTATAATAGCAGTAGTAGAAGTTATAGTAATAGTAGGAGTATTAGTAGCAGTAATAGTAATGGCAGTAGTAGTAGTTAAAGTAATAGTAGTAGTAATAGCAGTAGTAGTAATAGTAGTAGTTATAGTAATAGCAGTAGTAGTAATAGCAGTAGTAGTAGTTATAGTAATAGTAGTAATAGTAATAGCAGTAGTAGTAATAGTAGTAGTAGTAGTAGTTATAGTAATAGCAGTAGTAGTAACAGCAGCAGTAGTAGTAATAGAAGTAGTAGTTATAGTAATAGAAGTAGTAGTTATAGTAATAGTAGTAGTAATAGTAGTAGTAGTAATAGCAGTAGTAGTAATACTAATAGCAGTTGTAGTAATAGCAGAAGTAGTAGTTAAAGAAATAGTAAAGTAGTAATAGCAGAAGTAGTAATAGCAGTAGTAGTAATAGTAGTAGTAGTAACAGTAGTAGTAGTTGTTGTAGTAATAGTAGTAGTAGTAATAGCAGTAGTAGTAATAGCAGTAGTAGTAGTTGTAGTAATAGTAGTAGAAGTAACAGCAGTAGTAGTAGTTGTAGTTATAGTAGAAGTAGTAACAGCAGTAGTAGTAGTTGTAGTTATAGTAGTAGTAGTAACAGCAGTAGTAGTAGTAGTTGTAGTAATAGTAGTAGTGATAATACTAGTAATATGAGTGGTCCCTTACACAAAAAAACAGCTAAATTTAAGCTGGCATATATGAAAATGAAAATAAAGCTCATCAGATAATTATAATCTAATTACTCTGACTGGGTTAGAGGTGATAGCACTGACCCACTCTGGACCAAAGCAGAGTTCTTTTTCCACAGTGCAGCCCCATGTTGAGCTGAGCTGCTCCTGCCAAATCAAAATTAGCTTCTGAATTGGTGCAATTAGGGCATGTGTAAACTTGGCAGTCACGGTATAGAGTCTGACAGTTGCTCCGTTTCCAAGAACAGCTCGGTTTGCTTGAGGTCTGCACTGCTTTAAAGGTGTTGATGTTGTCATTTCTTGCATGTATCAGCGAGCATTCAAACCCGAGTGGCTGCAGGTTGTACAGTAAACCCCCACTACCAGCTTTAGTGGGCGGAGTCACAGCACCAGCGCCAAAGGAAAAAAACCGAACCCAAAAACCTGTAGGGCAGCAGCGACTCCAGCTCCAACCCCACAGGCTCGTCCTCCTCCTCTCCAGGCTAATGCAGCTAAGAACCTAAGTCCAATTAACATGAACAGAGGAGGAGAAACCCCGCCGTCGCCGAGCGCGGAGCCGACTGGCTGGACGACTTAACGCAGAGTGAAGAATGTGGCCGGTCGACTTCAGCTGACTGGAGTAGCTACAACCATGAAGCACGTCGGTCTGTGTGGAGTAGTATGCCTTATCTGAAACGTCTCTGTACGCCGTGTTTTTGAGTAGGACGCCTTCAACAGCAGCGGCACCAAGAAAACCCCATCACAGCCCTGTTTTCCCCCTTGGACCGTTTCTGGATTCTGACTTAGCATGGAGCTGCACACGGACGTTTTACTAGTCACCGCAAACGTCGGCTCCTTGTTTGACAACGTAAGTGATTCAATACACGGGCTGTTTTGAGGGTTTACACGACTGCTTGTCACTTGGTTCCATAGGAGAGCTCTCTCTCTCTCTTTAACCGTTTCGTAATGTAGCCTACCTGCAGCTACAGTGAGGTAACGTTACGTTAAGCTGACCGACACTGAGGGCAGTAAAACAAGGTGAAAACGTGTCGCAGAAGTTTCCTGTTATATCAGTACCTGCAAACAAATGCAGGAGATGCTAACAGAGGCTCAGTCACTAAGAACTCAAAGTCCCTGTAACGATGATGGCCGTTTAAATGCTGTGTGTCGTGTTTCCACACATTAACGTTGGCTCTTTCTGACACAGCAGTGCTCCCTGACCTGAGCAGTGATGTAGGAAGACATGTTATACGTTTCGTAGTTTCGTACAGCAGAATCTGGCTGAGAGTTTTCGAATTTTCCGTTCCACCTTAAATGCCTCAGGCGCCAGAATGTAACTGCTGCGCCACTTAAGGTGGGACGGAAAATTCGAGCAACTTCAGCGGAGAGGTTTTGGCAGTTACTCGCATATTAATACCGAAACTTGTCGTGTCTGAGTAAATTTCGACATCTCCTTTCCTCCTAACAGCCACCCGGGGACTGTTTTTTACTCCCCGCTGTCTGTCAGCGCTGACAGTCCGGGGCCTCCGCTCCTCAGCCCCGCTCTAAAGTAGAGCTTTCTGGCCGTTGGAGGCGACGCTTCGCCGCGAGCTCGCTCTGCTTGTCTGTGCGAGCGGAGCGGCTGCGCGCTCCACTGGTAGAGAGCAGACGCAGCCAATCAGGACGGAGCAAGCGCTCCGCGTGCGCGCATTCAAATTCAANCAGCCCCGCTCTAAAGTAGAGCTTTCTGGCCGTTGGAGGCGACGCTTCGCCGCGAGCTCGCTCTGCTTGTCTGTGCGAGCGGAGCGGCTGCGCGCTCCACTGGTAGAGAGCAGACGCAGCCAATCAGGACGGAGCAAGCGCTCCGCGTGCGCGCATTCAAATTCAAACAGGAAACATTCCCGCGGACGTTTAAAAGGCAGCGCGAGCTCGAGACGCTGACAGAAAACATACTGTTTTAAAAGTAAAAAAAATATTGTAGTTTAGTGAACTATAAAAGAAACACAGAGAGAGAAAAAAATAGGGTAAATTGTTTTTATTTAATTTAAAAATGCGTTTGAACTTTTATGCAAATTTAACTAAGAACCAATGAAAATCATATATTTGTTATTTACGAAAGCTTATTTATGTATTTATTATTCATTAGATTTTGTATATTTTCCCGAAGACCCTTGAAGTCGTGCCCTCATTGTGTAAGACAGTATTGGGGAAAATACAATACCCAAGCCATTTTTTTCTCAGTTGAAAAAAATATATATAACTATTTACCAATATTATTAATATTTTTAAAATAGCTGCTATGAGATACACAAATGGTCCAAATGTTACGTCTTATTAACTTTTCCTTTGGATAGCACTGGATCTTCTGAATTATGAAGTTGTTAATTCCACCAATTTTACAAAATAGCCTTCGTAATTCATTGGCTGAGATGGAAACAAAGTCATCCAGAATAGGCCTGCGCCATATATCGTTTCAGTGTCGTCATTGCAATGTACACATGCACAACAGCCACTTTGTAGGACGTGCAAGGATAAGTAAGACAAGGTAAATACGTGATGTCACACTGCACCTTTTTTGCTGCTTGATACAAAAGTAAAACACACAGTTCTCATGTTCCCTGATTACCTGGGAAGCCTGTCTAATACAGCATAATTTACTCTGATTACAGGGCACATTGCAAACCATTGTATAGCTAAAAAGCTCTAGAAAGGATGGTTTGATGGCTTCATATTTTCCATGCAGATGCGCTCATTTTACAATGATTAATTCTTCCCAAGAAGAGCTGTTCAGGTCATCTGGTGAAAATTCATTAATTCATTCATTCATGTATTTATTCATATGTATCACGTTATGTATATAATATATAACGTCAGTTCTTTTCCAGTATTGTGGAGCCCTAATTAAGAGTGGACTGATGTGATTTGACTTATTGTGGAGAAACGTACCAACTCATATTTCTTTACTTCAGTGGTGGTGGTAGGAACCAGGATTCTCAATATTTACAGCACAAGTACTCCTATATATATATATGTATATATATATATATATATATATATATATATATATATACACTTTTTTTTTTTTTTTCAAAAACAGCCTGCATGTGTCCTCTGAGTTTATATGTTGTGTTGAAAGTTGCAGTATAGTGGAAATCTGAAGTTTTCTTTTGGGTACTGGTTTGCCTTACAGCACGTGCATGAACCCGTCTGCCACTAATAGATTAAGACATTTAGGCCAGAAACAATGTAAAACAATGTATTTGGTTAGGCATTAAGCAGCATATTCATAATCATTTCATGCAATCACTTTCTGTGATCAACTCTTCAGACATCTGGTTCCTATTACCAACACTCTATTCCAACAAGCAATTCTAAAACTGTGGTTCTGTAAAGTCCTCTAGAATGCAGCATTTTGCATAAGACAGCACCAAATAACTTTGTTTACATCATAACCATTTTAAATTATGCAGACGATTTGAGAATCGGTGGATATCCACTTTAAGGAGTCAATCAAATGATGCTACATACAAACTAACACTGTTGTAGATTGAATGGACATATTAAGACCTATGTAGGCTTTTCAGTCCCCTTTAACATTATTGAAGTGTACTGGTGCACAGGCATGTACACAGCAGCACGTTCAGAGATAGATCATATATGTTGAATGTGGTTTTGTTATATAATGATCATTAAATATAGTAGTCCACTTATGTTCATGCACCATTTCAACATGAAGGTCTGTTAGCATGCTTGTAGTGTAGACGTAGCAAGATTTTGACACTTCAGCAACATCGTAATTCCAAAGATCCAGCGATATTCAGAGGGAAAATGTACACTGGGGGAAAATGTACATGGCACAGCATAAGAGCATGGACAACTTAAGAGCATTTCTGTTTACCACAGTACTTGATGGGGATAATTTTACTGAACTCTATTTGTTTATATCATAGAGAAAAATGGCTTATACCCAGAATTTCTTGGGCATATCACAGACCACACCATGATGCACAACTTTGGAGTTCTAAGAATACATTAAACTTAAACCTGCTTTTTAATTTTTACATTCTATAAAATCTTCATTTTGATAGTAGTGCTGTCCCAGGATCAGTTTTTGACTTTCATGTCGCATGCAAAACTCTGGTATAGGCTGATTGATTGGCTCTCTGTTTTGTGTAATTGAAAATGAGTTAAAAACTTTACCTTATCTACAGGGAACAAACCCAAACATTAAAGGTGTATGAACATGTTAATACACTTGAATATCACAATTGATATCTCTTCCATTCTGACGTAAACAAGTAGCATAATGGCGCACAGCTAACATTAGCATTAGCAAACCAAATGCTTTTGGTGGTGTGTTTCTTATACTATGACAGTTTCCCGAAATTAGATAACAAAAAATCTCGACATATGGCCTTGCTTATAGTTATTGATATATATTGAAATGTAATTTCTGTATCATGATGCGTATTATATTGCCAAATACGTGACTATACTAAACAAATTTTGGCGCACAGTGTTGCTTTGTTGCATTTAACATGTTAACAGAAAATGCAAATGGTGCTAGCACTTTTGCACAGGCCACATTTTATGTTTTTTTGCCCAGTGTATTAAATTCAGCAAATTAGCAGTAACTACAGTGTGATTGTAATGTATGTACAGTGTGAATGTAATGTATGTACAGTGTGATTGTAATAGATATACAGTGTGATTGCAATGGATGTGCAGTGTGATTGTAATATATGTACAGTGTGATTGTAACGTGTGTACAGTGTGATTGTAATGCATGTACAGTGTGATTGTAATGGATGTACAGTGTGATTGTAATAGATATACAGTGTGATTGCAATGGATGTGCAGTGTGATTGTAATGTGTGTACAGTGTGATTGTAATGTATGTACAGTGTGATTGTAATGGATGTACAGTGTGATTGTAATAGATATACAGTGTGATTGCAATGGATGTGCAGTGTGATTGTAATGTGTGTACAGTGTGATTGTAATGTATGTACAGTGTGATTGTAATGGATGTACAGTGTGATTGTAATAGATATACAGTGTGATTGCAATGGATGTGCAGTGTGATTGTAATGTGTGTACAGTGTGATTGTAATGTATGTACAGTGTGATTGTAATGGATGTACAGTGTGATTGTAATAGATATACAGTGTGATTGCAATGGATGTGCAGTGTGATTGTAATGTGTGTACAGTGTGATTGTAATGTATGTACAGTGTGATTGTAATGGATGTACAGTGTGATTGTAATAGATATACAGTGTGATTGCAATGGATGTGCAGTGTGATTGTAATGTGTGTACAGTGTGATTGTAATGTATGTACAGTGTGATTGTAATGGATGTACAGTGTGATTGTAATAGATATACAGTGTGATTGCAATGGATGTGCAGTGTGATTGTAATGTGTGTACAGTGTGATTGTAATGTATGTACAGTGTGATTGTAACATATGTACAGTGTGATTGTAACAGATGTGCAGTGTGATTGTAATGTGTGTACAGTGTGATTGTAATGTATGTACAGTGTGATTGTAATGTATGTACAGTGTGATTGTAACAGATGTACAGTGTGATTGTAATGTGTGTACAGTGTGATTGTAACGTATGTACAGTGTGATTGTAACATGTACAGTGTGATTGTAACATATGTACAGTACAGCACCTGAACATTCAACTTTATGTCCCATATAAAGAGGAACGTTTGTCAGGCCTGAATGAAAACCTAAAGCCATTCACTCTGAACTACAATATCTCATATTGTTTAGCTGGGTCTGTATAATCATTGTTATAAAAGTTCTTAGGAACCTCTTGAGATGGTTATAGAGAAAGCAATAAGCAATTTAATACTCCAGATTAGGTTGCTTCTTATGCATGGTGGTGTCCCTCTGCGCACAGTCACCTCTCACACCCTAAGTGGACCTGTTCACTCTGATTAAAGCCTTCTGTAGTGCTGATAAGGAATCCTTTAGCGCCGTCAGCACTTGGCTTAAGATGACAAACTTTGCCTTACTCAAACAGCCTAGAGTTGTTATTTTAATAGTTTTGGTCAGGACTGCATTGTGTATATATATATCTGTGTGTGCATGTGTGTGTGTGTGTGTGTTTGTGTGTGTGTGTGTGCCTGCATGCATGGAGGGGTGGGGGGGGGTCGCAGATCCTACACCAGTGGAAATTTGGCCATGTACCCGGTTTCCCGTGGCCATATTTGGCACAGAGTGTGCGTCTGTTTGGGTCCATTGTGACTATAAACAGATGGATATCTTTCCCCAGAGGATTTCAACCTCTCCTGTCTACATTTTCTAATAGGTCAACGGTGACGTGCTGGCTGTAAAAACAAACTTCCTAAAATGGTGGGCTTTCTTGTGTCTCGTGTCGTTGGTTTACCAGATGTGGACGTATCTGTCTCACTGTCTTTTATTGTATACAAAGGTTTCAAGCGTTGTGAGCTTATTGTGGTTATTCTGTTGTTTCATTTCAGACATTGTTGCAATTTTTGGTTTCGGATACTTTACAAAGCTTTGCTTTGCCTCTCAGCGCAGCTCGACTTTACAGCGCAGCAAGAAAAGCAATTTATCTTTTTGTTTGTGCAGTGGACACCGTGCAGTGTGGGCGATGTTTCATAAATATAACACCATGATTCTTGAGGGCATAACATGTATCACAGTATTTAGTTTGCTGAGGTTTGTGAACAAGTTAGAATGGACAAAATGCACTAAATAACAGGAGCGCCACACTAAAGTGGACCTGTAGTGTGCTGTGTAACTTTCTGTACATGTAAATGCTTTGCAAAGTTATAAAGCCAGAAGGAGAAACACTCTCCAATAGAAACCACTTTTCTCAGCTGCCTGAAACGCCTGGTTGGAATTCCAGCCCTTTTCTCTGCTACAAGGTGATGTCATCTCATAACACAGTCCTTATTGCCCACCTAACGGTAACACTGTCAAACACAGAGAGCTAAAAAAGTGAAAACGTGCAAAATATAGTGTAAGACGAGACTCCAAAAATATGATTGGAAATTATGAACATTGAAAATTAACATAATTAAGTGGTGTTCAAAGTTTATTATAAGTTGGAAACCAGTAGGTATGCTCATTTTGGGATCTTTAAGATGTTATTAAATGATAATACACAGTCGAGTCACATTATTATGATCACTCTAATATCCACAGTAACCGACATGTGCAGCACGGACAACAGCTAGATGGGCTGGGAGTGACTCAATAAGGTCCTGGTAGGTTGTCACAGGTATCTGGACACATGCTGACTGCAGTGCATCCCACAGCTGCTGGAGGGTGTGTGGGGGAGGGTCCATACAGCAAACATGACGATCAAGGTGGTCCCACAGATGCTCAGTTGGGTTCAAGGGTAGTCTTGGTCATGCTCTTCCAACCAGTGTCGGACATTTCTAGCAGCGTGACATGTCGTATAGTCTTGCTGGAAGATCCCATCCGCCCCAGGGTAGACAATCTACATGTATGAGTGTACGTGATCTGCAAAGATGGATTTATACCCAGTTCGGTTGAGAGTGCCTTCCACATGGATGAGTGGTCCCAGAGAATGCCACGAAAACGTGACTTCCATCATGAGCTTTGTTCTGCTGCTGTAGAAATAGGAAGTGGTCATAATAATGTGACTCAACTGCATATATGTGCAGTGTCTATTATCTGTTATTTCAGGATAGACGTTATCTGCCTTTGGATTTGGTCACCATGTTTCAAATCTGAGGCATCCTGGATGTTTCGTTTACTAGAACTCCAATCAACGTAACACCATTTACACCTTAGTTCATCATCCACGACAAGATTTCTTCATGTTTTACAGCATCTTATATACTATTTGGGACCTGTAAAGTAAAATATTGTTAGAAATATTATAATAATCTTTAACATACCAATGATTTAGTGCTGAAACCCCGGCGATTCCAAACCTTTGATTGGAATGTTGTGTTGCAGCTCGTATCATGATTGCTACACCGTATAGTCATATTACCTTCCCCTAATAGACAAGTCTAGTGTTTTACTGAGTCGTTCTTGCTTTGGGCATAGAACGTTTTACTAAAGAGCGTGTTGTTCACCGAGAAGAGAATGCGGTCTGTGAACCCGCACATTACAATCTTTCATTACATGCTGCAGCGCATGCCATTGTGAAGCCAATAATTCCTCATTCAGCTCCTGAATGCTCAGAGTGCAAGCCATTCCTGTCCGACGAGCATTTGCCCCATTCCTCTTATTGTTATTAGGCCTGTAAATCTCAGATCTGACAGTGATTCCATGTAAGTGCGATTCTTAAGAAGACAACTCATCAGGACACAAAAAAGAAAACAGAAGAAATATGTTTAGCAGGAAACTACACAGAAGCCTCAACAACCACACAGAAGCCTTAAAGGGAACCCTGTTACGACATGTAGGCACATGGTGCATGTCCAATAGGCTTCTATTTTTGTTGCTGCATGTAGAGTCTCTGTCTCTTGTCCACTGAGCGAGCAGCCGTGAGCTAAATGTCTCAAAACTCATTAACTCATTTTCAACTTTTCATTTTCATTTTCAGCATGACATTAGAGTAAAATAGTTCTTGATTTTTCTCATTTTCCGTAGCACCGTATGATGTCATCACTGTGCAACACTGGCAGCATGCTGGTAGAGGAATCTCTATGTGTCATATTTTAATAGTTTTGGACATGCTCACTGTTTTAAGGCATACAGGCATTATGACCTAGCAATGTTAGGCTATTATATGGCCGATTTTTCAGGGTTTAGAAGGAGCGTAAGAAGATATTGATACAGCATCGATAAGTATCGCAATATTGTGTTTTGTGATTCTGTATCGATTCTCAGTATTAATTTTGGTTAATGGTTTACAAGCCAAGGTTGGTGGCAGACAGCGGTTCCTTTTATGTTGTGTTTAAACCCCAGACCTAGCAGTGTTGTAATCTATCTACGATTAGACAGTTATCTATCTGTTTGCATGTTGTGTACATCGGAGGTTTATGCCAGCTTTCCGTGAGTGTGCATTCCCTGGATGTTCACTCAGCAGTAAAGTGGATGAAGATAAGATATCGTCATGTAAAACCTGGATAAGTGTTTTGGCACGTCATGGACACGACGGACATGCTAAACTGAATTTCACTTTCCGTTGTTCCCGTGCTGCTTAGTGTTGGTGAGTCAGTGTTGAAGAGCGAGTCAGTGATGGAGGGCGAATTAGTGTTGAAGGGGGAGTAGAGCACGAGTCAGTGATAGAGGTTGCGTCAGTGATAGAGAGTGAGTAGAGAGCGAGGACGAGTCAGTGATGGAGGGGGTGTCTGTTATGAAGGGTGAATGAGTCATGGAGAACGAGTCAGTGATGGAGAGTGAGGCAGAGATAGAGGGTGAGTCAGTAATGGAGAGTGAGGAAGAGATAGAGGGTGAGTCAGTGATGGAGTAGAACATGAGTTTGTGTTAGAGAGCGAGCAGAGCACAGGTCAGTGATAGAGGGTGAGTCAGTGATGGAGGATGAGGCCATGATGGAGGTTGAGTAGGTGATACAGGGCGAGTCAGTGTTGGAGGGCGAGTTAGTGATGGAGTAGAGCACGAGTCAGTGCTAGAGGGCGAGTGGAGGGTGAGTCAGTGATGGAGGATGAGGCCATGATGGAAGTTGAGTCAGTGATACAGGGCGAGTCAGTGTTGGAGGCGAGACCGTGATGGAGGCTGAGTGAATAATAGAGGGTGAGTGCTGAGGGAGAATCAGTGATGGAGGGCAGATCAGTGATAGAGGGAGAGCCAGTGACAGATGGAGAATCAGTGACGGAGGGAAAGCCAGTGATAGATGGAGAGTCTGTGATGGAGGGCGAGTCAGTGACAGAGGGACAATCAGTGATGGAGGGTGAGTCATTGATGGAGGGCAAGTCAGTGATAGAGGAAGAATCAGTGATGGAGGGAGAATCAGCGATAAAGGGAGAGTCAGTGATGGAGGGCGATAGACATAACACCAGACTAACACAAGTTTAGCATTATACACAAATATGTATATAATCTCTTCATCAGAGATTTCCACTAATGAAGTCTTCTGTTCTTTCTGAAGCAGAGAAATTAATTTTAGTTTAGTGGCTATTTGGAATCTAATCATGGTATCTGACTTTTGCACAGTGTGGTAGGCGATAAAAACACTAGCCTAAAGTGAATGTTTATTTTGTCAAACATTATTATTGTCAATGATAAGATTCCAAAATCTACACAGTTGGGTCACTATCTCCAGCATCAGTACATTTGCACACATTTTACACGGTTGCTTAAGACTCTTATAAATACTGAGATGTCTTTTCTCAAACTGCAGCTTCTTCCCATGAACGTGTTCAGCTGAGCCGGAGATAAAAGACACTTGAAAAGCATTCAGAGTAACTTTCAAATGTCAGCTTTTTGGATCCAGGCCCAGCAATAGGAAATGATGCGTTGCAAATTTGGGAAATTCTCCCGAGACGGGAGATGAAGAAAGTTTCCATTGACCCACCCTTCCACTATAGAGAAAGAGATAAGGAGGTAAATGAGTGATAACAGTCTTCTTCAAAGACGGAATATCGAGGTAGATTACAGATGCAAGGATTTGTTTGTTGACTCAATAATAAAAGTCAGAAATTAGTATCAAGATTCATTCAAAGCAGAGCGTATACTCACTGATACACTGAACTTGAATCATTCCATTTGTTTGCCAGTTCATCTATTAATACTGATATCACTGAAGGCTGCAATATGCAAACGAGCCCTCTAACCAATCCCAGTGGTTCTTGCTGTGTGCTGTAGGCTTCCTGCCCAATCCCAGTTCCAAAAAAGTTTCTGTCGGTGTTTTGGATACAGGTATTTATGTAGTCCAACAAAAGCCAGTTGAGAAAAACTCTCTGATCTGGAAAAAACCCAGCCATCCATAACCGAGCCGTCTAGTCACTGTGCATTGTTTATACAGTTTTTCTGCTACCTTTTTTGCATAGCAAGCCTCCATTAATACGGAAGGTCTATAGATGCTCAATCTATGCTGTCCAATTTTTGGTCGCCTGCCAAATAGAACTATGAATCAAACAAAGTCTGTAACAATGGATCAGTTACAGAAGTACAGTAGGTTCTTTAGTCAGGATGTGACAATTTCACAACGGTACTGGAAAACCAAAAAAAGAAACATTCAAAAAAGGATTGAAACTATCACCAGTCTGCTCCTTGCTGTCTTTCCTGAGTTGCACAAAACACCAAATGTGGTCACCTTTAATGACACGCACTGCATCTGTGTCATGCAACTTTCATATAACGTGGAAACAAGTGGGCATTTTAGCACAAATGATGAATCAGCTTCAGTGCATGAAATCAAGCGCCACCCTACCAGTACCTCGTTTACATTAACACGCCCTAATTCATGCAAATATTTCAGTGGGGAGCCAATAACAAGTCAGCATTTTTGACAGCCAGGGGGTTGCGCTTGCAGGTGGAGTTTTAAGGTTTACAGTGCAGTGCACCTCAGTAGCATCATGTTAAAATGATTTATATTATTATATATTATAAATCATTAGTATTACTATTTCCCCTAAAATAACCTATTTAAATGCTGTATTGTAACAGCATATGAGATGCTTCTGTACTAGCTGTTTTTTTTTTTGTTTTGTTGTTTATTTTTGTTTAAATTTGTTATTGTTTTGCTGGTCGCAGTACCATAAACCAAAAGCTTGGGTTACTGTGCCTTTATATGAAATATGAAATGTGAATGTTTTACATGCAAATGAGTACCTCCATGGTTGTTCTGGATTGCCACATGCACAAATTATTAGTAATATTGTTATGTTTTGCATTGTTTGTATTATTGGTATTGCAGATGTTGCTGATAATAATACTTTTGGATAATGATCTTACAGGATCACTGATTGGTACAGTTATATTCTTTGCAATTTTTTATTTTGCAATGGCATTTATTGGAAATAAAATGAAATCTTTGTAGCATAGGATAAATAGAGCTCTGTAGTATCAAGATGAGTTTGGAGAAGTCAAATTAAGTCGAACCCTGAAAGTATGTGGATTGTTACACCCCAGTGGCTTAGTAACACTTTTTATTTAGCAGCTGTGTGCAATGTAAGGGAACAGAGTGAATCACTCCCACAGAAAAAGAGGACAAAGTTGGCGAAGTTCAGTGAAATTGAGTAAGGCTGTGCATTGAGTATTGTGTATTGAGTATTGAGGCTGTGTATTGAGTAAGGCTTAGCATTTAGCGCAAATGAAACTATTCAAAAATTCTTTGTTTATCTTGGTGTCCTCTCGGCCTGAGGAGGAGCTGGGTGTAGACTGATGGCATGTGTAGCACTTGGTGGGCTTTGTTTGCACTTGCGTAGGTTGGTCAACCACACAGCCGTAACAGTACTGCTAAAAGGACGACACATGACTAAATGCTGGTAATATAAAATATAAAATGATGTTCCATTTTGGCATTTGCCAAGTGTGTTGCAGTCCCTGAACTGCTTATTATAATTGCAGTATGTTTAGCGTTATATTGATGTGTTCCCCAAACAATTCCAAAATTCTACATAATTCAGTTGTTAAGTAACGTCATTACGAGTGGTTTAATGTGAAGTGGTGCGCTGTAGAGATGCCAGGAAGCCAATCGCAGCCTCGTTTAAAGGTGAACGTCAACCATACCTGACTTTTCGGTTCCTTGGAAAGGGTGAGAACAGTGCCAACAGTCCCATCACAGCCTGGAACAATAATTTGACGTAATTAAAGACCTTGAGTCATAATTTACTTTTATTGAATCACCCGAACAACTTTTATTCACGTCACCCGCAGGAAGAATCCAGGGACATAATTGGTCAAGATGATATATCACCATATCATATAGTTTTAGGGTTTAATTAGGATTTAACATCTTTCTGAATCTAATACGTGTACAGTACACCCACCATATAATGGTGTTGGTTCTAGGCAGGAAGGAGGGGAGGGACTGTATGTTAACTATTATCAATGCAGTCACCCGGTATAAGCATTGAAACTTAGCAGCATCTCAGGATACCGATAAGCTAACTCCCAGAACAAGCTAACAGGGAGCTAGTCAGTTAAAGAGCTGAGCTAGGTCCTTTTCTAGCTGAGTTTGTTCTAGCATTGGTTGCCGGGTAGTCATCTTGTCTCTTGACCTTGTTGTCCTTGCAGAGCAGCATTATGCATGGCCTACCTACGCAGCAGCTCACCTTGTCCACCCATGCAAATAAACTATGCAAAGCCCCACTCGCCTAATATGACAGATCCTGTCTACTTAACTTCAGGTGGAACTAGCATATTTAAACTGACCTAGGAGCGACTAACAGTAGATCAGCGAAAGGACTGCATATGGTAGTTAAGTGAGAAGTATGCATGTATAGAAACGTAGAGCCAGGGAAAGAGTCAAAACGTCAAAACCTGCTTTCATGAAGTAATATTTTGGCGTAGTGGCTATGATGAAAGTTCAGAATGACAAAATGATAGTTTGGTAAATAAAATAAGGGAAAATTGTTTTTCCATTAGATCAGCCAATAGAACCAATAGAACCAATAGAAGTGACAGGCAGAGTTATAAACTTCTTTATTATCTAGACTCCTGAGCTTCCCACTTGTATGACTTTATAAGCCATTTGAGTGCAGTTTATAAGTCGAATAGTTAGGATTTCCCAGTTTTCCCCACCATTCCAAAGCAGCATTAGTGTCTGAAGTTTGCTTTTTTAGCTTAGCACCTGAGCTACAAGGCTAATGTGGCTAACAAGTAGAGGTGTGATACGGTGGCCGAGAAGTGCAAAACAAATTAACATTTCAGAAAACAACATTACAAAAATAAAAACACATTTACAACTGAAAAGAAATTATGTTCAAGAAAACAAAATTACAAAAGTAAAAACTAATTTACAAGACGTGAAACACTTTTACCAGTACTGAAACACGTTTACAGATTTTAAATTCTGATGGAAAGGGGAGGTCTAACACACAGGGAGTGCTTGTTGTGGACCCTTGTCAGTCAAACTGTTTCGCAGTGGTAGGGTGAGTGGAGTTTGTGTTTCACGTCTTGTAAAATTGTTCTTACTTTTGTAATTTTGTTTTCTGAAATGTAATTTTTTTTCCGTTTATACATTTGTTTTTATTTTTGTAATTTTGTTTTCTGAAATGTTAATTTGTTTTGCACTTCTCGGCCACCGTAGTGTAACAATCCATCAGTCTGTATCGATACATCAGTTCAAATGCTAACGATCTGGTGTTATCGGTGTGACACATAAACGTTGATGCATGCATGTTTACTCTCTTACCTGTTCCAGCATCATCCATGTGATTCCTGTCTGTATGCTCCTATGCTTTAGGTGGTACCATGCGGTATAGGCTTGTTGCAGTCCACAGCCTTACTTGTGTGCTTAGGTTTACATTAACGATTAGGGGTGGCTTGATACCACCTTTTAATGTCCAATACCGATATCACAGTCTTGAGTACCTGCCGACACCGATATCAATCCAATACTGTCTTTTTACCTCCCTTAAACAGCTGAACTGCTAATAATGCATTAGTCTGGATGCTCTTTGCTTAACCAGCCATCTAAATAACATCATGCTGAAACTGCTTTTTCACTCACATAACTTTTATCAGCAGTTGTGATTGGTCAGCAACATCCACCACCTACAATGAGATTTAATGGGCAACAGTTCAGATGTGCATTTACGTGATGGCTTATGCTGATGGATCTGTCATGGGGGGCTGGCTAACCCCACTTTAGAAATGAACTGGTGATCTTATCGAGAGACCAGAACACTGAGGGTTGAAGCCACCAGCCAAGCACAGGATAATATAGCAGCACATATCAGACTAGGAATGTATGTCTGAAGTCAAAAGAGCTGGAGATCATTCTAGGCCGGAAGGATGATCCACATAACCACTGACCTCTGAGATGAAGACGCATACCAGGACCCAGTTTCTGCAACCTGGGTGCTTTACAGCTGGCCTAATCACTCAGGTGAAGCCCTCTTCCTGCCTCTGGGAGGATCATAAGTGCAGAATCATATCAGATAAAGCTTTTCCTTTCACTTCCTGTATTCGAATCAGGCATTTTGGCCACTATCAGACCGATGTTGATACCAAGGATCAGCGCACCCATACTAGCAGTGCAGCAGCAATTACAGTCCAAGCAGTAGCAGCCAAGAAAAACGACTATTTCGTATTCACTCTCTTTTGGGTAACAGTCATGGGTGTGGAAATATTTTGGTCTCATAAACCTTGCGATTTGCATCCCTACAAACCAGTAATGCAAACTTACACCACGCTGTATAGTAAAGCTGTAATCCTGAAAATGGAACCAAACCGATGAGCATTACTCAGACGGCATACTGAAATCATCACACTCATGTTTAGTGGTTTAGTATCATTAGTTTCATACTTTTAAATTGCTGTTAGACAAAGAACCCAAGTAAATGCAGAATGATGTTTTTAAACGATGGCTTCATTTATTGAAGGAGAAATGCTGATCAGCTCTTCCTGCCCTGTGTGATAAAGTAACTGCCCCCTTAGATACTAATCTACCAGTTAACCAGATTCAGTTGACTGTTGGGTTCAGTTTCACTACCACACCCAGCCATGATTACGGTCAGACCCGCTGAATCTAAACATCACTTAAATAGAACCTTTCTGGCAATGTGAAGCAGAACATGATTCACGTTCTAAAGAGATTTAGGTACAGATGCCAAACAAAGTCATTGAAATCTGCTGTCTGGAAAGGGTTACAAAGCCATTGCTAAGGCCCAGACATGTAGAAAACCTGGAGCAGTAGTGAACTTTCCCAGGTGCGCCAGGTTTACCAAGATTTCACCAAGGACATCTGAGTGACTCATCCAGGGGGTCACAAAAGAACCCAGAGAACATCTAAAGAGATGGAGGCCTCACTTGCGTCAGTTAAGGTCAATGTACACAATTTCACAATAAGAAAGATGCTCTACTAAAGTTGCATCCACGGAAGAACAGCTGACCACAAAAAATACAAAGGCTAGTCTGAGATTTGCCAGAAAACATGTAGATGATCCTCCAAGACTTTTAGAATAATGTTCTTTGGACTGAGTCAGAGGTGGAAGTCCAGTAACAAGCTAACACTGCACCATAAGGGAATCATAGTGGTGGTAGTGTAGCCTGGGGCTGCTGTACTACTACAGGACCTGGACGACTTGTCATAATTGATGGAACCATGAATTCAAACTTTTGATTTAAGTTGTTACTGCCAAGAGTAGCACAAGCAGTTATGAGGTTTGGGGGGGCAGTTTTTTACATGGGTGTTATGGGTTATGAATAAATCTTAATCTTCAATAATTAAAATGATCATTGAAAAGCTGCATTTTGGGCTGAGTGGTACTGTCTTTCTCTAATATTAAAATTAGTTGGATGTTCTGAAGCAGTTGGGGGCAAATACTTTTTCACAGCAGAGTGTGTGGTTAATATGAAAATGGACACAGGTACAGACAAAATTCAGGCTTGGGGATGTCTTACTGTTTTAGCCATCTGACAGTCGTTTGTGCGAATGTGTCTCAGTTATGGGGTAAAGGGAAAAGAGTGCAGTTGGCTGAGCTCTCACTTCAGGACGGCGTGTAGCTGTATAATAGGCGCCAGCGTAGTTGGTGAGGTTTTTTTTCCAGTACCAAAGTAGGGCATTTTAAGAATAGCACAGTGAATAATGTATGTCATGAGGCTGCAGAAATAAGCTTGTATGGGTAAAAATGTCCTCCTTTTGCAACACTTGGTTAGCACTGAATGGAAACTTTATGAATAGTGTCATGAGATGGGTGTGTGATGTCATAAGCCAAATATATTTTGCTGAAAGTCTGCAGTTAGGATGAAATTAGGCTGAAACGCTTTTAGTCAACTGGTAAAACTTTTTAAATACATATGAAGACTCATATAAAGGCAATCAGGTGTTTTGTGAGAGGCAGAAACAGATGGAATACAGTAATATATAAAGTTATAGGCAGCAATTGATGGACAAAGGCCGCAGTATGAGGCCTAAAGGTATCTGTAATAAGCAGGGATGCACCGAATGTTCGGCAACCAAAATTATTTGGCTGAAAATGGCAAAAAAATTGCGTTCAGTGTTCGGCCCAATAAGTGAAAAGACCGAATAATTCTTACCGAACAAAGACGTTTTTAATGACGCTGTTACCTTTTTCTAGTTCCGCGATGTAGTTAGGGAACCAGAGCGGAACCTTTTCTCCCTAGCTCCAGGGTTAGCGCCATCTGCTAAGGGGTAAAACCCACTTTCACAGCAAGTCACACCGGAGCACGTCTCCCAGCTTATAATCAGTTTCAAGCATTCGAGCCAAACGGAGCTCCAGACAGAGTAAAGAACAGAACAGAGTTCTGCAGTTGAAACTGCAGTTTAGTTAATGTTTTTTCTTTGAAAACCGAGACAAAAATACGTCCCAGACAGCAAAATTGTTCTGGCCCAAGTCTGGCCCACATTCTCCATTTTCATCTGGCCCACTTGACGGCACTTGTGTGGACTGCTCCCAGTAGCAAGATGTGGGCCACATATGCACCACATTAGGGCCACACCTCAGCCAAAAGTAGGCAAGTCTGCTGTATCTGTGTCAGAAGTGGACCAGATCTGTTTTGGGAAAGCGGGGCCAAATCCATGTTGCCACCTTTGGCTCACAGCAGATTGGCAGTGCTGACAGTGGGGCGGCAGTGGACTTGCTATGTGGGATTTAACCTATTTAATTTATGCAATGGTGAAAAAGTGGCAAAATTAACGAAATCACTGAAAAAACGTGTTCGGTTTCAGCTTCGATCAAAAACTTTCGGTGCATCCCTATTAATAAGTACAATATGCTTAAGTATATTTGAAATGTATATACGCATATATGTTACTTTTAAGAAATCATTCCCATAAACATCTGTTACAATTAGAAATGAGCCTTTTTTTCTAGTTAGTCTTTTCTATGTCATTGTGAAGAAAACATGCTCATTCGTATTAAAAAGCTGGCTGTTCCCAAACGTTTGACTGGCAGTTACTGGCATTAGTGTGTGTTTTTATATGGTCTATAATAAGATAATAAGAGTGGATGTTCCACACCAGTTCCTGAAAATAGTGTTTCCATCTACATGGATGTTCCACACCATTTACTGCCCCATCTACGTAGGGCAGTTGTGGCTGGAGGTTAGGGAACCAGCCTTGTGACCGGAGTGTCACCGATTTGATTCCCTGAACCGACAGTAATGACTGAAGCGCCCTTGAGCAAGGCACCTAACCCCAAACTGCTCCCCTGACGCTGTGGATAGGGCTGCCTAACGCTCCGGGCAAGTGTGTTCACAGCTCCCTAGTGTGTGTGTATGTGGGTGTTTGTGGGGAAGACAAATTCCTCTGTGTGCAAAAACACAAATGGCAAGAAATGGCTTACAAAGTCTCTACTTAGAGAATGGTTGGCCTCACCTAGAAATGCATGCTCAGAAACAGGTTTTGCTCTGTTTTTGTCCTGAGACATGTGTTGACATATGTGTCATGGCCAAACCTGTTCTCAAGCACAGTGATAAACTTTCAACAAGACTCAGCTCCCCAATCTAGTCCACATACACTTTCTCTCCTCATGTAGAGTTAATGGCTTCATCTCCTGTTGACTGGGCCTCATATATTATTCAGCCTGGCCTTTGTTCCGTGTTGCTATGCACTGCGGATTATTGCTGTTCTTTGTTAAAACTGTCTTTATCTGAAGCTTGTTCACGTTATTAGTAAATGAAGCCGGGAGGTTGATGTATTGGACTTGTGGTTTCGTTACTGAACTCGGCTGCCGTATGTCATGTCCCGTACAGTAGTGTAATAGCTGCAGGGCTTGGCGTTAAGCATTTATAAGTCCACATTTTACATGTTCGATGGATAAAATCACTTGGATAAGAGGTAAATAACAACATTTGCGTATGATCGCTGCATAGCCTGCATTAGACTCTTACTTCGTTTTTGCCATGATGTTTTACTTACCAGGTTTTACTTATCAGGTGAAGTTTACATACTAAAAACAACGGTAACCAATTTTTGCATGACCATTTTCCACTCTTTGTCTCTTATGATGAAACATTGTTTTTGTGACTTTGTCTTTAAGACTGGTTGATATATGTAAATGACTTATGTTTCATCAATAGTAATTGTAATAGTAATTTTAAATGTGGCACTAAATTATTAAACCACTTTAGTATGGATGTCAGAACTTTGACACATACTAAGCAAATGTTTGATACCAAAACAATACAAGTGACAAAAAAATGGAAACTTTAAATGGTTTTTAAAGTGTTTGAATTGCAAATTAATGTTTAATTAATGATATTTAATTCAAATGTCAAGTTCATTGTACTTCTAATGGTAAATAACAGTAATCTACCTTTTAAAGTTAAAACACAAAATTTTCTTTTCTTTACAGTGAATCTTTTATTAGTACAAACTGTTTGTAGGCAACTATTGCCTATAAGCCAAAATAGTTTGTTTGGATTTGTATGTTAGTAATGGCATGTCTCTGAGTTAGATTAGCATGTGTGATATGATTTGCTAGTATGTAGAATGCAGTGTGAATGTAATGTTAACCTGTTTAAAACCACAGTCGAAAGGATTGAAGGTTAGGGTCTTGAATTGTTTACCATGGTGTTGTATTGAGGCATTTAGTTTTTCAGTATATTTCAAATCTAGTTTACAAAGCCCTTTTTAGTTAGTTTGGCAAAACGTCTGCATAATTTAGATTTTACCAAACTGGATGGTTTATGTGCAATACTCTATTCTAGTCAGAATAGTTTGCAGTGACTGTGATAGAAAGCAAACATCCAAAGCATTAAATGGTCACAAATGCACAGCCTGATGCCTTAGACATGGTTTCATGGTAGTTTTGTGATGATATCTTATGGAAGTTTTGTGATGATATTTTATAGTAGTTTTGTGATTATATATTTTCTAAACTGATTAATAAAGGTACATACCAATATTATTATAGTTTTTATTTCATTTATTACATTAATGTTTATTTCTAGTTATTGGTTTTCGAATGTTGCAACAAACGGCTATTTTGATAGTCAAGTAATCTAGACTATTGAATTAATTAATGGTTATTCAGATTATGAGTCACTAAATTACCAAATAACTCTTAGTTAGCTATCAGGTTTTAAATAGCTTGAGGTTGTTTTACGCAGCTGCTAACTAAAAAATGAAGACAGTAAGGTTGAATACCTTATTAAATACCAAATTCACTGGCTGCGCCTGTGACCAACACAGTGATGCAGTGTGTAAAATTGTAAACGTTATTTGTGGTAATGGCCTGCTGACCAAATGGCTAATAAAAAGCCTGGTGGAGCTGGGCTGAGCTTTAAACGGATTACAACCTCATCATAGCAGTGCTCTGTGACTGAAATCGAATTCTCTGTTTCTCAGGTCGGTGAAATCGAGAGCGACTGGCTCCGGGAGTTCTTCACGGTGAGTTTGCCAGCAGTCAAGTGATCATTCAACAGCACTGTTTAACAGAATGGTTTTTGTGCAAGTGATGGGCAGCAGTTCTTACTCAGTTATAGTCTTACTCCGTTATAGTCTGTCAAGTGGAGCTTTTATATAAAACATATTAAATATGCACTTTTTATGTTAGATTTTGTTTTTTGTTTACAATAATAACTTACATGCATTTTTTAAATATAAGTTCTACAAACATTTTTGGGGGAACAACAAGACGTTAATGTTGGTTAAATCATACACTGTACTTGCATGATCAGCTTTTGTGTAGATACCCGCCTTAAGATTTTAACACATGTGAAGTAAGTAGGGATGCACCGAAATGAACATTTTTAGCCAAAACTGAACAAAATCACACATTTGGCCAAACGCCAAACACAGAAAACTGGATGTGGTTTTTCACAGTGTTTCAGAAATGTTGCCACCTTTTCACCACTGCATGAATTAAATAGGCTAAAAGTATTTTTGTCTTGGTTTTCAAAGAAATAACAATTACTAAACTGCAGTTTAACATCCCAGCAGACATACCAACAAAGCACAATACAACTTATTATTTATATATTAAATATATTAGCATTAAAAAAACAACATGTCTTCTGTATTCATGGAGAGCGCCTCACTCCACGCTGATCACGATTTTATCGTGATGTTGTAAACCTGGGGTTTGTGTTTGCTTGTTAAAGCTAACACCTCTGTTCTGTTATTAACTCCTGCTGGAGACTTCAGCATGCTCTGGTGTGACTCCGGTGTGGCTGGAAAAATAAGGCGTTCAAGTTAAATAAGGCCTGGAGCTAAGTAAAAGTTCCACTCTGGTTCCCATGTAAATCCAGGAACTAGAGAAAGGTAGCAGGTAATCATTATTAATCATTTCGGTTTCCGAACATTCTGTGCATCCCTAGAAATAAGAGGCATTCTTTTTCTTATTTTTCTTATCATTTTTAATGTTATAAAGCTTTAAAAAGTAATATTAGATGCATCTACATCTCTCTCTTTCATTCTATATACATATAACACATGCCATTAAAACTTTTTAAGTGTTCTCCTATTTATGAGGAGCCTGGGAAGTTGCACAGGGCTAGCATGTTACAGTCACACACTGTTTGTAACCAAATAGGTTGAAAATTGATTCTAGACTTTTGAAGTCATTCAAAGAGGACTGAACAGTCATGCATTTTTTCGTTATTCGTTTTAATACCTTCTCTTTTCTGTCTGGCAGACTGTGCACACGTACAAGCCCCGCTTTGTCGCCCTGCACTTCCAAGAGGTTGGGGGGAAAGACTACATGGTCAACATGGCCCACGCTGAGAACTTCTTCTGGTAGGTTTAACTCTGCTCTTTGGTGAGATACAAGATACGAAAACTGTAGCAGTAGTTTGTTTATTTTAACCATAACTATTCAAAAAGACAGTAGTAAAAACAATATGTTTGTTTATAATTTCATTATATAATTAAAACTGTTAACTGTCTAGTCCCTAATTTAAACCTAGACATCAACTTTTTTTTAGAAATTATACTGTCAGCTCAGCAACGGGGACATACACTACCAGTCAAAAGCTAGACACATCCAACTAAATGGATGTTGTTGGTGATCTTAAAGACTCTACAGGCTCACACATAACATCTCCAACTGAAGAGATGTCTGAAACAGTACATATTGTGATATACCACATATACTCACTATAGATTTCCTTGTGTTTACCTTAAACCTTTACTTTAAAATAAAAGTGAAGACATTAAACTATAAAACAGCACTCATGTAATTATACAGTCCACCTTAAAAACCTCTATAATGGAACTTTACAGGAGGATAAAACAGCTTTCTTAACCTGCAGTGGAGGCTGATATAACAAGGTCTGTTTCTAAGCAGTTTTGGAGCCGTTCTATTGGTCGGTCCATCATTAATATTCACTAAACTGAAAGGGCAACTAGAACTTTTAAACTGGGCTTTTTTGTTTTTTTGTGCACCAATATATGTATTAGAGGTGACGATATGGCAGAAACATAATATTGTGAAACATCCAGAGTATATGTGGTATATCAGGATATTCTCATCAGTTGGAACTGTTAAGTGTGAGCCTGTAGAGTCTTTAGAGTCGGTAGTGTATGTTAGACACAGTCTATTGTGCTCAATTAAAATACAAAATTCTTTCTTCTCTGTTTCTTCATTTGAGCTCAGCAGCTGTCCTGTGACGATTGGACTAAAAGCAATGTTACCTAACTCTTTCTGATAACTTGCATTGAAAGTAAAGGACATTTTTGCCCTTCCGTGTTAAGTTACCATTTTGGACGATGTAGTAACGCAGTACATACCAAAACCTTCAGAAATTTGAATGCTACAGTGATATACGTTTTGGGCTCTACCGCTCACTACTAGGTCTGTTCTTTCAGGCTGCACATTCGAGAGCACTCTTTATGTTTTGCTTGGCTGATGAATGATGTTTATTTCCTCTGTACTCTCACTTTTCCTCCTATTGTAGGACCATCGAGTCCAGCTCTGAGATGAAGGACTTTGACCGTGTGTGCGTGTATGTGGACAGTCATTTCAAGGCAGAGGACAACTTCACAGTGAGTGTCATGTAGATAGAGATAGCACACTCTGATGACACAGCCTTCTGCTGCTTTTCAGTTTTGGTCTGAATTCCGTGACGATGAGGTTTGATGGCTTTTAACAAAACCTTATCAATCAAGCAGCCTTTATGTCAACTCAAAGTACTTTGAAGGTGACCCTCATGTAGGATGTAGCCAAGGATAGTACAAAAAAGAAGGGTTTGAAAACAGTAAATATTCATTTTTTATAATAAACAAGTAAAAGTACAGCAAAGTGGTACAATTAAATAAAAACTAGGAAACAGAAAAATAAACCAGGGCTGCCAATAAAAATGATTACAAAGAGTAATTTATAATAAAAGTGAATAAGTAAAAAAGTAAATACAATAAATGAATAATACAGTAATAAAAAGTAAATAATAGTAATAAAGATGATAAATAATATGAATAAAACTGAGTAATCCCTGAAAGTAGATTATAAAAAGTCTAAAACTAAAAACAGTTGCAGGCAGAAGCTCCCCATTGGCAGGAAAATAAAGAAGGCTAGAGTACTGCACTTTAAACCAACATGAACTAAACTTGGAATGAAATTGAAACATTAGGCTGTACATTCAGAAATGCTGCCCTTCATGTAGCCTAAACAGTTATAGTTTTGTTCTTGGAAATACTGCAGTTTGTTTGGACACTGTATTCAGCCAAACACTGTTTAAACTGCTTTAATCCCCAGCAGAATAAGGACTATCCTGGTTCTCTCAACAGTAATAGAACCTCAGAGGAAACATGATAAACAAAACTGTATTCGCCTTGCGATGTACGTAACTTGTCTCTGTGTCTACCATCCAAGAAATAGTTCAGTGTGAAGTCTCTGCCGCTTTGCCGCCATTCTCAGAACGCATTGATTTCACAGGCTGGTAGGATTCGCTGCTTTATTCTGCATCACATCAAGCAAACCTTCGGCCCACTTAAATAACCAGGCCCACTTACCCAGCCGTCATACATCTTTTACCACCACAGCTGCAGTTTCACATACAGATGTAGAACAGAAGAGTGTAGAACGTAGAAGAGTGTAGAACAGGGATGTAACATCACACATCGCAAACATTACATTTCAGTGTTAATGATTGATTCAGCAGTCTTCTGATTTTAACAGGCTTTTCGTGGCCTGATTGAAACACTGGTTGAGCATATAGCTAGATACGTCCAGATACAGGTTTAAGTCTTTACCAAAAGAGACAACTTGTTATTTGCATGTCTGTTATGAGCTTCAGCTGAGTGTTAGTTTGGTGGTGGGAAAACAAAAGCTTAGGGAATTACAAGGTACGTGCATTATACATGGCTGGGTTATAGCACTGGGTCATACAGTATACCGATTAGTATGGATTTGATCAGACCATCTCTCTCTCAGGCTGCCGTGGAAACCCTCATCCATGCTTTCATTTCCAGCCGTTTGGACTACTGTAACTCCCTTCTAGCTTCCTCCATATACACACTCCAGATGGTCCAAAACGCTGCTGCCCGTCTCCTCACCCATAACCGCTCATATCACCATATTACACCCGTTCTCCAGCATCTCCACTGGCTTCCTGTAAACTACCACATACAATTCCGAGCTCTCCTACTCACCTACAAAGCGCTTAACAATCTCGCTCGTTCTTACCTGTCTGTCTTCTACAGCTGGGCTACTCACCATTCCCCCGCCCAACCTGCATGGCTTTGGTGACGGAGCATTTTCTAGATTTGCTCCTCCACCACTGGGCAAACAGTCCAATTCTCTCTCTGTATTTAAATCTAATCTTAAAACATCTCTCTTCACACTCGCTTATAACCTGCTCAAGACTAAACTGCTCTTCAAAAGACCTTGCTCCTAGTGTCTATTTGTATGTCTTTGTTTTCTGATGCTTTTTTTTTTTTTTTAATGAAAATAAAACCACCGCAGACCTTCGATCACCTCCTGCTGTCTTGTTTGAAGTAGTCCACTTTGTGCTTGAGGCAGCAGACATGGAATGGCCGTCAGCCTTAGCCAAACGTGGACAATGGCCTTGTATATGAACAAAACAAGTTGTAGACTAGATTAAGCTTGTAGGCTAGTACTGAAGCTTGGTACCGCACAAATCGTCCGGATTCCAGCACAAATCAGGAATTACTTGAAACCGTTCTGAAGCTGAGACTGGCTTCTTTTTCAAGTTTCCCATTCCACCGTACATGGTGAAAGAATGTGACTGATTGCTGCATTTAAGGTGGAATTGAAAGTTAGAATAAAACGAAATAAGAAGCCAAATAAGAAGCCAGTTTTATAGAAATTATAAGATGAAAAAACATTTAGCGTTGTGTTTTGCTGGACTTTCGGGGGCTAGTGTTAGGAAGCAGTGTTACAAATGTTGTACATATGGTCGCTGTCTAACGAAAAACATGCGTCTCCATTTTAGTTGAATTTTACTTTTATGCATCATTTGAACACAGCAGCTGCTGTTCATTGTGTGAACGTTTCATGATGAATGGACCAACAGAAATGGCCCAAAACTGCTTGGATAAGAAGTCTGGTTCCATTGACTTACATTAAAGTTAAATGAGGTTTTTTGGCTTTCCTGTAAAGTTGGCATTTATGAGATACTCGTTTTTCTTTGGCCAGTGATGATATTCTGGAATATCCCAGAATAAGATGCCAGTATATATACTGAAACTACCGGACATTTCAATTGTACTATATTTGCGCAACGTACTTTCCCCCCTCCCCCAGCACGCTTATGATTTAGTGACTAGTGTGTGGCTCGCAATGTAAAACAATTAGTGCAAGTAGAACATGTGGTCTTGCACTGTTATCTGGCACAGCTGTTGATGAGCTCTCCGCCACCGCACAATGACCACCTTTGCCTGTCCCCTTCTCTATATTTGTACACAAACTGCTCTCTTTCTGGCATTCTCTCTTTCTCTCTCTCTCTCTCTCTCACTCTCACACTCTCTCTCTGGTGCTGTTTTTTTTTCTTGAGTGTGGTAAATGCAAGGCTATGGAGGATACATCTACGCAGCCTTCCGAAATAGGCCAGTTAAACGTCCCTCAGCAAGCAGCATGGTATGCATACATTTGCTTGGAAAACAGTGGGCGCCTTCCTGCCTTTAAAGTCTGGGCAGCGTGTTTGGTCATGGCTTGCAACCACCAGGTGGAGCACTGCTCCAGGCTCAAAAAGATTAGGTGTCTTTAGCCTTGCTGCCTTCTTATTGATCTGTTTTAGCCTTATTTAGCAAAGCCATTTAGCTCTGCGTCCTGTTCTGTGGATCAGGCTTCTTTATTCAACAGTGGTCATGTTTCCTCCTCATATGAGTTTTCTCGCACTGCTCTTTATGCACAGAGCCAAATGAATAACTGAAAGATGCGTGGTGTGTTTAGATGATGTGGTTTCAGCAGAGTCATGGTGGAGCTGTGCATTTCAGGTTAACCGTGGCCAGAGGGGACGTTCCGTGGTCTGTAACCTCTCGTGCACTAGGTAGTTAGTCGGAAACTGGGAGCCTCAGCGTGGACAGAAAGTGTATGACCTTCAGCCACATATACGTCAATATGGTGATAAAAGGTCTCCCTTCTGAGAGCAGTTTGCTGAGCAGTTAGTAGATAATTAACTCAAAGTGCAGATTCGGATGAGTGTGTACGTTATGGTGTGTACAGTTAGGTGTGTTTGTGAGCGTACCTCGGTTTTTGCTTTTGCACACCTGCAATCTGTAATGTGTGCTTGTGCTGGTATAAGCTGTTCTTCGTTGTGACCACTAGAGGGAGTAAAGCTCAATGGGAAAAGCTCAGCAGAAAAAGCCTTCATTAGGTAGAGCATCTTTCACCTGTCAGTCTTAACGTGCTGTGTTTAAACCACATCACCTCTACGTTGTGCATGTTGCTAGATCATAGTTGACAGCGGAACTGGCCGGACATGACTTCCTTAGATATTTATTCATGCTTTGTGGTTTTATGTAGTACAAACAGCCATAATTTGTTTATACATGACCATAGTATAAACTCTCTTTATTGCTTAGAACAGGCTAATCCCATTAGGACTCCATTGTGTCTCATTCAAAAGCAGTACTGGCTTTAATGGAGGGTGGAAAGCTGTCTAATCCTTTCCCCACATTTTCTGCCTCAATAACTCTGAAGACAGTCTATAGTCTGCATCACTTCAGTAATGAAAGGGCGGAGGCCTGTAAACTGAATAGAAGTTCAGTTTCAAGCTCAAAAGATTTCCTGTATGGTCCGTATCTAATAGAGAATAGAGGTTATGTTTAAAACAGTTTCTACCTCATCAAACACGCAAGGAAAATTCAATACAATTTCACTGCAATTTACATGTTGTTACTGTTATAATAAAGCTTTTATCTCAAAAATGGGAAGTTTATAAAAGGTGGAAAAATGTGTTTCAAGCTGCACCAAAATTGTATTGTTAAAATGGAAAGATGACAGAGTATTACAGAGTCAGGAGGAAAAAACAAAGGATTATTTAAAAGTCACAGGACTTTTTTTGGATCACGTCATAAGTGTATGTATCCAGGTCACAAGCACCTGGACAAAAAGAAGGTCTGGCTTCATGTTTAGGTCCTAAAATGCAAAATCAACACTATAATGAAGAAGATATGATGACAATAGGAGAGTAATTATTCTCTTTTGTCCTCTGAAGGCACGTCCTGCACCAAACATCGCAGTCTACAGTTCTTCCACATGTTGCTTGCAATTACACATTTCCACCAGAGAGGGCTCCAAATCCCCATATATTACATAGTACAGCTTTAAATGTACGTTTCCTCCAGTCTTTTTCTTATTGGTCCATTCATTTTGTAATGTGCACATAATAAATAATGCAACAGATGAAGGTTACATTGGAAAAAATCAGTTCTGGTTACTATTATGGCCCTATAGTATAAGATAAGAGAGTGCTAGAAACTAGTGAAGTACTTTGAAGAGAACAGTGATAAAGCGGGAATATTTGAGAGAGTGGCAGGGTATTAACCTATAGCCCACCCAGGTGAGGAGTGATAGACCGTGCGTGTAAGAGTGTGTGTCTGCGTTTGTCCCACACGCTGATGGACTGGGTTAATGTGTGGGAATGGCCGGGCAGTAGGCCGAGTCAATACGTTTAAGTCCAGATTAAAACTATTGATCAGGACCCTCGGTCTGGACATGATAAATAAACTTGGGAGGGGGACTTTGTGGGGGGCTGGTGGTTGGAAATGTTTGGGGTTCTGAAGATGTTAATGCTGAACAGCTGTTACCTCTCAGCCAGCCCTTATAACCGTGCACGATCAGGCATTTTGATCACCTCCTTGTATCTACACTCTTGATCCATTTTATCAGCTCCACTTACCACATAGGTGCACCTTGTAATTCTACAATTACAGACTGTAGTCCATCTGTTTCTCTGTATACTTTGTTAGCCCCCCATCACCTTTTATTTTCAGTGGTCAGGACCCCCACAGGACCACCACAGAGCAGGTATTATGTGGGTGGTGGATCATTGCGATGACGATATATTGTGCAGCCCTACTTTAGGGACTATTTACCTTACAAACACCTGCATGTACTCCTCCGCCATGAGCGGATTAAAATAAATACATTAAAATACATTTTAGGCCAAAACCTTATCAAAAAACTAACAATGTGTTCAAAACCATTTCATGCCATACTTTTCTAGAGGGAGTCATTTCTTTAGACGTCTGGTTCCTGTCATCACCACTGTGAACAATTCTGACATGCATTTAATAATGTAGAAAAATCAGTGACATTCTGTACATTTTAGTGCACAGTTTCTATTTCACTGCTGAACATTAAGTTAACATATGTTAAGATAGACCGAAACTATGACACAGAATGTATGCCACAATGTTTGCACAGGCCACAATTTCCCTCCATATGTTAAGTTCAGCAAATAAACAGTAACTGCACTTTAACATGTGCAGAGGATTCGTTCACAGTAGAGGATGTGTTCACCATAGAGAATGTGTTCACTGTAGAGTATAAGTTCACTGTAGAGTATAAGTTCACTGTAGAGGCTGTGTTCACTGTAGAGGATGTGTTCACTGTAGAGGATGTGTTCACCATAGAGGATGTGTTCACTGTAGAGTATAGGTTCACTGTGGAGGATGTGTTCACTGTAGAGTATAGGTTCACTGTAGAGTGTAGGTTCACTGTAGAGTATAAGTTCACTGTAGAGGATGTGTTCACTGTAGAGTATAAGTTCATTGTAGAGGATGTGTTCACTGTAGAGTATAGGTTCACTGTAGAGTATAGGTTCACTGTAGAGTATAGGTTCACTGTAGAGTGTAGGTTTACTGTAGAGTATAGGTTCACTGTAGAGGATGTGTTCACTGTAGAGGATGTGTTCACTGTAGAGTATAGGTTCACTGTAGAGTATAGGTTCACTGTAGAGTGTAGGTTTACTGTAGAGTATAGGTTCACTGTCGAGGATGTGTTCACTGTAGAGGATGTGTTCACTGTAGAGGATGTTCTCACTTTAGAGTATAGGTCCGTACACTCTCTGCTCTCCACCACAGATACCCAAATGCTATACGTGTGCGCACGCATACACACACACATACATACATGCTCAGAGGCACACATAACAGAGGGTCTCGTGCACACTCTCAGCTTCAACACCTATCTTCATTAATCAGGTCAGTGCAGCGTTTAATAAAAATTTATTGACTTGTGAGTGATTTTTTATCAAAACTCCATTTATACTGCTGGAGCCTCCACACTCACACACACACTCTCTCTCTCTCTCTCCTGCCCAGCAAAGCGATGATCTACAACCTCCAGAAAACTGATAACTAATCAATACAGATGGCGTGAGAGAAATGAGAATGCAGGAGTGTGGGATGGGGAGGTGGTTGCATTGGTTGGTGGGGGGGCACGTGTATAGACGAGCACGGAAAATGATTTGTTAGCACCATGACAGGACGAAAAGACTTTAAAGGGAGCTCCACTGATTTTTAAAACATTCCTCACAGTTTGATTGTATTGAGATGTAAACAGCGTCATCCAGAATGGTTTGGTGTAAAATACTCTGTTCTTGAGAAACTCGAGTCAGAGCTGTTCACAGTGGTGGTGATAGGAACCAGACGTCTGATGTTTAATGCCTCCAATAGAAAGTCACAGGAAGTTAGTCCTGGTGTCTGAGACATTATTTAGTCTAAAATGTATTTTAATACACATATATACCATTATTTTACCAGTATTATAGCATTAAACATACACATTCAGAAGATATGTAGGTTTACTGGTGGTTTTGGATAGTAAATAAATTGAGTGTATTTGTGTTGTGACTCGTGGTTCCCAGTACTACTACATCCTCTACTTGCTACTTACTAGGATTCTCTTTCAGTGTGTGTGTGTGTGTGTGTGTGCGCGTGTCTTTATAGTGGTGATGACAGGAACCAGGATTTGCACCATCTACAATGCAAATATGGCAATTTTATCCACTATGCAAAATGACCATTGAGCCTACAGTGAACCAATAATCGTGCAAAAACCTCTTCACTTTTATTGTTTTCTTCTTTTTGTCATAATTTGAAAAGCCCAGTTACCCGTTGCACAGTCCAACATTACTGCAAAAGTGTAATGAAGAAATTAATTAGAAATTCACTTACATTAGAAGTTAAAAATGTGTTTCCTGATTCTTTTGCAACAATCCGCATTTTAGAAACATTTTAGAATGCATCAAAACTACCGTAAAACGTTGTGTCAAGTGTCTGGCAGTGTCAGTGTCAGTCTCATAGACGTATGGTTCCCATCATGATCACTGTGAGCAGTTCTAAGCCTGAACATTCGCTAGAATTAAGCATTTCACATCAATAGAATAGAACAGAATCCTTTTACTGCCGTTGTATTTGCATGCAATGAAATTTAGTGCAACACTTTCCAAGAAGAAACCACAAACAATAAAAAGAGCAGTAATATACAATATAGATCATAGATGAGATATTTACATATGGACAGTGCACTCAATGTGAGAATGAGTGAAACAGTAACAGTTACAGTATAAATAAATAAGTTAGGAATGTGTAAAGTGACTGTGCATGGATGTGCAAAATATGCAGAATATACAGGTGACAGTATGTGGAGGTAGAATTACACTGTGGATAATATGTATAACATAAGGTGACTGTACGTAAATGTGCATGATGTCTAAAGTGAACAAGATTAGTCCACCGGTAGTAACCAGTCAGTCAGTGAGGTGTTGTGGAGGCCACAGCTCTTGGGAAGAAGCTGTTTCTCAGTCTGCTTGTAGAAGGTAGCATGTCAAACAAGTGGTGTCCCGAGTGTGAGCCTTGTGAGCCTTCTTCTTTAGTCGACTGACATACACACTGTCCAGGTTGGGGAGGTCAGTTCCAATGATCAAAACAAACTGAATGAATGTTTAAATCCTTTAAATGAATTATATAGACTCTTATTAATTCAGTGAAATTACATAAAAGTGATGGAGTTACAGACGTTTATCGACACCATATTGACCAACTTTCCACTCAGTTGTTGAGCTCAACATACCTAGAAATTATGCCCTACAATTAGCTGAAATATTTGCCGTATTTGTTTGTTTCATGTTGTGTTGACTTTCTTTCACTTAGTGTCTAAACATTTGCATAGACTGTAAATTATTACAGATACAAAAGATCAACCACCCAAAAACCGGTATTGTTCATTTTTAGTTGTTGCCGCTTCTACCTGTTTTTGCTTATAAATAGTTTTAGAAAAATGATTTATTTGGCGATGTTGTGTGTTTTTGGGAGGTGCGTGGTCCCAGGTGAAGAAGTTTTAGGGGGAAACAGTGATTACTGAGCTTTTGGCTTTGAATCCGCTCCCTGCAGTATTGTCCAGCCTTAGGGCTGGTCAGCCGAAACGCACTGTCATATTAAACAAGCATCACTTTATACACAAGATTTATTTCCTCCTCCTGGGGACGTTCTGTCACAGCCTGAACAGCTGTGTGCATTTGTGTTTGTTTGTGTGTGTGTGTGTGTGTTTGAGGGGTTGTTAAGTGCAAAGTGTCCCAGAACGGCGGGTGATTTTTCTTTGGTCCGCTTTGAGCCTGCGCTGGGCCCGTGCTGGGCCTGCCGTGGGCTCCTGTGTTTAATCACTGTGTGATTGTTTTAATTTTCTGTCTGTATTGATCTCGGCGGGGGGACGATTGATGAGCGTGTGCAGGAGCGGGCAGCTAGTACATTAAACCCGCTCACAGCTCTGTCAGCTCTGAGTGGTGAGCGTGCGTGAGGGCGTGCTTCTACAAATTCTTGTTAAAGTCGAGTGTACAGGTGTTTTATGTCCCACACATTGATGTACTCATGTTGACCGTTGACACGCTAGTGTTGTACATGAGTTTTAATGTACAGAGGAAACAGAGATAGGACCGGTCAGTACTGGGCCAATCCAGTCCTCTAACAAATCTATTGTGTATTTTCACGGTATACACTATCAGTCAAAGGTTTAGACACAGCTACTCATAGTAGGTTCCCCTTATATCTTAATGTTTTACTGTAGAATAAAAGTGAAGACAAACTATAAAATAACACTCATGGAATTATACAGTCCACCTTAAACACCTCCAAAATGGAACTTTACAGGAGGATGAAACAGCTTTCTTAACCTGCAGTGGAAGCTGATAGAACAAGATTATTTTCTCAGATGTTTTGGAGCAATTCTATTGGTCTGTCCATCATGAATATTCACTAAACGGAACGGGGAACTAGAGCTTTTACACTGTGCAGAAAAAGAAATAAGAGTTTTTTGCACAACAAATATATGGCAGAAATACAATACTGTGAGACATCAGGAGTATATGTGCTATATCAGGATATTTTTTCAGGCATCTCATCAGTTTGGAGTCTTTAAGATAACAAACACAATCCAATTGGTTGGGTGTGTCCAAACTTTTGGCTGGTAGTGTACCTGTGGGGTAGTAGACTGTTTGAGTAGTGCGGTATGTAGCCTACTTTTAGATGCCTGTCTAAGACGAATTGGTTCAATTAAAAACTCATTTTCAAGTTAAGAATAAAAAAGATCTGATTAGCATCAGTAGAATCAGTTTATAGTGAAGCTTTCTGCTGATACTCAAGGTTTCAGTATCAGTACTGACTGACGCTCAAGATTTTAATATTGGAGGTGGTGATACTAAAATTTTAAAGATTTCGGTTTTGATATCAGCCACTACCGATGTTGGCCATGCTGAAGGTTTCTTTATTGATAACAGAAAATGTTCAATGTTTCAGTATCAATACTGACCAATTCTCATGGTTTCAGTATTGGTATCAACCATTGCTTAAGGTTTTCATATTTGTAGCAGCCGATACTGTATCAACTGATACGGTTTCAATATCAGTATCGGCTAGTACTCATGGTTTCTGTATCGGTATCGGTCAGAGGTCAAGATTTCAGTACTGGTATCAGTGAATACTCAAGTTTTCAATGTCATTATTGGCTGGTACCCAGTGTCTCAATATCAGTATCAATCGATACTCAAGGTTCAGTATCAGTATCGGCCAATCCTCAAGGTTCCAATATTGCTATCAGCCAGTATACAAGGATTTATTACCAGTGTCAGCTGATACGCAAGTTTCAGTATAGGTAATGGGTGATACTCAGAAGTTCAGTATTGGTAGTAGCCGATGCTCAAGGTCTTAATAGTATTGCCATCTTTTTAAAGAAAGGTTTGTGCTGTTATCTTTTGTTATGTTAGCTTCTTAATACATTTAGAAACTTTATAGACTAAAAAAGTGCTGGCTCTCAATTTATAGGACATCATCGCAATTTAAATCCCAGTTGTAACACTGATCAGAAAAAACGCAATTAGATATTGCATCAAGGTTTCAATACTGGTATTAGTAAATACTCAAGTTTTCAATAGCATTATAGGCTGGTACTCAGTGTTTCAATGTCAGTATCAAATGATACTCAAGCTTCAATATCAGTATCGGCCAATCCTCAAGGTTCCAATATTGCTATCTGCCAATTTCCAAGGACTCGTTATCAGTATCAGCTGATATGCAAGATTCAATATAGGTATTTGATAATACTCAAAAGTTCAGTATTGGTTTTAGATGATACTGAAGTTTTTAATAGTATTGCCATCTTTTTAAAGAAAGATTTGTGCTGTTATGTCATGTTATGTTAGCTTCTTAATAAATTTAGAAACTTTATAGACTAAAAAAGCACTGGCTCTCAATTTATAGGAAATCATCACAATTTAAATCCCAATTGTAACACTGATCAGAAAAAACGCAATTAGATATTACATCAAGGTTTCAATACTGGTATCAGTAAATACTTTTATTTTTTTTTTGTTATGAATATAAATACTGTTCTGTTATGTTAGCTTCTTAATACATTTAGAACCTGTAAAAATCTGAAATCTCACAGAAAACAACAAAAATTGTAGCATTAAAATTCTATTAAAATCTGGCTAGACATTTCCCTCCGTTAAGCATGCTGTGTTTTTATCTGTGAGTGAGTAAATAAAGTATTGACTTGTGTGCTGGATGTCAATAGGTAATAATTAGGACAATATGTATAATTAATGAGTATCTATAGCTGGCCTTCATTGTGTGGTTTATCAACATAAAACCGCATGCCACATGCTATTATAACCTTCCTTTCTCTGTGTTTCTCTGCAGGCTCTGGGCAGCATATACTTCATCCACAAGTCCCTGAAGAACATACAGCAATATGATTTCAGTGGTATGTATTCCCTGACTTTACTGAACCAAAAGCATCTTCCTGATTATTTCACTCCACAAAGGCAAACAACGTTTTAATAATCTCACATGCAGCATCAACACATGCACAATCGTTGTTCCAAACAGGCACTAGCTGAGTGAAGCAGACTGCCTCACATACTAACCCAACAGCGTGCAGATAAAGCATATGAAACCGAGCGCAGCGTTAGACAAGTCAAACACGTGGCTCTTCCATTCATTCCGTTCAGTAGTGCAAACATTCGTCAGAAGCTGCAGAACACTTTGACAAAGCCCTTCTGTATCCTTCGGGTCTTTATCGTTGAACTAATAAGGCCTAACACAAAAGGTTTTAGGGTGTAGGGTTTGTTTATCAGGAGCAGACATTGTGCAGTAGTTATTAGAGTCCTGCTGTGTCAAGATATTACCAGGAAGTGAGGAGGAAAAACTGGCTAAAGGAAGTCATTTTAGGTGTCACGGAGGACGGTGCAGTAAAGTGTTTGTTGATCGTAACCACAATATTGTGCTTTAAAATACTGGTAGGGCAACAGGCTGCAATCACACTAGCAACCAATCACAGTGTGCAATGAACACGGGACAACAGCACTAATACTTCTGTCTGTAATGTTATGTGTTTAAAGCTCAATTAAACTAAAACAAAATCATTTCAACTAGGGATGTACCTAGGGATGTAGCTAAGGATGTACCCAGGGTTGTAGCCAGGGATGTACCCAGGGATGTACGCAGGGGTGTAGCCAGGGGTGTACCCAGGGATGTACACAGGGACGTAGGTACTCAAGTACTCGAATACTGACATCATAATACAGCATTGTGAAGTCGCATTATAGGAGGTCAGAGAAAATATACACTCTGAACACAAATTACATGTTTTAATAGCTGATAAATGTGACAGTTTTGCTCATATTTGCATATGTGTTGCATTATACTTTGCTACTTCAAAACATGAGAGCCTGAGCATGAGACATGGGGCAGTTGTGGGCCAGAGGTCAGGGAACCAACTTTGTGACCGGTAGGTCGCCAGTTTGTGAGCAAGGCATCTAAAATGGCATGTATTTATGGAACAGACAAATATTTTGATTGATTGACTGTATATGGGATATATGAAATTGCCAAACTGCTTTAAGAACTGTGTGCTTAGCATCTGGCTGCCATCATTAAACCTACTGTTATTAAGGAGTACATTATAGTTATACAGTACCATACTGTATGGTAGGGCTGAACCATATGGGCAGAATATCTAATTGCGATAATTTCCTATAAATTGAGAGCCAATACTGTTTTAGACTGTAAAGACTAATGTGTCCACCATTCTTGGCTTGAGGCTTTAACACAGCCAGTTAGCCCAACAGACAGAATGCCTGTTAATTAGGGTTGCATTAATGTACACAGCACTTGGGTTATTTTGATGGGTCCAAAACATCATATATAGTTGGTTTACAAGCTCCATGCTATTATTTCTACCTTTGAGAAGACGAGATAATTGATAATATAGGGTTTAATAATAATTGCAAATGCTGAGATTTGAAAATTGCACTCTTTTAAATTGCGATTCTGAAATAAAAACGATTGATCTTTCAGCCCTACTGTATGGTAAGCGCACGATCTTCACCGAATCTTCACCCAATTTACTACCATTATTAACAACAACTGATTCTGAGTTACACAGTTCCAAAATTCAGGCTTAGGAACTCCTCTCATTTGGGTAGCCTCTCAGAGGGAATGAGAAGATTGTTCCAGACGTACATTCCAGTCACGATGTCTCATGAATAAGCTTTTAAGAAGAAGCCTAATAGAAGAGCCATAAAGATCAGTGTGCTGACGAATTTGGCTCCGCATTAAATTCATGTCCTATGGATCCTGCTCTCAGCACGCGCTGCGGGGGGAGGTGAGGCCAACATTAGCGTATCGATTTTGTGTTTGCATGTCTCTTTCTCTCTCGTTCCCTCTCTCTATCTCTCTCTCTCTCGCTTACTCACACTCTGTTCCCTCTTTTTCTCTCTCTCATAGCAAAGGAGTTTAAATCCATCTCAGGGCACAACAAGTACGTGGGCATCCTAGATGGAGTCACTACAGTGGAGAAGGAAAAATTCCCCAAGAATTTTTGGCCTGACGTGAGTGTGTGGTTGAAAATCATTTCAGGCATATGTGCACCTCTACAGATGTCACAGGATCGCAATACCTGTTCTTAAAATATGATCACAATTTGAATGATTATATGTGATGATATATATTGTGAATGATTATTGTATAGACATTTAAGAGTTAGAGAAATCAAGAAAATTAGAATCTTGTTAGGAGTTCTGTTTGCCTGGTGAGGCTGAAAGCTAAAACTGATTAAGCTTAAATTCAATTTATGGTAAATGATGAAATTTCAATTCAGTTTATTTCAATGATTCAATTTAAATTCAGTTTCTTTCATTTTCAGTCAAAATGGCCATTAAGTGCAAGTTCATTTTTCAGAAGGTATTTTTAAAGGTCCACTTATCCACTGGCAGAAGACAGGAGAAGGTTAAATGGCAAACAGGAGTTTTCAAAACTGGCGCTCAAAAATGTATCAGAAGGTAAAGAGAAAATGCGGCTCCTAACAACTGGCAGGCCACCAAAGTGTCACCATCAAATAAACATGACTTAAAACCTTCGTCTTTGAAAGAGAGGAGACAATCAAGCTGCACTCTTGCTTCAGGTCTAAAAACATCCTCAGGTGTTTCTCTCCATCCTTCCACTGTGAGAAGACACCTTAACACTGTGGGTTTGAAAGGATGTGTAGCTGTTCAAGAAGCTCCTCACCGAAGAAAGGACGCAGACACATCAAACAAAGAAGCTGCTGGTGTTTTCAGAACGATGGACTGACCACCCCAGAGTCCAGACCTCAACATCACTGAATGTTTTTAAAATTACTTGGAGGCAGAAAATGCAACCAAGTTCTAAATCTGAACTTTGGAGGCATGGCTAAACATCCCTGCAGGTTTCTTTGAAGAAACTGAAAGTGAGGAATGTACACAGCAAATATGGAATAATCTGTTATATCTTCTGTGTAGATGTTTTCTGACTTTTTCTAAAGCTGGGAAGTGAATATTGTTCTTCATGGCTCTTTTGATGAGAAGGATGGTCTCTTAGTTTTGCACAGCATGCAGTATATTACAGAAGTTCATCTTAATGTTGAGTTTTGATTGTGATTTCTATGTATGTCCCTTTTTTTTCAGATCAAGTGGTCAAGAAAAGGCTACATGAGGACACGATGGATCATTCACAATCAGTATGTTAACTTTGACTTACATGTTTGTGTTCATACAACTCAGATGCTCAAGCCCTGTTTGTGTCATATATACATAAATATCTACAGTATATGTAATAATGATACGTCTCATATGTTTTAAGTATCTGTAAGCATATGTAAGTACCTGAATGTAATAACGAGATATGTACAGCATACTGTATTATTACATATAGGTATTTATAATACACTGCACATTGCTGCACCCAGAAGGAATCAGTCAACAGGAATAAATCTTGGTGGGTAGGTTTGATATTGTGAGACATATGAATAATTCAAGTGTCACATGAGCAGTGATGCCCTCCATGAGTCATCCCATTGGCAGACAGCTGCATGACGCAGGACTACATGCACGCAGACCATTACGACGACTGACGTTAACACCACGTCAACGTCGCCAAAGACTGCAATGGTGTCGGCTGTCATGGAGTGACTCAGAATTTCAGATGGTCATCTTCAGTGACGAGTCCCGCTTTTGTCTTGGTGGAGACGGCCAATGAATCCGTGTGTGGAGGCACCGCGGTCAGCGCCAAGATGAGCAGTTTGTTGTCACGCGTCACATGTCCAGAAGGTCTAGTGTCACTCCACCTCCACCCCTACCGCAACATCTGCAGGAACTGTGTGAGAATATTCAAGCTGCATGGGATGGATTATCCCAGGACACCATTAGGAACCTCCACAACTCCATGCCGAGACGTCTGGCACATAGCATTAGCAAACATGGCGGCCCAGCACCATACTGAGAGACACTACTTCTGTATCTCAGACACTGCTTTTGTATGCCCATATCAGTCAAAATTTATTGTTCATGGTAACCTTTATCTTCCTTCCCAATAGCAATGCAATCCCACACTTCCTTCTGGGTACAACAACTTTTTGATGATTAGTGTGTGTGTGTGTGTGTGTGTGTGTGTGTGTGTGTGTGTGTGTGTATGTTCAATAACATTTCTCTTGTGTTATATATCAATATGTAATAAATGCATCCTACATGCATTATATATAACTACCTGTATGCCGTAATATATGCTGGTACCTACATGCTGGCTGTGGTTTTACTATTTAGGATGAAAATGTATGCAAACAAACTCCCTGTATCTTTCCTCCACATTCAGCTGTTCCTTCTCACGTTGCGTACATGTCCGCAAGTTTTCTGGCTTCAGCTCTGCTGCGTGCAAAACAAAAATGTGCATTTGCAGGCTGTCAGTGGACGTGTGTGAGTAAGCGTGCAGGCCCATCAGATGTGCATTAATAGGGCAGGCGTGGCAGCAGGTGAATGGAGAGTGAATGGACGCTGAAGGGCTGCTGTTTGATAAATGAGGAAAGCCTCCGTGTTACCTGGGCTGCACTCACACTGCCCACGGGCTAATGGCCTACAGCTGCTGCAAGACTGACAGCACTGATACAGAGACTGACACACACATACATAATAAATTCTTAGGTACACATGGGTGCTCACCAACACTGCAAACACGCGGCGCAGAGTCGCGCTCGGGAGGGCGTTAGATACGGCCATTAAGTACAGTTTATTCATTTTTCAGCACCGAGACATAAAAGCAGGAAACCTGTGTTTAGATGAGATTACACAGAAGCTTCAGCATCTACATCTTTTTGGTTCAGTATTTATTGTCTCCACCCTTTCCTTTATTACAGCGTCCATTCTTTCTCGGGACCTGCTTTCAGATTTTGCAGGGATAATTTTCTACACCTGGTAGAAACTCGACCCAATGAGTCCTCAGGGTCCGAGCTTTATTCACGTCCATGCGCAGTGAGGTCACGAGCCCAGTGGGCACTCAGCCTAACATGGTTTCAGTGGATATACTGGGGGTCAGGGAAGGGGACAAAGAGTGAGGGGAGGAAGGTGATGGGGGAGGATCAAAATGTAGGCAAAGAAAGTGGAGGGTGGGAGGTCAACAGGGGACTGAGGTCAGGGGAGAGTGACGGTGACAGTGTCCACAGCTCTGGTGCTAAAAGCCCTCTGAAAAATAATGACTTGTGCTTCTTCACTGTTTTGACTCAGAGTTAAATGTAATAATGTATGTTGAACATTTGCCTCATATTAGATTTCACTGTTTGAGGCTGTCCAGAGATGAGCCTTGCCCACCCAGAGACCGCTCATCCAGTGAAAACATCACTGGTCATCAGAAATGCACTGCTTAGTCAGTTCTTCTCCTTTATCTTATCAAACCAACACATTTCCTCTTTACACTTGCGGTACAGACATGACTAAGTGAACTGCTACACCTGTTCGTAGCTGCTCTCAGCACTCTCAAGTAATACTGTTCATACTTTGGTTCTTGTTCATTCTTTTTTCTTCATTTTTAAGCCATATTAGTGGTTTTGAATGGTTTTATAGTTTCCTCAGTTTGCAAGCTTCTTTTAAGTTACCAGTCACTTGATGGCCACTGGTTTGGTGCTTAGCCAGCTCCAGGTTAACTCTAGCTGATTTGTTCCTACCCAGCTAGAAATGATTTGTTCTGAGAAAACCATTCTGAGAATATGCAGTACAATGTTCCATTAACGTTTTCAGCTGGAAGTTTTCTTTTGGTTCCCAGAATGTTCTTTCTGAAGGTAGGAGAACATTCTCTAAAAAGATTGTCATCCCAGGTCTCAGCAACATCCATGAAACATTTTCTGAATGTTGCGCTGAGAATGTTCTTCTATTTGTTAGCATGTAACATTATCTGTGGCCCTGACAGCATCCTCAGAACATCCTCTGAATGTTGCGGTTAAACCGTTCTGTCTTAGTTAACATTTAATGCTATAGGAACATTATCTGAGATTATAAACATCTTTACAACAGTTTCTTTATTAGAACTTATAGGTTACATTAGCCAAAGTTCTGGGAATGTTCCGTACTAGCTGGGTAGTGGACTCGGCTGTGGGGTGTGTATAAAACAATTTTGTAGAATTCTAAAACTATTCGTTTTATTTCGCTAGCTAGACAAATGTTCCACCATGGAAGCATCAAGCAAAGCATTACTGCCTCGCTGTCAGGGTCAGGATACCTTCTGTCCTCCAGACACACCATCACCCAGCTCTGCCGTGTCCCATCCCAGCCAGTTTTAAGTACTTATTCCAGGCGGACATTTGGATAAACTGTGAGAAGCTTTAACGCAGACTGGTACCGGTCTTGACCACGGCTTTATTCCATCTAGTGTCAAAAATTTGATGGTTCCAATTCAGAACCAGAGGTTGAAATGTGGTATTTCTCACACTGGGCTTGGGCCCCCCCCTAAAAACTTAACTACGGTGCTGAATACAGGTTCTATTAAGAACAAGTGACTTTTTTGTTGTTGCCCACCCAAATAATTCAAATGGCCACCCAAAGATGACATTCTGTACGTTGGACCTATGTAAGCTAGGTTGGCCTCATTAAGTGGCCAGACAGTGGAAGTAAACCATAGGGGTTATTAAATTAGAGGAAAATATTGATCTGTTCTGGAAAGCAGTTTTTCTTTAGATGTGTGTTTCTCTGTGTGTAGGGGCCTGGACCTGGTGAACGTGCACCTCTTTCACGATGCTTCCAACCTCATTGCCTGCAACTCAAGTCCCTCAGTGTATTCCACAAACCGCCAGAAAGCACTCAGATACGTCATCAACAGGTTAGTCATTAACCCGTCAATATGGTCACTCCAGTTTGTTTGCAATATGGAAATAAAATGCAAGAGAAAAAAGAACAACCTCAGCATTTTCATGTTAGACATTAGGCAAGGTCATTGTACCGAGTGGCAGTTTTGGCATCTTTAGAACTTGAGACTTCCTACTTCGATGTTGCTGTTCTATTCAGTCTCACCAGCTGTTTATGTGATGTTGTGGGTTAAAACGTTTGATTTTGGGGAGAGTTAGTTTGCAATTAAACTGTAGAAGTTTGTAATGACTGCAGGGCTAATCATTTTTTCATCATCTTGTTTTAAGCGGTGCCTCTGAGAAAAACAACAAACCTACAGACTAAAATAATAATTTGAAAAAAATGAAGAGATTTAAGATTTTGAAGAAGAGTGTTTCTTATTTTTTTATTGAATTGATGCTATTAAACTACTTGTATACAAAATAAGCAGCTCATTTTTACAGTCTTATTTTCAGGAAAGTATGAATATTGGGTAGGATGAAGAAGGTAAAACGAAAAAAACGTGGTCTGGAATTTCTTTTACTTGAATATCCAGTAGCACTGTTGGACCAAGCATCTTATATAATTGTTTTACAATGTTATTTAATAACAATAATAATGCAAAATTATCCATAAAACTGTTTCAACAAAGTTCCCTTTGGCATCCACAGCATTGTTTCATGAGGTACAAAACATTTCCAACCTGCTTTCATATACAGTGTTCAGTAATGGTTTGCCCTCACTTTAGCTGCAATATTCGTCAGTCAATGTAATCATCTTTACATGATAAATAGATAGATAGATAGATAAATGGATACTTTATTGATCCCGAAGGAAATTTATCAGCCAGTAGCAGTTACACAATACAGCCCAGAAGTACAATACAAAAAAGGGTTGTACAGTATGAACCTAAGTAAGTACCGGCTCAGCAAAAGTTATTAACTATTAATCATAAACTATAAATAATACAGTCTGCTATAGATAAATATATTTATCTTATTACAGTGAGGCTAGAAATATATACAAGAAGGTCTATCTACAAAAAATACAAATATCACTGTAGATGGCACACAGAAAATATGTAAAAATTAAGATCACAGAGATAAAAAGGCAGTGCAATAATAATAAATGTGCAAGGGGTGCAGATATCAGTAGGTATCAGCAAATAATGACAATACTGAATAAACATAATAAACATGTGCATATACTGATGTTTAAGTAAAGTGTCTAAGAGTGTCCGGGAGTGCAGATGTACAGGATATACAGTAAAGTGTATCCATGTATCAGAGTAGTTTCTTACATGCTTACAATAATAATGTTACGGTTTACATATTTAATGCACTGCTGAGATGAAAATCCACTCCTTGCTAATATGGTGAGGGTTACATTTGTGTGCATTTGTGATAGCACATTTCTGAGGGACCTACTTTGCAAATCTAAAAACATGTAATTTTTTTGTGAAATTTAATTAATAAAAATTGTAATAAAATATCTCATCATCTGCTTTAAACACAAATGCTGTATTGATGGAAATCTTAGAATTCAGCCATTTGGTGGAATTTCTGTGCTTTTTTTAATGAGCTTCATGTCTATAGTCTCCATCAGAGTAAAACTGTCTATAGTCTCCTTTTAGTAATTTAGTCAATTAAATTTTTTTGACCTATTTTGAACATACTAGTTCCTCTTTGATTATGTTGATGATGATTGAGCTCATTGAAGTGAAATGACCCAAAATAACTTGGAATAAAATCTTTTAACATTGACTTCCATCAAAAGTTAAGAAAGTTCTTTCCTTCTTCTGTAAAGTTATCATTTTGTAGAGGGTTTATTTTTAGACAGTGATGATAAATGTACATTGTTGTTATCGTCTTTGATAGCTGTAGCTACTGTAATGGAAATACCATGGAGCTATCCAAGTCAGTGTAAGTGCATTCCCCTCATGTTCCAGTGCTGGTTTAGTTTGTTTCTGACCGTGTTTTCTCCTGCAGGATATCAGACAGTAGCTACAGCCCTCTGCCTTTCTTCCTGTTTGGAGATTTTAACTTCCGCCTCGACACACTAAGTCTAGTGCAGGTACGATTCAAATAGATCTGCAGCCATACCTTCATGACTGCTGTAATGACAGAATACAAAACACCAAGCTTCTTTACAAACCGACAGCGAGCTGTAATTGGTATATGATTTCTGTCCGTGTTCAGAACCTCTCCACTTCTGCTGACGTTCAGACGGTGAAGAAGGACAGCAGCAACGAGGTGGAGAAAATCATCTATGAGGAAAGAGACAACGACCACAAGGTGCTTCTCCACACAGTAGCCTAAAGAATTCAGTTAGTAATGCTGTGCATCGGTCAGCTCTAAAAGGAATGGTCAGCTGACTACAGTTCAACAGTTCGATTGTTCAAAAACGTGACACTAGAAGACTAAGCTGACTGCATCATGTGCAACATTACATTTACCCTATAAGGACAAAGCAGAAACGTGGCTACGGTTTTATTGACTCTTTTCCTTTAATAACATTATTTTCAGGGCTGTTTTGCAGTAGCTAGAATGTAATGTAATTCCATAGCTAATTACATAAAAAACTAATAGCATCAATAATTATGTGTCTTTTTGAACAAGAAAACACAATTATGAATATAAGTCACACATCAGTTGCGTTTTATTATTGCTCTGATGAAACAAATCAATAATAAGCTCCAGACTGCCTTCTGGATGAGCTCAGGCTGCACTCGCTCGGAAATCAGCCATTTCCGAGTCCATCCAACTACAACAGAAGCCTTGTGCAGTTTTGTACAGTGATAGAAAACGCTAGTTCTACACACTTATCATTTTACTGCTGCCATTATAGAATTTTACTGGGTGGACATAAATCCCAATAAGAGTAGAAACACATGATGATATCAAACCCATTTCACTATCAACAGATAACCATTCATAAATTCTCGCCACTGAACAGATGTTTATAATATACTGACATTTGTAACTGATGCTGGAGTATCCAGAATGCACAGAACACACAGTTTGAATGTAAAATTTACATTTAGATTATGTGATTTTCCTTTGATTAAAGGAAAACTGATTTAGTTTTGTTATATATGTTTTTGGGGGTTTTCTTTTTTGAAATGAAGGATGTTTTACACATCCTTGGTTTCAAATTTTGACAGGAAGAAGATATTGGAATTTTATTAATTATTTGTACTAGCAGGAAAGTTCATTAACTTTTGAATACAGTGTTGATCTTGATTTTCTTCATTGTTTATACATAAGGCATAAACAAATTCAAGCTAAATTTAAAAGCTGATAGCTACACAAGAGTTACTTGGTAAATTCGAATAATTAATTATTCGTTTCAGGTATCAATAGATTATTTGAATATCAAAATTGTTGCAGCCCTAGTGGATACTGCACTGATGAGTATGGTGGGAAATGTAGTTTTATATCAAACATTCATTATTGTTTGTGTTTATTATGTGCTATATAATCTGGCTGCTCCAGGTTGTGATGGGATTTGCGGTGGTTCCTGGGAAGACTGCGTATATCCTTGAATATTCAATAAGAAAACTCAACAGTCTCATGAGGCTAATGTAAAGTGACAGTGACATCACACAGAAAGTGCCAGCTCTGCTGTCCCGTGCACTAACCATGGTCTACAGGTTCTGGGAGATGATTAATTCCCTCTTGTTGTGCTCACCCAAACATAACCAGCGCTGTGTCCGACCAGATTTATGGCCGAGGAGAGGATATTGACTTTTTGCCAGTGGAGAAAATGCCTGTGTGCATTAAGAATGCTCACGCTGAGCTGTGATTCATTTCATGTGCCAGGCTTGTTGGACTTACTCTCAGCATTTAGCAGCTTGTTCTTCAAATGCCCTCCATTAACCTCTGTCTTTTCTGCTCTCTCTTGCTCTCTTTTTATTCCTCTTTCTCTTTTCTCTCTCTCTTTTTCTCTCCCTGCTTGCCATTTCCGCCTGCTTGTTCCTCTNTTCTCCATCCCTGTTTCTCCTCACTGTCCCTCCCACCAGCAGGTCCTTCTCCATATAGAGACTAAGCTGTTTGCGTACCTGCACCAGGCAGTCTTCAGAGAGAACAATGGAAAAGAGGTGAGCGTCCAGCCGATCTGGAGTGGTGAGGGTTTTTGAAGAGCTCTTGTCATGGAAAAAACAGTTTTCCTCAGCTTTGTAAAGGAAAAGACTGAATGCTAACATTATCCAAGTTGCTAACATTAGCCAAGTTGCAAAAACAGCTGTCTTTTATTAGTTATGGTTGATATGTCACAACCATGAACACAGTTGCATATGCCATGCAGTGTAGCCACTCAATTCATGTTGAAATGTTGTTCCAGCAGACAGTCTATAGCAGTAATATTATAGTGGAAGAAAATTTGGAGATTTATTAAACACTGTTCCTGGCAGTTATTAAGCTTATCATTGCTGCCGGAATCTTCTATCTCCATAATTGTCATTTTATTTTCACACAATACGAAAACACCAGCTTCCCTTTACGTCATGTGAAAATCTCAATATGAACAGAACAATAGAACTGATGCTACAATATGTGAACTAAAAACTTGTTACATTAACTTTTATCAGAAAGGATTCAGGCAAAAGGAGTGCTTCTTCCGACTTTAGGATTTTAGTCCATGTTTAACAGTTTATTGGGTACGTTTCAAAACAGGACAGCCAATCAGAATGAAGGTCTTGAAGGCAAAGTTATGAAAAACAGCCTGTTTAATTTTAAGGCAAAACATAAAACATAGAGAAGTGTAGAAAACACTTTTTGTTGAAGCTTATGTAGATGGTTTCCACTCATCACTAGTGTTTCTCCTGCCCTTCACTCCACAGCTCCTGAAGTATGACAAAGAGATAGCAGCGTTCCACGACGTCATCACAGAAGAGGAGATTGTGTTTCCCCCCAGGTGACTAACCTCCTGAGATGAAGCAGAGTTAATTACAGTAATCACTGGATGTTCTGAACAAGCCATTATATTGAGGGTAATGTGTATATTCTGAATGCTCAGTACAATGATGATGTGTTTTCTTCATGTTACAGTTACCCCTACAGTGAAGACTACACTAAACCCACTCAGTACATGAACACGCGATGCCCTTCCTGGTGTGATCGCATCCTCATGTCCCACAGCGTGCGGGACATCATACATAGGGTGGGCACTGCCTTATAACATTGCTATGACAAGCTTTAATGCGGTAATAGATACAATGGAAATTCCATGTTGTAGAAGTGGATGATGGTGATGTTAGTTTTTATTAGAATTACAGTAAAACCACATGTTTTGGCATTCAGTAATAGATTTTATTATGCATTAATGCATCTCATGTTTCACCTATTGAATTATTTTTTGGTCTGTTTAGAATTCTTTTCAAAAGTTCACTTAAATGTGACTGCAGGAAGTCAATAATAGAAGACAGTGTTTAAAATACACCAAGTTTTATTTGAAATCTTTATTTTTTATTATCTTTTATAATTATAATATAATATAATTATCATTATATTTTTATATTATAATTCTATATAATTTAATAAAAAAGAATAAATAAAAAGAATAAAAAATTATTCTCCTCTCTCTCTCTCTCTCTCTCTCTTTCTTTCTCTCTCTCTCTTTCTCTCTCCTTATATATATATATATATATATATATATATATATATATATATATAGAGAGAGAGAGAGAGAGAGAGAGAGAGAGAGAGATGTAGATATATACATGATAAAGAATATACCTCATTACGTATTGTTATAACCTTTTTTAATATTCCATCTGTTTTTATTTGTTGTCATTCACAGAGGGAAGAAGGGGAGAGTAACATTGTTTATAACACACTGGGCCCGAACGTCTGTATGGGAGACCACAAGGTAATTAATCTTCTGAAACATTAAAGAAAGGAGTCATTTTGGTGTAATGCTTATCTGTTTCCTCTAATCTGACCCTTTTTTTCTCTTTCTTTCAGCCTGTTTTCCTGTTCTTTGCACTGAAAAACAATGTCCACTGACACATGATATAAACCATCAAAGGGTAAGTGATCTCTTTTCAGGAGAAGGAAAAAACATTCTTAATTTTAATACATGTTAATTAATATATTGTAATTCTAATGTATATTGTTATTAACACGTTAATGCAGTATATTAGTAATGCCACTAATCTTTTTAACATAGTTAGCTCATTCCCCTACTTTTCACCTTTGAGCTATTCACAGTAGTGCATGCTAAAGCCCGGCTAAGTGTAGCCCTCTCTTTTAAATGGTTTTTAAAGCAGTACCTTTAGCATCTTTGTCAGACTGCGTTGGACAGTGCTCAGGAAGCACAGGAAAGTGGGAAGCCTCTCTTAAGAGCCTCCATTATAACAAAAATCTATGAACCCTGTGAAAGCGAGCGAGAGGCTACAATCGTGTATGTACTGTGTGATATATAACATATAGAGTGATTGGTTGGAACATGCAGCCAGTCTTATTCTCCCTGAATGCCATTGATGAAATTTACATGGTTTTCATGTCTAGGTTCATGTGAACTCTGTGTTCATCCAATAAAACAAAAAATTTTGTCAACTAACACAGTCATAACAACAATGCACAGCTTTTTAAATGGACAAATCTTAATCTAAGTTGACATAAGAGTCACAGTTCATTAATGTAATCATATGTCTGCCCAAATATTAATGCAACAAGGTTTTATTCAAAGTAATTCTACATGATTTCTGTTGGTCTGCTCTTATATATATTATATTCTGTTGGGCTGCTCATATGTCTGCTCAATATAAATGATAGCTGGAGTTTTTAAAATGTATAAAAATAATAACAACTATATATATATATATATATATATATATATTACTTTGTGTTGTTGGTTGTGCTTTCACTGGGATACACTATATGTACAGATTCACAGCTGAAGGACGGTTGTGGGGATTACTCCTGTGTGTATAATAAAAATAGGACCCTCTCTACTTACCCTGATTTATGTCTATCGGATCCTCTGCGTTCTGCTGCTTGCTACGTTAGTAACACTTTAGCACAGTGCCATAAAACCGCCAGTGTTCATTAATTACAGATAGCCGTAGAGGGCTTGCAAGGAATACATCTTGGACTGTTGGGCTGTATTGGCATTTTTATGGCTGTGATTTTGTTTTGCTGCCAGTTTTATGTGTGTTCTATAGGCTACAGCTGTCAGAGGTTTAGACAAGGCTTCTGGTGGCTTGTATGTCATGGTGGGAGAAGGCTCTGATGTGGTCGGTCAGATTTGAGCAGAATTCTGTAGTGGTTTTGTGAATTAAATGCAGTTTTGGAATTCTCCTGCTTCGGTTAAAATTCTGTTCCTTGGTTATTAAAACTAAGGTGCTTTCAATAAATATGTTTGTGCAGTCATGGAAGCTGCCTGTATAATTAAGTATAACGTCTCTGTATTGAACATAAAGAGATAAGCCATGAGAGGCCATGCGGTAGTGATTATTTTATTAATTATTAGATTTACAATACTGTTAAAAGATTTAGAATTGCCCGTAATATTTTTGTTATTTTCACTACAACAATGTCTTATCCAATACAAATTAAAATATTATAAACTACTCTCCAAAAGATAATTGTAGATGTAGAATGCGGACATTTAAGATATTAAACATGTAGGTTATTCAAAAAATTTAATTATCTACAGAGGATTTCAAAAGTCTGCAAGACTACTTTGAATATCAGGATTTTTTTTGTTAAAATCTTTAGTTTTAATTTCAAAAGGTTTTAGAATTTGGAACCAAAGAAAAATGAAGACGATTAAAATAAAGTGAATAAAGTGAATAAATATTTCACTATTCAAATTTAAAAGAGTCCTATTGTGCTCATTTTCAAAGTTCCAAAGTTTATATTTGGGGTCCACTAGAATAGATTTACATGCTTCAGTTTTCCCAAAACACAATATTTTCCTCACACTGTACATCTGTATTCAGCCTCCGTCTGAAATGCTCTCTTAGAGCTCCTGTGTCTTCAGATTGGTCAGCTTTTGGTTAACCGCCAAAGTGGTATCAGTTTGAGAAAATCTGTACAACATTTTTTGTCTGATTTATTTATTTATTTGATTGTTTGGTTGTTTGTTTGGTTGGTTGGTTGGCTGGTTGGTTGGTTGGTTGGTTGGTTGGTCGGTTGGTTGGCTGGTTGGTTGGTTGGTTGGTTTAGTCTAATCTCTTCAGTTAGGTGGATTTGATCTGCCACTGACTGAAGTGTCACTGATTTCCCTGTTTTCTGTCTCCCGCAGGTTTGCTGGTGGTGGGTGTCAGTGATGAAATAGAGACTCAACATAGGACTGCAGTATCACACAGCCTGCACGGACCTTCAAACCCCACACATACATAAGAAGGGAATGTTTTTTTTCTGAGGTTAAGGAGAAGAAAAAACAAACCCTTTGTGCACAGATTGTACAGTTTTACAGTTCTCAAGACACTCCAGATTCCTTTACTGCCAGTCTTTCGACCAACACCTGCAGCATGTAAATGCATGCAAGGCTGGTTTGCACGCTTTCTCAGTTTTAGTACTGCTGGTTTTCCTCCTTTCCTGCATGCTGAAATCAGAAAACACGTTCCAGTCACATACAGTGTGCTGCCAAATTGCACAAGCTCTGCCCACAATCTCGCCTCACAGCCCTCAGTAGAGGTGTGCATGCGTGGCATATAGCCGAATATTTGCATATCACTGCTTTGTGGTTTATTTCAGCTTTGACAAATACGTGTTTAGGACTGAATAATGAAGTCTGGATATTTTTTTCAGCCCGTTGGCGAAAGAACGATATGTACCAGTATTCTTGTGCGCATTCTCTGAAAGCAGATTTTAATTATTATTCTTTATGTCCGTATTTGCACCGGACATTGCATGTTTGCTGGGGACTTCATCCAAAAGACTCAATAAAAAGCGCAGTAAGATTTCTATTGTCATTAACGTACCTAATTTTGTAGATCCAAGCAATTATAATAATCGAAATACAGAATACGGTGTAAAAGTCAGAGACTACATTTACATTACATTTACATTCATGGCATGTAGCAGACGCTCTTATCCAGAGCGACTTACAGCCCTGCTTAGTGTTCCATCATTTCAGAGTCTAAAACTTGCCTTAAGCTCAGACGCTGCCCGAACAAGGGCCTGTGCTGATACCTAGAAAGAACAATAGAGAGTTAGATACAGCAGAAGTGCTCTACCTAGCAATCACAGTCCAGCACTCATACCTAGAGAGAAGAAACGTTTAATCTCAGTGTAAGTGCAAAACAAAGCATTACAATATATACATCTGTTAGTACTTACTCACTTCAGTGCTTTACAAAGAGATGGACTACATCTACACTTTGATTTATATCATATCCAGTCAAAACTGTCGTTAACTACAAGTTCAGTGTCTGAAAATCTAATCTAACAGAGTTAGAAAATAATCCATGTGCATAAGGAAGACGAAAGTCAAAACTGGTATCCAACAGATTAATAGAGGATGAGGCAACTGTGCAAGACCTGGTAGACCACCAGACCTGTTGCCATCAGATAGACAGCACTTAAAACTTTTGTCTTTGAGAGAAAGCTCCAATCTTAGTGTTTCTGTTCATCCTTCCTCTGTAAGAAGACAACTCATCTGTAGGATGTGTAGCTGTCAAGAAGCCCTCACTGAGAAAAGAAGATCACCTCAAAAGAATGGACGCTACAGTAGAGGCAAAGAGTGATACTTAGTCGTTTGGGCTTCTGTTAAATGTATGCGTTCTGTTATTTTCCCCTCACACTGAATAATGAATAACTTGGACTGTAGGGCCGTTTGGACTGGGAATTAATTAAATGAGGGGTGGTCTCTGACTTTTGCACACTAGTCTATTAGAAACATTTGATGCAGCTTCCAGCCCTTTCGCCGGTCTGTGTGTATTTCTTCTCAGGCCCCCAGCAGTGCCACCAGGCTGTGTGGTTCTCGGTGTCTCAGAGGTGTTGTAACTCAGATATTATCAGATCAATAGAATATGTACACGAGGACCACCAGGGACGAATTGGAAACCCATCCGCACTGTGTGAAATATGGAAATCCCGCCCAGAGCAGCGCAGGCCGACAGGCCCTCTGACTTTTAATTAGAGCTCGAGCGTACTACTGAATACTAATATACAGCTGGTCACTTAGGGGCTGTTAAAGACAACAGATAAGTCATGCCTCTTCAATGTGATATATGAATATACCATCTTAGGGCCAAAACAACAGCATTACAATTATATTACTAAATAGAGCTTGCAGTGTAATAACGCAGTTTAGCTTCATTCATAAAAAAAAAAAACCACCCACAAATGCTCATCTGGAACTGGGATTGGTCAGGATACTCACAGCCTGCAGTATACTCTCATGTCATAGGGGCTACCTTCAGTACCTTTGAGGGACACCCTATACATCCTGTCATAACTCCAGACTTTCCTGTTTTAAACCGTTGTGTTATAATATGCCCTGAAACCGTGAAAGTAGTTTATCTGTAATACTTATTTAAGGTAGACAGTTGGATCTTAAAGGAGACTTTCACTAATTTAGTCATTGAGATGTAAACAGAGTCATTCAAAGTGGTTAGATGTGAAATGGTTCGTTGTAGAGACACTTCCTGATTTGGAATTCTTTATGGTAGTGTTGATGAAACCAGGGTTCACCATGTCTACAACACAAACATAGCCATTTTATTTACTGTCTAAAACCACCAGTGAACCCTCACAAGTGTCTATATGTAATATCGATCATGGTTGGTCATGAATGGGGTTTAAAAAGTGTTACCTCAGAGCTATCATAAAATAATGTCTCAGGCATCAGGCAGAGTATTCGTGACCAAATTTCTATAGATTTCCTATTTCCGTGAGGGAGCTTTTAGCAGTGGACACTCAGTTCCTATCACTACCAATGTGAACAATCCCGACTAGGTAATTTTATCTCTAAAGTGAAGCATCTCACATCAAACATCTCTGAATGACTCTATTTACATCTTAACCACTTAGTTATGAAAAAAATCACTTTGAATGTGTTTTAAAATGAGCCCACCGGACAAAAAGGTTGGGATGATGGGACCATAAATACCTGCGGGGTGTGAGTGACGGGATTCATAGATTGAGAAGAGGTGCTACAGTGCAGTGAATGTCTCGTTCCATGTGTCGAAAATGGCTCCAAAGCAGATGTTAATGATTGGCTAAAAGGAGTGACTGTATTTGGGCGTGCCAAAGACCATAGTGTGAAGGAAATAGCTGAATCTGCAAGTGTATGGAAGCGTGCGGTCATACGGGTGTACCACCAGTGGATAAAATCCCAGTCTACAGGACATTCACCTCAGAATGAACAGCTGAACATTGATGTGGCCTACATCCAGAAACTTGTCCAGTCCATGCCAAATCCAATCACAGCTGTTATTCGTACTTGTGAAGGTATTACACGCTATTAGGTATGTTTCAGTCACAGGTGACTCATTTTTTTGTCCGTTGGGCTTATCTTTAAAGCTATTGTATCTTTCTGGAACTATTTGTAATATTTTAGGCTTTAGGCTAAGGGGGAGCTTTCAGAGGCATTAAACTCTTCAGATGTCTGGTTGCTAACACCAGCACTGTGAACAATTCTGATTTGGAACGTTGGTCAAGAAATGATGCATTTTGCATGAAACCATTCGGAATGACTTTTACCTTTAACTGTTGAATTATATGGATATTTTGAAAAAATCCTGAATTTTCCAAGATTATTTCCAGGTACTTTGTTCATGTTGATACAGAGATTGTAAAGCACAACTGGCCTGGGAGAAAAAAGTGGGAAAGTGGGAAGTTTGGTTAGACAGTGACGATATTTTTCCATCCTGAATGTCAGACTAAGCTGGCCATCTTATTATTGTGTGGTATTGTTTATTGCTTGATAGAAGCTGGATGTGAAGAGGCTTCAGCACTGACTTTAAGAAAGCATATGTAGGTGCTTATGTAACTGCCACTCTTTTCTTTTGCCTTCTGCATGTACTCTCTATTAATGATCTGGTGACCAGGCATATTATTTGGTGGTGCCCAACAATCTCTTTTGGCAATGCATATGCAACTGTATGCAAGCTGTTTTGTGCTGTTAGACTGTGAATAGCTTTCTGTGTATTCCTTTATTTGTTACCTTGCAGTTACTCATTCATTGTAATATCTGAATTGTTTCCCTTGTATATAAATGTGGCAGAGAGGTTTTTAGGAATTGTAATTAAGACTCGAGTTGGAATAACTGCATATGTTAAATATAGATATATATCATGATCATTAAACTCACAACAGTTTCTACAGTTTAAAAACTCGATCAGTGGATTTCCTCTATTTTAAAAAAAAGTGAGTAATTAGATCCACTGATCACTGATCATCACTGTTCATTGACTATCGTTTAAGTGGGCACAAACCGATTACACAGATGTGACAAGGGAGTCATTAGTTCAACTCGACTACAACTTATCGACTTTATCCATGTAATCCGAGAGACCCCCCCACCCCCCACCTCTCTCCTGCTTCTACCAAGCCAGGGATTCTCGAATCAGCAGCAGATCAATAATTTAAGTGTGAGGGTTAAATTACACGGGCCGTTTGTCAATAATGGACTTGTTGGAGTTGATTCATGGTATGGTCGACATAATATATTGCTCTCAAGGGCATCGTTCTGAGCCCGAAGTTCAATATGAGGCCGTGGTGTCAGTGAACGAGAGCCGTTGCCGTTTGTTCGCCGTTGGCATTTGAAACACTACGTTTTTACAGAGTGTAATTTATATTTTTGTACATATGCAGCAATCGTAAGGCACTGTTCTTAGCGTCCAGTCTCCTCAGGCTTATGTAGCTACTCACGTTTGCACTTCTTTTTGGGGATCTGGTTTCTTGTGTGAGTTGATTTTGTGAGTTGATGTTGTTCAGTAGCATTTTCAGAAAGTATGGACAAAGTATAGCATTGTTTGAAATGTAGAACGAGCATTATCTCTGTCGCGAGTACTTCTAACAATGTTTCTAATCGAAAACTGGCTTTCTTTAAAATAAGTCGCTAGCTAGAATGCTGACTTTGTTCCAGAGAGAAGAACCGAACTAATGCCCCTTCAGGTGAAATGGGCCCAACTCTTTTTCTTAAATTTTGTTTTGTTTTATGATTTCCTCTATAAGATATCTGGGCAATGATCATATCTTACATGTGGGTCAAGATGGCTCAAACTAGCAAATGAAGAGGCCACATTGATATGACTTTGGCCCATACCCAGTGGAGGACCAAACTAATCCACCCTCGAATTGGGCAAACCTTTGTTTTAGTCCATAACTTCATTTGATTTATTGTTTGCTTGGAAAGAGAGCTGGGCAATGAACTTTTTTTTTTTTTTTTAATAAAGCAAAATGACGAAAACTAGCAAATAAAAAGACCACATTGATATGGCTTTGGCCCAAACCCAGTAGAGAACTAAACTAATCCTCACTCCAACTGGTCCAACCTTTATTTTTACTTATTTTGTTTTATTGTTTATTTGGGCCACAGAAACAATAGAAAATCTTACCCATGGCTTTTTGAAGCAAGATGACTAAGACAGTCTAATAAAAAGGCCATATTGATACAACTTTGGTCCAAACTCGGTGGAGAACTAAACTAATTCACCCTCAAACTGGTCAGCCTTTTTAATTCTTAACTTCTTTTCTTCTTCTCTTTTTGTTGTTTGTTTGGAAAGAGATTTAGGGAATCTTACAGGGCTTTTTGAAGCAAGGTGGCAAAAGCTGGCAGTTGAATAGGCCACATTGATATGGCTAGTGCCCAAACACAGTGGAGAACTGAACTAATCCGCACTCAAACTTGCCAACCCTTTTCCCCCGATAACTTTATGTTCTTTTATTGTTTCTTTGGAAAGAGGACTGGGCAATGATCATATCTTACACATGGCTTTATGAAGCAAGGTGGCTAAAACTAGCAAAGGAAAATGCCACATTCATATAGCTTTGGCCCAAACCCTGTGGAGAACCAAACTAATCCACACTCAAACTAGTCAAACCTTTTTTTCCTTAACTTCATTTTGTTGTTTTGTTTCCTTGAAAAGAGATCTGGGCAATGATCACATATTACACATGGCTTTTTAAAGGTATTGAATGGAGCTGCCATGGCTTGGGCCTAAAACCAATGGAGAACTAAACTAATCCCGCTCAAGGTGAAACTGGTCTACAGTTTTTTTTTGGTTTTTTTTTTCCTTCCATTTTATTTTATGTTGTTTTATTTGTTCAGACAGAGAGATCTGGGCAACGTGTACAGATCAATGGCATTTAAGAGGCTGTGAAAGAGGAGGACCACTTAAATCCTGAGTTGTCGTAGCCTAGGTGTTCACCATTAACGCATTTGAGAAGATTAATGGCGCAGTGATAGGACGGCTTTAGATTTCTGTCGAGTGCTGGCTGAAGGGGAAAGATGTCGATAGAGGAATGGGGTTTGCTCTGCAGTACTAGAGGCACCCAAAGATTTCCCCCCGAACAGTCATATCCATACCTACAGCACTCAGAACTCAAATGTCATATCTAATGTACTGATATCACAACATACTGTTACAGTCCTAATCTAAGACGAGCTTCTTATCCTTACGCATACAGCTCTGCAGGTGTACAGGGGTTACTGTGCCAAACGTGTCTTGTTCTTTTTTTATGGTTCCTCTTTTTTAAATTTTGTGTCCAACACCTTTGACATGACTCGGCAGGTATGACACTTCTAGCCTAATGCACGGTTAGCAGAGACTAGACTGCAGTGCTATGTGGCCGAAAGCTTCGCCGCATTGTCTGTTTGTACCTCTGAGTAACGAGTTCACTTTGGAATTAACCTGATAAGATCCCTGTTGCTATATATGATCATAACAGAAATGAATGTTTCTTTTTCAGAAGTGTATGTTAATATAAAGTGTATGATTTCATTCCTTATAAACTGTGTATATATTCATCGTTACTTGTGTGATGTGTCATTTTTACTCAAAAAGAATGAAGTAGGTCTGTTTTCTCGGAATACTGTAAGATGCTTGTTCATTTTCCCAAGTGAGGAAAGTGAATTGTTGAATGGTCCAGTTGTTGCCCAGCATCAAGAAAGAAAAAAGAAAACAACTAAGGAGCTTGGGCTGAAATAACTCGAACTGGGTTAAGAACTGAAGGACACTGGATAACGTTCAACTTTGCGGAAGAAATGTGGTCGGAATAAAAGAAGAAAAAAGCTGGAATGAATGCAGTCAAGAGGTCACTTAAAAGCTCAGTGAAGGCGAAAGGTGAAAATGGACAGTAGAACTCACAGCTATCTTTAATAGTCAAAGTAACAGGGTTCCCTTTTTTTTTGTGGTTTATTTTTTATCGTTTTCCATTTAAAGAAAAGCCCAAAACACCCGCACCCATTTCAACACCCACCCACATCCATATGGGATTTAATAGACACTGAAAATATTAGCACCACAGGCCTCTTATAAAGTGAGAGCCTTATCACAGATTCACATTCCTCTTTATCCAAGCACCATTGGTCAATGGTTCTAAATTCTAGTTCTAAATCTAATTCTAGTTCTAAGTCTAGTTCAAGTTTTAATTCTAATTCTAGTTCTGGTTCTATTTCTTATTCTAATTTTAATTCTAGTTCTAATTCTAGTTCTACTTTTAATTCTAGTTCTAGTTTTAATTCTAGTTCTATTTCTTATTCTAATTTTAATTTTAGTTCTAATTCTAATTCTGGTTCTATTTCTTATTCTAATTTTAATCCTAGTTCTAATTCTAATTAAGCAAACAACATGGGCTTCTCTCTGGGTGTTTCATTATACCCTTGCTTTCTTAAGTAAAGTAGCACAATAAAGTAGAGTTTGAAGTAGCAGTAAACTTCGAGGCATGTACAAAAACTAGGCTGCAAAACAGTCCATTTTTATTTCACTGTTTCTGTGATGTCACAAGATTTCATTTACATCAGCTCAGTTACAGCCTACAGTGGTTTAGCTCCACCCACTCATATTGAAGTTCAGCTCTGAATGAGACACGAAAGAGGGCAGCCAGTCAGAACAGAACACAATGAAATATCAGTCTTAAAGGCAAGCATGCTTAATTCAAAAGAGAAGTTGGGAATTGTAAAAAAGTTGGGAATTGTCGGTCTTGTAAAAAATGAATTATGACCATTTTTACATTTTTTTTTAAATTATACAAGTAAACTGTAGTATGTGGCCCTTTAATGCAACGTTATGTAACAATTTACCTTAAAATAACAGCTTCATAGTAAACTGACCCATAATAGGGAGAACAGCATCTCTGCCATAGCCACTTCATTGCCGGGCCTGGAATGTGTACTATAGCACACGGTAACTTTGGAGGAGTGGTTACGAGACCTCTCGCGAGAACTGCGTGTAGCCTTACCAATAATTCTGGGTCTTCAGCTAGCTATAAGAAAAGGCTAGCTCGGTATTCCCAACATGGACATCATGGCAGAGACTGCAAAGAGACAGAACAAGACGTTGTCGGAGGAAGCAAGGAAGAGAAATGAGAGAGTGTAAATCATGTGCTGGCTTTTACTCATTGGCGAAAGCTACAAAAGATGAAATGAGGCCAAACAGTAATGTTAATGTTACTCATGAAAGACTGCAATGTATTCCATAACCGTATCTGTATGATCCCTGTCTCATGGAGAACCTTGCAAGTTGACATGGTTCTTTCTCTTCTGATCTGGTCTTTTTGTCTGTATTGTGCATCTGCATCACACAGGTATGACTGTTACATTTGGAACTTTAATTGTACATATATACGCATAAAAACAACTAATAATTCGAGTGTAATCTGTAGCGTCCATATCCATATGTGACATGCATGTACATAAAGGGGAGTCAGACTCTGTATCCTTCAGCACATCAACAAATGCACATGTACAGCTGCCCATGAGGGGGATCATTTTGGACCATTTCTATCGATCCATTGACCATGGAGTCTTTATATAAAGGGCAACTGAGGTTTCTCAAGTGCTGTACAAGAAAAAAGAAATGGAATGAGGTTTTTTATATGATGCCAACATTATGTGCGGAGGCAGCACTGCAGCTCAGCAACTGTCGGTTTACTTCTTCTAATACTGTGCTCAGCTGGCTTATAGCAGAGAACCAGATACCAGAATTCAGTTCCTAATTAATTTATCTACACTGTCAGGTATTAATAACGAGCTACACTACCAGTCAGAAATTTAGACACGGCTACCGATAGAAGGGTCTCCTTATGTGTATCTTAATGATTTACTTTAGAATAAAAGTGAAGACATCAAACTATAAAACAGCACTCATGGAATTATTCAGTCCACCTTACCTGCAATATGGAACTTTACAGGAGGATGAAACAGCTTTCTTAACCTGCAGTAGAAGTTGATATAACATGAGGTTTCTAAGCAGTTTTGGACCAATTCTATTGGTCTGTCTGTCATGAGTATTCACTAAACTGAAAAAGTAACTAGAGCTTTTAAACTGTGCTAAATATATATATATATATAAACGATTGTTGCACAACAAGATATATATACTCATCATCAAAAGAATAGCTGCACCCGGAAGGAAGTGTGGGATTGCAGTGGTATTACGAAGGAAGATAAAGGTTACCAGGAACAATAAATGATGATAAATTTAGACTGATATGGGCAATATTTATTGAGCTACACATACAGTAAAGTAGTGTCTCTCAGTATGCGTGTTGCGTTAGCATGTTTGCTAACGCAACATGCCAGACGTCTTGGCATGGAGTTGTAGAGGTTCCTAATGTTGTCCTGTGATGATCCATCCCATGCAGCTTGAATATTCTCACACAGCTCCTGCAGATTGTGCGGTAGGGGTGGAGTGGAGTGATACCAGGTCTTCTGGACATGTGACATGTGACAACAAACCACTCATCTTGGTGCTGACCACGGTGCCTCCACACATGGATTTGTTTGTCGTCTCCACCAAGACAAAAGCGGGACTCATCACTGAAGATGATCTGCTGCCATTCTAAGTCACTCCGTGACAGTCTGGCACGACACCATTGCAGTCTTTGGTGACGTTGACGTGGTGTTAAGGGCAGTCGGCGTAAAGGTCTGCTTGCATGTAGTCCTGCGTGGTGCAGCCGTCTGCCACTGGTGCTGGCACTAACAGGATGACTCATGGAGGGCATCACTGCTCACTGTTGTTGACTGGATGTCCACAGTCGTGGCTGTTGGGTCAGTCAGGTACAGCAATAAGGCCCGTCCTTGCTTACACCACATTTGCAGCCGAGTGTGAAACTTGAATCATCCACGTCTCACAATGCCAAACCTACCCACCAAGTTTCATTCCTGTCGGTTAATTCCTTCTGGGTGCAGCTATTTGTGCAACTATTCTTTCGATGATGAGTGTGTTAGAGGTGGCAATATGGTGACGATATAATATTTTGAAACACCAAGAGTATATGTGGTATATCAGGATATTCTGATCAGTTGGAACTGTTAAGTGTGAGCCTGTAAGATAAGCAACTACATCCATTTAGTTGAGTGTCTCTAAACTTTTGACTGCTACTGTATGTCAAAGGTCAGCTACTAGCTGTAACTGTGGGTTTAACGATTGTGTCACCTCAAGCTTATCAAAACACTGGGGACAGCGATCACTAAACACTGCAAACTCAGCTTTGCTCTTAAGAATCAGCCCTGGCTGAGCAGCTTCGCACGTTAACACGTACAGATGCTGTGAATAATGTGTTTACCCGTGGAGCATAGCTGCAACAGGTGTTCTTGAAATGCATCCAGATAGCTTTATGTCGGCTTATCAGTAAGAGGGTGTTACTGCACGGCTTACAGATACTGCTTTTATTGTTAGCAGTATTGACATCCTTTCTGACATGGTAGAACAAAACCGCCTGGGAAAACTCGCTCCCAGAAACATTCAAGAGCATTGCCTTAAAAGTCTAACGTAAAATAGGAAGGTGTATTTGAAATATTACTTTTTACATTTGATGACAGATGAGGACATGCTTTCATAACTGGGGCTTGAACTTAATACACCTTAATAATAAGGTTGTTCATAGCACACATTATTATTTAGTAATAACAGGGTAATGACAAGGTAAGTACAATGTAATTAGTGTTTTGCATTGAAGCCTAGAATCCACAGTGCTTACCATCCTACCGCTTGGACTTACATTAAGACAAAAGTAAATCAGCCGTAGAGGAAGTCTTAGAGAAGGTGTTGAGCTGATGATGATAAGCTCACCAAATAAAACATTAGTCACCTGAGACTGAAACATACCTAATAGCATGTAATACCTCCATGAGCACGAATAACAGCTGTGATTAGATTTGGCATGAAGTCTTTGGATGTAGGCCACATCAGTGTTCAGACACTCTTGCATCAAAGAATTGGGCAGGTCGACCAGATTTGGTAGATGCCTTCCCTGGCACAATTCTGAGGAGAGTTTCCTGTAGACTGGGATTTTAGCCACTGCTGGTAGACCCGTATGACCGTACGCTTCCACACACCTGCAGATTCACCTACTTCCTTCACACTAAGGTCTTTGACACGCCCAAATACAATCACTCCTTTTAGCCAATCATTAACATCTGCTTTGGAGCCATTTTCCACAAATGAAACGAGACATTCACTGCACTGTAGCGCCTCTTCTTAAGCTACGAATCCCGTCACTCACACCCCGCAGATATATATAGCCCCATCATCCTCGTGCAGCTACCACTCGTCCCGATTTGTTTACGTTGACAGGGAGCTTCCACTGTCAATCACACTGCATTTTGGCAGAGCAGCAGCCGCTCAGATTATTTGGAGCATTTATCTACTTTTACGTTGTATTACTTTACATATCGTCACATGTATCTTCATGTTTTGTAGATTTTTACTTTTATGTGTCATTTGAACACAGCAGCTACTGTTTACATAGTCTGAGAATTTAATGATGAATGGACCAACAGAAATGGCCCAAAAGTACTTAGAAAGAAGTCTGCTTCCATTCACCTACATTAAAATTAAATGACGTTTTTGTCCTCTGTTGTAAAGTTGCTGTTTTGATACCTTTTTTTTTTTTTTTTGGACAGCGATGGAATTTGTAGCATTTCTTACATATCAAACTGTTAAACAGCATATACAACATAACAACATAATAACTAGTAAAACAGTTGAATTATGGTAAAAGGTAATATGTCTAATAAATTCAATTTTACAATAAAAAAACATTTTTTAATAAATGAGTAATTTTAAAGCTTTTACTGTCATTGAGATAACTTACTTTTATTGTTAATTAGCTTTTTTATGGCACTTTTTTAGCATTTCTTTTTACAGATTTTTTTGTTTTGACTCCGGGATGAGCTGCTAGTCAGCAATGAGGGGTAAACATGCAGGGGTGGGAACCCCCCAATGAGAATGATTCACACCCCTCCACAAAGATAAAATGGACAGTGCAACTGCAGCTTCAAACAATCCTGCATTACTGCCTGCATTACAGCATGTAAATACAACAAAACGGTTTTCATACATGTTGACTTGCTTGCTCACATACAAAGATGAATCCAGCTCACTTCTGATTATATAAGACAGACCCATTTATAATTACATATTTATGTAGTTTGAATCTGGGAGATCCTACAAAACAGGCAGAAGTGACCATTTATGGCTACTGTGAAATAGGACTTAATCCAATAAGACTCCGTTGCCCAGATAAACTCATTATTACCCTCTTTATTAAATGCATGAATGATGGAGCTTCCTTAAATGCCTTGCACTTCCTTAAGCAGTTCCTGAAAGGTAGCTCAGACTGAGTTTGCTCACCTGCCGCACAGTAAACACTTGCACCCACAAGAATTTGTTGCACAACTTCAGTTTTATTATTTATTGATGTTGCTCACCACAGCATAACCGAGACGTGCTTGACGTTTTCATACATATCTGTGACGAAAGTGTCACTGTTCTGAGGACATGTTGAAGAACTTTCTCCAGTTCAATAAATAATAGACATATTCTTGGAATAGTATGTACATAGATGCAGGACTGAAACAATAAGTACTAGAAATGAGATCGTTAACATTCAATTTCAGCCCTGTAGTCTGAGGTACAAGGGAAGGCTAATGTATGAAGAGATAGCACTGCTGAGTTTGAAGTACAGCGCTGTGCAGAAGTCAGAGACCACCCTTCCTGTATTTCATTTCCACTCAATATGGCCATTAAGTGTAAGTTTTCCATGAGATGACCGACTTGCATATCGTCTCTGTCCAAAGAAAAAATAGTATCTTCTCTAAAGGGGCAACTTTACAGGAGAGGGTAAAAACCTATCCTAATTTCAATGTAAGTCAATGGAACCAGACTTCTGTCAAGCAGTTTTGGGCCACTTCTACTGGTTGATTCACCATGAACATTTTACACAATTTAAATGCCAACTGTTGCGTTCAAATGATGCATAAAAGTAAAAATCAACAAAAATTGAGATTCATGTTTTTCTTTAGACAGTGACGATATTTTAGGGGGCAATCAAAAGAAAAGAAAAGAAGTGAAAGGAAATGATTACAAGACAAAACATGGAGCTGGTAGACCTGCTAGACCTGGTAGACCACCCACACTGATAACCTTAAAGTCATGTTTAGTTGTTGAGATAGTTTAGAACATAGAAGAGATCATCGAGCTCCACTCTTGCTTCAGATCTGAAAACATCCTCAGGTGCTTCTGTCTATCCTTCTGCTGTGAGAAGACCACTCAATACAACTAGGATCTTGGATGTTGAGAAGCAGAACGGAACATGCAACCAAGTTCTAAATGCCTTGTTGAGACTGCCAGCCCCAATCTGATTTTTTAGATAACCAGATTGTATTGAGACTGATGTTTTTGATGGTCTGGACAGCAAAACTACACATGACATTTGTAAATCCTGTCCACAACACTTTTGGACTGGTGGTTTGAAATGCGATTCCAATCAGATTTTTACAGATGCGTCAAAACGGATTTCGGTGAGTCTATAGGGTCAGTTGTAATGTAACCAACAATGACGATGTCAAATCCAGAGTAATAAAAGAGCTGAGATTTACTATGTAGTTACTCACACATACATCATTACCACAGCAGACAGGTTGTTGATGTCCGGACAATCTAATCTGACCACTCGCCCGTAACAAAACAGTGTGGACCGTCATCTCAAAAGATCTGATTTGCCTGCAGTCTGACCTTTGGAGGTTGTGTGAAAATATATGAGGGCAGGTTCTCTGTGAAAGAATGGAAGCCGTATTAAATGGTGGACACACTAAATATTGAGTTAATATGACTGTATATGTAGTTGTTGGGGCTTCTGCACAATTTTAAGATTTTTTTTTTTTGGTGCTAAAAAATAGCAAAATTTTTGAATAAATGAAGGGTGGTCTCTGACATTTGCAGTGTACACCATACTAATGTAAACACCAGAGGTGGGTAGTAACTGGCTACATTTGCTTATTGGCAGGTACATAAATCATTTTAATGTAGTTCTGTAAGTGTATTTTTCAGGATAGGTGTCTACTATTGTTTAACTCAGTTACACTCTAAAAATAGCAAAGTTGTTTTAACTAAAAAAAAAAATTAATGTTCGAGCTGCCGTTAAATTTTGTGTTAACTGAATTTCAAGTTAACGGAATAATGTTCTATGCACAAAAACTTATTATTATTTTTAAATTATTTCAAAATAATAAGGCAGGCCAGACACCAAAATTTATTAGTTATTTGAACTTGAAAAAATAAGTTTTGGGGCATAAAACACTGATTGTTATTCTGTTAACTTACAATTTGAAATTTTATTAACTCAAAATTTGAAGGCAAAATTCGAATGTTTAAGTAAACACAACTTAATGCTTTCCTGGTAGCTACTTCTACTAAAATGACGCATTTACACACGAAGTCATTACCACATGAATAAAATGTGTTACATTAAACACAGTTACTGCCAAAGCTAGCGGCATGTGGGCTGTTACAGTATTTTCTCCTGTGGAAAGGAATCCAGTAAATGCATCACTGTTTCAGGGTAAAGTCATTATTGCATTGAAATCAACTCATGTACTTGCTTTCAGGCTACTCTGCCCACCTCTGGTAAACACTATGACATTTATGTATGTGCGGGTTGTGTCAGACGTGGTGCGGTCCCAGGCGCAGAACAGAGAAAGCTCTGCGGTGTTTGCGCAGCAGCAGGCGGATCTTCTCGTCGTCCGAGTCGGGGTCAAGTGGTTTATTGTACTCCTCATCCTCCAGCTCATTTTCGGAGCCGTCCCGGCCACTCTCTGCCCGGCTGGCCTGCGTGGAGCTCGGCTCAGACGCACTCTTCTTACGCCACTTCGTACGCCGGTTCTGGAACCACACCTGGAGAAACAGGACCACTGTTATGAGGCATGCAAAGGAGTGTAGAGATAAAGGGGGAGTGTTCAAATGTCTGAAGAAGTTCATCACTGAGATGCACAATGCACTGCTTGATCATTTTGACCTAAAATCTATTTATCTATCTGTCTGTCAATCCATCTGTCTCTTTCTCTCTTTCTCTCTCTTTCTCGCTCTCTCTCTCTCTCTCTCTATCTATCTATCTATCGATGGAATTCCCACATCAAAATATTCAGTAAAGCATATAATAAACTATGCAAAACAACAATCCAGTACTACAGAACACTCAGGAAAAAAATCTAAAATATAGAAAGTATCATATAAATCTTAGCAAAGCATGATTCACTACACATAAAGAAAAAATATAAACCCTAGAACTATTTCATAGTAAAGTTAAGAACTATCACCCTGTAACATAAACTATTCAGAAGCCACTTTTATTTAGCAACTACTATAAACTATTCAGAAACTAGTAATTATTATATAACAACTGTAGATTATTTGAATTATTCAGCCATAAACTACCATAAACTATTCAGAACCTATTGTTACTATACAGTAACTACCATAAACTATTTAGTAACCACTATTTATTATTTATCAACTATTTATAAACTATTCAAAAACTATATATATATATATATATATATACATATATACAGTATAAAATCTCTTTGAATGTGATTTGAATCTTATGTGTATGTGTTACGCTCCCATGCAATATAAAAAAGGGGCCAAGCCTAAAACGCTAGTTGTAGTGGTGGTTTTGACCTGCTCATAGTCCAGACTTAAACCCTGTTTTTCTCACATTAAACACAAACTGACTTTCACTATTTAAAGAAATTAAAGGAAAGTGTTACTAAGTCACTGCGTCTATTTGTCTATTTGTTTAATGATTTGTTGTTTAGTCTTTTAAAAGCTTAATGTTTTGCCACTTTAGGCTTGGCCAACAAGCATGCTTAGAGAAGCATAGAAAATGTGCTGACTCAACTTGTACTAGTAATCTGAGTCAATGGGCAGTAGCTACAATCAAGAGAACGGCGTGGTTCAAATTAGCTATTAAAACTACTGTTTTAACTACGGGGAAATTGTTGTCTGTGGAAATCAACTGCACAGTACAGAGCAGACTGAAATTAGCTGGTAAAACTCTTATTTGCACATGTTCTCTTACTTTGACCTGTGACTCGGTCATGCCGAGTGAATACGCCAGTCTGGCTCTCTCTGGTCCTGCTAGGTACTTGGTCTGCTCGAAGGTTTTCTCCAGGGCGAAGATCTGGTGTCCACTGAACGTGGGCCTGGTGTGTTTCTTTCTGCCCGCTGTCTCTGCAGGATGTCCGCTGTCTGCTGAAGAAACAGAGCAGGTTTACATAAGTGTATCCAGGTGAATTATTGAGCCTGAGTTCACCATGTTTGGATCCTTTGTTCCAGGAATTAGTTAACTTGCATTAAGTCTATACTTTGGTTTACATCACACTGCTAGTGGCCTCAAAACAGCTGACAGACTGAATAAGACTGAATTTGTGTGATTGGGATGTTTAAACTGAATCCCAGATCTCAGCTGATCAGGCTTTATGGGGAGCAAGAGATGAACTGCGTACAGTAAGGAGTACTTTAAACAATTAACATATGATATGCAATCTTAATACCACAAATAAAAACATATTGATCAGAATCTGTAGTAACTGAATGCAGCTAGTTTGCAGTGCATGTTTCATTAGGAGTGTAAATCAGCTACAATGGACCATAAAACAGTTTCTGACTATCAAAACTAATTATCCAGTTATATCCATTGATCTCATTTTTCATTGCCAAATAATATTTATTTTATTTCAGTTGATTTTATTGTGCAATTTAAAGGGGCAACAGGAATTTTAAAATTATGTCAAAACTGAATAAATAAATAAATAAATAAATAAATGGGGACACAAGGCTTTGTCCAGACAGCAGCAATATTTAACTCCAGACATATTTTAAAGTTCACAATATTGGTCATATCTTTTTCAAAGAAAGAGAAATTACAATTATTACAGTAAATAGTTAATACATAATAAAAATTGGTCTTAAAATAAGTTATAGTTGTTTTGTATATATATATTGTATTACATTTGAAACATTCCTGCTGTTCACGCCAGCAGTCATTTATTTATAACTGGATAAATAAGATATTGAAGATGAAAAATAGATACGAATTTGATATTAGATTAGTAATTTTTATAGCCTTATCCTAACCTACAATAGAACATGAAACAGGTTCAAATCAAACTAATTATCCAGTTATTTCCTTTGATCGCATCAAAGACATTCCTAATATTAATCAGAAAATGCTACCATCAGATATATTTTAATATTGCTGCTGTCAGAACAAAGCCCTGTATCTCCAAAAAGACAACATTACAGCTGAAAGATACAACAAGTGTCAGAGTTTAAACCTACACTCCGCTGTTCAGATGCATCAGTAAGCAAAGCACAACGTAAGCTCCTATATATACAGAGCACTTGATGGTCGGGATGTCCTTGTGACGATTGCTCTTAATATTCTGTGTTCAATATACTCAATATTCACTATAATTAATATTTAATTAAAGGCATATGACACAGTTTTAGATATCAGATAATTTCTTTTTCAGATTAGTGTTTTTTTTATTTTGCGGACGGGGCTACTTAGCACTGACTGGACTGTACACTGCTCTACCTACGGTTCTTCCAAGTTTGCACAGCTTGTTGTAAGTTGTATTGAATAATTATTTGCATACTGACTTAACGACTTCTCTACTGTCTCGTTATCTGCTTGTCCACTGCTGTTTCCTATTTAATATAGCCCAATTTCATTAATATTTTTTGGAGAACTTTGTAGTTATGAAATATAGGATTAGATAAGGACTTTCTACAACAATTAAATAATTGGGGTTTCTTACAGCTGCCGCACTGTTGTCTTCCTCCTCTCCAGTCATACCCTCCGTCAGCCCAGCAGCTGCCGCTTCGTGCTTTCACCCCTGGGCACTCGGTGCTGGCTTTGGGGAAAGTGGCCAGCCCTGCAGGTGTGTAATCCCGGTTGTAATATACCCCTGGGCTGGACATGGTCGTCCCAAACCCACCCATGGTGGAGTATCCTGGGATCAGGCTGGTGTTAGTGGGGGATCCCATCATGGAGCGACTCAGGATGTCGCTGATGCCGTGGGGGGTGCCCGCCTGCAGCTGGGCATTGAGGTTAGCAGGGCTGAGCTTGTAGAAGGAGTTGGACATGGAGTACTGACACATGGGTGCCTTGATGTCTGAGGGGAACTGGTTCAGGCTGTTGTTGAAGAGGAAAGTCCCCGAGATGTTGGGCTCCATGGGAACCAGCGTCTGTCCCTCCTCTTTGTCAAGTAACGATGGCTCCAGGATGAATACTTGATGAAGACCGGAATCACATAAAATGTCCCCAGTGTCCGATCCAGGTTGGAATAGAAGACCACTGGACTTTGATAACCTTCTGGGAGGCTTTTCAATCCTTTCCAGATGGTTTTCTTGGATTTTGGAGAATATGACTACCTCGCCTAAAGCGGACCCTCAAAGTGCTTGGCCCCCTAATCAAAATCTAGCAGTTCTCACCTGTATTGTTCCATGTTTCACGCAGCAGCTGTAAAGTCAACAGCGTCTATCTTGCCACCTTTAACCTCCACTTTCACTTCGGCCCAAGAACACCCTCAAGCCAGCTCCCTGCTTTGAGGTCATAAATAAGAGCTACCTTGCACATATGTGACCCTCTCCTGATAACGATGGACCACATTAGACTGCCGGGCCTGGATTGGAGGAGTGCTTGACATGCCGGAGTGCCTCATTGGTCACTGTGCAGGACGACAGCTGTTGATTGGCTGACAGCAGATTAATCGCTTTTTGAAGTGGCAGGGTGGGAACGAGTGAGTTTTTGATGGAGCTCCCTGTCCCGTCTGTAGAGGAGCAGATACAGATGGGAACAGAAAGAGATGGGACTTTAGGAGGCTTTCGTGGCCGTCTGGACTTCGTCCCACCTTTCCTTGGTAAATGCTGTTTTTATTTTGATTGTAGAATTGTGAGCTACACATAGGAAGTTAACTGCCATTGGCTGAATAGATTTAACACTGTGCTTGTTATTCTGCTATGCGCCATGTTTGACAGTTATAGACATTTCTGCTTCTCCTTTTTTGCCCAGAAGGTATTACTGTTTTATCTGTTAGTATGGCAATATGTATTCAAGCTTGGATACTCATAAGAAAGGTATAATTTGTGCAGTTACGGTGCTATTTTGGTAATTGATAATATATTGGCATAACATTATGTGTTTACCTTCAAATTACAGTACCAAGAAAAACACTACATTGTTAAAATGGACATAAATCTTTATATAATGTGCTGCATATTCAATTACAGATAATTACTGTCATTGGTATGTGAATATGTATGTAATTTAAGATAGCAGAATACTGTACAAATAATATAGTAATTTTAAAATAAGAAATACTGTTTGTTACACTGATCATCATAGGAATAGCTGCACCCAGAAGGCAGTGTGGGATTGTAGTGCTATTAGGAAGGAAGATAAATTCTGGATTGGATAATTGGATGTAATCTGCCAACGCTTCAGGATCTCTACTACAGTAGGGTAAGGAAGCACACTGGCAAAATCACAGCTGACCCCTCTCATCCTGGACATCACCTCTTTCAAAGACTTCCCTCTGGCAGAAGACTCAGGACCATCAAAACCAACATGACACGACATGCTAACGGCTTTTTCCCCAGAGCTGTAACCACATTAACCACAGTGTTCACCTTGCACTTTAACCTTACTTACAGTAACTCCTCTGTAACATAACGCTTATTTGCACACCTGTACAGACTCTGTAAGCCATCACTTTTATAATATATGTCTACTCAGACTCACTTATGTAGAGGATTTCCATATCCATACAGTACAGATATTCATATATCTCTTTAGCTTCATTCCTGGCTCTTTATTATTGTTGTTATTCTTATTTTTTATTCTATTTATTGTATCTCATTGTATGCACATGCGGTATGATTATGTCCACAAATGACTTGGGAAAATCAGGTTTTGTCATTAAAGGGGAGTGAAGAACACTTCCTGCCCAATCTCCATGTTTTCAGGAGCATGCAAGCAGTTCTACGGAAGGTGGCCCACGTGAGATATGAAAATAAACTGACACGTCAACGTGTTAAGTGAAATAGGCAGCAGGCAAAGGCCAACATAGCGAAGGGTGTTCAGTCAGTTACAGACCGACAAAATCCAAAAACAAAGGTCCACTAGTGTTGGCAGTGACACATTCTGAGATAAAGTAATCAGGAAATGAATTTGAGGAAGCCACCAATGAGTGTGTAAATATGTGGTTTGGTGCACAGGTCTTCGTATGTCACCTGATTTGAATAAAGGAATTAGCACTGTGGTTAATCTAACCTGTTTCACATCAGGAAAATCCACCAAAAGCACATCACATGACGACTTTCGCACTGTTCCCAATCTGACTGATAACACAGCAGGCAACGGCACTGTAACATTGCGCTTGTCACGTCTCCGGGTTCTCCTTCCACCTCCTCACTCCCGGACTCCATTTCCCATAAACCCACCACCCGATGACATCACCATCACATGTCCGCCATCTCCCAATCACGTCCCATTTTCCAGATCATCATCCCCTGAGTTCTAACCACTCACACCTGTCTGTAGTCAGCCTGTCTGCTTATATACCCCTGGTTTATAAGCACTCACATTACGATGTATTGCCACTATGTTGTGTACTAAGTGTGCTCTCTGTTGTTTATCCTGTTTGCTGTTCTGGTTCTGGCTCTGTTCTGTTGTTTGGTTTTCTCTTCTGGTTCTTCCCTTTGAATTTGGTTGCTGGTTGGTTTGATTGTTTGGTTTTGACTTCTGCTTGTCCCTCTGTTTTCTGACTTTGTCTTTGCACTTTGGTTATGTTTGCCCTGATCCTGCTGTTGAGCTTCACCATCAACCTGTACAATAAACCCATCTTTGCTTTTAGCTCAGCGTGCGTCAAACTCAGTTTGTTAATCCTTACAACGCTAGAGAAATACAAGCGGCTCTGTGAAGTTTTCTGTTTAGTACAGGAGAGCCGTTGCGCTAAGAAGCTTCGGGAATTCTTCTAAAACTTTTGCGAGCCAATAAAAGCAGGTGTGGCAAGATGTCATTTTAGGGGCCAATGAATGCCAGCCAAGTCAGGTCAGATTGCCTATTGATCAATCAACATGTAAGTACTGCTGATGGCCTAATAAGTGTACAATTTAAAATGAATTCAGTTTTCATTTTTTCTCATGCACTCAACCAAGAACACTACTGTCTGTTTAGTCTTTAGGTTTTTAGGTGAAGAATCTTAGAACAGTTTCAATCAGCTTCCAGGACTGACCTTGAGACACCAGGGATTGGCAGAGGCCTTCAAAAAATCAGTTCCCTAAGGTTCCTTGTATGCAGGCATAAATTCACAGTGAAATACATTTACATTATTTAGTCTCTTGTGTCTGAGTCAGTTTTTATCTGGGAAAACCCCAGATGTACTTATTGGTTAGCCTGTGATTAAGTAACTTGTAATGTCTTAGTGCACAGTTAACTAGTTAGTTATGTATGACTAGCCTTTGATTAATAATTGGTTGATTGGTTAGTCTGTGATTGGTTATCCTGTGACTGGCAAATCTATGATTGTTTAGTCTGTGACAGGGTAATCTGTGATTAGTTTAATCTGTGATTGGTTAGTCTGTGACTGGTTAGCCTGTGATTGGTAAATCTGTGTTTGGTCAGTCTGTGACTAGTTAGCCTATGATTGGTTAGTCTGTGACTGGTTAGTCTGTGATTAGTTAGAACATTGACTGGTTAGTCTGTGATTAATTAGCATATGACTGGTTAGTCTGTGATTGGTTAACCTACAACTGGTTCATCTGTGGTTGATTAGTGTATTTAGCCATGAATATAATATAATTAGTTAGTCTGTGACTGATTAGCCTGAGACTGGTTAGTCTTTGATTGGTTAGCATATTGAGCCATGAATATAATATTATTGGTTATCGTGCTGCTGGTTAGCCTGTAACTTGTTAGTCTGTGACTCGTTAGTCTTTGACTGGGTGATCACTTTGCGTTTTGCAACACAGAGCATACGAGCTAAACTAGTCAGCTGCCTAACAGATCATGGCTGAGACACTACAGTGACCTACAGAATGTTGGCAAAACATCTATCATCATCAAACACTATAATCATAAGGGGCAACTAGTCTTTTCGAAGGGCATCTTCCCCACTTTTATTTCTCATCATGAACCTGTACAGCACCAGGAATCCATGTGGATTCATGCTCATCTTTGGTTTAAGCTGTTTTATATTCCATCCATTACAAAGCAGATGTTACAATTGTCATGCATTTATTGATTTTACCAAACTTAATGAATAAATGATCTCAATTTACATACCATTCAACCTAAATAAATATTCCCTCGGGTATTCAGCTGCGAACTTCAAATTACGCATGGCAGGAGTATTTTAATCACACTAACCACTAGATGGCTGATGTAATCTTGTTGTAAAAATGCAACACTGCATTTGCATGGCTGTAATTGTGTATTGTAGTGTGTACTTAAGAATATTATTATATTTATTTTGAAACAGTAAAGAATGTGCTGTTTTAAAGTCTCTTTGTATTCTCCATCCACTAGACCAGTGAAGTCCACTCTTAGTCTGGCAGTGACACTGTGCAAAAACTTCAGCAACCCTGCTGTGCCTAATACACCTGGGCACACACACTACTATGTCATTACCATGTTATTATCACTCCAGCATTGAGAATGATCCACCACCGAGTCAGAAACTGACCAATGATTAATTGGGTAGTTCTCAGTCCTACTCCTGGACTGATACAAATAATACACTCATTAACAAGCTCTTATAGTGCTGGCGTGGAGTCTTTAGAGCGGGAACAACATTCACGACAGAAACAGAGCTCAGAAATGGCCAGAGAGTGGAGGTACATGGAGGGGGTACCTAATAGATTGGACAGTGAGCACACCCATGGAAAACGGCATAGCACTGTAATAGGAACTGTAATTGATTCAAATTGCAGGCATAAATGCAAGCTGGTCAAAGTGCATTTTGCCTGAAGGGGGCGACAGATGTCAATGATATTAACAGTGCATCTGAAAAACTGTAGTGTCTCTATGCAGACAAAAACATATTTAGATATTTACCAACGTGCACTTAAAATTTAGGCCTAATAATGAGTTAATATTTATAGCAAAACTACAAAAACACAGCGTAACCTTATTTGCAAAGCTCATTCACACTGTGACTGAAATATAAGAAGAGACCATGTGACTCTAGGAAGGAAGAGAACTTGGGTTCTGGGTAGCTTCTGCTTAAGCTAGAAGGCTGAACCGAACTTGATCAACAGTGTAGGACTGAAAAAGGGCTGAGGAACCAGAAGAAAATGGGATGTTCATAGGGTGCCAGAAGTTTGTCACGGAAAACTTGAGGTGAAGATGGTCATTTATAAGATGTTAGATTGGAAACAGAAGGAACTTCAGGGATGGTCCTCCTCTGGGTGCAAAATACCCCCAGGGTATTTGGGGCATGGAGGCTGGGGGGTGTCCAATGCTGGACTGCTGTAGCAGGACTGATGCTAGCTTCAATGGCAACATTGAACAACAAATGTTTTGGAATTTTTTTTTTCTAGTTTCGAAGGTCTTCCACACATCCCCTGAGATATGAAAGCTTTAGAGCAAGCTCTGCCAGGAAGACTCTAATTCTACACCACCATTCATTTATTCCTCCGGCCAAGTTTGGTCTCAGTCCTGTTGTCCAGAGACGGCACAATCTGTGAGGATCAGAACACTTCAAGACCTGGGCCTAGGACGAGGCCTATGCCAAAGACTCCTTCCAATTGTACATCTCACTGAAGATTAAAATATCGCTTTCCATCACGGTTGCCTTTCGAGTCTTTCTGGCAGAACTGACACGTCTCCTATTTTGTCTTCAGTTTGAGAAATGACCAACAGTTGATGAGCTAGTTTAGGCAAGTTTTTCAGATTTACAATGATGTCATGTCTTTTTAAAGGTATCCTGGGCATAGCTACAGTTGCTAGACTATGAAGGACCGACTAGATGAACCAGTTTGCCACAACACCTTCTTAGTTTAGAATACTGAAGACAGAAGCTCCTGTGAATTCTCTGGTGAAGGAGCGAATGAGCTTCCCTGAATTATATATAATATATATATAATATATGTGTGACTATATTTCCTCAATTGACCGCATGATGACATAAACGTTTATTTTCAGGAACCCTTCCACAAAAATCTTGCATTTTGAGACATTTGTGGGGTCCAAGAGGTTAATTAAGAGGTCTGAGAACCGCCCCGCCCCCTTCCCCAGTTATTTCATGATTCCATTTCAGTATTCCAAGAGCAGATTCCTCTACATAGGGATATCCACAGTTACAATATATTCTCAACACTGTGAGAGAAATTGCAAAAACAGGTTGCAACTAAGCACCCACTTCCCACTGATGTTGGAAGCATCCACATACAGAGGAACTTCAGATTCTAGATAAAAAGCGGGTTGGACTTTTTGTAAGCCCTGAATGATAAGAAAACCTGTTCTGCAGCAGTAGAACCCTGTTAGTACTCGTACGTGTCAGGCTTGAAAGAGGTAAAGATTAAAGAGATTTTGACAAAGTCAAGTTGACCAGCCACAGTTTTCCCCTTACAGGTCAGGCATGATGTGTTTGATGTTGGAGATTTGCTGCTGCAACCAATGTTATTAGCTATGTGACATACTTTTGTTCACTTTCATACTTAACAGTACGTAGTGCAGGGTTCAGAAACCACAAAAGCAAGTTGCTTTGAGGTCAATTGCGAACTCAACACGATTTGGGGCAGATGTGTAATAATTTTGGCATGCGGTTTGCACAAATGCTGGTTAGCATTAATACACTACTTTTACTTGTTAGCTATATTAGCTTCAAAGCTGCAGTATAAAACTAAAGAACTTAAAGACCTCTTGGCCGAAAATGGTGTTGTTGTGTTCAGTTCACGTGTGTTTTTATGAAAACTGTGTTTTTGTGTTCAGCGTAACATGTCTGCTAAGACGGCAAACTGTGGTACTGCAGTCACTAAGGTGCAGTTGGCCATAAAAACCTTCTTTGCTGATTGCATGTGCAGGTGCAGATAAACAAACACCTCCACACCCAGATGCCAGGCCACCAACGCAACCCAATGTTTTTGTGAAGTTGAAGAGTTTACCAGAAAACAATTACCCAGCATCCCCAAGTTGCTGAACTTGTCTTATGCTATATATAATGTCATGAATAGGTCAATTCCTAATTGGTGTTTACAGTCAAAATGAAACCAAACCCTTCGTACCCAACCTTGGCCCGTAAAACATGAAAACGAACTTGTTTCATCACGCCATGTGCCATCACTGGCAAAACCAAAATAGCCTGTGCATTACAGTGATTTTGCCCACAATGAAACTCAATGGCTTTATAATACAGTAGACAACATAAAATATGATGAAATGCACAAATTGTCAATAACTAATGTAACTTATTATTAATAATAATCGAGATATGCAGTTACATCACCCCCATGTAGGTTTAGTTTACCAAAATATTACAGTGACTACAACCATAATTTGCCCTTCTTGTCCTTGAATATTCTCACACAGTTCCTGCAGATTTTGCAGTTGGGGTGGAGGTGGAGTGACACCAGGCCTTCTGGACATGTGATGTGTGACAACAAACCGTTCATCTTGGTGCTGACCACGGTGCCTCCACTGTCTTTCCACAATGTGGCTAAATCTCACTACTCTGTAAATTGTGCACTACACAGTGGATATACACTCATCATCAAAGGAATAGTTACACCCAGAAGGAATCAACTGACAGGAATGAAACTTGGTGGGTAGGTTTGACATTGTAAGACATGTGAATGATTCAAGTTTCACATTCGGCCACACGTGATGTAAGCAAGGATGGACCTTATCGCTGTACCTGACTGACCCAACAGCCACGACTGCAGACATTCAGCAAGCAGTGATGCCCTTCATGAGTCATCCTGTTAATGTAAGCACCATTGGCAGACGGCTGCACGACGGCTGGACTACATGCACACAGGCCGTTACAGCAACTACCCTTAACACCACGCCAGCGTCGCCAAAGACGGCACTGGTGTTGTGCCAGACCGTCATGGAGTGACTCAGAATGGCAGCGGGTCATCTTCAGTGACAAGCCCCGCTTTTGTCTTGGTGGAGATGATGAATGAATCCTTGTGTGGAGGCACCGTGGTCAGCGCAAGATGAACGGTTTGTTGTCGCTCATGACATGTCCAGAAGGCCTGGTGTCACTCCACCTCCACCCCTAGTGCAACATCTGCAGGAACTATGTGAGAATATTCAAACTGCATGGGATGGATTATCACAGGACACCATTAGGAACCTCCAGAACTCGACGTCTGGCATGTTTCCAGGTCACTGTGGTCTGCTTTGCAGCCAGGCAATAAACTCACAGAGGACGACACTCCGTGACATTTGAGACATAACACTCAAACTCAATGCGGCTGCTTTATTACTGGACACTGAGTCACTTTACCTGCAAAAATATGCTTATTTAAGAGTTAAAAAGTGAATTATTATCAATGTACAACAATTAACGATTACACAATAAATGACTACATAATGCATTATTACATAATTTATTAATTAATTTATTAAATACATTTAATTAAATGATCCATTGAAATGTTGAATTTGATCATCTTTACATAGTTTATAATGAACTTACACCACATAACAATGATTCTAATTGTAGAAGATGCAGAATACTTAAATCCTTCATTCACCGAGCATGTATCTGGTTCGAGCATCGCTCCAAAAGTGTCTTTTGTTGTCGTCTCACGGTTGTTAAAACACTACCTGCTATTTCCAGTACTGTGGTCTATTTGTGCACATGCGCAGACTGAAAGCCCCGAAAGAAATCAAAGTATCAGTATACATGTCCTGAGATATCCCATCATTAACCTATTTTGATCAAATTTCATAATTGGATATTTAGACCTTAATCAGATCTAAAAAAGCAGAGCCTGTTGTTTACATGGCCACTTGAAATCAATAAGCAGGTAACTGCAGAGATCTTATTAAGTTCGGGTAATTAAGTGCATGTAAACGCAGCGACTGTATGTACATCCAAAGTTGAATCCCAATGTTTGCAGTGTTTATGAGAACATCCGAAGAGCTTACCATCCAGATATTGATCGAAGTACTGCAAGTCACGTGTCCTTCGCACACAGATTACATGCTTACCATAGTCAGAGCCAGGCTTTCTCTTTCCAGTGAAAACAGCCATTTCCATGAACCCAGTGAATGCTGGAGTGGTGAGAGGTGTGGCTATACACATACAGCACAGGTGCACTGTTAATCAAAGTAAGATGAATCACTTGTCAAGCCTTTCTATGTTGGTGTTTCAACAGCACTAACTACAGGATCTCAGAGAAGCTTTAATTCCAGAACATGTCAGGTGCATGTCTAGACATGTCTGAATCAACACCGTGGAAAAAAAGGAATGGTATGGTCCATTATGCTCCACTCAGTTCAGCCAGTTGATCCTACTTTTTTTAGGAACTACTTTTTAGTGCTTTTGTGTTAACAGGGAGTCGACCGTTCAACATATAATGATCTCAGTAAGTCTATACGCTTAGAACGGCCCAAGCATTTGACCTTCAGTAGGTATTTCAAGTACCTGGGATTTTTTTTGCCGCTGTATTTCCCCACCTGACCTGTAGCCTCGCCCACTTTTGTTTCTCTTCCTGACAGCTTGATAAGGATTTTGCCAGACGAAGATGGTGATTGTGTTGCATGCTCGAGGGAAAAACCAAGAAGTGGAAGCTCTTAATTCTCTTCAACTGTCGCTTTGTAAAGTACATTACCTCGTTTGTATGGTGAAGAAAGAGGAACCATGAGTGAGTATTTGTATCTTATGAAAGCTTCTTACTCTTATTCGCCAGCTTCTTGTCCAGATTTTCCCATTCCACCTTAAATTACATTAATGACACCTTAAATCACTTAGTTAATACTGCGTTAAAGACTAAGACTAAACTAAGACTAAATACTTACTGCAGAGTTTGCAACTGCTAGAAAGCACTAGGGTGTCTATAATGCAGGTGTTCTCCTAAATCTGCCTTGCAATCTACAGGTAATGATACCGTAACTGACGTTACAAAAATTCAAGACTAAAATTCAGACCTAATTCAAAAGTTGGTCCATGACTACAGGTATAACCAGATGCACAAGCTTTCTGTATGGTTCATGTTTACAATGCTGTGTGTCTTTTTTAACTTAATTTTAACTTAAAACAACAGCTGACTTGTAGACCAGTCTAGCTGTATGACCAGCATAGGGGATGTTTTTGCTTCAATGGTGTTGTGAAGCATGGCATTGTGAGCTGCTTGACCAAGGCGGTAGACCAGCGGACCTGCTAAATCAAAAGAAAACATACCCAATGTTGATCTACCAGTTTTACGAGCTGGTTGACTGGCTTTGGGTATGTTTTACCCAACTTGTTAACCATCCAGACCAGTGGACTCTGGTCTTGGAGGACCCCCAACCCGGGGCATATATTTATTTATTTATTTATTTATATTGTTTTTTGTTTGTTTTCCTGCCACTCAAGAAAGGCTTATTAATTAGCTGATTAGTTGCTTCAAGTGTGTTGGCAGCAGGGAAAACAGTAAGCCCTTATTCAGACTGCCAGCCCAAATCTGTTTTTTGGCATATCTGGACAGTCCAGACAGCAAAAAAACACACAAAATCCGATTTTTGGAGGTGGTTCGAAATTCCAATTAGATTTTGATCTAACACACCTGATCCAGGTAATGAAGGACTTCAGGGAGGATCAGAATATTTAAGGCAGGTGTGTTGGATCTGAACTTTCCAGGGTATTAGATTCCCAGGGCCAGGATTGGGCACCTATGCTCTGGACGCTAAAATCGGATTTCAAATTGTGTAGTATCACTCACAACGTGACAAACAACGACAACGTCATATCCAGAGTGACAGAAGTGCTGGGTTACATAGCCACTGGTGCCTACATCATTACCACGGGCAATCCATGCATATAGGTTGGTGATGGGGGCAAGGCAGGGGGTCCTCCAGGACCAGTGTTGGGAAAGACTGACCTAGACCATGAAAGTTCAGCTTAGACCATCTGAAACCAGCTACCAGTAAATGCTGGAGTCTTGTCAGCAGGGGAGATGCTAACAGAGAAAAACAGTCCAGAACTCAGAAAGAACAATTCTAAATTGAATTGCTAGTTTCATTCTGACAATATGGCAATAATTAATTTAATCAATCTCAGCTTCTAAGTCTGAACTGAGCCAGCAAACCCCTTTCCTACTGATGCCTCCTGTCCTTTCATTTCCAGAGAAGCATGGTCGCGTTTGTGGGAGTCACTGCCTGGGGCCGATGACTTTCCTTCAAGAAGTGAAAGGTCAGTGTGTGACCATTTGCCAGGGTGGACATCTCGCCTCGAGAGATACCTCGTGCTTCCAGCATGGCCTGGTCTTCATCAGCCGTTCGGTAAAAGTGAAAGAAAAGATCTCTGTTTGTATTGAAAGCACAGCTTCATCGTGGGACGGAGCCCTCCGCATCGGTTTCACCAACCACCGTCCCAACGCCAACCTGCTCCCACCAACCGCTATACCGGACCTGAAGGAGACCCCCGGGTACTGCGTGGTGCCCGTTCCTGGGGAAGTGTGCAAAGCTGGAGCGCACATCCAGTTCTGGTTGAACCATGCAGAATACGTGCTAATTCAGGGACCAGATGGGAGGACCTATTACATGAAAGTAAAAGGACTAGTAAACCTAAAGGAACCACTTTATGTATTCCTGGACCTGTACGGGAGCACCAGCGCCGTGTGTCTCCTGGGTAAGTTCCTGAACTCTGAACTTTGCTATTAACTGTGCAAAGGAATGACTATGAACACAGGTCAGGCTTATTTTTGTCTTTTTTGCACTCCAGGTTCGAGGAAAGGAGCTCGGACATCATGCCCCAATCCTCCATCGGATCCAGGCCAGTCCAGCAGCGGTGAAACAAAAGTAAAAGAGCAAGGACTCAACAAAAACCTTCTCGGCAATGTACTTTCAGGTGGGAATGTGGTTGTGCCAGGTTTGGTACTGATGCGCAGACTAATACATTTGCCTGAACACTCTCTGACTATGTTATTAGAAACACCAGCCTGGAGGTTATACCTATGCTGGTTAGCATGTACCACTTCATCAGTGGTCAGTTTCAGAGATGCTCTTGGCTAGATATTTCTTGCATAGTGGACCTGATAGTCTCCTATCTGTATCATCATGCAAATGCCAAGTTAAGCATGAAAAATGACACCTGATTCAGGAATCCGGAAAAAGGTTTCTTGGGTTACTAGTTTGACCAAATTGAGCTGTATTAAGGACATTATATGTGCTCAGATAGTCCTCACAAATAGAGGTGGGCGATATGTCAAAAATATAATATTGCAATACTTTGTAAAACACCAAAGTTTTACTTTCTTCTCTAGGCTTTCTCCACACCAAGTATCTACCGTCAGTTTGATGTTGTGCTAACAGTGGTTTTCTCTGAAACCTCTCAGGATTTTGATATAGTTTCAAGCTTGAATGAAATTGTTACTTCTATCAGGTACCATTTGTAAACCATATTGTCCTTTCACCAAATGGTCCTTTACCTGAGTTGCTGTCCCGTAACAGAACTTGCATTTCATGACACTGAAACATTTACGACAGGATCTAAGTGTTATCAGCAGTGGTATATCTGGGGACTGCTTGGGACTGTTTTTTAGACTTCTCTCTGTACTGCATGTTGGAACCAGAGTTCAATACACTAACATCATATACATAGCGGTCTCCTCTTTTCAATTGAAACCGAAAGAAGAAATTACAACATCCTGTTCCGAGATGTTACATAACGTCTAACGGCATGTGTGTCATTTTTTTCATGCTCAGATACTAGAAGACTTTCCAGGGAAGAATCATCATGGCAAACAAGAACTGCTCCATCTCACATTACTCAACCAGTATCTACGCAAGAACCCGACCAAACCAGGCACAGCCAGACCACAACCAACAAAGATTTCAAAGATTTAAAAAGAACCCGCCAGCCCTCAATGGTAACCGTGTGGAGAATTATTGGCTTTTATCTTCTCTAATGAGAGTTGAGCTTTTGGCTTAATAACGTGTCCTACATAAGAAGCGCATTGTCTGCTATTTCCATAGTTCTAGTCATTAATATCCCATAGTTTGCAAAGTCCAGGCATGTCCCTCTGAGCTTTCACTGTCGCCATTAGGAGGAGATGGATGTCACGTCTTTGCTGAGAGGGTTTCGGCAGCGGTATCTCAGCCTTACTGAGGCCCATGTGGTGGTCTGTCGGAAAGGACTGCTCAGGAGTGCCCTTGATGCTCTGTCCAACAGCAACTTCTCCTGGACTAAAACTCCTCATATTGAGTTTGTTGGCGAGATGGCTTTTGACAGTGGAGGTCCAAGAAGGGAGTTTTTTAGGTATTACACGTTCAACTCTAAATTGCTTCTAGAAATATAATCCAGCCAATCTGCTGACTAGTTGCAGATTCATTGACACACTGTAGTATGTATCAGTGCTCATGTTTTTCATGCCTGCAGTGCTTCAAACATCTTTTCACGTCTTCCCGTCTACATTCATTTCAGGCTCCTGATGATGAAGGTACAAAGCAGTCTGGGCGTCTTTGAGGGCAAACCTGGACACTTGTTCTTCACCTATGACCAGAGTGCTTTGCAGCAGCGCAAGTATGAGCAGGCTGGAAAACTTGTAGCTTGGTCCATTGTTCATGGTGGTCCAGGCCTTAAGGCTCTGGACCCTTGTCTTTACCAGCTGATGTGTGGTCAAGAGATGCAGTTGATGGAGTTTGACTGGCGCCTTATACCGGATCCCGATGTCCAAGGAAAAGTACAGAAAGTAAGGATTGGCCTGCTTGTTTACCTATGTGCCCGTTTATCTGTCTCATCCTAACTTGCTGTTATTCATCTTGTTACCATTTGTCTTTTCAGCAGTGTCTTCTTATATCTTTCTATATCTAACCTGAACTGCCAATCCTCAGATTTTGTCTTGTAGGACATCCGCACACCTTCATGCTCTTCAAAGAGACCTGGGAGACTGGATCTGTGAGTGTGGTTTTCCAGGAATTTATAGCCCGAAACTTTCCATTCAAGACATTCCAAATGTTTACTCCTACGTTGTGAGACACTACATTTATCTGAGGTATGTCCAGAAGTCTCTTGGATCCTTTACAAACTCAGCTGTAGAGCTCGGTGTTTAGCATTTTGATTTTTAGCACTTAATATTTTTTAATGTTATATATATATTGTCAATATGTCTGGATTTTTAAAATTAAGGTAAGTTATAAAGGTAAATGCCCTCTCTAATGTTATACCTTTTGATTTTAAGAATCATAAGATGTATAAACTCTACTAGAGTGCACTGTTATGGTCAAAAAAGGAAAGAAAGAAAAAGGAAAGAAAGACTACTGCAGCCATCTAAAGGCTACTACTACACGCCAGAGAAGACAGGCCATGCCGTTTAGGGCCCATTAAAAAGTGCAGATATAGCACATAAGAAGCGTCCCAAAAAAGGACCAATAAACAACAGTCAAGCTCATTTTACACTCTACGCATATACATTTAATGGAAAAAACACTTTCAGCTTCATCTAGTGAGTTTATCTCATCGTCTCAGTTTGATAACGAACTCTTCACAAACTCGGTTACTAGACTACTAACGTTAATTGAGCTGAAAACAGATTCAGATTATCTTTTGTATATCTCAGAATTTGACTACCTTACTTTGTATATGTTTAAAGACACCTAACAGTTAATGTGGATATGGGTTTAGGATAGGCCGCCATGGACATGAACATACATTTTGGTGGGGTGGAAGCTCCAGGAAGGAAAAAAGGACAACCTGAACACAAAGGAAATCTAAATTAAACCATATACATTAACAAATATAATGGTTGGAGTCCTTGCCAAGGACGACCACAATGACAAGGCTTGTAGACCTGTAGGTAGCAAAGTAGTGAACAGAACTAAATGGCCATTCCTAAAATATGTCACCCACAAAAGTGCCCTGCAGTGCACCCACTTGTGGACTGCTGGTTTAGTTCCAGCCGTAATCTGGCAAACCCAGTCCAGCTAATCCAGTCTTCAGAAGCATCTGTTTACTAGAGCATAGTTTGTGGTTGTGCTAGGAATGAAACCTTGTAGCTCATCAGTATGATCAGTATGATCTTAATCTTATTCACTGTGTAGAGTATCATCTCATCACCCTTCTCAATCCTCAGGGTGTCGAATATGATCAATCAGTTCACTGAGGGCCTGAACTCGTGTGGAAGACTCTGGGACATGGTGAAGGAAAACTGGATTGATTTCCTGCCCATTTTTATCACCATGAATGAGTCCTTATCCAGAGCATCATTCAGGGCTCTCTTCCAAATCAACTGGAGTAGGGAAGGGACCAAGAAGAGACTGGAAGAAGAGGAAACCATCTACTGCTGGGAGCAGGTTCTGCAGATGATTGAGGGTGAGCATCACGTTTTTGGAGATATGCTGGATGTTTGTGTATCTAAATTACTTGGGGAGGGAGACTGATCGACAGTTGATAGATAAAATGAATGACAAATTATAATAAGGCTATGATTACAAGAACATTAAATGGTTTATGTAATGAGAAAACAAACGTTCTACACTTTCTGTGTTCCTAAACAATCCGGACAACCTGGCTGATTATAGTCTAGTTTTCCAGTCATGGAAAATAACTGGGAAATAAGAAAATTGACACAATGTCCTTGAGATATTAGTGAAGTCCTGGTACACTTGGACTATTAAGCAACTGACATGCATACTTAGCATATTTTTAGGTAATAACTATTTGAGAGTCCCTATTAGCAGCTGTTAAAACCTACTGTAGTTTAGAATGCTGGAAGATTTTGGAACGCCTGGTTAACATGGCATTTTTTTTGCAGTGCGTGACATAAAATTCTAATATTTTGGTACAATTCTCATCAAATGATGACTAGTTGGGTATAGGGCTGTAGGATACTGGCAAGAACCTGGCGATACAATACATATTGTGATGAATGGGTTAGGATTCTATATATTACAATACTGTAAGTAAGACAGTGTATTGCAATTTTAGGAAAACTCTACACTACTTGTTTACTTTGGAATGGAAGGGTATAATAACTGAAAGCACGCCACAACACTGCTATCTAGTGGTTGGGAGTTTAAACACAAAAAATGAACCACTGTCTGCCACCAATCTTTGCATGTAAACCATTGAATACAAATTGTTGACTGAGCTACAAAAACAGCCCCCACACTGAAGTTATAAAGAGTGTTTCAAACGGAATTGCTTTTTAAATGAGGCACAGTTCAGGCCAGCTGATCAGAGCCATTTACATAAGATCACCAGACAAAAAAATGAGTCACCTGTGACTGAAACGCACCTAATAGCATGTAATACCTCCATGAGCACAAATAACAGCTGTTTGGCATAGAATGAACAAGTTTCTGGATGTAGGCCACATCAATGTCCAGCTACTCTTACATCAAAGAATTGAGCAGTTGGGCCAGATTTCGTGGATGCTTTCCCAGGCACAATTCTGAGGAGAGTTTCCTGTAGACTGGGATTTTAGCCACTGCTGGTAGACCCGTATGACCATACACTTCCATACACCTGCAGATTCAGCTACTTCCTTCACACTATAGTCCTTGGCATGCCCAAATGCAGTCACTCCTTTTAGCCAATCATTAACATCTGCTTTGGTGCCATTTTCCACACATGGAACAAGACATTGGCAGGTATTTATAGCCCCATCATCCTCATGCAGTGCCATTGGCAGGAGCCTAAAGTTACTGCCACCTTAAACATGCAAGGTGACTCATTTTTTGTCTGCTGAGCTTACATGAGGCTTAAAACCACAGTAACAAAAACAGCCTGTGTAATATTACGGGATAAAGAGAGGTTAGCAAAATGCCATGTAAACAGAACTATAAGAAATAAAAATGATCTGAAATATGATGCATCGTATTTTCCCCAATTTCCCCATAGATAAAGAAACTGAGCTACGTTTTGAAGAGCTCCTTACATTCATTACAGCGTCAGATGAGGTACCACCACTGGGATTCCCCCAGAAACCCAGCATCAACTTTTACCAGCCAGAGGAAAGAGGCTGTCGACTACCATATGCCTCCACGTGCATGATGGGACTTTTCCTACCCACAGGGGTCAGAAGTCAAGCAGAACTCAACAAACTGCTGCTGATATCTGTCAGAGATTCTGCAGGTTTTGGTAAAACATAGAACTATAGTATTATATTTGGAGGGGACGTCCACCCAAGAATGTAGTACATATTTATGACTTTATGATTCTTCAGTGAACTATTCTAATTCCATGTAGCAGTCAAATAGAAGAATAGGTCTTATCTTATTGAGCACTGTTAACTGCACAACTTGCTAAAACTCTGTTTACTGAAGCTCGAAAATAGCTTGGATACTTTCCGAGAAGTCACGGTATGCTGGGCAGGCACCAGCATGACCTCTGTAATGAACTCCAGACAAAGGGAATTTTGGAAAGGGAAGGAGCTGAAATACCACTTCGCAAGATTACTGGGTCATTCTACTTACATGTTACAAGGAGGAGGTCATTCTACTTGTAATGAGAAAATCAAGCAGAGTTTCAGGCACAGAAGACCTCCTGTTGTACACCATTATAAGTAAAGGTGATAAAAAAGGGGATCTTTGGAGTGAATCCACAGATACATTGGCTGTGGTTCTCTGATGAACCTTTGGTAACACCTTACATTATGTATTGACTGACTAACATGAGGTAAAGCATTAGTTAACATAATGTAACTACATCATTCCAATCTCTGCGGTGGATATCAAGGTTCATCATGCAGCTTAAAAGCAAAGCTGAAAATTAAAAATATGACCTTTACAGCCACGCTGTAAAAAAAGTGTCACCATAATTTCACACTAGCAGGCAGAAGAGCAACAAGTGACCAGTCGTTTCCCACGGGGAGTGAGCGATTCATAGCCAAGAATTACACTGTGCAACACTGTGACACAGCGAGAAGTGACAAATCTGAGTTGAGATTTTGGCTGTTTGAAATGGCACATTACATACTACTTGTGTCCTAAATCTACCTAAAAGTAATATGTAGTATGCAGTAAATGACCAAACTGAAGATTTGTACTGTACTGAAGATACCCAGATGGTGTTCTACTCCAGTCAGAGTTTCTAGTATACAGGGGAAGCTATCTTCATTGTGTACTGCATCACATCATGCGCCGCGGCCTCACCAGCTCTCAGCCTGCTTCAGCTTCAAGAAAATGGCGGCGGGTAACACTGGGGAGCAAAACGCAGCCAACTCCGAGTATAAATGTGGGTGTAGTGATTGTAGTGGGGTATGTTTTCATCAGAATGAGGTTTAGAGGTTCAGTTTTAGAGTGAAATATCCGACACACCCACAAGAGACATACTTGTCGCCTGCTAGTGTGAATGTAGGGTTAAGATTAAACACTGAAGAAACAAAATGGTACTTAAACATCAACAAAACCTCCAATAGTTTCTTTAGCTATTCTCTTGTCTCTTGTCTTGTCTCTCTGAAGCCAAAACCTTGTAATATAAGTTTTAAATGTAACATATGACATTATTATTATTTTTATATATTTTTGTACAAAATAATTTTAGGTGTCAATTTGTATGGACTGATTATTTTTATATCATACACATGATTTTATAAAGCAGCTCATGTTTTTTTGTAAAATAAATAAATAAACAAAAATAAACCGGACTGTCTGTGTTATTTCATATAGATGTAAGATGTATCTGATCTGTAGATAGTGTACTTGAACAAGGAAAGGAGAAGTCAAAGGACGTTATATATATATATATACAGTATATACACACCACACACAGCTCCACCAAGACAAAAGCGTCACTGAGGACGACCCCCTGATTGGGAAGGGGGCAAACACTGTACACAGCAATGGATCCACTGAAGTAAGCATGCTAACCACTCATATCTCATAGTACAGCTTTCTACATCAAGAGGTACCTACAATAGTTTGCGTCTTCTTACTCATTGCTCCAAATACTAAAGATTTTCCATTTTGTGTGAAACAAAAAAATGTTTTTTAACCCAGTGTGGTAAAAAATAATCTAGTTTTTAAAAAGAGAAAACAAGGAGGATCAGGGGCAATAAATGTTGAACTAAAAATGAAAACAGATGTGCAAAATCATAGCAAGTGCTATTCATAGACAAGCAGAATGGATAGGGAAAATAACTAATTGGAAGGAATTCTATTATCTATAAGGTATTCTAGAAATATGATTCCTTATTATAAACTTATTTTCTCAGATTTTGTAAATAGATTTAAAGAACCAAAAATTAATTGGGTCTTTGACTCAAATAAAGTCATATATAAAAAAATAAGCAATATAAATTATGGCACTATAGTTAATTTTAAAGGTCTGTCTACTAATGAGTCAAAACAGGTTGTAAAAAACATCTCGAGTAAAATCTTATCTGAAAAGGTGAGGGATGTTACATGACTCATTGCCATAGAGAGACTTCCTGTGAGAAATCTCATAAAACGGAATTATAATGTAGACAGTCCTATATGCCCGATACCAAATTGTTCTCATGTAGAAACTGTAGATCATCTTTTATTCGACTGTTGCAGATCGAAAAAAGTGTGGGATAAATTAAGCCAAATCAATGGTAATATAGAAATCACATATGGACCAAAGACAATTAAATATGGAATGTTTAATGAAAACCTCACAGAATCCCAAAAAGACATCGTGTGGTTAATTATTTGTATGATTAAGTGTAAATTATGGAAAACACGATGTAAGATTGCCATGGAAAATTGTAAGATAACAAGTGAAACTGTTTTTAAACAAATAATGACTGAACTTAAAAGAAAAAGGACTTTGGACGTTTATCAGCAAAAAGCTGAAAAATGGAACTTTTTAAACTTCTGAAATCTTCTTTGTAAATAACGAAATTATTATATGTTGATGTTATGTATGTTTCCATACAAAAAAAAATCAATAAAGTATTTAAAAAAAAAAGAATCTAAAGTCTCTTTTGTACTCAGTGAAAAAGTACTAAACACTCACAGTGTTATCTGCCAGTGGAATTAGATCATTTTCAAGTCCACCATGCAAATAAATTCCAGTATTACAAATAACAGCAAACTGGGTTTTTCCACCACTAGCCTGGATTTTTCCAAGCATGCCATTTGAAAGATAGGACCTATAATAAATGACCAGGGGTGGGTAAACGTGCATGTGACTACTGTAAGAGTTTACTTTCCAACTCATTTGGGAGGAAAAAAACGACCTCATTATCACAAACAATGTTTGATGTGCCTAAAGCACCAGAAGCACAGTGATAACCTGGTATTCTGAGAAGAACAGTGAACTCCACCGCCGCAGCTCCTCTCGGTGATTTTCCACTCTGAATGCCTTTATGTTCCTCCACCCGTATTCGGACAAGCCCCGCCTCCCGTGCTGCGACTGCTCTTGCCGGAATACGGGTGGGGATTAAAAGGAGGCAGACTGACGTAAGGTGGGAAGTTAGAGCGTGTCATGTGAGTGTTCTTCTCTTGTTTCGTAAAGAAGCAGCTGTAGGAATTTCTAAGGGAATTCAGCCAGACAGGATACGATCTTAGATTCGGCTGATGCCTGTGAAATGAATCCAGTCATGCAGGGGGGTTTGTTATGAAACGCTCTGTTCTGTTCACAGTGTTGTTAATGGGAACCCGATGTCTGAAGGGCTTAGTGCCTCTATAAGCTGTCTCACAGACACTTAATACATGACAAGGTAATCAATACAATGTTTGATGAATGAGCCGTTTTATTGTAGTTCAGGCCTAAAACAAATATAAACAAACAAACAAATAAATAAATGATTTTTTAAATTATATATATATATATATACTATATGACATATAGACATATAGACATGTAAATGATTCAAGTTTCACACTCGGCTGTGCATGTGACTTAAGCAAGGACAGGCTTTATCACTTATCACATTTGGCAAGCAGTGATGCCCTTCCTGTCATCCTGTTAGTGCCAGCACCATTGGGAGACGACTGTACAACGCAGGACTACATGCACTCAGACCGTTATGACGCCTGTCCTTAACACCACGTCAACACCACCAAAGACTACAATGGTGTCGTGCCAGACTGTCATGGAGTGACTCAGAATGTCAGTGGGTCATCTTCAGTGATGAGTCCCACTTTGTCTTGGTGGTGATGACCAACAAATCCGTGTGTGGACGCACCGTGGGCAGCGCCAAGATGAACGGTTTGTTGTAACGTGTCACATGTCCAGAAGGCCTGGTATCACTCCACCTCCACCCCTATTACAAAATCTGCAGGAACTGTGTGAGAATATTCAAGCTGCATGGGATGGATTATCGCAGGACACCATTAGAAACCTCTACAACTAAGTGTCGAGGCATCTGACATGCTGCATAAGCAAAAGCCGCCTGGGTGCAACTATTATTTTGATGATGAGTGTATAAACGCTCTGGAGACAAAGGTTTACTGGCCATTTTGGATTGTTTTGGATTAGTGAAGCCCTAGTTCCTATTAGTTCCTGTTTTTTATGATGCACTTCCCGTCAGGCCACCCTGAATGACCTTTAACATCTGTATATCATATAACATCTTGTTTAAACGACTTGCAAATTAAGATTTATTCTGCTTTCCATTCAGATATCAGTTTGTGAAGATCTGCCGTATCGGTCTTCACCTCTGCACATGCTTATAATATCCAGCATTGCAAATAACAGTAAAGGGTTTATTTTCTACTGCTGAGCTGGACTTTTCCATGAATGTCATGTGAAAGGTAACCTATAACATGACCAGTGGGTAAACATGCATGTGACACTTGATTCCCGTCTTTTCTTATGATGCACTTCACATCAGGCCACCCTGAATGACTTTCAACATTTGTATTATGCTTAATTCAGTAACATGGACTTCTTGTTTAAATGACTTTCTGATAAATTGAGCTTAATGTCTCAATAGCCTCAATGCTGTGGTGTCAACACTGGATGTAAGGTTTGGACAATTGGGAGCACGGACGTATGTAGAGGACTCCCAGAATATCATGCGGCTCTCCGCAGCCTTTGTTTAGATAAAATGGTCAGATGTTACTTTAAAGTTGGGGTGTGTGAAAATAACCTGTACTTCTGGATGTATGGTGAGCTGCTGTACTGCATGTGGGAGGCTGTACTGGCCTCCCACACAGATGTACGGTACCCTCTTAAACTATTACCCTGAGTGCACACCGCAAGCGATAAAGGCTGTATTCAAAATGGCACTCTACTATACTGCACACTGCATCCTACAGTAGTATGTACTGCATACTGTATACACCACCTGTGTGTAGTATGCAGTACAGTAACAGGTTCTGACCTACAGTGTAGTATACTAATACAGTCACATGACCAGTTACCTCACATTTACCTCAGAGCTGTATCCACTGTTTAGAGCTAACTGCTGCTAACGCTGCTCAACATTACGATACGTTTAGCCTAGCTGTTAGCTACCCTCGGCTATTTCACTCTAAACCTGATCCTCTAAAACAAGTTTATCTTTTATTAATCTTCAGACCTGAATATTTTAACTTTCTGAGGCTCATTCTGATGAACACATACCCCACTACAATCGCTACACCCACATTTATACTCGGAGTTGGCTGTGTTTTGCTCCCCAGTGTTACCCGCTGCCATTTTCTCTGGCTGAAGCAGGCTGAGAGTCGGTGAGGCCGCGGTGCATGATGGGATGCAGTACACCATGAAGATAGCTCCCCCTGTATACTAGAAACTCAGACTGGAGTAGAACACCATCTGGGTATCTTCAGTGCACTACAGATTTACAGATTTGTTTGCATAATGCATTCTACATACTGCTTTTAGGCAGATTTTGTACATGAATAGTGATAGTGTGTAGTGTAGTATGCCATTTCGTATACAGCCAGTGTCACTCAGCATATGCCTCTGCAGCAGGCGATGAGTCGCTGGTGGGCGTGTCAAGCAAAACACGTTTGTAAAGGAACAGCAACCAGTATAAACAAACAGCAGTGTGTAGATCTTATTCACTAAATGTTCACAACCTTGACATTACATTTTACAACATACAGTCACCCAGACCTAATGTCCCTGGCTAACCCCACTCTAATTTCGTGTCATTTAAAATTACGTAAAGACCTACTTCAGCTTATCTGGGACCCAACGACTTCTGAATCTTTATTCCAAGCTTCATTTCTTTATTATTTTTAGGTCCCCAGTATATAAATAAGCACACATAAGAGCGGGAAATCCACGGTGCCGAGTCTCTCCTCTATTTTCCGAAAGGAACTATTCTTCAGTCGGAACCAAAGTCAGTGGCGCGGTTTTGAGGGACCTTGAGAACCTGTTTTCTGATTGGTGGAAATCTCCACGTGCCACTGTTCATTTGCATAAAGCTGAGCAGAGTTCAAGACGATTGCGTCATTGAATTCGCCCACTTAGCGTTGTCGGCGGGCGCGTCGCTGGACGCCGCTGACTTTTATTCAAAGTGAACGACTTCTATGTCGCTTTCGTCGTTTGCGGTGTGCACGCAGGGTTAGATGTATTTCATAGTTTGATGGTCAGTTTTACACTGAACATTACCAGTATTGCAGGGGAGTTGTCTAAAGTGTAACCATACCTGACTGTGTGTTGGGCTTTGATTTAACATGAAATGGTGGTAGTCGGTAGTGCCGACATAATTCGAGTTCAGTCGCTTTATAGGATTAAAACTACATACAGTTACATAGAAAACAATAGAAATATGTCTCTCACAATAAAAATTGCAAGAAATATTAATTTAAACAGATATTACTTTTAAGTATCCCAAACAGATTTCTTTTCTTACATACAGTTCCTAATTACACTCAAACAATGAACCGAAATATGTTGCCGTCATTCATTTTCAGCAGCATTGTATATTGAGCATGTATACGTTGTCCCTATTCGGCAAAGTGCTCTTATATGGTAAGCAGAGCTGATAAAATGGATAGTGTGTATAGATACAAGTAGGTGGTGATAATGTTATGGCTGATCGGTGTAGTTCTTACCAGGATTTCTATTTGAGAGTAAGCAGGTGCGTGTTATAATATACATTTAAACTTTCCTGTTGATAAAAGTATTTGTTTTTCCAGCTCCGAATAAACTCCCAGATTGTCCAGATGCCGTCATAGCATAATCGTCTGGGTACTGTACCCAGAAATCTCAGACACGATGCATATGTTGGAAAGTTTGGAGCTGCATATTTCATGGGAAGTGGGCAGGTCATTCAATTCACAGATTTCCGTTCTCATGCCAGTGACTGGCAATGGAATAACTCATGTTTATTGGAATGCTATAGGATGTGTTAGTCAAACTGAAATCAGCTGGCTATTTACTGTAGATTCTGATCAATTTGAGCTATTTTGTGAATATGCTTGAAGAAACATGATAATGATCTGCATTATTTTCCTTGTTTTCCTGCTTTAAATGGTAGGAAGCCCAACCTGTTTCTTATTTAGTGGGGCCCAACTCACTTCCATTGTTTGAAGGAAGATAAGAATTTACCTTTCTTGAGCTCAGTGGATCAATTCAGATTGTCGTTGAATTGATCTAATTGAAATATGCAGAAATGAAAGTAACTGTTTAAATTAGAAAATAACTAGCCCTGGCCAGCCCTCACTGTAATACCACTTTGTACGCGAAGAGGCACTATAGTGTCAAGTCGAATCAGTCCAGCATGAGAGGATGAAGCACTGCTACCCCGATGGCATATTCTACCTCTTGTCAATCACTTTAAAGATTCCGCTTCTAGCCAACGGCAGGAAGAGTAAACACAATCCACTGTAACGTCCCACACTGGACGTTAATCGTGTTCCAGTAAAACGTTCCGAAAAACCAAAAAGGATGCCTCCAGTTGGTTTGCTCACTAGCCAGGTTAGCCGTTAGCACTGGCTAATGATAACTGTGCATTCCATAGTACTTTGCGAATCCAAACACTGTAACTACATGCTCACAGATAGAAGGGACATTACTGCCTGTAACAACTGTTTCAATTAGACACAAGCTGACAGTATAATACTACTTCTTTAATGTGCGGTGCAGCCATCTTGGATTTAGAGGCTGGGGGATGGTGAGGATCTGAGTAGGAGCCCTGACTTGTGGGGGAGTTCCAGCTGAAGCACACCATTACATATTGCTCCTTTAATGATGAACATAGTTATGTTTTTCTATTAAGTGGTTTTCATATGGAACTAGTATAAGATACCATTCAGAAGTGATGTGCCTAAAGTACCAGGAGAGCACTGCCATAACTCCAGCTGTCACATGTTATTCCTAAAAAGGTCGTCACTGAGTTGAATTACAGCAAAGTAAGTGCCAGCATGATGAAATCAGTCTTAATTATCTTCTAAAGACAATTAAGTCAGTACGAGTTTTTAGTGTCCTTATAATCAAGTATTTTAACAAACCTCTGCAATTCCTCTCAGGGATTTTCCCACTTGCTTCCCTCCACCAGTATTCAGACAAGAAGCCCTGCACCCTGCGCTGCTATTGTTCTTGACAGAATACAGGTGGGAAATGAAATGACGCGTACTGCAGACTGACGCAAGGCTTGAAGTTGGAGGGCATCATGTGAGTTTTCTTCTTTAGTCTCTCTGTCTGTCTCTCTCTAAAGCACAGTGTGAACGGAAATTCCTATTTCTGTTCTTTGGAATGCTGTAGGATGTGTATTAGTCATGCTAAACAAAAGTCAGCTGGTGCAGTTTACCTCCAGGCTGCTGGCGTTCCACTAAATGGTCACACCAATGTCTAGCAACACTCTTAGTGAATGTGCACTATTTCTCCTATCCCCTGGACGGGTAGCCCCCTGTCTCCTATTCAAATGGACCTCCACTAACTTCCATTCTTTTAAGGAAGATGGGAATTTAATTTTTTTGAGCTCAGTGGATCTATTCAGTTTCTCATTGAACCGGTTTAATTGGAATACTCAGTAATGAAAGTGCGTGTTCAATGATTAACATGGTTATGGTTTTGTATTGAGTGTCATTCATATATAACTAAGATAAGATAGCATTCTGCCGTGATTACAGAGCTGGATGTAAAGCAGAGCTAGTGCTTTGTGAATGATTCATGAACTCCAAGAGTTTAACAAAGGTGTGGTGTTGATTGGAAATTCCCACATCAATGCACCGAGGTATGGATCTGAAGTCATAGAGAGCCAAGATACATCTCAAGGCCTTGGACAATGTTATGGTTTTATGTGGCATAGACTCAATAAACTTCAAAGAACAAAAAAATGCAGTGGCCTGCACTGAATTTCTACATCCGTGAGCACCACACATGCAAAACAGTAAATGCGGCAAAGAAAACTTTTGCTGGACCTCCCAAAGTTAAATGAACTAATTTTAAGGTTATTTTCTAGGGTTGTTTTATTGTAGTCATTGTAAGGCCTCGTTGTACAGTATAGCTAACCCATTCATGCACAGTTCATTCATGCATTGCATTTTTATTACTCAGCATGAAACATACGTACTTATTATCTCATCAGACCACAGTCTGCCTTCCTGATTGAAGACTGAAGACACTGAGGAAAACAATGCAGTGGGAACATATCAAACATAGTATATAATCCTTCAAATTAGTCTATGTGTACATTCACTAACAGACTTTAATTGCTCAGATTTCACTTTTTAGTTGAGGACTTTCAGGCTACATCTCAGACTAAAATGGATCAGCAACTCAGATGTTAAGAAGAGCCATTTTGTCCTGCCGCAACATTATATATCCATTTTATATGTGTAATGTATAGGTGTAATGTCTTGGCTGTCAATATGACTCAGTGGAAGTATTACATGCTTTACATTCATTTATTTTGTAATATAATATAATATAAAATCATCACAGTTCCAAGAAAAACATGTATCTCCATTTTTGGAATTATGGATTTTTACTTTTATGTATCATTTGAACACAGCAGCTGCTGTTTACACTGTGTGAAAATTTCATAATGAATAGACCAACAGTAATGGCCCAAAGTTGCTTGGAAAAAAGTTTGGTTCCATTGACTTACATTAAAATTAAAGTTTTTGCCCTGTGCCATTTGGAGATACTTGTTTTCCTTTGGACAGCTATAATATAATATAATATAATATAATATAATATAATATAATGTGGACTTATCTGTCCATTCATCTCTTAATGTTAATCTCTTAATGTGTTACAATGCTTTATGCATGATGTGCTTTATGATGTGCTTTATATCAATAAAACTTTTACTTTTGCTGAAAACAAGAATTATTATATTTTTTACCTAAAAAGTCTAATTCCACAGTAAAGGAGCTACGTGTTGCTGAACCCTGGACTAGAAGAAATCAAGCTTTTAATTGTTCAAACTGAACGTTAAAGTTAGAAAGTTAACTTAACAGTTGACAAACATGGCTTCAGTCTGGGGAGTCATTTAAGCCATACTCTTTCAGTCATTAGTAATTCATATGTGAGAGTTTTTACATGTAAACAGGTACGTACTGCAGCTTTCAGAGCTAAATGATGTCTCCAAAATCACAGGACAAGGTAAAAAAAGATACTCAACTTTAAATGTCAAGGTCAATGTCAATGTAAGCCATTAAATTAGGTCCATTCATTATAAAATTTACATACCAACAGGCATTTTTAGGTCATGTATTTCAGATTTCAGTAATTCAGTTCACGGAAGTCAAAGTTACACAGCTTTATCCCAAATGTAGTCACTCATGCCAACCTATTTTAGTGACTGAAGTGTCTTTAGTGGCTTTGTTTGTTTTCCTCTAGAGGTGTAACTAATGTGTAACTAACAAATAATGTATATTAATTATTTATAAATAGTTTATGTCAGCCCAGTAGCCAGAAAAAGTGCCTGCCTAAATCACCACACGCTATAATTATACACAATATAACACCACATCATAAACGCTTTAGTTAATCGTGAACTCTGCTTCCTTCATTTATTAATGCCAACTTCCTTCAGCTAATCAAACGAAATGAGTTTCTGTATGACTGGATCAATCCCTTATCACTTTGACCCGTTTTGACACTTTTATTGCATACAGCTATATGGAAGTGTTTGGGTGTCCAGTCAAATGTGGCCTGTGCAAACGTTAAGGCACATTTTAATCTTTAAATAAAGGTAATACATTTTAAATAATAAATATAAATTGTGTGCTAAAAATTGCAGGAATATTCCATATATGCTCATCATCAAAAGAATAGTTACACCCAGAAGGTAGTGTAGCATTGTACTACTATGGAAGGAAGATACAGGTTACCAGGAACAATAAATGATAATAAATACAAATGATAAAAAAATGATATGACTATGATATGGCCAGTATTTACTGAGCTTATAGTGTCTCTCAGTATGGTGTCAGGCCGCCATGTTTGCTAACGCAACATGCCAGGCGTCTCGGCATGGAGTTGTAGAGGTTCCTAATGGTGTCCTGTGATAATCCATCCCATGCAGCTTGAATATTCTCACACAGCTCCTGCAGATGTTGCAGTAGGGGTGGAGGTGGAGTGACACCAGGCCTTCTGGACATGCAACGTGTGACAACACAACGCTCATCTTGGCACTGACCACAGTGCCTCCATACACGGATTCATTGGTCGTCTCCACCAAGACAAAAGCGGGACTTGTCACTGAAGATGAGCCACTGCCATTCTGAGTCACTCCGTGACAGTCTGGCATGACACCATTGCAGTCTTTTGCGAGGTTGTTGTGGTGTTAAGGGCGGTCGCCGTAACAGTCTGTGTGCATGTAGTCCTGCGTTGTGCAGCCGGCTGCCAATGGTGCTGGCACTAACAGGATGACTCATGGAGGACATCACTGCTCACTGAATGTACGCAATGGGGTCTGTTGGGTCATAAGATAAGGCCCGTCCTTGCTTATGTCACATGCATGACCGCATGTGTGAAACTTCATCATTCGCATGTCTCACAATGTCAAACCTTTCCATCAAGTTTCATTCCTGTCGGTTGATTCTTTCTGGTTGCATCTATTGAAATAAAAAAAAATAAATAGTCATTTATGAATTTTGTCAATACTCTATGTAACTTTCTTCCTTCGACTTTCCAAACATGGGATGCAGAAGTAAGGGTGTGTTGTTTGTGTGTGTCCTGAAAAATAAAGGATATGTGTCTGATATGTGTTTTATCTCTAAAGATAAGCTTTGTTTTTCATATAAACTTTCATTTCAAAATGAAAGTAAAACTTCTTTGAATCCTTCTGGTAAACAACATCACGTTGCCTATGCACACAAAGGACCACAAAGAGAAAGCAACCAATCCTTGCCTCCAATCAAGCCATATACCGTCATTTTTTGGCATTGCACAGCTTCAAGCTCTTGGTCAAAGACGTATTAAACATGTTGTCACACATTACATATGTCATTATTCAGTATTCAATTTTGCAAGAAAAGGCATGTGGAAAGTTCAGATTAGGCAGAATGATAAATGACAGATCCAGTCAAAGTGAAACTCCTGTTTTATAACTTAATAAGCTTGGCAGGAGCAGAAGAAAGTTGGCAGTATTAAGTGAATGAAGCCAGGCTCACAGATAATAAGAACCTTTAGGACATAACAACCTGTTTGAGCAAAAGAGCAGAGGACAAGTTTATAAGCAGATGCCTTTGCTAGAAGTTCAAGCCAAGCATGTACACTTTTGTATCATTTGTGTTTTGGTAAAGGACACCACTTAACTGTTCACACCTCCCATTAGAATGTGTTTTGTTACCAGATTGCATTCGGATAAACTTTGGTCGGATTCTATTTACACTTATCATTAAAATATGTTCTAATGGAGGACTGATGGAGTGATGAGTAATGGAGATCTGATTGTACTTTTCCTGCATATAAAGCACAGCATCATGTATGCACTTTACTTTCTGTACATTTGTCCCCATTAATATACGATATGAAGCCATAAGCTTGACTTGGACATGGAGGGTCTTGTTGTGTGGCTAATTTCAGCCTCCAGTATCCTCCATCTCCTTGCCTGTTAGTCAGAACTCAACAGATGCATTTCCACTCATGCAGTCGTGTATTTGTTTATAACAAAAATGTGCTCAGTTTAAATGTGCATTAAATGTGGCCAAGATCCATCTCTGACCACCTCTTAATATGGTTAGAGTGATCCAGTTGCAAGGTATCAATGTGTCTTCAGCCTTTGCTAACTGTCTTTCATAGAGAAATTATGTGTTTATATCCAAACAAGCCAAAGAAATGAAATGTGCCATGAACCATGTGTTGCATGCACCTGGATGGCACTGTTGGTGCAGTGGGTTGCACTGTCGCCTCACAGCAAGAATTATGTGTCCAGGGTCCTTTCTGTTTGGAGTTTGCATGTTCTCCCCGTGTCTGTGTAGGTTTCCTCCAGGTGCTCCAGTTTCCTCCAACGGTCCAAAGACGTGCACATTGGATGAATTGGAGATGCAAATTGGCCCATAGGTGTTTGTGTGAACATGAATGTATATGTCTGTGTGTTTGCCCAGCGATGGACTGATGGCCTGACCAGGATGTATCCTGTCCTCTGCACACTGAATGCTGGGATAGGCTTCATCACGCCCAATGAAGTGGTTTAGAAAGTGAGTAAGTGTATGCACCTGTGATGTACCCGGTAGCTTTGATTTAGTCTATAATAGTTGATTTAGTCAAACTGTCCGATTCCAGCAACATTGACAAATAAAATATTGAAAATTGAGCTGAACCTGGAGCTCAGAATCGGAAATAGAAGTATGTATATCTTTCAGTCTTTAGTGAATAGGCAACCATTTTGAACACAGATTTAAAATTGCATGCTGGAGATCCTCTGGAGCAGGGCTTGCCAAGGTGGGCCCTGCAGGCTAATTCTTGACCCCCGCTTGCTCAGCAAAGGGAGGACATGCATTTGTACATTTACATGTTTTATGACTTTGTCTAGCTTTTTTGCAGCAAAATATATAGCATAATGTTAATAAGTGGCCCTTAACTTCACATAACTGTCACTGACTGAAAAAGAGGTATAACAACCCTTATGTAGCTAGCAGCTACAAGTTGACAGGCCTTAGTGGTACACAGAGAAGTCATGGGGGGACATTGACACATAGCAAGAAATCCCCGGATTTGTTTCCCGGCTGGGGTGTCAGGGGTCTTTGTGGAGTTTGCATGTTCTCCCTGTGTCTGAGTGGGTTTCTTCCCACAGTCCAAATACATGCAGTCAGGTGAACTGGACTAAATGAGTGAGTGTGGGTCAGTGTGTATGGTGGCCTGTCCAGGGTTTTTCCTGCCTTCAGCCTGATGAGCCCTGGGTTAGGCTCCAACACCCCTGTGACCCAGAAGGATAAGCAGCTCAGAAGATGAATAAATAAATGAATGAGTTTCTTGTCATTGAATTTAAAGGTAAGGCAGTGTACCTCATGTGTAATAAACCACTGCAGCACTTACAGGATACAGACTAACTCATTGCTAGCTATATGGCTAGTTGTCTTTTTGGCCCTCAGGCCATCACAGAGATCACATTTTGGCCCCCAAGTTGTGTTTCAGAGGGGTCAAATTAAGAAAACAACCAAGGAAAAGCCGAAAAAGACTGGAATTGAGTTAAAAACTGTCCATCACATTATTAAAACCTGGAAGAAATAACCACTGAAATGGCCGTGACTGTAGACCACTTAAATGCTTGGTGAAGTCGAATGGTAAAAAATGGCCAGTAGGGCTCACAGCTATTTTTAATAGTGAAGGTTATAGCACTTCCACATGCAGAGTTCAACAGTGACTCATAGAACAGAGACTAAACCAGGGAGGCCATAAGAAAGCCAGTTGGTTTAGTCGCACTAATTGGAAGAAAAGAGCTTCAGTTTGCTAGAGAGCCTAAACACTGGACTGTAGAGAAATGGAAAAAGGTCATATGGTCTAATGAGTCCTGGTTTACTCTGTTCCAGTGTGAGACCAAAGTTTCTGGTTTAAAGGTAAGGATACCTAAAATTGGCATACCTGCAGGATACCGACTACTTGCTAGCTAGATGCTAGCTGTTTTTGCAGCCCCTGGCCCACCATTGATATTACATTTTAGCCAAACCACAATGGTTTGGCTGAATTCATCAGAGAAGCGAAAGCAAATTAGGAATACTTGTTTGAAGCTCTGGCTGAAACTCCCTTGAGGCTTAAAGTCAACAGGAAGGACGACAGGGAGATATTATGAGTTTGTGTGCTTTTATTTCTTCTCCTCAAATTTAGTTTTGTTTCTTATATTTTTCAGGGGATTCTTTCACCTCCAGTAAAATGATTTGAATACATTTAGTTTCTGTTTTAGGCTTAAACATGTGTTTAGTTCAATGTGTTCAATGTGTTTAGTATGAGGGTTACACTGTCCTGGAGTGAGTTTCAGAGAAAGGAAGGGGGGACATTGATCAATGTAACAGCACCTGGAACGTTGTGAAGACGACAACGTCCATCATACTCTACAGTCTTAAAGTCCTAAAGGGAATACGAGGATTAATGATCTTATGCCCTTTGTTAGCCGGAAACAAGTCTGTTGTAAAGTAGCCAAACCTGGGGCGTGAGTTATAGTCATAACATGATTGGGTGTTGGTGAGATGATTGACAGTGCCAACAAAAAGGAGTGTGATTTCTTGTAAAGGCTTTATGCTTTAATTATGGCAGTTCTCTTTTTCATGTCTTTATTGCACTGGTTGGGCTGGTACCAGAGCATGGAAAATGATATGAAGTGATAAGCTTAATGAAAGAGGAGACAACTTCTTGCAACATACGGCCTTCGGGTGCAATTCCAGGTTCCTGTACATTCCAGCTGAAACCGACCCCTATTTCTCAGCATGTCAGTTGTACAGTAATGTCAGGTATTAATGGCTTTTCTGACATGCGGTCAAGGTTTTTTTTTTAAATGCTGTCAAGCCGAAATGTCCTTCACCATAATACATGTGACCATAACAGTAAGAAAATACATAACTAAGACACTGTGGAGCAGGTAATCTTCAGGCCTGAGGTAAATGAATGTATTGTGTTGAAAGTTTCTGTGGAGTTTATTGATGAACTCATGTATTAGATCGCAGATAACTGGAGAAGATGGAATATTTGGTCAGGATAATTTAGTGCTCAGTTAGTGAAGTGCATAGAAAATGTTTAGAAATATACAGAAAAAAACTGACCGGGTTACAACCTTACCGTCATAGATCATGCAGGTTTTATTAGTTTAAGTCCAATGTGCACATGTGGTTTGCGTCATAATCTTGGACTTCAGTACATAATAAAGGCAGGTATATGAGTGTTTGCATGGTGACACAAATCTATCTATCTATCTATCTGTCTATCTATTTATCTATCTATCTATCTATCTATCTATCTATCTATCTATACTGTGTGTCATTGCCTATGAACAAGGCAGTCAAAATACTTAGTCATGTTGTCAGTGTAACAGTGTACACTGTAAATATATTCTGATGGAAACTAGCTAAGCTTTTAAATACAAGGACGCTGCACATTCCGTAGCATCAGTTGAAACGGTACATGGTACACACAAAATACAAACTTACACAGAGCACAAAGTTACACATGACTGTATGTGGGAGACTGACAGCAAGAAATTGGACTGGAATCAAATTTATACAGTAATATTATTTAAAAAAAAAAAAGAAAAGTTATTCCAGCTCCATGAAAAGGAGTAATGAAGTACATATAATGTTCATTTTGGACAAGAAACAGTTACATTCATTTCAGCCATAGCAAATGTGCATAAGGGTTTTACCTGTACATACTGGTACCGTAGCTCTTTCACCCTGTCGCCATTTCTTTGAGCTAGTCTTGCAGTCCTGTATGGTATAAGAATGCAAAAATGCAAAACATAAGATTGAATAACATTTCAAAATTTATGTCAATGTGCAGCATTACAGCAGAGTGCACATTTCTGAATTGCATACCTGTTTTCTCTGCGAAACGTTTGAACTATTGAAGACACAGTTGTTCTTCCATTATTCGGCTGCACCTGGCGACCAGCTTCAGCGATGGTCCACAATTGTTGCCCTTATTTCATGTGGGACAAACCTATGGGCATGGACTCCCCTACCTATTTAATCAATTTAGGATAAATTACCAAAATGTATGAAAAAAGTTTCATAGAAATGTACCAATTATGCCTGAGAGATTATGACAACATGTTCAGCACTTTTGTATGTAATGACCTAGGCAATGACCTAAAGCCTAAATGTTTTGGAGGGTAAGACAATTCAACAGACAATCAGTAGAACATGTTTTGATAAAAATGACATAAGCAATTGATAATGCAAAAAAGATTCTGATCTGAGAAATGAACCAAATCGACTGAGAAAAACTGTAACTAATGCATTACTTCATGTTAGTTAGTCAACACTTTTTACTGCCTTAACATTTAATATAAACATGAATTATGGGCTCCTACAACCACTTCTGTGGTAAACGATGACATGCTGCCCCATCCGGTCTTACCATTTTTACTTAAGAGACCTTATTTCTAAAAGCGACTAGCGACAAATATTTCTGTGTCCCTGATTTTCATTTATACCTTTATACCAGCAGCCAAAACACATCATATCACAGCTGTCAGAACAAAACCTTGTTTTTCAGTTTTTGACATAATTTGAAAACGCCTGTTGCCCTTTATATTATGCGATTTATATTTCATGGTAAATGGACTGAAAGAATTGGCCCAAACATTACTCACTACATTGACTTACATTAAAAGTGAAGTAGGTTTTTACCTTTTCCTGTAAAGTTATCGTTTTGGAGCTACAAGGTTTTTGCTCCGACAGCAGCGTGCTGGTTTTGCTGGTCTATGCTGGTTTTCTAGCAGGGATTAAGCATTTTAAGAGGCGTATGGCTCTTAAGAACTGAGTTTGTATGTTAATGCAGCACTTTTCTTGTGTATAGCCATGCATGTTATGACCCAATGTTGAAGTTTTATAGCATCTGCAAATCCTTTCACTTTCACTGTGATGTACGATTATCTCTCAGTTTTCTGGGAAGATTAATATGAAGGTGAATAAAATGCTAATCATATCTGAAAGTGTTTATAGAGCCAGGTTAAGCCAAAGATCATAAGACTGTACCTCCATCAGTGTCATAGACTGGTCAAGGTAAAGTGAATGATGCCTGTTCAACTGTGTTTATGTGGTAATATATCAGTGTCAGTGAAAGCAATCAAGTGAGTAAGCATGTGAAAAAGGAGTAAAGCTTGTTTATTACCTGCTGTATCCTTGAAAATGTAGACTACACATAAGTGACTGTGCATTGCAGTGTATTATTATTTCCTTACTAAATCATGTTACTGATTTGAGTAAATGTTTTATATATGTTTTTATGTTTTATATCTTCTATACAGTATGTCTTGTCTGCATTTTCCCATATATCGGTAAAGCCAGTCAAAAATAGCCAATGTCCACGGTGAACCCACATTGTAGTGTTGGTATTCCCAGGCTTCTATTTCGGTACACACAAAAATAAAGGTGCTTAAAAGGGTTCTTTGGAGCAATGCCTTAGAAGAACTACTTTTAACTCCCTTGTAGAACCTATCAGTGCACATATTTTTTAAAGAGCATTGATGTAAATAAGATGTGCCAGTGCGAAGAAGCTTTTTTTTCATGGAGACCATTATTAAAAGTCTGCTACTGTTTTTAAAAAGGATGAATGTATGTAGCATGCTGAAAAGTAACGGGTGGGTGGGTGTGTGTGTATATATATATTTATGTCCCTGGAAAGAACATTTAACAGACACAGTTACACCCTAAAACTACTGTTGTAGCTTGTAGCTTGTTGTTGTTTGTACCTTGATGAATTAAAATGTACAGTACTTTACTTTAGTGAGAATAAAGCAACATCCAAAAAATTCTGAAATAATGATTCAGTTTCAAGGCAGATATTTTACAATATTTTTGTTTATTTAGATTTTTTCTTAAAATGTAATTATAGTAAATTATCTATAAATATATTATTTCTTGTGCCGAAAGGCTGAATACAATTGTACATATAGTACAAAAGTGTATTGCGAACTGCAGTACTCTGTTAGGGTTTTAACCCTGCGTGAGTCATGCGGTGTGTTAAAAGTCTTTTTAGGATGTTATAACCCAATCATAAACTTAAATTACACACAAATTGGTAATGTGCCAAGTGTATCTTGGTGCCACTGACCTGGATTGAGGAACTTTGACCTTTGGAGAACATTACATCTAACCTCTAAACTACATCTAGCCTAGCCTAGTTTTTTTATACCATTGTATAACTTTATCAGTGCTTTGTAGCTCTTGTCCCTAATAAATATAGGGTTTAAATTATTTGCGCAACATTATACGCTCTTGTTAAATGTGTCCAGAATGATAAACAGAACTGTTGATAATTCTAAAAAGAGGGTTTGAAGCTATGATAAAATCATAATCCATACTTGCATCATCTTTCAAAAGTTTACAGTATATAATACTTGATATATTGACTAAACCATCTAAAGCCACCTTTTGTTGGCTAATTAAGGATATTTAAATTGGATGGAAGTTATTATTGCATGTAATAAAAAAAAAAACTTTTGATTGCTAGTATTTATGTAATACAAAGAATTTAAACCTTATCTAAAAAAAAAAACCAAAACCTCTGTACGCTTTTCTTTATTTCTGTCCTGAAAATGTATGAAAACAAACACACATGCGGTATACACACATCTACACACACATATGCATGTTTGTTTCTATGAATTTGTGGGGACATTACATTATAACTACTAGCCTAATGCTTGCACTAACCCTAACCTTATCTTACCATAACCCTAACCTTAACCTTACCCAGGTTGTGGTCCCCACAAAGATGAAAGTTCCCCAGAACGTGAGTATAGGAACAGCCTTTAGTCCCCACAATGTGATATAAACCTGAAACACACACACCCACCCCCACACACCCACCCACACAAACTCACACAAAGTGTTTGAAAGAAGGGGAGTGGTGTCATGTGGAAGCTGTTTACTGGAAGTATGCCAGCAGCGGCAGCAGCCATGAACGGATTTGGCCTCTTTTGAAAGTGGGTACTTTTCCAACACTGATCCTGGCTCCTCCCCTTTCGTTTCCGACCTATGATGAGTAATGTTTTGGGTTTAAACCAGAAGCACGTGTGCGCCCGTCCTATAAAATCCCAGTGAACACTCCCCCTTTTCACACAGACTGTTTAACCGCTAGTAAATTTGTTACAGCTCGCATTACCTGAATGCAACCGTCTCTTCAACTGCTGAAGACAATCTCAAGACAGTAATGGGAGTTCAAGTCCAGGGTGAGAAACCTTTTACCTACTTTATAAAAGCTGTTTTAGAGCTGCTAATGAAGGGAGGACACGGCATGTTCAGTAATCAGGCTGGAATATGACTTCATTCTTCATTTAGAACCACAGCATGCCTGCACTGTAGGGAAATCCGCATGGTGAACTTCTAATGTTTAATGAGTTTTCCATCTTTTTCTGTTCCTGGAAGCTTTTAACATAGAAATAAAGGGTTCTCTGGAGTGATACCACAGAAGAACCACCTTTGGTTCCCTCTAGGGAACAATTTGTGCAAATGTGTAGAGGTAAAAGTGTGAAGATTTTAAATTTAAATACCACACCATAAAGTATTTAAATAATATAACATTGTACATCTCTTTAGTTTAAGTTTAGTATAGCTTAATGTAGCGTACTATTGTTTAGTAAGGTGTAGCATATATTCTATAGTATAGTTCAATATAGTGTGTAGTATAATACAGTGTACTGTAGTTACATATAGTATAGTATATTTAGTATAATGTAGCATGTGCTATATATATATACACACTGCTGTAGTATAGTTCAATATAGTGTGTAGTATAATACAGTGTACTGTAGTTACATATAGTATAGTATATTTAGTATAATGTAGCATGTGCTATATATACACACTGCTGTAGTATAGTTCAATATAGTGTGTAGTATAATACAGTGGAGAGTAGTTACATATAGTATAGTATGTTTAGGTATAGTGTAGCATATAATAATAATATAGTTCAATATAGTTCAGTATAGTTTGTTTATAGTCTACGTGATGGACGTAAATGAAATCTGAGAACCTAATTTATCTCAAGCAGATGACATGGGCATGTTATGACATGCCCGGTTAGTTTCAGATGAAGCAATTGCATTTACTGTGCATTACTAGGATATGTTGAGTACAGTGATGATGCCATAGCACCTATTGCAAGAGCCGACGCAAAAGGACTCAGCCAAAGGAGTCTAATGGCTGAATAGAAAACAAAACAAACGCTATAGATACAGTCATGTACCTGGGCCGGTTTGTTGAAATTTAATCCAGTGGAAATGCTGAAAATGTTTTGGCTCTGATTGAAAGGATGCTCACGCCAGCACCCCCTCTACTGGTTAATTAACTGCTCTCAGATAAAGTGGAAGTTTTCCCTGAAATTTAATCAGTGTTGTAAACAGGATAGTGCTGTAGGTCAAAACAACAGCGCACACAGACAGAGATTCACCGCGTCAACAAACAACAACAAAATCTGGGGAAATTACATTTAGTCAATAACATCAAACATGCTGGTTTTTCTGCACGTTATTTGGGAAGATATTGAAAACACTGGTCTACCAAAACCACATTTTCCAGTTTTAACATTTATTTAATGGTGAGAAACTAATGCATAACCTCAAAAGGAAAACCAGCATAGACTAGTATAGCAAAAGTAGTGGAAGCTGCTATGCTGATCACCAGCTACACCAAGACCAGACCAGCATAAACCAGTATAAACCAGCTTTTCATACTGGTATTCAGGCTTTTGTTAAGAGAGTAGCAAGTGCAGACGCAGTACCAGTTGTGAGTCAGCCTATACTGATGATAAAGAGCAGAATACATGCTGTAAAGCTAAAACAGAGAGAATGATAGCTGTCAAGCCAGATAGTAAGCATATATGGTTTGATAAGGTCGGCACCCTGCTGACTACTTGCCACTGCCGGCCCACCCTCAGACCACCCAGATGATTGTCCTGCAAACAAGATCTAAGTGGTTTTTCATTTACTCAGATTTTAAATGCACAGAGACTTTTATTTGAAGAAACCAGAGAAATATTACAAACAGATCAAAGAAAATAAAGTCTAATAATAAACACATTGTTTGACAGTGTTGTTGTTGACACTCTGCTGGATGAAAATATAATTTTCAACAGATAAATAATAAAAAGTGGTGAAAAAGTTCTAAAAAAGTGTCATTTTGTTTAATGCTCTGCTTACCTACTGGTGGGCTGCCCCAGAAAAAACATTGAGCAAAATGCCAGTGGGCCGCCAGCTTTGCCTTTAGCTTAACTGAAGTAAACAACACATTTAAGCTAAGGGTTTTTCCTGAATGCATTAAAACACTCACACGCCCTGTGGAAGCCTGTGGGAGGTTAGTGGTACGAGCTGTAGAAGCGTACTGGAGCTAAATTAAACAATAATTTGAGGTAATTTTAATACAAAGTAATTTTTAACTATTTGTCACCATATAATGGACATTGCCCACGTGTCTGGTCAGGGATCAAGTAAGTTTAATGGTTATTATTTGACATTAATGCAAGATGTTTGTGTGTTACCACCAGATAACTGTGGCTGTGGACGTGGCTGCCTGGGTCCACTGGCTTTTCATTCAGAAGCCAAAGGGCAGCTAGTGACCCTGAGTGAAGATGGCCGACGGGCAACCAGAGACACCTTGTCCTTTCGCCACGGGCTGGTCTTCAGCAGCCGACCACTGAGGATCCAGGAGAAAGTGCATGTGAGGATTGAGCGCTCTGTGATGGCTTGGCATGGCGCTCTACGAGTCGGCTTTACTAGTGTTACACCAGGGTCCAGACCCATACCATCTCTCGCAATCCCAGAACTGACGGACGCTCCAGGGTACTGGGCCATACCAGTGCCAGAGCAGCAGTGCCTGCCACGAGCAGAGGTTGTTTTCTGGGTCAGTCAGGGTGGATCCCTACATGTCCAGACGGCTGATGGACAGAAGCACAGGTTGAAGACTACAGTGGACACGCGCAAGCCAATCTGGGCTATGATTGACGTCTATGGGCAGACCAATGCTGTCCTCTTACTCGGTCAGTTTTCAAGTTGAACCATATGTTTTTTTGTTTGTTTGTTTGTTTATTTATTGGTTTATACTCACAATTGTCAGACCCATCTGCTCAGGGAAGGGGGTCCAACCAAAGCACAAACCACATCACAAAATCTGCAATTCCACACATTGCATGCAGTTACACATTTCCACCAGAGAGGTCCCCAAAACATAGTACAGTTTTAGGAAGCAATTCAAAGCATCACGAAATGACCATGCTATCTTGATATAATTCATAATTCTATTTAAAAACACACAAATATGACTCAGAAAACACAATAGCAGAAAATAAAAAAGTACCAATGCACCAATTTTGGTATATTATTATTTAGATTTTTATGTTGTAAATAGCATGTTATATGTTATATTTTATATTTTATTATTTTATTTAAAGTGCATATATAATATATATAAGGGTATATATATATAAGGGTATTTTTCTACATTTTAGATCTACCATGCCAAATTGACAGTTCTTTTCCAGACAAAGTCATTGGAATTTAGATACGGTGACTGAATTTCCAGTTTTCAGCTTTGAAAAACTGCCTCTCCATTGTTTTGGTAGTATGTTTGGGATCATTGCCCTGCTGTAGAATGAAGCACCAGTGTTTGTAGGCATGTTCCTGAACTTGAGCTGATAAGATGAAAAACAAAATGAACAATAAAAAAGCAATGCACCATTTTGTTATACAATATTATTAACATTTTTATGTTGGTAGATATCATGGGAATTATATTTAGCCCGAACATTATTATTATTATCAGTGATAGTCATTACCTGCGGAGTAATGCATTTTCACAGCCCTAATCTTTATTAGCCGTTTTTTGATTGATGGCACTAATGAGTCTTTAGGCATTATGTGACGGTGATCCCAAGATCCTTGATTATAAATAATCATCGCTCAGTGTTCAATATTCAGAAACTGACCACGGTTCCTTTACCTTGCTTATGTTCCAGGCTCCTTTAAGAAGTGTCTATTCAGCACCCGTAGGTCCTGCCCTGCTCCCACAGTCGAGCCTACAGATGAGAATTGTGGCTATAGTGAAATCCCCAAGGAGATGCTGGAGAGGATGATGGGCCAGAACAGCCTACAAGAGCCTAAATATCAGGAGAACCTGAGTTTTCCCTGCTCACAGACCACCAGCCAGAACACAAGTAAGAACCAGACTAGACCTCTTAAGCTCAAATTGCATAGAGGGCGTCTAGCCTATTTTAATTCTATTTGCTGTGTCTTTGATATTCAACTTTGTAAGAATTTAAGTTAAAATAATTCTCAGTATATGATGCCCATTTACCTATTAATCTATAATGGCATATTGGGCCACACTTCATAGCAGTTACTGAGTAATTAATAGCAGTCGACAGAATAATTTACAGTAGTCACGGAATAATTTATAGCAGTTACAGAATAATTAAAAGTACTTATTGAATGATGCATAGCAGTTACTGAATACTTAGAAAAAGTAGTGAATTACTACACTATATTTTATTGTAGTGAATGAAATATGTTATACTAGTTATAGTAACAATAATTATGAGGATTCTAAGTATAATAATTACAAAATAATTTAAAACATTTATGTAGTAATTAATGGTAGTTAAATAATAATAAAATAATTTATAGTAGTTATTGATTAGTGCACAGGAGTTTCTGAATTACTTAGAATAGTAATTAAATAGTAATTGAATAGTAATTAAATGACTGAATAATTCATAAAAGCTAGAGTAAAATGTATACTGAATAATTGATAGTGGTTATTGAATCATTTATAGAAGCTACTGAATAATTTATAGTATTTACTGAATAGTTCAAATTACATAGTGAGTAATTTATAGCAGTTACTGATTTATTCATAATACAGAATAATTACAGTAAATACTAAGTACTTTACAGCAGTTACTGAAGAATTTATAGCAGTTATTGAAGCAATATTAGTAACATATAGTGATTGCTCAATAGTTCGTAGCACTTACTGAATAATGTACTAGTAGTCACATGTATTTATATGAGTTACTGAATAACTGATAATAGTTATTGAATTATTGTTTATGGACATTTCCTAATAGTTAGTGGGTAATTTATGAGGGTCAATAATAGGTTTAAAGATTAATAAATGCAATAGGCTATTAAGACTTTCATGCTTTTGTTTACAGCAATTTGCCATGCGTTTACATTTACAAAGCCTCTGTTTGCTTACATGCTTCCTCTCTTTTTGTCTCTTCAGGTAACGAAAGCAGGGAGGAATGTGTAGTGTGTTACTCGGACATTGCCGCTGTAATGCTGATATGTGGTCATCGGTGTGTGTGTTCTCAGTGTGCCTTAAGGGTCTTCAGTGAGTTCGGGACGTGTCCACTCTGTCGCCATCGTTTACCTCCAGTTTACTCTTATGAGTGTATAGACAGAAGCAGCTGAGAGTGAGAAAAATGGACTGTAGCCATATCAAAGGCCTTTCATTTCAAAGTGCCATTAGATTGTACAGGTCATAACCTTTATTTGTGCCTAAAGTAACAGCTATATTTCAGAGCTACAGTTCTCTACCTAATGCACTTTAAAAACTCAAAACAAGTAACCACTACAAAAAAATATATATGCTGGAATGTTGGAATGATGGATTCTGATGACCTTGTAAATGTTTTGCTGTCTTTTTGTACTGTTAGCTATTATAAAAATTGTACAGAATGTGTATATAATGTCTATATACAGTAAATATATTTTTATTTATATTTATATTAAATATTGTACAGACTTTTAAGCTTTGTGATTGTTTTATTCGATTGTACTACACTACAAATGGGGGGGGGGGTATATATATAAATTTACATTTACATTTACATTTATGGCATTTAGCAGATGCTCTTATCCAGAGCGACTTACAACCGTGTAAATATAATAGAAATAAATATAAATAGTCAATTTTCTGCAGCAGTTCATATCAAGTTTATTTAAGAGAATTTTGCATCAGGTATTATTGAAAAGACCATCAATCAGAAAAATATCATCAATATTATCAATTGTAACAATCCATACTGTAGGGTGAACTGTACTGAAATACCCATGTACAGTGCCCACCATAATGTTTGGGATGCTCCATAAAGTTTTAGATAATTGTTTTTTTTTGTTTTTTGTTTTTTTTAATAAAACTGAGCACCAAAAAACTTTGCACTCAAACAATTCACATGTGTTTAATGTGCACATAAAATACAAAGTATTTTTTCTACATTTTAGACCATGTAGACCAAACATTACAGTACTTTTACAATACATTATTCGGCATGTGAAAGGCATACTCAGTGGAATTCGGATAAGGCAAGTGAATTTTCCAGTTCTCAGCTTTGAAAAACTACTATTTGGTAGTATGTTTGGGATCATTGTCCTGCTGTAGAATGAAGCACCATCCAATGAGTTTGTAGGCATGTCTCTAAACTACATCTCAGATTGTACAATTACATAATCAATAAAGACAAACAAGTCAGTACATGTGTCAGACATACAGGCCCTGGCAATAATACCCCCGCCTCCGTATGTCACAGATATGGTTGCATGCTTCAGATCTTCAGTATTTCCTATTCGCCTCCACACTTCTGTTCACATCTGTTCATAAGAACTTTTCCTTTATAAGCTTGTTTAAGTACTTTTAGCAAACAGTCTCTCTAACTACTCTCTGTCCATGAAATCTTTTACTGACACACCTGCCTCTGCCAGCTGTTTCTGATCTGTCGGACAGGTGCAATTCTGTTATCAGCTGTGGAGATCTTCTTTTACGGTCACTGAGCTCATCGGTTCATGACATTATGCCAAGTCTGTTCTTCCTTTTGGCTTATGTGGGCATAAACCCATAACATGTCCATGTGAAAGAAGCGTGAGGTGAGCCCTCCAATCAGGTAACTTTGTTCTGAGCATGTTGTGACCTGTTGGACAGAGCTTAGCTAATGGAAACTGTTCTCCTTCAATGATCTGTGCTTATCAGTGTCAGACTAATTAATGACCTTCTATTAAAGACTGGTGGACTGAGAGACACTAGAGTCTCTTCACCTAAACTGAGCTGATTAAGAGTCTTGTTCCAGAAATGATAACAGGACATTAGAGCCATAATAAATCATGCTACTGTTACTCACTCTTAAGTACATTTGAAGGTAAATACTTTAATACTATTACTCCAGTGGAGGACTAAAGGGAGGAACTTCTACTTTTACTGGAGGAGTATTTCACCTTGGGGATCTCTACTTTAACTCAGCTACATGGTTTGTAATTCACCCAATACTGCTAGATGCTACAAGCTCTCTTGTACTTGAAAGAGTGTGTTTCATCTCGGCATATTAATAGACCTATAAGCATAAGTATTTAAGGTGTATATGAGCTATCATAGCACCAGCTGACAAACAGAAATGTAACTTACCCACTTTGGATTGTACAAATTAGTCATCTTTATATTTACAGTAATTAAAAGACATTAGAAGAAACAATATCAGCTGTTTTCTCTGCAGTTCTACATCACTCACTTATTCTAATACTAACACTACTAATAATAATTCATGACAATGACACGATTTATTTCATTTATCCTTTATTCCAACTTATGCATGCCTTATTCAAATACCTGATTACCTGTACTGCACACATACTGTATACCACTCATGAAGTGTCAACCGCTATCCCACTAATACAGAACTGTTTGTAGTTTGTGACTCATAGACAGCAGTTTGTGACTCACTCAGCAGGTGCTGAGTAAATTTTTTCCAGTGGAAAAGGAATGTGCAAATTATTTTACACACATTTTGTTCATTTTCTACACAAAAGTAAGCTAAGAAGCTAATAAGCTAACACGTCCAACTCAAACACACCTGATCCGACACTTTAGTAGGTGTGTTTTTAGAGATGCTAAACACCAGCCCTCCAGGACCGCAGTTTCCCAGCCCTGCTGTAGACGATGCGTTTCACTCAAAAATGAGGAAATCATGTACCATTTGTTTTTCTACCTCCACACTTTATTTTCTACCATTTTATTTCAGAACTCATGCCTTTATTTAATTACACGGCAACAAAATCACACATGAATAGACTTTTAAGAAAACCCTCCCAGCCCTATTTTAAGTCACAACAGGGGCAAATGATGGGATCCTGGGCTCCAGGACAAAGTCAGGAATAGAGATATCACAGTGCCCACACTGCAAAACTGTTGTCTTGACAATTTAAATCATCTTAATTAATTTAGTTCAAGAATTAGTTTTTTTAAGAATATTATGAGAATATTTCATTTATTTCTAGATACTTTACTTAAGAAATGTCATTAAGTAAAATGATGTAACTTGTAGCTCTTTGGCTTGTTTTAAGAAATAAAGTTGAGGTAATTAGTCCTAAGATTTTCCTGTAATGTAATCATAACAGGATGTAATGTCATTACATTTTGAGGATGGCTGCTTTGACAGTACCTACAATAATTTATATTTATGTGTAATATATTTAGTATAACAGTAAAGAAACAGAATTTAGTATAACTTATATTTAGTATATTTAGTATCATTTAGATTTAGTATATATAGTATAACAGTATACGCGTATATATATAAAAAATAGGCTATTTTACATCATCATATACTGTATATCTACATGCAATTGCTTGAGGGCAAAGATTACATCCTGAATCACAGTCATAGTTAGCTTAGTCACAGTTCTTTAACAGCAGGTTAAATCCTGCTGCAGCGAAAGACTGACGCACTATTGCATTTAGAAGCATACATGTATGCATCACGGACTCATCATGTCTACAATGTAGACAGATTTCCCAAGAACTGGCCAGGCTGAGTTTGTGGTTAAGAGTGACATCACAGTGTTTCCAAGTCACGTTTCCAAACGTTAACATTTGTTTAGACACCACACTAAATAAATACTGTAGTCCTTTTTGATTTTGTGTGCTTATTCTGTGTAAGTGAATTATTTACATATTTACTTTTGATTATTCCAAGGTTTGTGTACAGAACACTAACGCCTCACAATGAGATTCAAGTCAAGCCAAATCTTCTTTCAAGGCACATTTAAAACCAGCCAAAGCTAACTAAAGTGCTGTGTAATTCATAAAAAAAATAATAAAAATAAACATAATACATTAACATTTAAAAACAGATTAATGAAATGAGAAAATAGAAA
>CM067484.1:28976021-28994712 GCA_034552555.1 Semaprochilodus insignis
CTATTTTCTTATTTAATTTTTTGAAAACCAATAAACCATGTAATCTGATCAAGGGTGTTCAAATTTAGGCATATGTCTGTAGAGCGCAGAACGACCTGGTTATTTTAAATCTGAAACAACTTTAATCTGACATAAACCAACAGTTTGATTAGCCTGTGTTTCATAATGAGTGCACAGCACTTCAAACCAATGAAGTACTGTAGAAGCACTTATTTAGGGAAATCAGATCTGGCTGCACATATGCTGTTTTGGTAAATTGACATTGCTGCTCAGTCTGTAGGAGATGTTCGTGGCGCTCTTGTGGTTGCCGGCTAACTCCATAAAATCCAGAAAGTGAAAAATCAAAATCTTTGAAATGAAATTCCAAAATGAACACAGGGCCTCCCGGTCCAGAGGTTGCGTCTGAGTTCCCCAGCATGGCCCTCTTCCCACTGTCCTCTGGACTGGCTTGTTTGGCCGGGAGATAATTTCATGTATCTATGCCAGCAGTGTTATCAAAGCTGCTTATCTTCTGGTTATGTACAGCCAACTAGGACGTGGTCCAGCTAGCGCTGCAGCTAAACTCTAGTGGAGTCTTCCCACAGTATCGCTGTGAAGTAAAAGTGAGGCAGCTGAATCAAGTGGCTATTTCCTTATGTCTCTTTAACCCCTAAAACACCAGGCACATTATTCAGTTACTAATAATAAGGCTTTTTATCCATTACATACTAGGAAACACACTGTTCAGGCTACTGTAATGTAATCCAAGAGATGTAAATAATTTTAGACAAAACACAGCAGGCCAAGCATTAAACACTCATCATCTAAAGAATATAAAATACTTGCACCTAGAAGGAAGTGTGGGATTGCAGTGCTATTGGGAAGGAAGATAAAGATTACCAGGAACAATAAATGATGATAAATTTAGACTGATATGGGCAATATTTATTGAGCTACACATACAGAAGTAGTGTCTCTCAGTATGGCATCAGGCCAGCATGTTTGCTAACGCAACATGCCAGACATCTCGACATGGAGTTGTAGAGGATCCTAATGGTGTCCTGTGACAACCCATCCCATGCAGCTTCAATATTCTCACACAGTTCCTGCAGATGGTGCGGTAGGGGTGGAGGTGGAGTGACACCAGGCCGTCTGGATATGACATATGACACATGGCAACAAACCATTCATCTTGGTGCTGACCACGGTGCCTCCACACACGGATTCGCTGGTCGTCTCCACCGAGACAAAAGAGGGACTTGTGACTGAATATGACCCACTTCCATTCTGAGTCACTCCATGACAGTCTGGCACGACACCATTGCAGTCTTTGGTGACGTTGGCCTGGTGTTAAGTGCAGTCGTCGTAACGGCCTGCGTTCATGTAATCCTGCATCATGCTGCCATCTGCCAATGGTGCTGCCACTAACAGGATGACTCACAGGATCACTGCTCGCTGAAAGTCCGTAATTGTGTCTGTTGGGTCAGTGAGCTACAGCGGTAAGGCCCGTCATTGCTAACGCCACATGCATGGACAAGCAATAAAGCTTGAATCAATCAGAATGTCAAACCTACCCTTCCAAGTTCTGTTCCTGTTGGTTGATTTCTTCTGTGTGCAACAATTTGTGCAACTATTGTTTTGATGATGAGTGTACGTGTTAAGGCTTATTATAATAGCAATATGTAGCAGTGATCACATTTTACCTTTGAAGGAATGGTTTGATCAAAGAAATGGTCAATCATCTGAAACCCAGTTTAGAACACTTCTTACAAACACTAGAGCTCAATAGTCACCCAAATGGCCCAAATCTTTTCTTTGAAAATACATCCCCAAAACAACTTTCAGCCCACACAAATCACATTCACGTCTTCCTGCAGGTCGTGCAGACTTGGGACACAGTATGACTTGGATAAAATGGACAGCTTGCTACTTTAGACAATGGGATCTGTATTCATATACCACCTCAGCTACAGTTGGAGTGCTGATGAGTCATGCTTTAGGTTTGTTTAGGTTTGTTAGTTTTGGTAATTTCTCTAACTCAGTAAGGCATCATGCTCTAAACCATGGCTTCTCCACCTGTGTGCCGTGGTCGACCAGTGGGCCACCCTCTAGTGGGCTGTGGGCCTGTAACCAGGTTAAGGCAGTAGTTTATAAAATAAAATAAAAATATATGTATAATAATGTACATGTTGCAGTAGCAGGCTAATTAAACATCTTCAGTTGGAGATTACATAGCCACTGGCCAGCCACTGATGGAGAGGTTTCCTGAGGTGCATTCACAGCTCCATTTCTTCATTTCTTGTAGAAACTGTAGTTATAAAAATTGTTTTTAGTTTTCTGGTGGGCCGCTATGCTTTGTCGTTATTATCAGGTGGGCCTTGGGCGGAAACTGTTGAGAGTCCCTGCTCTAAACCACGTTGGTGAGTCCTCATGTGACCTTAATGAAAACCTGGTTGTAGTTTTCAGAAATCAGAAATTTTGGAGATGGACCGGTTTGGGCTATTCGAGTGACTATTCAGTTGCAGTGTCTGTTAGCAACGTTAGCATTGTAAAGCAAGTTCTGAACCAAAGAAGCAATAAATGGACTCCTAACATGTCTTAGCTCATCTGGAGTAATTGGGTAAATTAGATTTTTGCTGCTGCACTATTACTTTGACGTCAACCTGCACGTGTCCTGTAGCACACTGTATCTAAATTGGCGGGTGAGGTTGAACATGTGTAATCATGCTAGACTGGATAAGGACAATGCCCACGGAAGGGATTGGTGATCCATTATATAAAGCTTTAATGGCCCTGTAACGTGCAGCTCCTCATGAGTTACGCCCTTACTTGCAGGGAGCCCTAATCTCTAGCTCTATGTGTGGCTTACGCATGAGCAAAGAGCTGACCGCAATGTATGGCTCTACATGAAGCAGGAGATTTAGGAGGACAAGACTGATGTTTTCAACCATAACAGAAGCAGTGCTACTGGTTGATGTCAGCCTTTTGCTGAGTCACTCAGAGAAGCATTAGGCCCTGCTGTTTTCAAAGTCACTAACTAGCAGGAAAAAAAAGACAGAGAGAGAGAAAGAAAGGAGGCAGCAGGCAGAGGCCAGGTTAGGAGGGTGGAGGTAGTGTTGTGTTGGACTTCCCTTGCCTTTAACCCTGTGCTGTGTGAAATGTCACCTTATTAACACAAAGGGCTCGCCGCCTATTCAAACTCTGCTGGGCAAAGTGGCGGGCCAGCCAAGAGTGAACGTCGCTGTTCCTGTGGCAACCCATGACAACTGGGAAGTCCTTGGCAGGCGGAGCAAAATGGGAGGGGCTTGAGAAAAAGTTACTCTATCAGGGGAGTGAATAGAAGTTAAGTAGTCAGAGGGAGTGAGAGTGAAAGAGGGAGACAGAGAGAGAGAGCAGCCAGACAGTGAGATCAGAGGCAGAGAAAAAAAACAGAAGGCTTGAGCAGGTTGGACTTGCAGGCAGCTCCGAGGCAGACAGTACCCTGGAGTGTTTTCGTAAGGATTCTGTGCATGGCAGCAGCCTTACACACACCAGAGAAGCTCTCCATATACTGGTGAGTCCCCTTTCCTCCATAACACAGGGATATACAGTACTCCTGACACCTACCTGAGTTTACAATTGGGTTGTTTCACATCAGTACGATGTGTAATCTACTCCTAACGTACCCACTTGACTTTGGGTGGAGGATCTGCAGGGAAGAAAAAGAGGCTGAAATCTGAGGTTCCAGTGAGTTGTTCTGCTTTTCATGGCAAATGCTCAGTGATGTGGTGTAGTCACATGGTTTCCTACAGTGATTTGCATATTTAGGGAGCTCTGATTTGCTTAAAAGGGGGTGCTGGCATCTATAGCACTGTAGTCTTTGAGGTGGATCCCACTGATTTTTGGGAAATGCTGTGTAATTCAGTGGTTAAGACACACACCAAGTCATTCAGAGTAAAACTTACTGTGTCAGGATTATTCACAGTGTTGGTGATAGGAACCAGATGTCCACCTCACAGTTTCCCTCACAGAAAGTTATTATGTGAAATGGGTATGAATATACTGCCCATTGTAGAGGTTCCTAATGGTGTCCTGTGATAATCCATCCCATGCAGCTTGAATAGTTCCTGCAGATTTTGCGGTAGGGGTGGAGTTGGAGTGACACCAGGCCTTCTGGACATGTTACACATGACAACAAACCATTCATCTTGGCACTGACTGCAGTGCCTCCACACATAGCTTCATTGGTCGTCTCCAGGAAGACAAAAGCGGGACTCGTAACTGAAGATAATCTGCTGCCATTCTGAGTCACTCCATGACAGTCTGGCATGACACAATTGCAGTCTTTGGCAACGCTGACGTTGTGTTAAGGCCAGTCGTCATAACGTCTGTGTGCATGTACTCCTGCGTCGTGCAGCCGTCTGCCAATGGTGCTGGCACTAGCAAGATGAATCATGGAGGGCATCACTGCCTGCTGAATGTCCATAGTCGTGGCTGTTGGATCAGTCAGGTACATGTCCTTGCTTACATCACATGCGCGGTCGAGTGTGAAACTTGAATCATTCGCGTGTCTCATGATGTCAAACCTACCCACCAAGTTTCATTCCTGCTTCTACACTTTTCTTTTTTATCAGCTCCACTTATCAAGTACGTTCACGTTGTAGCTCTAACTTGCTGGCCCACCTTGTAGATGTACAGTCAGATATGAGCTTTGGTCATCCTCTAGTCCTTCATCAGTGATCACTGGATGCTGCCTGCAGGACGCTGCCCACAGGACGCTGTTGTCTGAATAGTTTTGGTTGGTGGACTATCTCAGTCCAGCAGTGACAGTGAGGTGTTTAAACACTCCAGCAGCACTGCTGTCTCTGATCCACTAACACCAGCACAACACACCCTAACACACCACCACCATGTCAGTGTCACTGCAGTGCTGAGAATGTTCATTGTTGGTATAAGAACAATGTAGGGTATGGGCCCTTTCAGGCAGCTTTCAATAGATGGAGCTTTCAATCTTCAAATAACCATTTTCGTATTTCCACACAGTAGAAAGATTCTTTACCAGTTAAAGGTTTTCCCTAGAACTGTGACTCCAGGCCAAGAACCATCCAGGAACCTTGTTTTTTATGAGCAGTAGGTTGAACCGAGTTGTTTTATACAGTGATATCAAAGAGTAATATAAAGTTCTTCTGAAGTTCATGTGATCAGATGATATGAAGCAGAGAAGATATGCTTGCTCATATGCTAACTTGATTATTTGGTAGCTTTATCAAACTCTAGCTTTGTTTTCTATGAAACAGTCTTCCAAGATTTCTTTCCCACTGTGCAGGGTAGCCTTCATTGGCCCCCACGGACTGCCAAATGTATGCGCGTGAAGATTTTTGTTCCAGAATTATTTTGCGCAGTAGGAGGAGTTCCCCATTTATGTGCCCTAAATGGAGGGTTTCCTGCATTCAGAGGTCAGAGTTTAATCTCATTGCATATTTCCTGCCCTTTTAAACGTCAGTCTTGCCTCCGGTTGGTAGGTAAATGCGACCAGTGGACGCCAATGTCAAGTCCATTAGCATGTATGAGGGAGACGAAGGAATAAGAAGGGGATGTGTGTGTGTGAGACCACTGGGCCTCATCCCTCACCTCTCACCTCAGCCCTATTAGAAGGATTTCAGCAGCACATGTGCTGATCTCTCTGAGAATCTCTGTAACCTGACGTTCTCACACAGGATATATGTGTGCGGATGTGACAAGTGTGCATGAGCACACATTGCTCTCATAAAGTCAGGTGTGGTAGTATGTAACGAGCGTATATGTGCATCATTCCTTGGAGTGGCATCGCCAGATTTTCATTTTACACGAGGGCTGATTTTCAGGTTAAACAGGCCTTCTAGCAAGCACTATAGCCCAGAGCCATTACTAGAGTGAGGATGATGATGACAGCGTCACATTTAACTGGCTAATATTAGTTTCCATAACTGAATCAATTCCACAGCCAAAGCTGAAGTTGGCTTGTCATTCATATTTTCCAAGCAAGAAGCCAGCAAATGTAATTCAGCCTTGTATTAGAGGTGCGCAGGTACTCAAGTACTCAATTAACCATCTGAGTTGTCAGTATTCAAATACTGGGTGCTTGTTCCGTTTGCTCACAGGTAGATGTGGAAATACAGACCAAGCAGCAAAAAAATGCTGCTTTTATGTTTTAACAGGACTTTAAATTATGTATATTAATGTTGCACAATGTCTCACTTTAAAACATTAGTGCGTAGAAGTGAGTGAAGAGAAGAGAAGCTGTCAAGGACACGATTAAGCAGGCAGATGTAGCTTGTCTCTATTGCTAAACCTATCCTTAGGTTAACTACGGTATCTGATTAGAGCTGTGTATTGACAAGAACCTGGTAATACATATCATGATACTACAGGGGTTCCAATGCAGTATATGGCGTTACGGCAAGCAAATCACGTATCACGATTTTTAAAGTCTAATTTTAGGAAAACTGTCAGTATAAAACCACCACCATATGCATTTTTTTGCTAGCGGTGTGCTAACACTAACCCTTACGCTACTTGTTTGTAATAGAAATAGATGAGTAGATTAGATTTTAGATAGATTAATGTTGATTAGTTGACAGCAGCAGCCCACTCTGTTGGCTAAAACAAGGCAAACGCGGGACTTTGGCCCATCTGCTCTACTGTCAGGTCTTTCCTAGGGCTTTCCAGTGTATTTTAGATTCACAGTTTAAAACTGGGACAGCTCCAGCCGGAGACACGCCACCAAAAAACGAGGACTAGTCACCCTACGATGAGGCTAATGTAGTTAGCAAGTAATGGAAGGTTATACCCCACCAATTAGCATCTGAAGTACAAGTGCAGTAATTGAAATAGACTTGCTTATATGGTTTTCAGCACTGTAAAGCCATACTCAGATTGGATCGGTTTCCTGCTAGACATATTCCTGCTAGAAAAGTCAGAAGATGTTGTGATTTGGATGCCAGTATGCTGGTTAGCCATGCTGGACTGTGTAGTGGTATCTAAAGGTCGGGGGTTTAAACACAACACCAAATGAACCACTGACAGAGAGATACTGAGAACAGATACAACATCATAAAGCAGAATATTGTGATACTGAAGATAGATCTCTTTTGTTAAGTCGAGAAACAGTGAAAACATCCCTGATAAATAACATGGCACATCTGAGGGAACACTGACGAAACCTTGATATATATGATGCGGAGCTACTGCCCATCCTGTGCGGTCTGATGCTGCTGTTTCATCTGCTTCGACTGGGTGGGCACTTCTTGCCTGCATTTCTGATCAGTTTACCTACCATGGAGCTTCTTGTTGTCCTATACTATGTAGAAGTTTCGCCTGCATCCCGCTGAGCCGCTGATAATCCTGCTGTTTAATCACAGACTAATCAGACATTTCTTCCTCTGCCTCGCAAAACAGTGAATGGTTCGCTTATTTTTTGTAATAGATTATTGTCGCAGGCTTCTAGCGGCAATTGACATTCATGGTTTTTACTGTGACAAACTACTTACAGTGGCCACCAGAGTTTCTTACTGTCACTCCCACACTAAAAGTTATGTTATTCTATTTATATTGCATATAACTGTCATTTTCTATTCTATTTTTATCCTTTTTTTGTGCTTGTCTGGCTATCTGGTGTTGACCCAAGGAGGGTGGGTTCCCCTTTTGAGTCTTGGTTCCTCTCGAGTTTTCTTCCTCTTGCTCCGAGGGAGTTTTCCTTTGCCACTGTCGCCTTTAGCTTGTTCATTGGAGGCTTGGACCCGGACTCTTTGTAAAGCTGCTTTGTGACAACATCTGTTGTAGAAGGTGCTATATAGATATAAATAGACTTTGACTAGTGAGTCCTCCTCTGCAGCCCTGTACTTTTAGCTCATTTCTAATAAGGCAGATCCAGCACAAAAATACTGGTTTACCTTGTGTTTTGATAATAGAGCATTTATTTTTCTATGTGCTGCTAGATTTTTGTTTGATATAGTAGCCTCTTATAACCAGTGCAGTCACCTAAAAAAGTTAACCTCCTGCCCTGCATCTTGGATTCCAAAATTAGTCTGAATGACTGCAGTCTTCATATTTCATACTGATCTCTTTTTTCTTATTACGGTCACCGGCCACTAGCCTGTAGGAACTAGCTACCATCAGGAGAAATCGTAGAGCAAGCCAATGCTATGGTAAATATTGACCTGAGGAGAGGTTATCAGTTTCTTTTTTTATTTGAAGTGGGGGAAAAAAGGCACAGGGATGCAAGAACCCAGCACTTTTGCCCATTATGATCCCTTAAAACAGTCAGAGATTTGTAATATGTCTGGCCCCAGGCTGTAATACATTAGTGAGGCTGTAAAACATAAGTGCATATATTCTAGGACCAGGACTAGGAGCTTCAGTTTCCAGTCCTTTTTGTCATCACTGGTTGTTAATTGAGCTCTTGATGTAACTGATTGGCCACCTAGCAGCATAGTGATTACAAAATCAAGGAAACTACAGTATGTTAAACGGAATGAGTTGAGGGACTCTGTTCTTTTGTACTGTATATATTTAACCGCTGAACTGTATCATTTAATGTACAAACCAAAGGCCTCTCTTTCTCACCTGACAAAAAATACACTATTAACAGTAAATTTCTCATGTAAAAGGCACAATTCTGATACTGCTTGATGGCCTTGGGCCAATATAAATTATAAAAAAATAATGGATTATTGGAGTAGTTTAAGCACGAGGTCCTACTTTTAGATAATTATCTTTAGTGAAATTAAATATATCTAATTACAGAAGTTTTTAATAAAGAAATATTAGGGCTACTGATGCTCAATATCAGTATCGGAACAGAAAAAGTGACCATCTCTTAAAAAAGGCAATACATGCTTTCTGTCATAATAAAACCACATAGTATCTTTAGGCAAAGAGGAAAAAAGGTGCACACACTGTAAATGAATACTGGTGTTTTCACATGAAAACATAACATTAAGAAATAACTGAGTGTTCTAATGACAGTGACAATATACAATATGCAGCTAAAGCAAAATCAGACATTTGGGTGCCCAGATGGTTAAAGCGGTTTGAACTAATGTCTATTGTTCATCTTAAAAAAACAACTGCCCTAAAGAGTGACCACAGAACTCAATTGCTCAACCAAGACTTTGCCTCAATATTGCTGATATATGATATGCCTCCCATTGGGAAACCACTGAAAACCCAACCGAACATTAAAAAAACAGTTCTCTGAGAAAACCAAAGGAAGTGTTCAACCCACACTGGCAACCATTCAATATGGCGTCAGGTTTGTTTATCTTGAGTAATTACCCACTATAAATTGTTCAAAACATGAATAACAGCATTCCAAGGAGTCCTGAAACTGGCTCTGAGAAAGACAGCCCAGCTCTTTGTTACTGATTGCCTGTGCTTTCCTGTGCATGTGTACGTGTACGTATGTACACGATACGGAAATGAAACTTTTTTTTTTTTTTTTTACTGAAACCTCATCTAGAATTACTCTAGATATATTCTACTGTACAGTTTCCTCCATCACCTCAAATATTATTTAATAAGTCAAGACATGTTGGGGGTCCAAAGTTTGCCTCTTTAGTTTTACACTGGAGCTATGGGGTAAAGTGGCCAGATTTCTGAAATGAAAACTGGGGGCTTTTCCAGTTTGGCGGTCAATACATCATTAAAATATCCAATGTTTTTATCTATGAAAAATAAAAAAGGGGGGACAGTTCCTGTTTCAAGTATTTTGACCATAGTAACTGTTATACTGTAATAAACAATGGTAAGGATATGTTCACCACAAAAGATTCAGTGGTTGTCTAAGCCCATAATTCATATTCATATTAAATATTTAGGCAGTACAAAGAGACCCATGGCTATAGTTCAATAGCCAGACCCTAAACACACCCCTGGGCTAGCTCCAGTCCTGGAGAGACAGAGGCGGCTGCTATGAACATATGCCATATGTCATATATTGATGGTTGAAAAAGTGACGCAGTTTTTAAATGATGTTCTATTGTAGATGGCATAGCAGCTATATTCAAGTAGATTGTACGACTATACAAATCAGACTTACCATCACATGGTAGTACGATTCAAGTCCTGTAGCCCCAACCTTGCTTTTAATCCCTGGGTTACCTTGTGGCTTGAAAAGACATTTGTGGTGATGTAGTGGACTTATTTCACACTTGCTATCTTGTGGTGGAGTTTTACCCTGCAATATTCTCTAAGCCAGCCAGAGGTAGAAGTGGTTAGTAGATAGCAATAGCCCCCTCTGAGTCAGGTCTTTCTTAGGACTTTCCATTGTCTTTTAGATTCACAGTTTAAAACTGGGACAGCTCCAGCCTTAGACAGACCACCAAAAACAGGGACTGGTCACCCTACAATGAGGCTAATGTAGATAACAGGTAATTGAAGGATTTAGCATCTTAAGTACAAGTGCGGTAATCTCAAATAGACTTGCTATATGTTGTCATTTGGCTGCTGGTATGCTTGTCAGCCATGTTGGACTCTGCTGTTTGTCCTCAGGGAAGGTTCTAGTGGGCTGTATTTTCTACAAACCTGTATGTTCTCATCACATGTGGTCATTTTTCTTTAAGACAAGATTTAAAAACCACAGAGACGTGTATCCCAACACAGCAAACAGTGGCTGCTCCATGTAAACTTAACCCCGCTGGGCTAAAAAACAATGGACAAGGCTACGCTACATCGCTAAACTCTGTAGTCTTAGCCATCTTGTAAACTGAATTTCACCCATACTTTTGGATTGAGGCAATTGAAGCATGCAGTTTGGACAATAACTGCTGAGGTAATAGCTACCATTAGCAGCATTAGCCGTTTAGCCCAAGTTTCAAACTAAAGAAGCAAACTTTGAACCCCAAACATGTCTTGGCGGATGAACTTTTTTTGAATTGAGAGGAAAGCTGTGTGAAATAGATGTTTTTGCTGGAGTTTTACTTCAGCGACTACTCATAAACAACCCTATTCAAAGTCAGGCTAGCACGCGGGCAGCTTCCGTTAGCATTCTATTGTAAGCTGCTTAATATAAATAGACAGATGTAAGCAACGAAAGGCCGGTGTTTCAAAACAGTGAGATATGTAGGAGCAGGTCCCAGGAGTCACCTTAATCACCTCCCAGCTTGTTGAGAAAAGGTGTTTGGATCTTTGCTATCAAACGGTATGCAGTGTCTGTCTTCTCCCCTGAGCAGAACAGAGCACCATAAATGGAGCTGAGATGGGCCTGCCTCTGATTAATGTGTGTATCCTTTAATAACGGCTGATTGTAAGCAGACGCAGGGCCTTGTATGGTGCCTGCTTGTGTTGCTGTGGCCTGCCTGGGCCGAAGTAAAAATGGGGGGGGGGGGGGCGGACTATGTGAATGCATGAGTGCAAAGTGTGAGAAAGAAAGAGAGGATTATACTGTGATGAAAAGATAGGGAGTGTCTGGATAGTGAGAGAAAGAGGAACTGAAAGGATGGTGTGGATGATTTGGATGGGAATCTCGGTTGTTTTTCCTTTCTTGGGATATGGGTCAAGTGTTTGGACCACACAAGTCAAAATGGAACACAGTTCCTACTAGACTTGCTCAATGTAGTGCTTGTTAATGGTTATCCTGATTTCGACCTCTGTGACGGTGATATCGCAGAAGGTTGCGATACGCAAGTCGGGGATTCTACTACTGGGGCCATATAGCCCTTATAACTAAGACCTTTTTGGTTGTTATGGTTGCGCATTGCAATTGCTATAATCTTATCCGACAGAATATTCTTCTTCAACTTTTTCTTCCTCTTCTTCTTCTTCTTTTCTTGGTACACATTTTTTTGCCCACTAACTAGTCTTCAGTTTTCAAGATATCAACACTGTTCCAACTCCAAAATATTCGGTCTAATCAAGTATGGTGTGCTTATATAAAGCTTTTTGATCAGATGCATGGTTTCCGTGTAACAACGGACTTTTTCCGGAATTTTCTTCCCACTAAAAATGAATGGGGTGGAAAGGTGCATGCCCATCTAGCATACTTCTGCTCAACCGACCAACACCATTTCTGATGCACCATCTCAGGGCAGACCCCCAAGCCCGAATTCGGTGTTGGTTTGACCCGCGCTTGTCTGTTTGTCTTTCTTCCCATCCCTCTTTCTTCCCATAGAGGCCCATTTATTTTCGACACTACCCAAACCCTATTGTTTCCCTTAACCTGCAGACACCAAACTACTTGTACTCACTCAGGGCAGATCCCCAAACTCTAATCCAAAGACATACTGACCTGCACTCCTCTATTTGCCTTTTATTTATTCCTCGCTCCTTCTAGAGAAACCACAGCCTAGCAGGAAGTGGGAACAATTTAAGATGCAATTCTTTCGCCTCAGGAAATGCGCTTTTTTAGTTTGAGTTGATTTTTATTCTACAATTTGGGTAACTTTGCTGTAGGGGTGCTCCAGTTGAATCAGGGACATCTGCGCTGTGGAAACATTATGAAATGGTCATCAGATACAAAGCACCTATGGCCATGTACCTTCCAGATCTATGATAATGAGAGGGCTGGCTTGTTGTCTCTTCAATGACACATTGACTCTTTTCCACCTGAGTGTTTCAAGTTTGAGTTGGGTTTCAAGATAAGCAGTCCCAGTTGGGCTTTGTTGGGTCAGGTCTCAAAGTTACAAGCGAGGGTTGAGTTGGGGCTTCAACATCATGTCCAAACTGGCCTCTAGTCTTTAAGCAAATCTTAATCTCTTTTTGTCTGACTCTCTCACAGAGATACAGACACCGTCATCTGAGTACCCTGCAATAGGAAATAGACAGAGCTTCTCTGGTCATTCATTTGACAAGCAAAGTGGGACAATTTGAGTGTTTGAGATGTCATCTCAGATAAATGGTGCGAATTAGTTAATTTACATTGGAGCACAGTGTGATTTGGACTGAATCCACAGTGCATAACACCGCAATACAAACATGAAGAATGCATCCGAAATGACTAAGCATCAGTATCGTGCACTAATATCTCTTGCATAAACATGCTTTCTTCCTTTTAAGGAGCAATTTTTAAACACAGCTTTATATCTCCTGATCTATTTGTACTAACCAGATGATTCATCAGGCTTATCCGTTCTAGTGCAACAAACAAAACAGCCCATGTTTAGGACATGTTCCAAATACCACTGAAGGCGGACAGAGACGGAGCTCAGAGTTTGTCTAATCGCAGGATGGAAGGTCCTGGGCATGTGCACGTATTGGACATTAAGGACACGACTGTGCCAGAGAGATACTTTATCTAAGCAGATTCCTCACCTGAGCTCTAATCCAAAGATACATACAAGAAGTAAATGTTTAAGACTGAGGGGTTAATAGGTTAGTTAATGATTGAAGAGCTTCTTCTGATGTGCCTTAACGCTGCCTAAACAAAGTAGTCGACTTCTTGCGCATGGTGAGTGCTAATTGCTGCTACGGAATTCTAATTAAGTACCCTTTAGGCATGGTCACCCAAAGGCCACTGGAATTGTTGTCACTACTTGTGAATGGAAGGACGGGACTGGCTGACCCAGAGGTCGCCGAACTCAAGGTAACATGATGAATTGATTACTTTTGACAAAGTAGCTCTATCAAAAGCCTCAAACAGGGATGGGCTAGCAGAGAAGTTAGCACCGTATCTTGTTGGTGGTCCATGCAGTGGTTGGAGGTCAGCAGATTATCCACACGGGGAGAAGCAGGAGGTGTGATGAACTTCCAGAAGTTTAGACTCCACCTTCTCTTATCAAGCCCTGCATTGTGGTTCTCCTCATTCTTCTCTAGAGAGTGGGGCAAGTCTTGAGGTTAAAGAAGGACAACGTTCACTCCTCCTTGGTTGCACTTGCTATTGTTGCAAAGGTCATGGGGCTCCATTCGACGTGCCTTAGCTTTGGGATGGAGGGACAATGGCAGATGGTCATAAAGACAGTCTTTTTAGTGTAGTTATTCTTGGCTATTGTTGTTAAGTCAATGTGTAGGGAAGGCAGTCTGCAAGGCTGAGCTTTTTGTTTTTCATTCTTTGTGTCTTTCGAGGTTAGCACAATAGCACCGGGCTAAGAATGGATGTCATGTAGACAAATTAACTGCCCTGTTCTCTCACCCTCTGACCGTCTGTTTGAATGAAACCTCTAAAACCTGACCTATCTTACGCTAGCCAGTCCGTTAGCACAATTCTTCAGAAGAGGTGTGACCGAAAGGTCTACTTTGGTACATTGGATCAACCTTATAAACCATGGCCTAGTTACTTGTAACCATTAGTGCTCATTTGACGGTAGCAGATATACTGTAGGTAGGTTAATGGAGAAGAGCCAACTGCTGTTTTATGGCGTTTTAGAGCTAAAGAGGGCTATTTAAGAGTCTATAAAAATCAAATTACACTTACAACATGTGACTCTATGTTGTATAAGGGAGTTGTCTCTCTCTCTGTATCTCAACAGTTTGTTACCAACTGGTAATAAGATTGGTTGAGGTTTCTGCAGAATTGAATGGGTGTGATGTTTTTCATACATCTACTGAGCACTGACTCAGACTACATATCCCAGCAGGACTTGGGTGGTGTTACACGGTACACAGAAAAAATGTGTTTGACTGTGATGTTCCTCACAGGATGTTTTTGGTTTTAAAAGGTATTTAAAGGAATATCACAGAGAGTTGGGGTGATGTTGTAATCAGCCTTTTAAATTGCGCCAGCTAACCCAAACCATCTGGAAGGAAGTGTGGAAACACGGATGACGGAGTCCATAACAAAGGAGAGCATCTAGAGCAATGATGTCATTGAGTTTTGGCCCATTCTCTTTGGTGCTTATTTAATACCATTAATGTCTAATACGAGTACTGTTTAATTTAAATCATGAATTTAGTTACATAACAAGTTACAAACTGAATTATATTTACATCTGATAACTACAAACACAAAAGCTGGATATCCTGAGGACATCAAAGCTATATTCCAAGAGAATGTGTTATTTGTTATTTTGCTATTCTGGCACTTATCTAGCCATTTAACTCTTAAAGGCATCTTCACAAATAAATGAGTTTCCTACAGAGTAGGTTGTAGGTCACAATATTTGAAACATGTTTTCCTAGTTTGACCTTTTGAACCATCTGTTGAAGGCCAAGCTGGAATCCAGGGGCTTACTGCTGTGTTGCTATGAGGTCTCTTGTTCAAACACAGCTTTTGAACGGAGGTCTTTAAAAAGGAGTTACAGCAGACTACGCTGGAGAGTGTGGACTTGCGGGAGGCCTTGCGGGAGGATTTGTGGGAAGATTTGTAGGAGAACATGCGGGAGGCCTTGCGGGAGGACTTGTGGGAAGACTTCCAGGAGCAAAGTTAAAAGCTCCAGTTCTCTTCAAGAACCTCTACCGTAACAAGAATACACAAGATATATGAATGAGAGTGTGAGGTTATAATTGTGGATGACTTGGACCCAATGACTGTGTGTGTATATATATATATATATATACACCGACTGGCCACAGCAGTAGCAGCTCCATTTACCATATAGGAGCACTCTGTAGTCCAGCAATTACAATTACATACCTTGTTAGCCCCCTTTTCACTCTACCCTTCAAAGGTCAGGACCACCACAGGACCACTATAGAGCAGGTATTAAATGGGTGGTGGATCATTCTCAGCACTGTAACGACTCACTGACGTGGTGGTGATTGGCACTTGTGTGCTCTGGTACGAGAGCTGCTGGTGTTTCTCTACATTGACTCTTGTGGATCTTCGAATATCAAACTTAGTCGGAATGCACATCCCTGGCATTGATCGGGAAGCTTATTTTAGGGAAGAGGAACTGAGCTAAAGCTATATCATAATGTGTTATCTCTTCCTTGTAACAGATCATATGTTGTCCTGTTCTGCCTAGAGCACCAAATGAACCAGTTTCTCCGCTGGGTTTGACATAAGGTCATGGTTTATGATTGAAACAGTGAGACCTTATTCAGAACCAGAATTTGAATAGACCTGTCAGTTCACAATGAAGATCAGTTGAAATACAACTATAAAACCCTGCAAATGGCTTCCAAACATCTGGAAAACAATCTGGCCACAAGCACAAATCTGCACATAAACATGTGTACAAGGGTAAAGCACAAATGATGCTGTTGACTCTTCCGGCCGCTCTTTGCCCTCCAATTCCATTGTCCCAGTCTAACCTGTTACTCCATTCAGTTGGTATTCATGGCTGCTGCTAACTGAGTTAGGCCCACATTGCTCTCTGATGTAAGAGGCGGAACTAGGAGCCCATAAAACAGACCAAGCGCCAATTAAGATTTATTTAACGCACAACAGATTTCCGGATCGCTCCTCTGTTCTTATAAAGATGGAAGTTTAACGAGATTAGAATTAAACAAAGATGAAATGGTGTACTTCAGAGATGCTTAGTGGACTCTTCTGGTGACAGTTACTATGTGCACTATTGAGGTATATGCCAAATGGAGTTAATCAGACAAGATGCGTTATTTTAGCTCCGGAGCATCACACACACACACACACACCTGCTTCAAACCTCTTTGTGTTGTTTAGTAATCTCAAACAGACTTGCGTATGTGTTTTCCTCATGGACTGTTTCCAGCCATATCACATACTTTTGTTCAGATGGTAAATTGGGTTTTTTCAGAGGTTGGGGAGCCCTATATGGAATTCTCTGCACTGATATGTGCAGAAATGTGTGATTAAAGCTAACAGCCGTTCTGTTTTGGTTTTAATGTCTTTATTAGGCCAAGTTTAGTTCAGTCAGTTTTGACAAAAAAGGAATAACCCAACCAGACATAATTTGTTCTATAAACGTACTGGGTGTATGTAATGTAATGTTTCATGATTGTTTTCAACAGAAAGTTTTGTTTCGGTTCCCAGAGCATTCCTCCTAAGGGTAGGAGAACGTTCTCTAAAACCATTTGGTCTACCTGTCTCAAGTCTCAGTAACATACATAAAGCATTTTCCGAATGTTGCGCTGAGAATGTTTTACTTTTGTTGTCATGTAACATAATCTGTGGCCCTGAAAACATCCTCTGGACATTGCAGGCTGATATTCATCTACAAACCCTATTAGCATACTAGCAAAGTACGTCTGGACACGTGACACGTGACAGCAAACCATTCAACTTGAAGCTGACTGCGGTGCCTCCACACATGGATTCGTTGGTCTTCTTCATCACAAAGAGTAAAGTGGGACTCGTTGCTGAAGATGACCCTCTACCATTCTGAGTCACTCCATGACAGTCTGGCACAACACCACTGCAGTCTTTGGCGACATTGACGTGGTGTTAAGGACAGTCGCTGTAACGGCCTGTGTGCATATAGTCCTGCCTTGTGCAACCGTCTGCCAATGGTGCTGGCACTAACAGGATGAATCATGGAGGCATCACTGCTCGCTGAATGTCCGCAATCATCTTGCTTGTGAAACTTGAGTCATTTGCATGTCTCACGATGTCAAACCTACTCACCAAGTTTCATTGCTGTTGGTTGATTCCATCTGGGTGCCATTTGTGCTACTGTTCTTTTGATGAATAGTATATAAGACGTTTCAACTCGATTTCAGTTCATTTTATTTGCCAAGATATCATATTTTGCAGTGCAAAGCTAGAGCACAAAGCAGTCTTCGGGACCCACCACATGCCTCGGTGATTCATTTTTGAGGGGACAAACTGTGTAAATGTGTTTAAACTGCTTGAAACATAAAATCTCACACAGACTCTTCGTGTCTTCCTCAGTATTACACACACTGCTGAGAACCAACATAATCCGGGCATTGTAGAGCTTCAAAGGTTGCTCTACCCAAAGCAGTGGACGGCCAAGTGGCCGTGGCGGAGCTCTGAGAGAGACGTGTCTGATATCGCTGCCAAGTTTACAGCACGCGGCCCTGCGACATTCCGGAGGCCACTGTTCCACATCAGGCCAGGAAACATCTCCAACCCCTGCAGTCCATATAGGGTCTGCTGGATAAATAAAGGTCAGAAAGTTTACATGATGTTGTACACAAAAATGTCCATAAATGCTGGTATCAGGCCAGTTCTGCTTGTTCCCTCCGGAGGTGAAAACAGCAGTGAATTAGTCAGCTGGAAGGCTGTAATGGAACTGTCAGGGCTGCCCATCAAAAGTTCTTGACACCTCCTCTTTCGCGGTTCTCCAGCCAGGCTCCACTGATGAGCCACATCACGCTGTCTCTGCCGCCACAGTGTTCAACCACTGTTGGCCCTTGATGCTATTCGTCTTGGGAGTGGTAGGCTATTCCCCTCCAGACCACGGTATAGCGCTATCCCACTTCTGACACCAGTGTGTTGTCATCATAGTGCTATATAGGCAATGCCCCTTTATGCAACACAGCAGCAGGGAGAACTGGTGTTCAGGACTACCAACACAGCCGGGAGCTGTTGTTATAAGCACATATTGATGTTCTCTTGGTCCAAAGCTGGATTGAACACATGAGAAGTTTGAGTGCTGATATCACAACAACGGAATAAGAAGGGTGAGGAACAGCATCATTCCCAAAGGCAGCACCACGATCAGTCGTTCTTGAGTTGAGTAGTTTTGAAAAGACGGAACAGGCGAGATCAGACGAAGAAAACATTTGCAGGTGTCCCCAAACTTTTGATGAGCAATGTACATACCGGTGCTGTTTTGAGCTGCTGACCAGTTTGACTTTCATAATAACAAAATCAGGCATGACAACAGCAACCGGGCCCCACAGTGGCAACTACACAGTCGAGTCACATTATTATGAC
>CM067484.1:28999441-29047472 GCA_034552555.1 Semaprochilodus insignis
TTTCCTCCACTGGGGTGGTACCCTCACCGTCTTCAGCTTCTCCAGGGCAGTCGATGTAATATTCTGCGTGCATGTAGTCCTGCCAGTGGCATCGCTGCTCCGCAATCATGGCTGTTGGGTCAGTCAGATACAGCGATAAGACCTGTCCTTGCTTACGGCTAATGTGCGGCCGAGTGTTAAACTTGCGTCTCACGATGTCATACCTACCCACCAAGTTTCATTCCTGTCGGTTGATTTCTTCTGGGTGCAACTATTTGTGCAATTATTGGTTTGATAGCGTCATTGGGAAAGCTTTAATATGATTATTTTAAGAATGCTGCCTTTTCGGGTTCCTAAGTTGCCAGTTTTCCAAAACTAAGTGACTGTTTTCCCTCACATAGTTGTGAATGGAGTCATGGAGCTTGACTCATGTGAGTTTTGGTCATTGTTTGATTGGATTCTATGGAAACAGGCCGGGGATGCCCTGTGCAGTGACTGCTAAACGTCCCTGAGGTGTAATTCTGGACTTGTAACTACAGCACTGGGATATCTGTATGATTGTCATCTTGGTGGAATAGTTCAGAAGAATAATTCACATTACCTTTAATGACATATATACTGTATTTGCGATATGAAATGAAGTACAGAAGATGTAATCTGTGCTGGACTTGGCTACTTGCACTTTTGACCAGCATTGCTCTTTTCCTTGGACAGTGCAGGACGCTCTGAATGACCTCATGGAGTAATTACTAGCTATAAAAGTGCTGCATTACAGTAAATGACTCCTTAAACTTTTGACTCTATGACTGTTGCACAAGTTCACATGAACCGTTTACGTGTACACTTCAGTGAACAAGCGTGCGGCGCAACAGTTTCCTCATGCAGTGCTCACCTTTCACATGATACTGACCTCTCTGGTCACAGCACATGCTACGTCCGCCGTTTCTCTGAGAGTGAGAATCCTTGCATGTACATATGGTAATACTGTAAATGCTGTGAAAATGCTGTAACTATAGTATCATTAGCTTGTAAGGTTAATACACCACATACAAGCACAAACACATGCAGCACTTTAAAGGAACGATAGTAAACCACCCAGGTTACACCCCACATGTACATCAACCATGACGTGTTCAGATTTTGCTTCTTAGTGTTGCTGACAAACACTAGCGGTCAATAGTGTCGCCAAAATCTTTTTTCTGTCAATACGTCCTCTCTCAGTTCACTAAAACAAGCTCCAGATCTTCAGTCTATTCAGTGGTATCTGTATTGCAAAGTACAGTATCACTCCTCACCAGCATGGTAGCAATCCTACAGCAATTCTCATACAGCTTTTCTATTGTTTTGATCTTTTATGTAAATACATTTTAAGATAATAGCTGAAGATTATTAACTCTGCTGTCCAGTTATATTGACATCTTTTGCTGGTTAACGCTGGGTCTTTCTTCTTTTTTATTGATCCTGCCGTAGCATTCTGTATTGTGGGCTGTAGAGGTTGCCAGTTCCAGCCCAAAGTTTGCTTAAAAGCTGCTCACCAGAAGCTGAAACTTTGCAATTTGCTCCTGCAACAGTATTTTCAAACTAGTCCCGTTGGACAGGAAAACCACAAACCTGGCACCTCTGACTGAGAGTCTGCACAATCTAACACTGCAAATCCAATGCAAAACAAAGGCACAGGATAAACACCCCACAGGGCTCTGGTCTGTTTGCTTTGGACTTGTTTGTTTGATGTGGAGAACAGCCATAGTGTGGAAATCTTACACATGAATGGAATTAAAATATTGTTAATGACATCATAAGTTATATCACATAATCTAAAGAGGATGAAACGGGGGGTGATGAGGGGAGGTGGGTTATAAGGGAAATGTTTTTTATTTAGATATTTATTTTGACAGGGTAATGGCATCCAGTAATGGAGTCCTGAATATAACCCATATTATTACCTTTGCCTGAATATACACAGTTCTATCTGAGGCATGTAATATGGAGTCATTTAGATTAGAAGAACATGCAGTGCGGAACTAACAGTGGTTCTCTTGTGCTTCTCTCAGGCAGTGAATCTGAACTCTTCATAGAAGAAACTGAACCACCGCAGATGACATGCAGCCTCAGGTAAGAATAGACACTTTGCATGATGTTGCACTGCACTTTTATAGCCATCTTAGAATCCAAATGGGTTCTCGTTTGGATGTAATTGGTATAGAACCTTTCTAGGTTCTATAAACTCAAAACCTTAGAAAGCTCTTTTTGCTCATCCTTATTTACAGAACCGATTCTTTAAAGAACCATCCACTGAAAGGTTCTTTAGAGTGACCGGTGCAGTTAAAAGTATAAATAGGTTTCATTCATTTCCTGGTTTGGTATGAAATTGTTAACAGTGTTGGTGATTGAAAGCTATTGTGTGAAGTTCTTACGAAGACAACTGATGCCTGAGACGTTGTTTTATGTCAACACTGAGGTCATGTTTTTTTGCTAGCAACATATTTTACTGCTAACAATATTGCAGATAAAAAAAAACTCAATATAGAGTCAATATAAGTTCACTGGTCGTTCTTGATATTGAATAAAATGGCTATATTTGTGTTGAAGACAAAACAATCGCTGCTTCCTATCACCACCACTGTAAAGGCATCAGAAGTTTCCCTAAGTTTCTCCACAGTGCACCATTTACCAGCTAACCAATCTGAAGGACTTGGTTTACATTTAACCAGTTAATTATGAAGAGATGTAAAAAAACAAATAAACAAAAAAACAATAGAGCTCCCATTTAAACGTGGTCAAAGATGGTTATCATTAAATGCATAGACAGTATGAATATGAACTGAGCCTGGTCATCCCACTGCGAACCCCAATGGGGTCAATTGTATCAGTTCCTGATTGGCTTCCGGTGCGATAGATAGTGGGAGCTCGTGAGGCTGTGCAGGAACGTTTGTAGAAGCTGGCCAGCAACAATTTGTCAACGTGTTGATGGAACATAAATCATTCCCAAAAACAGTTGCACAAATAGTTGCACACAACTGATGAGTCCCACTTTTGTCTTGGTGGAGACAAATCCGTGTAATGAGGCACCGTGGTCAGCACCAAGATGAACGGTTTGTTGTCACCCGTCACATGTTCAGAAGACCTGATGTCTCTCCACCTCCACCCCTACCGCACAATCTCCAGGGACTGTGTAAGAATATTCAAGCTGCATGGGATGGATTATCACAGGACACCATTAGGAACCTCTACAACTCCATACCGAGACGTCTGGTATGGCCCGACACCATACTGAGAGACATACTGAGAGACACTACTTCTGTATGTGTAGCTCAATTAATGTTGTCTATATATATATATACTGTGTATATATATACTGTGTGAACCCTGCTATGTGCTAATGTGAACCCTGCCTGAGCTAATGTGCTATGTGAACCCTGCTGGCAGGCTGGAATACATCCACACATTTGCTAATTGAATTTTCTCGTGAGGTGCCGTTTTAAAGGGTGTTGAGAACTCGATTGAAGGTGCAGATCACTTCTCGAACTTCGAAGCATCTTCAGCATCTGAGAAGACACCGGCCAGTTCCAGACCTTTTTAGGCCCTGAACTGCCGCTAAGCTCTTTGGTGCCTCCTTTTCTAAACTTGCCAAAGCCTGGAGTATTCCGCAGCACCCTGGGCGATGCCTCAAACAAAAACACCCAAACAACATAAAACTGTGAACTAAACTGTGAGGAAAAGAGAGAGAGTGACTAATTTATGGTTTGGTTTGGCTGTCTGTGAAAAAAAGCCTCAGTCCTCGTCCCTTCGCTCACAAAAGCATCTTCGTGATTTAGCAAGATACAGTTTCACCATCTGTGAGAACGTGGAACTCTTCCCATGACCTCTGGAGTTCAAACTCAGAAAGAAGGGAGCGTACAAATCAAGCCAGGGAATAAGAGAGAAAGAGAGTGAGAAAGAGAGAGAGAGAGAGAGAGGAGTGGACCACAAGAAAATGGAGGAAATGAGAGCATGAAAGACAAAACCATGAATGCTAACAGAAATAATTCAGCATATAGTCACACAGTCAAACTAGAAAACTGCAGTTGCTGCTAGCTTGGAGTGATCAAGGCCAGATCAGAAGATCGACAACAAAAGTAATCCTCTTTTCTGGTGCAGTTAGCAAGCAAGCTAACGTACCAAACATTAGTCAAGGTTATTATGCTAGAGAAGTTCATGTTTGCAAGAGCATGCCTTGATAGCAGGAGGATAGCGGACCACCGCTGACCCACTAACATCAAAGATGGCGGAGCAGTGGCGTTTTGCTTAGCGCTTAAATTGAATGCATCTTTAAATACTGCTAATTTGAGCCTTTCCTCCAAAGTAGGTGTCCTGTATTGTAGTGTTGGCATAGACGGAAACACAAACCCAGCACTTTAAGCGAAAGCTCTTGTAATGAGCACAGCTGGAGGGGAGAACCACTGCCCGCACTACTGAACATTCAGGATAGCAGGCAGATTACTTTTAGGCACACAGTCATACTCAACGGTGGATCGCCGTTAAACCCAATCGAACTACCCAACCACACAGTCGACTCTCGCATGTCTATGGTTGAATGAGCCAGTAGTGAAACACTAGATAGGCTTTCCTTTCTATTGTCATCCATCCTGGTGACCTCACAAAGTCTGAGCAGAGTCCCTGAGGTGTGTTGGGTCACATGATAACTGATTTAAATATAATGTTATTTGCTCACAAATTAGTTCTAATATGACTGGGCCTGTTAAAAAACTGAGGAGGGATGCCTTAGAAGAACCACTGCTGGCTTCCTAAGGAACCTTTAAATATGGGATTTCAATTGATTTATTTTAAGAACTAAGAATTAAATTGAAAGGTTCTTTAGGGGACTAATAGTAGATCTTCTGTGGCATCACTCCACAGAGCCCTTTGGCACCTTTATTTATAATAGAGTAGGCCTGTAATGAGAGGGGTAAGTTGGTGCACTTTCTGGTTTCTGACAACTGAGACTGACCTCATCTTGACCCTGCTGGCAACAAGCCACACCACAAGGGGGGCCTGGGTGAGATGGGCCTCTAAAAGGACAGTAATGAGCCTCTCCTATTCTGGCCCCCTAAAGAGCACGGCCACAATGGGGCCTTTCTCCTAGCTCAGGAAGATAGATGGCACAAGAAGAGAGGTGGTGGTGGTGGTGGTGGTTGTTGAGGGTGGAAAGGGGGTCCTCCCAATAGAGTGGCTTTAAAGAGAGTAGAATGACTTGCCTTTTCTTTTACACCTAATGTACACGTAATGAGGGTCAATTAGAGGAGAGAAGAAACTTTCTTTACCTGAAGGTCCTATAGATGCATCAGATACAGGACACTTGTATCATGTTCCACTTTGCTTTTATCATTATGCCAGTATTTGAGTCTTTGATGACATGGCATACATTTGTTAGATCATGTGAATGCCTTTGATTCATCAAAGCACCCATAGTAATTCACCTGGAACAGGTGGACATAATGCTCATAGCACACAACCAAAAGCCTTGTCATTTGTTAAGGAGCGTATTATCATATTGCAGCCTTCCTTTCGGAGCTAGGCTTTCAGTTCAGGCCGTAAATGCCAAAAAACCACAAAAAAAATGCTAATTTCTACTAGCACACTTATGAGATTTCTAGGAGCATGTTAGCGCTAAGCTAGCACTGGTACACATGAACATTTTGGCCATTCTAGATTAACACACATTGACAGCTTGTAAGAACCTTTAACATATACTCCTTGTCAAAAATGCAACATGCCAGACGTCTCGGCATGGAGTTGTAGAGGTTTCTAATGGTGTCCTGTGATAATCCATCCCATGCAGCTGTAATATTCTCACACAGTTCCTGCAGATGTTGTGGTAGGGGTGGAAGTGGAGGTGGAGTGACAACAGGCGTTCTGGACATGTGACATGTGACAACCAACCGTTCATCTTGGCCCTGACCACGGTGCCTCCACACATACGAATTCATTGGTCGTCTCCACCAAGACCAAAGCGGGACTGGTCACTGAAGATGACCCACTGCCATTCTGAGTGACTCCATGACAGTCTGGCACGACACCATTGCAGTCTTTGGTGATGTTGGTGTGGTGTTAAGGGCAGTCATCGTAACGTGTGCATGTAGTCCTGCGTCATGCAGCCGTCTGCCAATGGTGGAGGGCATCACTTTTCTCTGAATGTCCGCAATTGTGGCTGTTGGGTCAGTCAGGTACAGTTATAAGGCCAAACCTTCTAGCCCAGTGTGAAACTTGAATTGTTCGCATGTCTTACGATGTCAAACCTACCCACCAAGTTTCATTCCTGTCGGTTTATTCCTACTGGGTGCAACTATTTCTGCAGCTATTCTTTTGACAATGATTGTGTATTTGAACTTGTTTTAGTCAGTGTTGACTAGCATGAAGCTGCGCTGCTGTTTTCCATTTCTAACAACTAACTGAAACCTGGTGTATGTTGGTAGTACATCCAACATGTTAGGCCTCCAGTTCAGCTCTTGAAGCCCTAACCAATGGGAGAGCTAGCCTGGTTACTGCTTAGCAGAAACTCACAGGGGAATAAAAGACCTAATTGGACAATTTTCTGCTTGGAGTTTCAATATAAACATTTTATTTCCAAACAAAGCTTAACAATGAAATAAGAGTGCAGCCATGAAATTGTTTGATCTTCTCTCAGGGCCTAGAAGGCTCTGAAGGGTTTTCACAGCAGACAGTTGACTGGTTGGTAGATGCTTCTCTATGCAGTTATGTCCTCCAATACTGCTGTAATCAAAAACAAAGCAGCCCTGACACCAGCTTCAAGAACTTCATCCAAAGATGCGGTTGCTTCAACAGTCTCCATGCCAGCTATTTCACATACCATCAAAATTGCTGCTGTAGCTCATCTTGCTGATTGTTCCGGTTAAGCAATACCAAACTGAATCTGTGGGTGGAACAGAAATTAAAACCTCATGGGCAAGCGCTAATGATATTTCCTCCTTCCCTCAGAGGACGGTGGTGTGTCAGCATCTGAACGGTTCACGGATCGTTTTCTCGGACGAGGATCGACCAGGAAATGTTCTCTCTCCAGACATGACCCAGGAAGTAGTGGTGATCTCCCCAGGAGTGCTCACACCTCCCCCGAGCCCCTACTACAGAACCGCTGCTCCTGTACTTTCACAACAAAAGGCAAGACCACCTACGATCATTCTGCATGCACTGGACATAATAATAATAATAATAATAATAATAATAATAATAATAACTAGACAAGTGCATTTCCTAAAGAGCGATTGCACCGCTTAAACTTGTTGCTAGCCCTGTGCTAAGTAATGCTAAAAATGAATGTGATTCTATGGGATGAACAAGGGATGGATAAACGACACATAGAGGAGTGCAGGTCAGAGTTTGGGGATCTGCCCTGAGTAAGTACATGCAGGGTGTAGGGTAAAGGAAACAATAGGGGTTGAATGGGGGTAGAAATAAATGGGAGGGGCTCAATGGGAGGAACGAGTGATAAGGGAAGACGACAGACGACTTCGAGTCAGGCTTACTTTGAATTCATGCTTGGTGGTCTGCCCTGAGATAGTGTGTGTCAAACAGTGTCTGTTGGTCCAGCAGAAGGACACTAGATGGCCGTGTACTTTTCTACCCCATTCGTTCTTAATTGGATGGTTTCCGAAACTGAATGAAGTTTTCCTGATCAAACAGCTGTACAAAAACACACCATTCTCGATCAGAGTGAACATTTCGGAGTTGGAACGGTATCAATATCTTGAAAATTGTGGGATTAGGTCGCGGACAGAAAAATGTAGAAGAAGAGGAAAATGAAAAAGAACAAGAACAAGAACAAGAAGGAGGTCTTTCCAATCACCGGATCTGAATCCAATAGAATCCTTTTGGGTAGAACAGGAGATTCACAGTATGAAAGTGCAGCTGGAGAATCTGTAGGAATTACCTGATGCAATCGTATCAATATGGACCGGAATCTCTGTTTAGAGAAGAAAGGGAGGCTCTACCCAGGATTAGTATAGTGTTCCTAATAAAGTGCTTGATGAGTTAAGACATCACAAATACAAGCAGTTTGAGTAGCAGGGCTACAGTATATGGAGTGGCAGGTGAATAGTTTTGAATAGTTTAACAATGTTTACCTACTACATCAAACTCCAAGATTTCAGAAAAATGAGGAAAATTAGTTATTAGTCATTTTTTGTCATTTTTCTGGGTAAAGAAGAAGATATTTAATAGTAAGTAATGTACTGTACTGTATTCTTTAGTTAGGATGTCTGCCTCAAGATCGGATAACCAGTTTCTAAAAATAAGGCCTGTAGGAAGTTTTGCAGTGTTATATTTTCTCAGCACATTTAACATTTATAGATTTTTCCTATAATTTTTTTAAACTTGTATACATGTGTCTGCCATGTGTTGGATATAATACTGAATATAAATAAAAAATAAATAATAAATAAAAAAAATTGAAGCATTGAAATCTTTTCCAAATTCTTCATTTTTAGAAATAATCTCATGAAGTAATTACAAGCCTAAAAAGAACTGTATTAACACTAAATGACTGACTGTTGTCTAAGAGCGACGTTTCCAAGACTGCTGTTACTCTGGACAGTCTTTGGAGAGGCGTAAGATGTGCAGTTGTGCCCCCTTGTGGTTGTATTTAGAAGCACAGGTCTTTCTCAGTTCTCCTACAGTCATATGCACCAGTTCGAACACCAGCTGTACAATGGGTGTTTATTGTTGATTTTCAAGGTATAAATAAGTTAACAAATCTTGTACAGAGAATTACAAAGAAAGCGAGGTACACATTTTAGTGCACAATTTCTGTGGAAAGGAAAATACAATATCAAATTTACCATATTATTGCACAGGCCACATTTTAAGTTTAATGTTCTTCCCCAGTATTATAAATTAAGTATCTCTGTTGAGTTTCTCTGTTGAAGATGTGCTTTAACTTATTTTTACCTTGATAATCAGCAAAACATGTCATTTGACCAGTGCACCCAAACTTTTGAACAGCACTGTGTATGTCTTTAATCATATCTTATCTTTAATATGCGAATGCATGACTAGCTCAAGGTTATTGTATTTATTAATTTAATCATTTATTTGTTTGATAATGTGTTTTGTATTGTTTTCTGGCTAGCATATTTTGGTAAATCCAAGTGCCGGTCTCTATCTATCTATCTCAGGTCGCAGAGGTGAATGGAGGTGGAGTCCCGGTCCCCAGTTTTGGATCCTACTACAGCCCCAGCCAATCACATGGTACTTCACTCCAAAAGTGCTAATAATGACTCATGCTAAGTTGTGTATAGATAATTAATGTCTGTTACGGGGTCAGTTAGTATTATGCTTGTTTGCTAACTTGTCCCATCCTGCTTTCAGTTCAATATCAATTATTTGCACAGTAATTTCTTTCTTTTATGGTAGACATTGTCACAAAGCTGCTTAATGATAATCATTCTTCCCTGAACTTAAAGCAGTGAATTCCTAGCTGGCCTGATGCTGGTTTAGCTTGTCACTCAGCATAGTCATACATCCGTATTTATACTCATCATCAAAAAAATAGTTGCACCCAGACGGAATCAACCGACAGGAATGAAACTTGGTGGGTAAGTTTGACTTTGTGAAACCAATGATTGAAGTTTCACGCTCAGTCGTGAATGTGACATAAGCAAGGACACGCCTTATCACTGTACCTGACTGACTATCTAAGGTCGTCCTGTTGTGTGTGCTTTCCATTTTGACTCGTGCTGTTGTGTTGGTGGCATCCTTTGCAAGTGAAGTATGCCTCAGAGATCAGTCGGAAGAGTTCGTAGGGGTCTCAGAAGCAGAATGGTCTTATCTACATATTGTGCACCATACCAGTTGTGTGGCTATTACCATAGCATGCTGTTGCCAGCAGTGGAAAGAAGGCGGCACGCACCGGCGTCATGAAGGATCTGGGAGACCTGCATGAACCACGGAGAGGGAGAACAGATGGATTGTCCAACATACGCAGAGTTACCCAGCAGCCACGATTGCGGACATTCAGTGAGCAGTGATGCCCTCCATGAGTCATCCTGTTAGTGGCAGCACCATTGGCAGACGGTTGCACGACGCAGGACTACATGCACACAGACCGTTATGATGACTGCCCTTAACACCACGTCAACGTTGTGACTGTGTGAGAATATTCAAGCTGCATGGGATGGATTATACCAGGACATCATTAGGAGCTTCCACAACTCTACAGCATGCCAAGATGTTGATAGCAAACATGCCGGCCCGACGCCATACTGAGGGACACTACTTCTGTATGTGTAGCTCAATAAATATTGTCCATATCAGTCTAAATTTATCATCATTTATTGTTCAATCCCACACTTCCTTCTGGGTGACAACTATTCTTCTGATGATGAGTGTATAGCGTAAATATAATATAACTCATACATTAAACGTTTCTTGCAGATGGATTATCTAATGGTGCGCCACGTTCTGTCACTCTGCCCCGCACTTCCACCACCAGAGAGGAGCGGCTTATCAAGTACTCTGGGATCGGCCCTGTGGATGAGACGGGCATGCCGATCGCATCCCGATCGGTGGGTATCTGGAGCACTGAGTACATTCACATGCTGCCCAGACTGCAGTCTGCACACGCCCCATATTTTAAGGCCTTAGCTCTACTGTGTAACTGCCAAAGCTGTTACTACAGATTAGTTTGTGTAGTACTTAAGCTAATGAGGTGATGTACTGTAGCCTTGGCACAATATACCTCTTAAATAAGCTGTGTGCTATGTAATAAACCTACATACTCGGGTTTATAGGCCAATTTAAAACTCATAAACGCTATAGCAGTGGATTTCTGTGCCCTCCTGGGCACCTCACATACTGTACGTGTTTGTGATTTCCCTGCTCTCACCTATAATTCAACTCTTAAGGTAGCTATCTACTCCTTTATGAGCAGAGTCAGCTGAAGAGGAAATGCCTTTATTCATACCTTTGTTGAAAATGACGTAAGTAGTAAAAGTAGCCCATGAGCAAAACACTAGCGGCTTAGAAGGGGAACGCTACCATATTGTCAGACATTCTATATAATTAAGTGGTTAAGATGTAAACAAAGCCATTCAGATAGGTTTGGTGTGAAACGCTCTGTTCTGAAAAAACTCGCTGATTTGGAATCGTTCACAGTGGTGGTGAGTGGAATCAGACGTCTGAAGAGTTTAATGCCTTCACAGAAAGTTATTACTTGGAGTGGTTATGCTGCCTGATGCCTGACACATTGTTTTATGGTAGTTTTGTGATAAAGTTTTGGTTATTAAAAGTTTTATATATGTGGTATATCAGGATATTCTCATCAGTTGGAACTGTTAAGTGTGAGCCTGTAGAGTCTTTAAGATCACCAACAACATTCATAAAGTTGCGTCTGTCTGAACTTTTGACTGGTAGTGTGTTGTACCACCTTCAGCTTCACAAATAAACCCTAAAAAGTCATGTGTAGCTTCGGAAGAGTTATTAACACTGCTATATTTGTGCTGCAGACATCTCAAGCCCTGGTTCCGTCCAATACCACGGTAAAGAAAACAGAGAGTCAGTTTCACTACAAATGCACCACTTCACATCAAACTACTCTGAATGACTGAATCAGAAATCTAGAAGAATTAGTGGAATTCTGTCCAGCGTGAGACCCGCTTCCCCAAGTCAGCCTACTAGGGCATATGATTTGGCCCCCTGGAAGGTTGCCCTAAATTCCCAACTCGCTCAAACAATGAGACTACAAACAATATTTTATTGTTCTATTCAGATTTGGCAGCATACTGGAGTCGGGAACATCTTTCCGAACGTCTTTCAGGGAACTCAAAGACAAAATGATTGTGCTTTATGTGTAATGAGTCTGTATTATGTAAAGTATTTAACTCATTAAATTCCCTGCCTTATCGTATACTAAGACTTTTTACTCAAAAGCTACATGGGAAAAAATATAGCGAATGTGTTATAAGAGTGAGGAATGGAAGCGGTCAACATTACCAAAGCACACATGCTCCAGATTAGTAATATTGACCAATAATCTGTAGAGGATTTGGTAACTTAGTTTGTCTTAGAAAACCAACAAAACGTGTCATTTGACCAGGGTCCTCAAACCTTTGCACTGTAACTTCCACCAAGCGCCTTATCCGTATTTCCCAAGGAGGTTCAGGCTTATATGTGCCTGCTCTATGCTGAGCTGGATTAGGATGATTGCAGTAGCTCTGTTATCTTGTTGTGAAGCTTGTTTTCTACCTCTGTGTTTCATTACCAGAGTGTGAACAAACCCAAGGACTGGTACAGGAGCATGTTCAAACAGATCCACAGGAGACCAGAGGGTACGTAAACACACACGTACATGCATGCGCGCAAACACACACACACACACACACACACACAAACACACACACACACACACACACGTTTCCAGTTATTATTGTTGTCTTACTATCTATTAGGTTTACATTAAGGAATCCCCCTCATGATTATCTACCTCACAGACACAGATCACTCTTCCAGTCTTCCACTGCAACGTAAGGGCACACTGCTAACGTTAGCATTAGCAAACCTATGCATATGTTGGTCTGTTTTTTAAACTAGATTTAAAAAGTCACAATATATGACTTTGCTTATAGAATAATAATACATTGGATCATAACCCATGTATCATGGGATGTGTCACATCACTAGGTTCTTGCCTATACACAGCCTTAGTGACTATGGGAACATCTGCTGATCTCTACGGGCTGTCAACAAGCTAATATTTACATAGTACTTTCAAATACTATCTAATTCTAAAATTCAGCTACACTTATTACACAGTAATCTATAACAAAAATGAACAAATTATGTAAATGAACGTGATGCTATATATAGAAGTATAATCAAAACATATGGAATTTAAGGGACAAAAGTTCCTCCCACCTTCCAGGGATCCTCTTTGAAGGGGCTTTTCCTAGTCTACCCAGAATGTACTTTTAAGATGCAAGAATATCAGACATATAAAAATGGAGGCTGAATAAAATATAAGATAGATAAAACAAATATATATATATATATATATATATATATATATATATACAATTGATAAGAAATTATATGTGCTCATAAAACTGTATCTTAATTAAAAGCTGAACAAAAAATATTATAAAAATACCCTTGCATGTCCAAAGGTATCCAGAAGTAAGGGTGCACTGGTAACGTTAGCATTAGCAAAAATATGCATATGTTGGTCTGTTTTCTATACTGTATATATAGATAGATAGATATAGATATTGTCTTTTGTCTTATTACATGGGGATTTAACACAAAAACACCCCTTCAAACAAGCAAATTCAACTACTTTGATGTGCACCCACTGTGAATCCAAATGTTCAATTCCGTTCAGACAGCTTGTATATTCTGGAGCAGCTACGCATAAGCCTAATGTTACAATGTCTAGTGCGGAGCGTGAGCTAGAGTGGTGTAAAGCACCCCAGCATTGGGCTGCGAAGCAGTGGATCTGCATTCTCTAGAGTGGTGGAGCTCCATCCAATACCTTTGGGATAGGTTGGAATTTGATCCAGAATACAGTCATCCAACACCATTCTGTACCTCACCTCACTAATGCTTGTGTGGCTGAATGCAATCAAATCCTCACAGCTACGTTCCAACATGTAGTGTAAAGTCAGAAGAGTAAAGACTGGTAGAGGCAGCAAAGGAGGACAAACACCCTGTTAATACGCTTGATTACAGAAGAAATGCTCTCTACAAACTTCTGAATGTATAGTCTACATAGCGTTGGTGAAAAGGTGATGCCTTTTTTCAACCTCCAGCCTTACAAAAACCTTCTCTCAGGAGAGAGGGAGGGAGATGGGGTTGCAAATGAGCTTAAGTACCTTGATGAAGGCCACAAAGGCAATGTGCAGAGGGCACATACATAAGAACATACAGCTATTAAATCGAAGTCCTGTGGTTCCCCCCAGGATAGACCCTCCAACCATGTTGTAGCTAGTCAGGCTACAGCTGGGGTTACAGTTCTTCTAACAGTTGGGGCACCAACACTAAAGTTCCTATAATTTGGGTTAGAACGTGCACTTGCTGGTAGAACTCCTCTTTGCAGATACCTTACAGAACATCTCCATGAGAGGGTTGGACTTGAGATGATGGAGAGTCCTGAAATGGTGTGAAGTCTAATCTGGAACTTGCTAACTCTCCATACTGTTTTCCCTTTTTCTCTTTTTCAGAGGAAGAAGTTGACTGGAAAGAAAGTAAGTAAACGTTCATCTTTTTAGCATGATTTTAGGTTTTAGTTTGCCGCCATTATTATGTCGAAGACGTTGATAAGCAGCTCAGATGTCCCCAGTAGCATATCGTCGCAGTCCAAAGATAAAAAATATCTCCAAAATGGCAACTTCACAGAAGAGGGCAAAAGCCTTGTTTAAATTTAATGTAAGCCGATAGAACCAGCAGTTTTCCAGAAGCACAAAAGTAAAAATCAACAAAAATGGAGATACATGTTTTTCATTGAACAGTGACGATATGTAGGTCCATATCACAACCCAACTGTATGTTTTCCATGAAAACTTGTTGTTTAAAGAGGCATCAAGGACATATACAGGCTTATCTCCATTCTTGTCGTTTTGTACTTTTTTACAGAGTTTGAAAATGCCAGCTGACTCTTACAGTGTGCTCAAATTTCATGATAAAGGAACCAATAGAAACCCTCTAAAATGACTTAAATTACAAAACTTCTATTTGCATTAACTTTCATTCAAAGTTAAGAACGTGTTTTTCCCCTCTCCTGTAAAATGACCATTTTGGAGATACAAGGTTTTGTTCTGAGAGCAGCAATATTAATACAGTATATTCACAACATGTACAGCCATATGCAAAAGTTTGTATATCCTGAATCAAATTTTGTTGGTCTTGTTGATTATCTAAGTAAAAAGTAACTTAACACATATTGTACATGTAACATACACTGTAAAAAAAACATGGGGGTTTTAATATAATAAAGTTAGTGTCCGGGCTGCCTTAATATTTGGAGTTATTAGACCTTAAAATAATAAGATTCTGGACATAAAACACAGATTCTTGTTCTGTTAACTTACTAATTCAATTAACTCAAACATTTTAAGGCAGCCCGAGCACTTTTCAAGGTAAAACAACTTTGTTTTTTTACAGTGTGAATATATTAAGATATAAAAATATATAAAACATATAAAACATCAAAGACAAAATGTGCCAAAACTCTTACACAGGCTACATTTTATGTTGTATTTAACAATACATAACAGCAAATAAGTAACACAGTAACCGTGTATTAAAATATGCAGAAGCGTGTCCTCTGTAGAGAGTGTGTCCACTTATTTTCACTCACAAAACATCATTTTACCAGGGGTGCCCAAACTTTTGACTGTATAAGGCTAGTTCGGACAATAGCATATGACTGATGGTGTGATCTGATGGTGATGTATGATGAAATGTCTCTGTGCAGGGAGGCTTTCTCCCAGTCCTCCTTTAGAGTCCAACCAGGAGCAAGGACAAAGGCCGGGAAAAGACCCCTTCACCCTCACCCAGCATGGAGCTCTACCTGACTGGTAAGAGAAACAGAGAGAGCAAGAGAGGGAGAGAAAGAACGAAAGAAAGATAAAAATAAAGAGAAGGAGATTGGACCTTTTGTCCGAACCTAATGGGATCCAATCCTACACCTCAGGTTTGGTCAGGTTCAAGTTTGTTCTAGCCCACCTCACACTGTCAGAACTGTAAACTGATAAAATAGTTTAGTGCAGCCAAAGCAATGTTTGCCAAGATCATTTGACAGGCTGCCAAAAAGTACAGTGTAACTGTATGGAGGTGTACATGTGGATTCAGTAGCAAAATCTTACTCAGTTTAAACGTTAAGCTTGTATAAATAACCTTTAACAGATACCACTACCAATGAACCAACACTAACGACTAGCAAATCTGAATTATCCAGCTTCAAATCTGTCCAGTTGGCGAAACTGATCATTGCATGTAGGTGAATTAGCACAGTTATGAGAGGTTTTAACAGTTGCTACAAAGAAAATGTCAGGATAGAAAAGATTAAGTATTAATTTGAAATTATTACATATCCTTAATATGATATTAGTTTGGGGGGATTTGGAGAAATGTGTAATTGCACACAATTTGTGGAGGTGTATTCCATGAGAACTGAAGATGTGTCTATTGGGGGATGTGGGTTAATTATTTCCTACTGTCATCATAAACTCATTGGACAAAAAATGAGTCACCTGTGGCTGAAACGTACCTAACAGTGTGTAATACCTCTACGAGCACTGATAACAGCTGTGATTGGATTTGGCATGTACTGGATAAGTTTCTGGATGTAGTCCACATCAATGTTCAGACACTCTTGCATCAAAGAAATGCGCACTTGGTTCAGATTTGGTGGATGCCTTCCCTGACACAACTCTGAGGTGAATTTCCTGTACACTGGGATTTTAGTCACTGCTGGTTGATACGTATGACCGTACGCTTCCATACACCTGCAGATTCAGCTACTTCCTTCACACTGTGGTCTTTGGCACGCCCAAATACAATCACTCCTTTTAGCCAATCATTAACATCTGCTTTGGAGCCATTTTCCACACATGGAACGAGACATTCACTGCACTGTAGCACCTCTTCTCAATCTATGGATCCCATCACTCACACCCCACAGATATTTATAGCCCCATCATCCTCATGTAGCACCATCTGCAGGAGCTTGAAGATACTACCACCTTAAACACACAAGGTGATAAAGTTGTTTTTGTCCGGTGCGCTTTATCAATATAATGTTGATTTTGAATTTGAGACCTAAAGAGTGAGCTGGACATGTTCTGAGCCTGTGTGGGGGATGTTTATATGGTTAAATAAGCGATATTTATATGTTTATATACTGATGCATGACACGGTCAACCTGATGCCTCAGACTGAATATCGCATGCGTTACAGGGTGACTCGTACATGCACCACATTCTAGCCTGTTTTCTTTCTTTTAGTGCAGCTTTAGGTATAATAACAAAATACTGTACAGGTCAGCTATGAAGCACATGGATAGCCCTTTTCCACCAATGTGGATCAAGTTCCGTTCTGGTTACCACACCTAATTTTAACCCTTTCGGCTCACAAGTTCAGAACCCCAAAAGTTCCAGCTGGAACCAAAGACTAGTAGGTTCTTCAGCATGAACCATGACGACATCCATGGGCGTGACAGTTATTGAGGAAAGAGAAGGCAACAATGGCGACACCTAGTGGTCTGTTGAGGAACCTTTACATCTTCTTATCTCCAGAAGTTGATCATTTGACATTTCTTGGTTTCAGTAAAAACTGGTGCAAACTCAGACCGGTTGCCTGAACAGCACCAAGGTTTCACGAAGCCCGAACAGAGTCAGTTTAAAAACCAGGGTTCTTTTTGTGAAAAAGACCTAACAGTGTAAAGGCACTAAAATCCTTAGCAGTGAGTAGGAATGAAGCTGCACTACACTAAGAAATATTGAGTTTATTCAGTCTTAAGACATTTCAGAAGGCAGACGTGGCTCTTGCAGTCGTGGTCTCTGTTTGAACTTGCTGTTGTGTTATTGTATAGGGTATGTAATGATGCCTTTATGGTGGAACCCAAACAGAAGCGTAAATACTGCCTCCTCCGCCTACTGATGAAGTAAAGGGTTGCGAAATACACACATAAACCACACTTGCAGGGACACAGCCGCCGGCCGTAACGAGGGGTGGATGGAGAGGGAAAAAAGGGAGGGAAGAAAAAAAAAGAGAGAGACAAAAAGACGACAGCAGGCAGGTTGGGATCTGTCGTTGCAGGCACTGACAATGAGAGTGTGATAAAGTGTCTGTGTGTGTGGGTTGTGTTTCAGGGCTGATCTGGAAGATGTATTGAAGATTCCAGAGCCGAAGAGCATTTTCGACTTTGAGCCGGGACTGGGAAGCACAGCGCAGGATTACAAGCTGGTGAGAAACATTCAGAATCAAGTCCTGTTTTAGTGTACACCATTTTCTGCTAGCACTTCATGGATTCATAATGCATTTTATAATACACAATCTGTTTAAGGTACTCTGTCCTACATACTACATACTTTCTTGTAGTGCAAACTGCTTGAAAGTTTGGAATCACTGTTTGAAATAATGTAAAAATACAATTATTTTGTTTGCTGATATATGTTTTTCTACTACGATGCTGCTATACTACAACTTAATGTTAAATAATTTGGGCATAAAATGTTTAGATGCATTATGTTGTAGCTGATACATAAAAAGCTGTATAACGTGAAGAATAAGGTTCTAATAAAATGAATGTCTAGAATGCCTTATATTATATGTATGTCTATCACATCTTGAGGCAGATAACATGATAAGAAATTGTTATGCATTCATAAAAAATGTACCACAAAGGGTTCCTTGCATGATGTCATTGATGAACTACTTTTGGGTGTTTTATTTTCGAGAACAATGTTTACAAATGTACAAATGTACAAGATCTACAGAAAAAAAATCTTCATTTGGCAAAATAACCTCTTCATTATATGGAGGTTCTTCAAACTCTCAAATCTCTTTTTCAGCCATGGTTCTTAAAGGTACAAAAACTGGCATTTTTATGGCGTCACTGAAAGAACCTTTTGTGGTCATTTTCATTTTTAAGAGTTTAAGAGTGTAATGTATAGTATAGTATAGTATAGTATAGTATTGTATAGTATAGTATACTTTAATACAGTATGTTATAGTATAGTATAATATAGTATACTATAGTTTAACAGAGTATTATATAGTTTAATAAAGTATAATACAGTGCAATGTGGTATTCTACTGTATATTGTAATGTAGTATACTGTAGTGTATTTATATCATTTAGTGTAATATGGTATAAACAGGCTGCGTATGTTCAATAGTTTCATATAGTACAGTTTAGTGTATTAAAGTACAATATAGGATTCTGTTCTGAAATGTAGTATACTGTAAGGCAATATCATGAAATATATTATTCTAAAGTCAAATATAGTACAATATAATATACAATAGTATATTCAAAGTTGTTCTTCTATGGCCCTTTATGGCATCTTTATTTTTATGTGTGTATAGTATAGTATAGTATAGTATAGTATAGTATAGGCTGATAGAGTATAATATAGTTTAACAGAGTATAATAAAGTATTCTACTGTATATTTCAATACAGTATACTATATTATATGTACTGCAGTATAGTATAAACCGGCCATGTATGTTCAATAGTGTTGTATAGTATAATTTAGTGTATTATAGTACAATATAGCATTCTATTGTAGTACACTGTAATGCAGTATAGTGTAATAGAGTATTCTATAGTTGAAGATAGTATAATAGAGCACAATATAATATACCATAGTGTATTAAACGTTGCTTGTCAATGGCCCTTTATGACACCTTTATTTTTATGTGTGTATAGTATAGTATAGTATAGTATAGTATAACAGAGTGCTGTATAGCATAGTATAGTGCAATATGCTAGGATACTGTAATGAGAAAATAAATATAAAACTAAATAAATTACTGAGTAAATAAAACCTATTCTTTATAAGTACACTATAGTATACTATAGTTCAATAAAAGTGGTTCTTCTCTGGCATGCTCCTTTTTAAGAGTGATAAAAAAACTGTTTATTATTCATAACATAGCAACACAGAAACACGTATGACAAATGCTTCCAAACATTTTGAATGGTTCTGTACTTGTACTTAAGTTCTGCGTATGATTGATGTCTGCTGCATGCTTCTATAAACCCGTCATGTGCATCCGCTCTGAGAGAACTCACGGGCTCACTAGCAGCATGTTGAGAGATTTTTCTTAGTCATTAATCATAGCGCTCACACAAGCTCACCAAAAGCTCACCGTTCTATGTCCAGATTGCTCCAGCCTGTATGTTTATGTAAGTGATAAACGTTTGTCAAAAAGGGGCTTAAATCAGTTTCAGTGGTTTTATAGGGCCTGCATTATGTACAACATCAGTTCTCTTACTTTTTAGATGAAAGACTTCAATGTACTGATTAAACACTGTTAATGTTTCTGAACATACTATTCACTCTGCTGTCTGTTCAGACCATATATGGAACCTAAGCTGCAGCAGCACCAAGGTTGGTCTTGGTTGTAATGTCAACCATGAACATATTTGCATATGGCCAGCCTATAGCAATTTAGCTCCGCCTATTCACACTGAAGCGACGTGGGGTGTTGTTCCTGCAGACAGTTTGTTGCAGAGATATGGGCAAGACAGATTCACATTAACAACAGGTGGATCATTGCAGCCTTCTGAAAGATCAGGACATCCAAAATGAGTTGCTAGTGTTTACTTTTTCCAACATCCTTCCAACATCTGTGCCTGAACTTAAGAAGGAAGTTTAATTTTTTTGAGTTTCTACATAATTCATGCCTGAGTGGTTTAATGTGAAATGACTAATTGTAGACAAACTTACAGACTTACAGATTTCTGGATAGGAAAAAAGCCAATTAGTCAGGCATGAGGCAGCGTAACTGCAGTGGTGTACAGTAACTCGGTAAGTGTAATGTGTTAGTGTACTGTAAGTAACGTGTTGGTGTACAGTAACTCAGTAAGTGTAATGTGTTAGTGTACTGTAAGTAGCGTGTTGGTGTACAGTAACTCGGTAAGTGTAGTGTGTTAGTGTACTGTAAGTAGTGTGTTTGTGTACAGTAACTCGGTAAGTGTAATGTGTTAGTGTACTGTAAGCAGTGTGTTGGTGTACAGTAACCCGGTAAGTGTAATGTGTTAGTGTACTGTAAGTAGTGTGTTGGTGTACAGTAACTCAGTAAGTGTAACGCGTTATTGTACTGTAAGTAGTGTGTTGGTGTACAGTAACTCAGTAAGTGTAATGTGTTAGTGTACTGTAAGTAGTGTGTTGGTGTACAGTAACCCGGTAAGTGTAATGCGTTAGTGTACTGTAAGTACTGTGTTGGTGTACAGTAACTCTGTAAGTGTAATGTGTTAGTGTACAGTAACTCAGTAAGTGTAATGTGTTAGTGTGCTGTAAGCAGTGTGTTGGTGTACAGTAACTCAGTAAGTGTAATGTGTTAGTGTACTGTAAGTAGTGTGTTGGTGTACAGTAACTCAGTAAGTGTAATGCGTTAGCATACTGTAAGTACTGTGTTGGTGTACAGTAACTCGGTAAGTGTAACATGTTAATGTACTGTAAGTAGTGTGTTGGTGTACAGCAACTCAGTAAGTGTAATGCGTTAGTGTACTGTAAGTAGTGTGTTGGTGTACGGTAACTCAGTAAGTGTAATGTGTTAGTGTACTGTAAGTAGTGTGTTGGTGTACAGTAACCTGGTAAGTGTAATGTGTTAGTATACTGTAAGTAGTGTGTTGGTGTACAGTAACTCAGTAAGTGTAATGTGTTAGTGTACTGTAAGTAGTGTGTTGGTGTACAGTAACTCAGTAAGTGTAATGTGTTAGTGTACTGTAAGTAGTGTGTTGGTGTACAGTAGTAACTCAGTAAGTGTAATGTGTTAGTGGTCTGTAAGTAGTGTGTTGGTGAAGCGAGTCCGCCAATCAGGGGACAGTGGTCACTTTGTTTTGAGCTTGTTTTGACCTGTTGGTACAGAGCTTGGTTCTAGCTAATGGAAACTGTTCTCCTTCAGTGTTCTGTGCTTATGATGATTTGAATAGACATCAGTGTCAGACTAATTAATGACCTTCTATTAAAGACTGGTGGACTGAGAGACACTAGAGTCTCTTCACCTAAACTGAGCTGATTAAGAGTCTTGTTCCAGAAATGATAACAGGACATTAGAGCCATAATAAATCATGCAGCACAATAGCATCTATTCTTGTTTGAAGGTGCTGCTGTTACCTTCAAATGTACTTAAGTACATTTGAAGGTAAATACTTTAGTACCTTTACTCCAGTGGAGGACTAAATGGAGGAACTTCTACTTTTACTGGAGGAGTATTTTACCTTGGGAATCTCTACTGTAACTCAACTACATGGTTTGAGTACTTCGTCCACCACTGCATAACAGTTTCATGCAATCTGTGATTGAGTTTATAGAGGCAGACATCTCATATCTCCATCACTGTGAGCATTTTTGACTCTTTAATTTCTCTACAACGGACCATTTTACATTCAACCAATCAGAATGACTTTGCTTACATCTCAACCACATATGCACACTGAAATTATGGAAAATCAGGGGAAATCCATATTTGACCATTTGATCTGTGCATTATAGCCCCAACTGCTCTTTGAATGAGGCAAGCAAATTACAGACTGGCCAATCAGAACAAAGGTCATTTACATATATTAGACTTGAAAGCATGCATAGTAACACAAACAGCCTGCTCAAAGAGATTGAACAATAAACAAGTTGAACAATAGTCATACAGAAATTATAGTAATGTAGTTTTTGGTAGATAAAAGTGATGTAAGTGAAATAGAACACACTGAAAAACATGAGCTCAACATGCACTCAACTTTGAATAGTCAGGTTTGTGTTGCTTCAGGCTGTCGCATTGGTTGGGTCAGTCTGCTTTATTTTGTTACTGCCTGTGGCTTTTTAGTGAGTGGGTCCAGGAGAAATAGAGAGAGACAGAGGGAGATGGAGTGGATCTGTAAATACCTCAGTGCTGAGGCCGTGCTGACTGCCCACGCTTTACTGGTGCAGGTTCATAAGTGTGGTCATTTGTCTTGAGGCACACCTTTGCAGGTTCTTTCCAAATGATTTCATCATTGCATATGTAACAAGAATAGATGCTATTGTAGCCTTGACTTTAGAGCCTTGGTTGAAACAGTGAGGGGAGTTTTTAGACATGTCTAGACTGTCCTCTGTGAGGAATCTTGTGATAACCCAGTTGCCAAATCAGTAACAGAAAGATAACAGCATTACGAGAACCTATCGGGTGAAGTATTAGCCAATACAGAGAATGCAGGTATCGGTCTGAGAAACATGGTGTGCAATAACTTGTTATAAGTCATGTGCCTCGCAGGTTTCAGGTTAATCCAGTCTGATTTATGAAGTGGCTGAAACATCTTTCATCTTTCCAGAAATGCAAGATGCCATATAAAACAAGCCAGAGGAGAAAAGCGGCAGGAAATTAAGTGTTATAGAGCTGCACAGTGAATTGATAGTTTAATACACTTTTCATTCTGCAATGTACCCAGTACTTCCAATGCTTAATTCATTCATTCATCTAAGCCGCTTATCTGTTTGGGTCAGGGGGTCCTGGAGCCAATGCCAAGGCAGGAAACACCCTGGACAGACCACCAGTCCATTGCAGTGCAGGCACATAGACCTACATAATCACTCTCACACCTAGGGGCAATTTAGGGTCTGGCAGGAAACCCACCTAGACACAGGGAGAACATGCTGACTGCACACAGAAAGGATTGCAGACACTCCAGATGGGAATCAAACCCAGGCCCTTTTTGCTGTGAGGCAACAGCGCTACTACTCACCACCACAGACTGACGTTGTATTGTGCCTGCAGTATTAAAGACGGTCTGAACAGTCTGAGATGGGGGAAATTGTATTGTGCTCATGATAAATGCTCTTATTGTGATAAACAGTATGGTAATGCATATCGTCACTACTTAAGGAGCTCTGACCAACTGCATGTTTCATTACCAAGACAGCGTAATCAGTCCAGTACAATATAGTGTAATAGAGTATTCTATAGTTGTAATAGTCAATAGTATAATGTAATAGTATAATGTAGCACCATATAATATACAGTAGTGTATTAAACATTGTTCATCAATGGCCCTTTATGACACCTTTATTTGTTTGTGTGTATAGTATATTATAGTTTAGTATAGTATAGTATAGTATAGTATAGTATAGTATAATAGAGTGCTGTATAGTATAGTATAGTACAATATGGTATTGTACAGTTTAATATAGGACATGATTAAATGTAATCATAATACATTTATGGATAAGGACTAAATATAATTAAACTGTAATGAGAAAATAAAATAATATAAACTTATTCTTTTAAAGTACACTATAGTATACTATAGTTCAATAAAAGTGGTTCTTCTCTGACATGCTCCTTTTTAAGAGAGTGTAATCAGTCCAGTTAAACTGGACTAATGAAATTCATTGAAGGCAGTTTTTTCCACTTATGGCTTGGCTAGTGCGCTGCAGCTGTGTGTCAAAGTATCGCATAAACGTCTTTATGTGATATGATATTGTTTTGCAACGTGGTATTGAATGATTGGTATTGGGCATCATTATACTACACTTTGCACTGGCATCAAAGTCAAAATTACAACCCTGTGTAATAGTACTCCAAGTTTTGCCAGGATGATTAACCCTTAGAACAGTGGTTCCCAACACAGCTTGGTGTTTTCCCGCCAAAACACACCTACTTCAACTCAGGAGGGGCTGGTTAATTAGTGGATTAGTTGGATTAGGTGTGTTCGAAAAAGGCGGGAGCAGGATTGGGAACCACTTACTGTCCTTTACTGTAATTCTATTAGTATTAAATTTAATAATTTCAATCATTTACAAAAAACAAGACTTTATAATAACTAGTCATCCAATTCAGATCCTCTTCTCCTTACAAACACATATGGTATCTACTGAAAGCCATAATCTGTCAGATTTCCCCTCTTGCTTTAGTGACCTGGTGCTTACCAGTAAATCTGCTGGACTGATGATTATATTAGACATATAATACAACCATAGAACATCAGAGGCTCAGTATGAGCAGGAGTGTAATACAGGGGTTGGCAGCTGTGAAGTTAAATACCAAAGACTGATGTATGGGGAGTGATCGAATGATAGACTACAGTAAGTGCTGTTGCATTTTCTTTTCTTTTCTTTCAGCTTTATGAAATCTGTTATTATCTGCATGAGCTCATGCTAAGATAAGCTATTTGATAGAATATGGCTGTTTTCGAAATGCCACACCACATACTACTTGCATACTAAATCTGCCTAAAAGTAGAATGTAGTATGTAGTGTGCAGTATGTGACCAAACTGAAGCTCTGTAGCGCACTGAAGAGACGTGGATGGTGTTCTATTCCAGTCAGAGTTTCTAATATACAGGAGGAGTTATCTTCATGGTGTACTGCATCCAATCATGCACCACGGCCTCACCAGCTCTCAGCCTGCTTCAGCCAAGGTAGCTAACAGCTAGGCTAAACATATTACAGGTGAACTGAGCAGCATTAGCAGCATAACAACAGTTCTGAGGTAAATGTGAGGTAACTGGTCATGTGACTGTACTAGTATACTACACTGTAGGTCAGAACTTGTTACTGTACTGTGTACTACACACAGGGGGCATATACAGTATACAGTACATACTACTGTAGGATGCAGTGTGCAGTATAGTAGTGTGCCATTTCGAATACAGCCTCTTTCTACCTTGTTGTTGTTGCAGGAAAGACATGCATCTTTGTATGCAAATTTTTTTAACTTTATTATTTTTGCTTTATTTATTTATTTATTTTTTTTAAGTTCAATATGAATAATGAACTGGTACCATTTATCTGTCTATTTTTCACAAGAGAGTAAAAATGTGTAAACCAAATATGACACGTTCAGCAATTCAACAACAAATTCTGAGATGCTATATATTCAAAATTTCACAAGTGATTGTTATAGTTTGGCCATTGGTGTTCCACTGACTGTGGGAATCCTGTTCTTTTCTATGAACCTTAGATCATAAGCTGGTTTAAACCTCCTTCCCTCATCTTCATTATCCCAGCTCTTCGCATGAATTGTCTTCACATCATTCCTATTTCTGTTTCACTCTGAACGCTGGCACGTGGTCAGGAATGTAACTGTCCGCTAAACTGTCCTTGCCGCTTCAGGTTGCTGGAGTTGCCTGCTGACTGGTAAATGCAACTGAACTGAGTTTCCAGTTTAAGGAGTTGGCAGGTTCACCTTTTCATACAGAGCAATGCACACTTCTTTTTGAAGGGTTTTAGGAAATGGTTAGCTAATGAATCTTGAACCCATTAAACAGCCTGCTTCTGAACAGCCTTGTGGTTGGCAAAAGATAATTACTTCATTTGTTTAATTGCTCAAGCCAGACGCTCATTTTAGAATGTGAAAAAACGAGTTTACTCAATTTGCCCCGTCCCGCCGATTAGCCAGGACATGTTTGGGCTCTGAACTTTGCTTCTTTCTTTTGAACTGGAGATCCAAGGCTGACAAACAAGTAATACAATCGGAGAAACGCCAGAGTACTAAAGCCTAGGGGTTTCGCCCAGGGCTGCAGGAATAACTGCTATATTGAATGATTGCTGATGGCATATTTGGCCTGAAAACTGGCAGATAGCTATACCCAGACAATCAATCATTCCATCTCTGAAAGAAGAAGATTTGTGTCTTGGTTGATTGACTAATGGAAAGCGGGGAAGCATTTACGGCTCTACATAACAAGTGACATATGCAGCTGCTTAGGCCCCTGCGGGCATCAGGGGTCCCCATTAACAACTTGTGAACTGTAAGTCTATAAGCTAAACTGTAATTTATTAGAACCCCAAATGAGTGTCCAATCACTGGCAATATTCATTTGCATATAATTTAGACAGCTGGAAGTAGTCGATGTTATTAGAAGGCCTCTAATTTTACAATGCATCAATGGGGGCCCCCAGAAAACCCCCTGCTTAGAGGAGTCCTAGGGAACGGCTAGCATCCCAGAGAGGAGTCTGAGAAACACATAGTAGGCCAAACCCACACTTGTTCCCAGAGGTTAAACTTGCTTATGTGGTTTCTAACACAAAAGTGTGTAGCTTAAAACAAAGCAGCCGCCATGGGAATTATAGCTGTACGTTTGGTAAGATGGACATTGTGTAAATGTAGCCAATGAGCACTTTGATGCTAATCAGTGAGGTGTTAGCATGTTAGCTACATTAACATCGTAGCCCCCATACAAAGACTTAAGACACCAAACATGTCTTCACTTATTATTCCCCTTGTTTCAGATGTAAACACAGTTCTCCGGGGTCTTAATGAAATGTCTTAGATCTTCTTTGGTCAAAATACCACATGGATAAAGCAGGACAGCTCCGTTCCCGCCCTGTCTAATCAGCCCTGTTAAGAACGGCCGGTTTGAGGGTCCGTTCCTGTAAATGACAATGAGCCGCTAATTACCACGAGCCTAGGCGTGCTAATCCAAACACAGCTACACTGTGACGTCTTATTGTTTCGGTGCCCAGAACATTGAAATCTAATCCCCCGTGCAGTTCTAATAATGTTGCCTAGAACCTCCTAGAATCCTTCATAAGTTTCTTCATTATTTCTGGCTGGAACTCAGAAGTTTCCAGGAGGTAGTCACAATACCACATAACAGCAATACTTAATGGTGAGGTTGTGACAACATTGCGACAACATGAACTGCACCACATTTGGACACTGTTGTAGCAACGTTGTAAGACATTGTAAAAATATTGTGAGCTTGCTGTCCATGGAGTTCATCCTATAGACGCTCAACTAACAGATTAATAGGAGGAACATTATTGTGGATCCTCCAGCAAGCAAGGCCAAAAGCTTAGCTGTTAACATTAACTAGCATTAAGCCGCCATGTTGAATTTGCCTGTATTTCCCTCATCTGTAATTTTGCCATGGACATTTGGTACTGACCTCTCTGGGAAGGCAGCAGTGAGACACACAAGGGTGAAGCCAGCTTCCTATTCGCCAGCTTCTTGTTCCTATTTTCCCGTTCCACCTTAAACCGTGCAGTACTTATTGTTATGTAATGGTTGAGGTACCAGCATTTTTATGGTGGAACGGGACAATCGGAACAAGAGGCTCAACAGGTAGCCTGAGCCACCGACATAGCTGCTGCGACGTTGAAGGTGGAACAGAAAAATTGGAACGAGAACTTCTACAGGCAGCCTGATCCACTAACATTACTGCTACACCATTTAAGGTGGAATAGGAAAATTTGAATAAGAAGCCAGACAAGTAGTCTGAGGTGACAGTATAACTGCTACAGCATTTAAGGTGGAATGGGAAAATTAGAACAAGTAACTATATAGGCAGCCTGAGGCATCAGCAATACTGCTACACCATTTAAGGTGGGACAGGAAAATTCAAATAAGAATTTCTACAGGCAGCCTGAGGCACCAGCATAACTGCCACAACATTTAAGGTGGAATAGGAAAATTTGAATAAGCCAGACAAGTAGCCTGAGACATCAGCATAACTGCTACAGCATTTAAGGTGGAAAGGAAGAATTTGAATAAGAAGCCAGACAAATAGCCTGAGGTGACAGCTTAACTACTTCAGCATTTAAGGTGGAATGGGAAAATTCAAACAAGAAGCAGAGGGGGTGGTGGGGAGGAGGGTTATTGTAATGAGTCCCCCAGTTTATGTAACAGGGGGAGCTGAATCCGAATGGCATGTTGAATCCCATGTTTTCTGATCTTGGCAGCCCAGAAGAACCGACCAGGTCATCTTACTTCACAGTTTGTGGGTTGGTAAGCGCTCCAGATACACAAATGTATGTGCACCAGCCCTAAAAAAGTGAGTTTTTGATAATACGTCCTCTTTAAAGAGGAAATTGTGACTGTTGTCACAGTTTGCTAGTTTATCTAGGCCAGTTCAGGTTGCATTCCAGGAGAGGGAAGAAGTGGATTCATTGTTCTTTCCCTCCCTCTGCGGGGCTGCACCAAGCTGAGCGGTCTTGTGATAGCGATTAGGCCCGTTATCCAAGTTATCCGTCTGTCTGATTCAAAAGCGCTTCACAATTTCACAGCTCGACCATTAGACGCAAACCTTGAATCTTCCTCCCTGTGAGTTGGACTAACACTGAGACGCCTTTTTAAGATGAAATCATCTGTATGAGCTGATTTGATTGCAAGGATGACTGCAAAGCAGCTGCCCTGGCACTGAGCAGCTCTCTTCCTGCCAAGGTATTTGAAAGACAGCCAGGAGAAGGGAAAGTGAAGTCTGAGCTCTGGCTTTTTTTGAGGCTTTTAAAGAAGCGATGTGCTACACGATCCTATCAGTCCGTGCCTTGTTTGAGTGTAATGATGTTGCCCTTTAAAGACTGATTACGGTGTGTTCTTTGGGCTTTGCTGCAAGTGGAGGAACAGACGGAGCCAATCAGATAAACTCCATTTCAGGAGACTCTTCTGATCTCATCTTTTTGGAGTGCAAGTGAGATCACTGGGAACAGCATGACATTGAGAAGTGGGTTCATGATTTCTGGGTTTGACTTTTATCCCATCTTTTAGAATATGCTTATCGTTCAGGCTTTGCTGTATCCATTTGCAAGTCCGATGCAAGTAATGTTAGCAACAAGCTAGCCAACTAACGTTATTGATGTTGCCATTAATGCATTTACCTCATCAATACAGCAAACTTTATGGTTTAGTGTTAAAGATTTGTTTGTTGGCTGATCTAATGCAAATCTCATTTAGGACTAGAGAGCCATCTTGATATGACATTGCATGCTGACCTTGGAGTTGAGAACACCTTCCTAACTTGCTAAACAGAAATTCCCAGTTGAGGGGGCGTGATTTTTAGTTTTTCCAAGGTTGAGTTACAAGCATCAGTCGATGCAGCATTAGCTTCCATTACATGTTAGTTTCATAACTGGACAGGTCAGTGATTTTGGGGCTGATACTGATTGCCTTTTCTATGATGGGCCAATGATGAGTTGACACCCGATCGAGGGGACGGCTGAACTGTTATGCTGTGTTCACATATTTATATTGAAAAGACTTGATTTTATGAGGCCGAGAGCGGCATGTAGCCACACAAATGTTGGCGTAGTGACAGCGTTACCAACAAAAATAGAGGTTCGCCAGAGGTGAGCTTTATCAGTGTAGTGGCAGATGGCAGAAGTTTGGAAAATTCACTAATGTACTTTTGATGGAACGTTCCCCTCAATGCTGTGGCCTGCGGATTGCTGCCACTTAGGTTATCAGAACTTTTTGTTGTGGCTCCTTTGAGAACCGTGGAATATCTGGTTTGGTGTCATCCATCTACTACAAACATGTGGACACAGCGTCAGTCATCTTTGCTAGTCCTGTTGTCTTCTGATGCTCACTGTACTGGGCTAAGTACCTTCATGTGTTGTATCAGGTTAGTGGTCTTCCTTTGTGAGGTATGTTACTTTTATGGATTTTATTTGAAGTGTCTTAGATTAGATTAGATTAGATTAGATTAGATTAGATTAGATTAGATTAGATTAGATTAGATTAGACAAGATTAGAAGTTAGGAATTAGGAATTTGTCTTCCACATGTTTAACCCATCCATGCAATGAAACACCCACATACACACTAGTGAACACACACCCACTAGGGGGCAGTGAGCACACTTACCCAGAGCGGTGGGCAGCCCCATCCATGAAGCATGGAGATCAGTTGAGGGTTATGTGCCTTGCTCAAGGGCACTTCAGTCATGTCTTGTTGGTTCAGGGAATCGAACAGGCAACCTTCCAGCCATAAGGCTCAGACTGACTGAACTGCCAGACTGACAACATGTTTTCTATCAGCAGTCTTATAGTCAAAGGTCAAAAGATCTGTATTTCCACCAGTATATCCTCCTGCTTAGGCTCCCCAAAGGTTAGACTCCCAGTGTAAGGCTAGCATCCCGGAGTGGAGTTACATGGATTCTAGATTACTGCTTTGACTGCCAGATGCTAACATGCACCTTACTTTTACCTTGGCTTTTTCTCATTTTAAGGTACCCGCTGTTTCCTTGTGACGCTGATACGTGATATTTTGCAGTCTAACTCTGCTTTTATTTTTGTTTTCAGTCACCAAGACAACCGCCTCTCCACCGCCCTGCTGAGAAACCTCGCTCCCCCTCCATAGAGGTAAGCTCCCACTCTTTGCAGAGTTCTGTGCAAGCTCAGTAGCGAGTACAAGCTGGGAAATGTGCATTACTTGAGCCAAACCTTGCACATACTTCTACCGGTGGTTTCAGATGTAGATGTCTCCCCGTTCAGAGACAGAAGAGCCTGGTCTTGCTTGAGTGGAAATAACTGCCTGGGGGCATTGCCAACATGGCCGTTGAGCAGACAAACTTTGCTATACGTGCTTTGGCCAAAATCATCACACCCTTGCCTGAGGCCATGTTGGCTAGTTAACTAATCTCAGATAGACTTGCCTATGTGGTTTCTGACTCTGTTTGACAATGTTATCTATAAATACACCAGACGAAAGTACATGAAAACAGCAGTAGCAGCCATCTTTAAGCCCATCTGTACTTTACTAATTTACTGACAACATGTCTTGGTTGAACACCTGCATTTGGGTTTAGGGGTAAATTGTGTAAACTAGCTTTTTTGGTCAAGCACACACTTTTAATGGGAACACTTTCTATGAATCAAGTATCCATAATGCATTGTAAGTGCGGTATTAATTCATAATGTTTTATAATACTTGATTTAAGCCATTGTGACTATACATAAATGTTCATAATCACACACAGAAAACGTTAGAACACCACAATTTAAAGCTTCATAGCACAAAGGGACGTCATTCTGGTATTCTTCTGTGTAGGCATTCTTATTTAAGACTAATCTTACTTTGTTAAGACTTATAGTTCCTTATAAGGTGTTATGTGTGTTTATTAACATGGACTAATTCTTGAAGCTAGGCAGTAACAACCCTTTACCTAAAGTCAGTAAAGAGAGCTTATAAGTGTTCATTAGATGCTATGTGCACTTATAACATCATTTTCAATTCGAAGATACTGAGGAACATTAAGGAGTGTGCGGGTTAGAGTGAAGGCATCACTGTGGGTCTTTATAGAGCATTATGAATGGACACAGCATTTGTTATTAAGCTTTATGATTCTGGTCTCACCAATAATGTTGAGAACAATGAAAAATACGTATATCGTAATGCATTATGTCACTTTATGATATGAAGCTTTGTACTGGGGTTATATATTATATATATATATATATATATATATATATATATATATGTACAGGAATAAAGGTTTATGTCATGCATTATAAAGCATTATGAACGCTTTATAGATCTTCATGAATGTACTTATAATGCACTGTGGGTGCCTGGTTCATAGAAAGTGTTTAAATAAAAACAAGCTGGGTTGTAGAAGTGTTTGTTGCAGTGAAAGAGTGTATTGCATGTGTTCAGTTTCTGATTTGTTTCCATGTTCGCTGACTCACGGTGACCCATCACGCCCCCGCTTGTGGTGCTTCTTTCCAGGCCGCATTGGAGTCGGAGCTGAACCGTTTCGAGGCAGAACTGGAGTCGGACATCCGTGGCATTGAGAGGAAGATTTCCCTGAAGCAGCAGCAGCGGCGAGGCAGGGGTGAGGTACTGACCCCCTCCCTTTTCCAACACACTCCAACAGTCTCTCTGCTCACAACAGTCTCTCTGCTCACAACACTCTCTCTGCTCACAACAGTCTCTCTGCTCACAACAGTCTCTCTGCTTACACTGCCTTTTTCTGCAGTTTCTTTTTGCATCTTTTCATCCTTTGTGCTCTAGGCATGCCAATCACAAAAGACAATATCATACAATATATTATTATATTATTCAATACAATATCATCATGATGCTTAAGTCACAAAACTATTACTGCAATATGAAAACTATTGCAATTTGATTGAATACTGCGCTAAAACAGTTAGTCGTATACTGTGATGTATTACCTGATTTGTTCCCAAAGAAAGCATTTGTTTTATTTAATGAGATAAAGTTTGTCTGTTCATCTGTTCATCGCCAAATCGGATTGATCCACATTGTCATAAAAACATAACCTAAAAAACATACATTTCTATAATAAAATATTTATTGATTTGGCATCTGTGTGTTGGGCCATATAGTGCCACACAAAATATTATGTATGCTGTATTGATTTTTCCCCCACCCCTATTAAGTTCTAATGGGCCATATTCAAGTTTATGCCTCATTTCTCCACTTTCTTAACTGCAAAACTTACATATTAGTTTCATAGTAGTTACCAAATAATTAGGGCAGGGCGACGACCAAACATCTTTTTACAGTATGCTACTGTATATCTATATTTATAGATTCTCTTCTTGTTCAGATTCCAAATCACACCTTTTTAAAATAAAAAATTAAAAACTGAAAATAATTTGTTAGCTAACTCTGTAAACTCCTTTACTGGTTTGTGCTGTTGTGAGTGAATGGCTAGACTTTTTCTTCCATTACCACGAAATGTACTGAAATAGAAATTGTTTAAGTTGAAGTCTTTTTTGGCCAATATTGCATGGTGGGAACAGTACGACAATTGTTAAAACAGTTTTTGGTAAGCTTTGTGTTGGATGAGTGGCGCGTGATGGAAGATGCCTCTTTCAAGCAGTGTCATGTTGGATGCTGATGAGGACATGCTATTTTCCAGGCAAGACATTTTCTACTTAGTGGTTGATGTGGCAACATGTCGTGAGAAATATCTGTCAGAGAAATAGATTTATTGAGCTAACAGCTAGAGTATAGAGTAGAGCATAATTAACAAGGCACTGGGGTCACATTTAGGCGCTCGTATTTCAGAGTATCAAATTATGACTTATTGTGATGTCATTATCAGTGACATTGTCTTTGACGTTCCCCATGTTCCTTGGATGAAGTGTAATGAATATTCAAATACTGGTTTCAGTATTCAGTATAGCACCTCAAATGGTTAACTCGAGTGCCCATGTAGATCCTAGTACTTGTTAGGGCTGAACGATATGAACAATTTGTGACTGATGCAGAAGGTAAGGATGTAAATATTATATTATATTAAATATAAATTAATAATATTGGCTGATATTGAAATCATATTTTTCAGTGGTATGTAGAACCATTTTCAAAGAGGTTCTGTACAAAGCCATGTATAACACACTCTCCACTGAGCTGTAGGATCGCTGTGCCATACGAACCACCATTTAAGCATACAGATAGATTTTGAGACTTCATGGATCTATATAGAACCACTGTCTTCACTAAAGAACCCTTAAAGAACCACCTGGGAGACCTGCAAACTCAATATGACCTTAGACCATAACTTCCTACAAAGACAATCCAGTATTATTAGATGACTCAGTGTGGGAGGAAGAGGGGGTAGAACAAGTCACGAAGAGAGAGAAAGAAAGAGAGGACCTTTCTGTTGGATACTGAGGACAAAGAAAGAACAGATAGAGAGAGAGGGAGTTACATTAGAGAAGAGATAATTTGCTCTCAACTGTAATAATGTCGTGTTGCGCTTCTATATTTGGACTGAAAGTCCAGTCTTTAATTCAGCTCTTGGAAACTCTGACCGATTCCCGTTCCAAGACTCAAGCAGTCTAGACTGTAAAGGTCTCCTCTTGCACCATGCAGTTCATCAAGAGACTCAAAAAGTGTCTTGTTTTGGCCAGCGTCCTTTACTTCCTGCTTCGTCAGCAGCAAAGCTCACAGAACGTTTTCCCTGACGACAGGCAGCTGTGCACGTTGACCCTTTGGTGTCCCTTCCCACAGTGAACCACCTCAGATATTACTACATGGCCAAGACTAAGAGCAGTAGGCCACCGAAACGCTCGCGTGACTCAGACACTGTTTATTCTACATTGTTTCATCACGTCTGCGTATCTGTGCTGCTTCTTTCAGTGAAGAACTTTCTGTGGAGGCTGTTGCTGATTCAGTGCCTGCTCCACCCTTAAATGTTTAGCAGAATGCTACACCCTAAAACACGTATGTGCGTGGGTGTCTACTTTTAGAGACAGTTAGCCTTATATTTATAGTCTCCAAACTGTATGGATTCATTGAAACAAGTATAGAACATTTCTGCCACTATCTTCACTAAACCACCCATGGCTGAACCGCATGGGCACGCCCCCTGCGCTCCTATGGCACTATAGGCAGTGGCAGACACAACAATACCTTTTTTTATTTTAATTTTGATGTTAATTGTATATATGTATAATATATATATATATATATATATTTATATTTTTTATATATAATAAAATTATATATTATATTACTTGCACAGGCCAATATGTTAAATTCACCAAATTAACAGTAACTGTGTATAAAAGTTTACATTTTATATACTATATAATATTAATATATAAATCTAATATAATATATAATTATATATAAAGATAAAATATGTATGTATATATTTTATTTTATTATATTATGTGTAGTACAATATACAGTACCTTATATATTGTAATACATTATATACATATGAGATGTCATATGTGATATGATTCATTTGCATAGTGCAAACGTGCATGTTTTTACTTTTAATTATTACCATTAATGGGGGAACTTTTTAAAAACCCTTAAGCAAACAATCAAATCATCATAGTAAACAAGTCTTAAAGTGAGAGTGTGGTGAAAAAGTCAATCAACCAAGACACATTGGTGGTTGGCTTCTGTAGTTTTGCACTGAAGGTAACAAATAATGGAAGCATTTAGTCCTTAAAAACAACAGTAGTATCATCTAATGTGAGTTCTTGCAGTTTGTCTTCACTTTTATCTATTTTTTGTCTATTGTCTGTGTATGACTTGTTAGCTACCTTCAGTGCAAGTTCCAAATGTCGGCACCAAGTGTCTCTGATTATTGGCTTTATTTGATGTAAGCTGAAAAAAAGGTCAATCTGACGACGGCTTGAAGCCTCTGCGTAGCTATCGTTTTGAATAGCAGTTTGTTTTCAATCTTCTTAGATTCTCTGAATGTTCTCCGCAAGCTCGGACACATTACTCCACATTCCTAATGCATTCGCCAGCCTCTCTTACCTAGAGGTTTACCTTGCTGGTGTTTGTTGACAGATTAGCAAGTCCTAATTTACAGATTTAGACAATGATAGTCGGCTCTGCTTCATTTGCTCTACATTACACCCTTGCCTTGTAAAGCAAATTAAACCTGTGGTTTTGTAGGACCCAGGGGACCAGTGCAGCTCTTTGGGCGGGCGTTAGCACCACCGCCCCGCTTGCTTTTTCACTGTGCTGTTCCCAAACACTCGGCTTTCTCATGCGTGTGTGGTAGTGAGCTGGACTTACTGTGGTTTTGTATTCACAGGGTGGTAGGAGCAGCACGTCAGGGGCTGGAGCTGCTGGGAAAGGACCGGACAACAGGTGGGTACCAGTGTGTGAATTTGTGTATGTTTATAGTGGAAACAAAGACGGAATCTTCTTTCTTCAGGCATGCAGGTGTTAAGTTAAGGACTACTGAACAAACTGTGGCAGCGTGGCAATAATTATTGGTCTTATTTTAATAATAGATAGCAATATGAACAGTACTTATTCTTACAGTGTGGGTTATATGTAATACAACCGCTAGAAAGAAGTTTACTTAAGTGTACATCATTTACACATGAAGATATTGACACAATTATGTCCAAAAGTAAGTAAAGTGAAAGAGAATAATAGAAAATATATCATTGCTGAATAATTTTATCATTATTTTTGTATACAAGCACCCGACACATCTCTCTTACAAAAGAAAGAATATTAACTTTATTACTGTTGCCTACCGTTTACGGGTTGATTGTAACAGATAAATCAACACATAACACAATTAATTCATTACACTTCTAGGATGTTTGAACCAGACAAGCTTTCCATCCTAAATACCTAATGAAATTTAATTAGAATTAATTTCATTTGTGAAATGAGGCTGTGTACAACATGGCATATTTATCTTTGACCACAAAGTGGAAGAGCAAATACCAGCATAATTAAAAACAGATATTGAATTGAATTGAATTGAATTGAATTGAATTGAATTGAACTGAATTGAATTGAAATTAAATGAACTGGAATTGAGTCTTCCACCCACTGATGACTGTGATAGGCTACAGCACCTCAAGTGACATAAAAGGGTAAAGTGGTTTAGACGTGAGTGAGTGAGGGAGTAAAATTAATGGAATTGAAATGAATTGAATTGAATTGAATTGAATTTAATTGAATTGAATTGAATTGAATTGAATTGAGTCTTCCACCCAGTGACGGCATTGTCATGTGACTGTGTCTCCTGCTGTGATTGGTTAATTGTTGACTTGTGTTGGCTTGTAGCCCAAATACCAGAACCCCCACAGAGCTGTGTGTCATGTCGAGAATATCAGTGACTTGTTTTCACTTGCTTAGCCCCACCCCCCAGTCGCCCTTAATAGGGTCTGAGACATTTCTTAGCATTTCTCAGCAAATTGTTATCACCTTCGAACCAGCAATTACTGGGGGAGCTGAATGAGTGCTGTTGTTGTTTGCTGCTGTATAATTTTCTGTTATTACAGCGTTTATGAATAAATAAGATTTCTATGTGATTAACATTGACAGCCAACTTTGATGCCAAGAAATGACAACATGGCACACATAAAACAGTTTTTATTTATATAAAATGAGACAATGAAATTTCATTGAACTCAAATCATAGTGAAGTATCTACTCCTCTACTTACAATGCAGATACAATGTGGATTAAACGTTTTAACAGGATTTGATAATGAACTGTTGGAGAGACATAAGGAATATGAAGTTACCCCAGGTGAACTTTCCCCAGGTCACTGTGTTTACACTGGCAGGTGACATTTTGCTAATGTCACTTCAAGTTTGTCTCTTGTCGGTGTGCATGAGGTTGCTTTTGCTGTGGCATGTATATGTTTTGTAGTTACATTTAAAATATGATGTTATAAGTTCAAGTTCATATGCTGTTAGAAGTTCACCAGTTTCTAAGTTTTTCCTCCATATTATTAGTGATACTATTGGAAATGTTCCCAGTAGGAATGAAATCTCAGATCCCTGTGTCGACGACTGGTCTGAGAATTTTGTCTGAGACAGTTAGTTGGATTGTCACTTCGCTGCATCATCAGTTCATAGCTCAACTCAACTTGAGCCTCGCTGCTAAATTGTGGCTTCAAAATGCGTTTTCTCCATAGGAAATGACTGGGCGCCTGTTGCTTTGTCGCCTTCTGGTGTGAACATATGGTAGGGTTTACACTGGACTATCCTCTACTGCGCAAAAGCCCAGCATGTTCCTTTATTTAGTTTGCAGTTTACAGGGTTTTCATTGTTTTGCATCAGTTGTTCAGTATTTAGTATGCCTAGTGTGCACTTCCTACCTTTATTACAGCTTCTGTTCTTGTCAGGAGACTCACTTTCAGTTTCTCAGGGAAATCTGCAGCCACGCCTCCAAAGTTCAGTCTTAGAAGTTGGATGCACTTTCGGCTTCTTAGCATCCAAGTAATCCCAACCACATTCACTGATGTTGAGGTCTGGACTCAACCCTGGACTCTGGTCAACCCATTGTTCTGAGAACACCAGCAGCTTCTTTTGTTTGATTCCTTTTTGTCTATTTGTTTTTCCCAGTTATGGCTTTGTGGCTGCTACATATCCTTTCAGACCCATAGCTTCTTTCTACTAAGCTGTGAAGTACCACAGGACTACTATTAGAGCTATTAGAACTACTACTATCGTTGTACACATTTATCTGCAGCCTAAACTGTTATGTTATTGACAACACTGATTCTAAATGTTTGAACAGCAGCGCCTCTCGTTCTGCCTCTGCCGCGTTCCTCAGATTCTCTCTCAGTGCAGTGTTAATTGTTAAGATGAGCTTGTCTGCTTTGGCCCTGTGTCCTAACCCTCCACCACCAAAACACCATAAATGCTGGTGTTGCCACAGAAATGTGGAGCAGAATGCAGGCAAGATGGAGAGCGTGTGGAGAGTTTTACTACTTCCTCCAGTCTAGAACATTCTCCCAGCCTGGAGGAGAAACCTGTAGGAACACATGTTCCAAGCAGCCGGTCTGCTCATCACATCAGGCTAGACAACAGCTACACACTAGTAAATCTCTGACCACCCAACCAGAGCCGGGCCGCAGCTAGCCAACATATGCTAATGACTGACTGACTCGCTTTCTATAACTGAGACGGCCAGAAGGGTGGGCATGCTTCATTCGTCCTGCCTCTGGGCAGCCCTTGGCTAAGCCTCTGACTCATGATCTTGCATGCACATTTACATTTTTGCACTGTTTTGATGTTAGGGACTTTGTTCAGGGTTAAATAGGGTGGCAGGGTATAGAGCTGAGGGGCCCTTGGGCCCTGGCGATACTGGCCCAGTCAGTTATCTAGTCCTGTTTATGGCATCACTGACATCACAAAGACAGCAGGAACATAATTTTGTTTACAGAAAATATGCGGTGCATCCTTAAATCTCTGATTTTATTACAATTTAATTTGCGTTGCGGTATTTTTGTACAATTCAGTAAGACAAGATGGATGTAGTAGACAATATAATGCATGTGGACAGTGCAGTGGATATACTGTAGCTATATGCAAAAATATGGGCACCCCTAGTCGAGGTACTTACTCTTACAAAGTAAGAATGCACATTTTGATGCACAGTTACTGTTAATTTGCTGAACTGAACATATTTTAACAAAATAAAATGTAAATTTGTTTTAGATTGTATATTTTAATTTTGATTCAATATGTTAAATTCAGAACATGAATAGGAATTCTACAATGTGCATGAAAAATAGAATAGAAATATATATAGAGACTATGGAATATGTGCTTGAACTTTTCTAAGCACTTTTCTTGCTTAATCCTACACAATTCTGCTCAGTCATTCTGTTTATTAATAGATAGTTTTGATGTATGTACACACTACCGGTCTAAAAATAGTGTTAAGTTTAAGACTTAAAAAAAGTTTTAAGGTGACTCACCCCACTAAACTGATGTTCTTGTTTATCTTAAAGTTAAAAGTTCCAGCTGATGAGATGTCTAAAAACATTAATATTGTGATATACCACATATACTATTGATGTATCACAGAATGATATTTTGCTGGGCATAAAATCTCTTTTTTTCTTTTTTTGCCCAATTTAAAATCTCTTCATGATGGACAGACCAATAGAATTGGTACAAAACTGCTTGGAAATGAATCTTGTTATATAAACCTCCACCTGCAGGTTAAGAAAGCTGTTTTATCCTCTTGTAAAGTTCTTGTAAAGGACTGTGTAATTCCATGAGTGCTGTTTTATAGTTTGATGCCTTCAGTTTTATTCTAAAGTAAAGCATTAAGATAATCATAAACATAAGGAGAACCTTCTATCAGCAGCCGTGTCTTGTCTTGACTGGTGTTGTGTGTATATGATGTCTATACAGTACATTCAGTACAGTGAGTATTGCAGTGTTGAAAGTGTTGAGTGCTTCTAATGCTCTTTTGGCACTAAAGTAATATAGTTTAGCCACTAAAATAGTGCCATTAAATCATTACAAGGAAGAGCAGAACAGAATTCAGATAAGAAGCAAGCAGCTATTAGCCAAGCAGCCCTCCGAGATGACAGGGTTTAATAACAAGACTTTCCGAGTCTGATTATGTAACGATAAGCCTATTGTCTAAACCGCATCATTACCCTGGGGTGTGTCCTGTAGGTCCACTAAGTGAGATCATCAGGGTTTTACTGATGGCAAAAATGACGCTTGCTGTTAGGAAGCTTCTGTTTTTCAGCTTTGTTTTGGTCATGAGTCATGTGGGTCACCAGATGGGTCAGTGCAAGCTGCTTCCATCTGCTGACCCACCCAAATAGGTTTCTGGCTATTTCAGGCTAGGGGGGCGATATGTTATCATTAGTGTTATAAGTTACATCACAGTGCTTTTACTGAGTATCACTGTAAACAACAATGAGCAGTGTAGACCAATTATATATATATATATATAAACACCACATGGTAGTCAATTAGTCATCAGTCCCATATGCCAATATCTTGTTTTATTTTTTTATAATTTTTTCTTTTATTTTGTGAAAAAAACAATCAAATTTACACAATTTACCCCACATGTACTCGGTCAACTTTGATGTCCAAATTTGGCTTATTTTGTTTACAGTTGGACTTACAAAGCTAACTTTGCCAACAAACACTACAACCTACCTCCTCCTAACCCATTCAAACCTCATCCAATTCTTCATTAAGGTTGTGCAGACTTGTTGTTACACCATGTGACTTACTGACTTACAAACCTTCACCGTGTAGCTGTGTAGTTCCAGTGCCAAATTTGCAGGAAAGATTTGGGTGACTATTGACTTGGCTGTTAGCAACATTACCCTCTTTGCTCCTCTTTTAAAGTCAAGAAACAAAATTTGGACACCAAACATGTATTGGCTGATGGACTTCATCTGAGGAACCAACTGGAACCCATTGCTTTATGAAGTTATTATAGCTGCTGGTGCATTTTGTCCGTTCTAACTTCCACCATAAATCTCTGGATAGCTAAATCTCATGCCAAATATCACATATTGCCATAATTGTGATGTTGTATGATGTTGTATGACCCAACCTTTTTTCACACCATAACTGTCATCCAACCTGTCTTCCTTTTTTATTTCAGCTATTTGACTGGAGAAAAGCATTTTGGGACGAAAGACGGAGGTGGGGCACCATTCAGCCGCCCCGCAGCACCCTACTCCAGCGTTCAGCCGGACCTAGTGCCTAGCACCACACATGCTAACGGTAAGAGATGACCTTTAGCTTGTGCTTTCGTTCATCCTCTTGTCTTTTCTTTTCTCAGTTTCTTCATGTTCTTATACAACTACATTGTTGCTGTCTAAAGAAAAACATGTATCTCCATTTTTGTTGATTTTTCCCTTTATTCATCATTTTCCCTTTATGCATCATTTGAACACAGCAGCTGCTGTTTACACTGTGCGAGAATTACATGATGAATGGACAAACAGAATAACCCATAATTGCTTGGAGAAAAGTCTGGTTCCATTGACTTACATTAAAGTTGAACTAGGTTTTTGGTCTCTCCTGTAAAGCTGCCATTTTGGAGATACTTGTTTTTCTTTGGACAGCGACGATATTATAATGCACTGGGCAGTAGCACAGTTTTAGCTTTAGCACATTGGCTGTGCATTGGGCCTGTCCGATTACTTGTGCATTGGGCCTGTCCCATTAATTAAAGACAGCAGAGTGTGAATGAAACCCAGGTTTGTTTTTTTTTCATGACCTTTGACACCATTACAGCTTTACTCCGAGAGATTCCAGGAACTGACAATGATCTTTGCCTCATTATTGTTTTGGATTTCCTCACCACAAGCAGTCCTCTAAAAAAGGCATAGTGCATGCTTAGTCACGCCACAGAGAGCGATGTACATTAGTTGGGTAAAGCAGGAACAGCAGAGAAGATTGAAGGTGGAAGTCTTGATTTTAGATTAGCATTAGGCAGTTGTTTTTCTTGGAGATTAGGAGAGAGATAGATGGAGAGATAGAGAGAGAGAGAGACATTGCCACTGTAAACACGGTATGAAACCTACTGAGCTGGAGACAGATCAACTATTTGACCAATTATTTCCAAGAGCTTTGAAACATGGCTGACTTCTTCTAACAGATCTCAGGTCTGCTTCTAAAGGGAAGAAGTTGTTATTTCTCTCCGTTACTCAACAGTTTTCCATGTTCTAGTCAGCTTAGTCTGGAACTAAACTTGACCGATACAGCGCCCTTAGAGCAGTTGCAGAAATGACTAAGCGTGAACAAGTCATGTTCACAAACAATGTTTTGTTAACCATCATATTCAAACTATGATATATCCAAGATCTATAAATACACTCATCATCAAAAGAATAGCTGCACCCAGAAGTGTGGAATTGCAGTGCTATTGGGAAGGAAGATAAAGGTTACCAGGAACAATAAATTATGATCAATTTAGACTGATATGAGCAATATTTATTGAGCTACACATACAGTAGAGGTTCCTAATAGTGTCCGGTGATAATCCATCCCATGCAGCTTGAATATTCTCACACAGTTCCTGCAGATTGTGCTGTAGGGGTGGAGGTGGAGTGACACCAGGCCTTCTGGACGTGTGACAATAAACCGTTCATCTTGGTGCTGACCGCTCCACCAAGACAAAAGCGGGACTCATCGCTGAAGATGACGGGCTGCCATTCTGAGTCACTCCATGACAGTCTGGCACGACACCATTGCAGTCTTTGGTGACACTGACGTGGTGTTAAAGGCTGTCGTTGTAACGGTCTGTGTGCATGTAGTCCTGCATCGTGTAGCCATCTGCCAATGGTGCTGGCACTAACAGGATGACTCATGGAGGGCATCACTGCTTACTCAGTGTCCGCAATCCTGACTGTTGGGTCAGTCAGGTGCAGCGATAAAGCCTGTCTTTGCTTATGTCACTTGCACAGCTGAGCGTGAAGCTTGAATCATTCTTCTGTCTCATGATGTCAAACCTACCCACCAAGTTTCATTCCTGTAGGTTGATTCCGTCTGGGTGCAGCTATTTGTGCAACTATTCTTTTGATGACGAGTGTATATATGTCGTCACTCTCCAAAGAAATACATGTATCTCAGTTTATACCGATTTTTACTTTTCGGCACACGGCACGGCAGCTGCTGTTCATTATGTGAAAGTTTGATGATTAATGTACCAACAGAAATGGCCCAATACTGCTGTGAAACGGTGGTTCCGTTGACTTACATTAAAGTTAAATTAGGTGTTTGCCCTCTCCCGTTGCCTACAGGCTTTCACTTAACAGTTCCAACTGATGAGATGTCTGAAACAATACATATCCTGATATACCACATATACTCTTGATGTAGCACAGTATTGTATTTCTGCCACATCTCCACCACTAATATATATTTAGTTGTGTAAAAAATGTATCTCTTTTTGTGCACACTTTAAAAGCTCTAGTTACTCTTTCAATTTAGTGAATGTTCATGATGGACAGACCAATAGAATTGCTCCAAAACTGCTTGGAAAATAATCTTGTTCTATCAGCCTCCACTGCAGTTTAAGAAAGCTGTTTTGTCCTCCTGTAAAGTTAAATTTTTTAAGGTGGACTGTATAATTCCATGAGTGCTGTTTTATAGTTTGATGTCTTCACTTTCATTCTAAAGTAAATCATTAAGATACACATAAGGAGAACCTTCTATGAGTAGCTGCACCTAATCTTTTGACTGGTACTGTATGTACTAATAGCAGTTGCTTCAGGTTTGAAGGGACTCTTTAAAACATTTTGATGGAAGTACATACTAATCTGGGAGGCTTGATCTTTCAACCTGTCTTCTCTTTCTTCTCGCAGAGAGAACAGCGTATGTGTCTGCAGATATGGACTTCCCACCAAAGAGAGAGGAGAAGAAGGTATGTTGGGTTTGGGGTCTGGGTCTGGGTCTAGTTGTGATGAATGTGTTTAGTAAACTTGTCTGATGGTGAGTTTGTCTATATCGTCACAGATGAAGGCAGCGAGAGCCAAATTCGATTTCCAAGCACAGTCGGCCAAGTGAGTATAAGCCAACATCAACATATCTGGATCTACTAGCCTCTTCAGGACATTCTCATTCATTCATTCATTCATTCATTCATTCATTCATCTTCTAAGCACTTATGCTTCTGGGTCGTGGGGGGTGCTGGAGCCTATCCCACCATTCATTGGGCTTAAGGCCGGAAAAACACCCTGGACAAGCCGCCAGTCCATTCAGCTTCAGGATATTCTGAAATCCTTAATATGGAAAAATGCTCGAGGAACTTTCTACCACCATCTCTTCATGAAAAATTAATTTAAATTGATTTAATTTTCAACTCTCAGATTTCTCTTTATTGTTCCCTCTTTGCATGTATCCAAGTCTGCAGTTTATACTGGAAGCTGTTACATGAAAAACCCATGAGGAAAGAGCTTAAACTGCCCTGAGATTTGGGGATTTGGAGACCCCTTCTGGTGGAAATATGTAGCTACAAGCAATGTTCTGTAATGTCCGTTGTGCTTCAGGCTAGAGGTCTGCATTCTCGTGTGTTCCACCAAAACATCTTTGGGTGTGGGACAAAATTTCAGTGTCATGCAGGATTGGCAGTTAACCAATCCAGTGCAAGCGGGAGCAGGACAGCATATCGTGGCTGTATCTCCATGTTTTTATTTTTCCATTTTTCTATATCATTTAAACATGGGTGCTGTTCTTTATATCCTGTGAAATGTCCCTGATGAATGGACCAATAGAAATGCTCCGAAATCACTTGGAATAAAACCTCTTTACATTAACTTGCATTGAAAGTTAAGAATGTTTTTCCTCTTTCCTATAAAGTTACTAATTTAGAGACTTGTTTTTCTTTGGACAGTGACGATATGCATGTAGTAAAATCTTGATAATGAATAAATAGTCTATATATGCAATAATTAGCATGCATAATTCACATGAATTGTATTATATCATATTATATTATATTATATTAATGATGAATATAGTAAAAATAAAAAAGTTTACCCTCGTATGGGACTGTGGGCAAGAGCGCGCTAAAATATCTATGTTACAAATGTTTTTGCGATTTTTGATTTCCTTATGATGGATTTTAACGCATAGGAAATAGATCATAGATTTAATAAAATCTATATTTTTGAATACTTACTTTTTGCTGTAGAATGAGTGTTCATTACAAATGTGTAGAAGACGTAATGACGTGAACAGTTGTACAGCTGTGGACATCTTGCAGTATTGGCTTTTCCAATAAGTGGCAGTGTTTACACCTGCTGCATTATAGAATGTAACACAGTTATGAGATGAATAAACAGTGACGGTTTAATATGCACAGGAAACGTTCTTCCACTGATGTCTGATTGCAGAGTTTTCGGGACAACTAGTGTCAATCAAGTGCAGTGAAAACTGAGGAGGCTCAGCTTACTGTGTTCAGCACCAGTGGCTATATTTAATTCCCTTTCAGAAAGCGTGTTACGCAGATTACTTTGGGCGAGCATTCCATATGCAATAGTACCACTCTGCTGTGTATGCAGCCCGTATCAAGTAGCCCTTGTGCTGTTAAAGAAGACTGTAGATTATAGTGATCGGGTTGATTTCATTCATTCAATCTGTTTGTTCTGTATTCATTTCTGAGAATGTCATTCTGGGTTTCTGAACAATCCCATGAGGATCTGTTTACATTCCTAGGATGCCAGAATGTAGTATATTTCTATTCTTTTGTATTTTTGACAGACAGTCTTTAGTTTTACTTGAGACCATTAAGCCCTACATTCCATAGGTAAAACAGAGATAAGGTTTATTTTTCATTTGTAAATGTCAGTGACCACATTTAGTTTATTTAGTTTTGTTAAGTTAAGTAACTTTGTTAAGTTACTCCATTGTCAGTGTTAGGAAAGAAAGCAAAAAACAAATATTGAACATAAGCCTCAAAAACTAAATACACTCATCGCCAAAAAATAGCTGCACAAACAGCTGCACCCAGTAGGAATCAACTGACAGTAACTTGGTGGATAGGTTTGACATCATGAGACTTGCGAATGATTCAAGTTTCATGTGACACATGTAACATAGACAAGGATGGGCCTTATCACTGTACCTGACTGACCCAACAGCCACGATTGCGGACATTTAGCGAGCAGTGATGTCCTCCATGAGTCATCCTGTTAGTGCCAGCACCATTGGCAGACGACTGCACGATGCAGGACTACGTGCACGGAGACCATTACAACGACTGCCCTTAACACCACGTCAGCGTCAACAAAGACTGCAATGGTGTTGTGCCAGACTGTCATGGAGTGACTCAGAATGACAGCGGGTCATCTTCAGTGATGAGTCCTGCTGTTGTCTTGGTGGAGGCGACCAACAAATCCGTGTGTGGAGGCATCGTGGTCAGCGCCAAGATGAACAGTTTGTTGTCACACATTGCATGTCCAGAAGGCCTGGTGTCACTCCACCTCCACCCCTACCGCACCATCTGCAGGAGCTGTGTGAGAATATTCAAGCTGCATGGGATGGATTATCACAGGACACCATTAGGAACCTCCATGCAAGAAATCTGCAGGGATATATTTCCAGGCTTCCAAAGTTTTTGTGTTTCTCACAATCCAAGTTATCTCAATTACAAACATTTTGACTCTGTCCATAAGGCCTTCTCCATCTCGGATGTCCCGTTTCAGGGTTCTGTAGTGCAAATTTTGACTGGAAATGCAACAAAGGAAAAAGTGGTCTCTGGCTTTTACACAGAACTGGTTTACATATAAATGACATACTATGGCTTTGGTATTAGTGTTCCCGTTTGCTCTATGATCTATGAATTAATATTTATTACGTAATCCTATATTCATTTGCTCACCAGGGAGCTGACCCTGCAGAAGGGCGATGTGGTGTACATCCATCGCCAAGTCGATGCCAACTGGTATGAAGGAGAGCACCATGGCAGAGCGGGAATCTTTCCCACCAGTTATGTGGAGGTGCGTGTGTTGTAGGCGCATGGTCTTTGTTGTTGAAGTATGCCCCATACTCAGCCTCACCCTTCCTTCCTTCCTTCCTTCCTTCCTTCCTTCCCTCCTTTTCTCTTTCCCTGAGCAGATTATTCCACCAACGGAGAAGCCCGTCCCCATCAAGTCTCCTACCGTGCAGGTGCTGGAGTACGGGGAGGCTGTGGCCCTCTTCAACTTTAATGCTGACCTGCCCGTGGAACTGTCCTTCCGGAAGGTGGCACACAAAGTTCTTACTGCTGAATTAGAATTTAAAACAGTGCAGTGAAACACCCACATACACACGCTCGGGTGGGCAGTGAACACACTTGCCCAGAGCAGCAGGCAGGCCTATCCATGGAGCCCTGTGAGCAGTTGGGGGTTAGGTGCCTTGCTCAAAGGCACTTCAGTGGAGTCCTGTCGGTTCAGGAAATCAAACCAGTGACCATCCAGTCACAAGGCTGATTCCCTAACCTCCAGCCCATGGCTGCCTGTAAAATGTCACGTTAACTAAAGTCAGGTTACAGTAACTAAACCAAGCTGTTGCTTTAAGTAGGTATAGTAGGGATTCTGGCCTTCACTGATAACGGTCCAACCTCTTTATAGCCTTCACCACATCTGCTAGTGAGTACTAACACTCAACTGACTGGGACCCTTATCGTTTATTGATAGTGGGCCATTTTGAATTCATTGTTTTTGTGATGTCACAAAAACCAAAACCCCTGATCTTCAATGGTCAGGACCACCACAGGACCACCACAGAGCAGGTATTATGTGGGTGGTGGATCATTCTCAGCACTGCAGTGACACCGACGTGGTGGTGGTGTGTTAGTGTGTGTTCTGCTGGTGTGAGTGGATCAGACTGGAGTAACACCTCAGTGTCACTGCTGGACTGAGAGTCGTCCATCAACCAAAACTATCCAGCCAACAGTGTCCTATGGG
>CM067484.1:29051751-29063947 GCA_034552555.1 Semaprochilodus insignis
GTGCTGCTGGAGTGTTTAAACACTGTGTCCACTCACTGTCCACTCTATTAGACACTCCTAGCTTGCTGCTCCACCTTGTAGATGTACAGTCAGAGATGATAGTTCATCTGCTGCTGCACAGTTTGTGTTGGTCATCCTCGAGTCCTTCAGTGGTCACAGGACGCTGCCCACAGGACGCTGCCCACGGGACGCTGCCCACAGGACGCTGCTGGCTAGATAGTTTGGGCTGGGGGACTATTCTCAGTCCAGCAGTGACACTGAGGGGTTTAAACAGTCCAGCAGCACTGTTGTCTCTGATCCACTCACACAAGCACAACACACACTAACACACCACCACCACGTCAGTGTCACTGCAGTGCTGAGAATGATCCACCACCCACATAATACCTGCTCTGTGGTGGTCCTGACCATTGAGGAGCAGGGTGAGGTGGGGGCTTACAAAGTATACAGAGAATCAGATGGACTACAGTCTGTAAGTGTAGAACTACAAGGTGCATTATGTGGTAAGTGGAGCTGATAAAATGAATAAAGAGTGTAGAAACATTGAGGTGGTCATAATGCTATGTTCAAGTTCTCTTTGATAGATCTGTATACTTTGCATATCTTGATTTAGGCCAGTGACGTGGGCACAACTTCATCCTTAACCCACAGCCACAGCTTTACGGAAACCCTTTAGCTGTCGTGTACTTGCTGATTGCGAACCTCTTCTCCCTGCAGGTACGTCTGAGAGGACCCATGCTTTCGGAACATTCCCTGGCAACTATGTGGCACCTGTGTGAACACTCCTTACAAATGTTTCATTGACTATTTGGCAAGCACCTCCACTGCTGCTCCAGGCCTACTCACCAATTAACAAAGAAGATTCACTCATATATACAAGCACACATTCTCCTGTCCCTAGACCATCACATTCCATCACTTTTCAAACTCCAGAACATTTGCATGCACACTCCATTCACGGTTTGAGCACTTCTTTATGTGTGTGTGTGTGTGTGTGCTTTCACAAGCGCACCCTGGCGCACCCTGGCAATGTCAGTGTGGACACAATGTGGAATCGAAGAATAACCAACTCACCATCATCATCATCATCATCATCATCATCATCATCAGTGTTTGACTGGCCATGGATACCTATTGGACTGGAGTCCTTCCATAGGATACAACTGACTTGCACTATCAAAACCTTCCAGCTCACGAACATCTTCATAACCAAGCACATGCTTATTTCACGGCACCACTAAGGCTGATCACCATGATGAGTTTCTACTTTACTTTTATATGTACAAATGACCTCCATCCTGCCTTTCAGATTTGTAAAAGCACAGCCCTATGAATACTCCACGCCATGAGGAGGACATGCACAAACCCGGACAGAGCAACCCGGACTGTTTTCAACTTTCTGATTTTCACAACCGTCACAAATATTAGTGTTTTTAATTTTGCTGGCTTTGCTGAACTTCATTTAATGTTATTCACACGATAGCAAACACGATCAAATATCAGTGCTGCAGCTTTAGTTATCTCTTATCACTCAGGCTTTATGTGGAGGACCTATCGAATGATCAACTCGTATTTTTGTGATGGACAGAGGAAGCAATTCATGCATAACTGACTTCAGCATATACAGTGGAGCATTTGGATATGCAGCATAAGTTGAGAGAATGATGCGATGAGGTACACATGGTGTGCCAGTGCCATGCACCCTACCGTGCTGGTGTCACTGCTGTGCTGAAAATAGTCGAGCACCCAAATAACATGTGGTCAGCACAGCAGTGGTCCCATGGCGGTCCCTTTCCATTGATGGACAGGGTGGGAGGTGGCTTATAGATTGTGCAGCAACACATGGGCAAAGTGCACCTACATGGAGGGTGTTTCTGATAAAAAGGCCAAAGATTGTAGCTACAAGGTGGGTGTACAGAATAAACTGGCCCCCACAGTGTGGTAGTAGCACCTTTTGAGAATGGAAAAAATTATGACCAGTTGTGAAGCCATCCAGAAAATGACTTGATTTGTAGGGCTAAAACGGGGATGTGGGAAATTGCTTTAAGCTGGGGGGATGCAATTCCGGGCCCCAAGTTTTCCCTTCATTTTAATTTTCTGGATAATTTACATAAAGGAAAACATGTTAGAATGTGACGCTGCTGATGCACAACCTGCTGTAGGCAACTTTATGTATTTAAAGGAGAGAGGACCAATCAAATCAATGGTATATGGCATGTTAAACAATTGCGTCTCGCTCTTGCGCTTGCTCAGTCTAATCCAAAGGCTCCTTCGATGCTAGCCCAAATGCAAACAAGAATAACGGAACCTGTGAACCTGTTTATGACCACTTCCTTATTTAGTGAAGCACCTCTGAGGGCTAAAAAGAGTCAAAATTCAAAACCCATAGCCATCAGAGGTATCCGCAAAGGGACCAGTTTGGCTTTTGCCATTGGGGGCTAACGTGAGCTAGGTTAGCTAGATAATGTTAGAGTCCACTGGCTCCAAACTTCATTCGTTTAAGAGCTTACTGTACCTTATCGACTGCAGCCATTTCCTGTTCTCTTTGTCTTGGCAAGGAACGCAGTACAATGACAACTGAGTAGTTCAACTCAGATCTATTCAGACAATAAGGGACACAGCAATGCGGCATATTGAAAAGACTCACCCAAATGTCATGTCTTGCCAGCCCGGATATTTAAGCTACACGCTGAGTTTCCATACTGAAAGGCACATAGTGGAGTGGGAGATATTATGATTGGGAAACAAATGTGTTCAAACAGCAGGATATTATAAAATTAGATACATTTTAATGATAAGAAAACACATTAGTGTAATATTAGGCTGTTAATATTGCTGTAATATTTAGCGGCTCGCCCCCCGAAGTGACCAACAGTTGGATAGCGATTTCACCCACTGTAATGAAAATGTGCATGGCTACTGCAGAGTTAAGATAAAAGTACAAACTTTAAAAGTAGAAACCATTCTAAGACAAGCACATATCTTTCTTACACTCCATGTATTCAGTCATTTTTAGAGTATTAGCAGTTACATCTAAGCAATCCTGAAAACTCAGGGGTGCACCCCCCACTTCCCACATCCAGTGTTTTAAAGTTCCTGGACAGGCAATGACAGAAAGATATGGGCTACCATTCTTCATTTCTTACTGAACGTTTCCATCTACTGAAAGTGAACATACCAGTGTAATGTAAAAATGTACCACAAATGCGGTACAGGACATAACCTTGAAAAAAACAAACATTCTAATTATATTGTGAATAGCAGTATAAACACGGTCCAACAAACCAGTTGACATGTAATTCTGAGTGCAACTAAATTATGTCTCATTATCTCTGTCCATCAAACGTTCTACACTGCAATTTGAAACCTAAAAATGGATGTCTTTATAAGCATTCCTTACATTCTCCATAGAAAGACATAGGTGCACATAATGGAGTTATGGGATCTACCACAGGTTAATGATGAAGTTGCAGAAATTAGATGTTTAGAATGCTTTGCTTTGGGGTTGTATTCTTTTCTAACTCGAGGATTCTGTTCCTGTTTTTTTTTCCAAGCAACTGAAACTCACTTTGCCATATGTTGTACAGATATTAAAGCCCTTATCAGACTTCAAATATAATATATTTTTATTGACCACGCAGTGTATTTCAGCATCTATGGTACTCACAGATTTTGATAACAGTTGAATAAATATATACAATGCTGAACAAAAACCATGCGTCATTGATTTCATAGAAAAGTCACTGCCAGTTGCAACACAGATACAAGGCAAGTTCCAGGGAAAAAAGGTTGCTGCTTCATGTCGGTTTGTGACACCATGTGTTTGAGAAGTTACGTCACTACAGCCGCAAACTGAAATCTAGCCGAAGAACCGCAGGATACGTGCCTTCATGCTATCATGCTCTTGTGACAGAACTTCATGCTTGAAATCAGCAGAATGAGTGTTTCACCTGAAAAGTCAGATGCGGTACATCGTTGGAGGAACATTGTCGGTGGATGTAAGTTATGAACTCTTTCAGGATTTTTAAAGCTAAAAAATTTTTAAAGCTAAAGGAAGGATCTGAGACATGTTTCTCCAAAATACTCCACCTGCAAGAACCAACAAAAGTAAGTGAAGTGTTTGAATTAAAAAAATTAGAATTGCTAAATTATCAGCGATATTCAAGGTTTCAGTATTGCTATCAATTGATATTGGAAAAGAAAAAGTGGTATCAGGTCATCAGGTCAAACCAGTGGTGGACAAAGTGCACAAACCATGTAGCTGAGTTAAAGTAGAGATAACCAAGTTAAAATCTTCCTCCAGTAAAAGTAGAAGTTCCTCCTTTAGACCTCCACTGGAGTAAAAGTACTAAAGTATTTACCTTCAAATGTACTTAAGTATGGAGAGTAACAGTAGCATGATTTATTACGGCTCTAATGTCCTGTTATCATTTCTGGAACAAGACTCTTAATCAGCTCAGTTTAGGTGAAGAGACTCTAGTGTCTCTCAGTCCACCAGTCTTTAATAGAAGCTCATTAATTAGTCTGACACTGATGTCTGTTCAAATGGTCATAAGCACAGAAGACTGAAGGAGAACAGTTTCCATTAGCTAGAACCAAGCTCTGTACCAACAGGTCAAAACAAGCTCAAAACAAAGTGACCCCTGTATCCTAATTGGTGGGCTCACTTCATGCTTCTTTCGTTTGGACATGTTACGTTTTTATGCTACATGAGCCAAGGAAGAACAGATTTGGTCATAATGTAGTTGAATAAACAGTAAGACATTAGACTTTAAAATGTAGTGAAGTTAAAGTAAAAAGACCCCCAGAAAGGAAACACTTCAGTACAGATACACCAACACACTACTTAAGTAACCAATTACATTTACTTCATTACTGTCTACTGTTGGCAAGGCAATATGATGGTAAAATATCTAACTGTAGTACACGTAACTGTGGTTGCATGATTTCAGTGTAAGTTTCAGAATATGTTTATGAATCTGTCAGTAACATATTTACTTTTAAGGCATTTAGCAGATGCTCTTTTCGAGGGCGGCTTATAACCGTGCTCAGTGTTCCATCTGAGATTGTTTCCTAGCTAGTACAAGAAAGGTCTTCAGTCTGTTTGAAGATGGCAAGAGAGTCTGTTGTTCGGACACACAGTGGAAGTTCCTTCCACCATCTGGGTGCCAGGACAGGGAAGAGTCTGGACACTTGACTTCCTTGCATCTTGCCATAAGGTAATGGTCAGAGTTGGTCAGAGACACTGCTCGTAGGATTGTTAGAAAGGCAAATCAAAGCACCAGTTTGACCACAAAAGACCTTTAGCAACATTTAGCAGACTCTGTGGTTACATTTCATGCATCCCACCATCCAAGTAATCCTAAACACATTTAGTGATGTTAAGGTCACGACTCTGGCATGGTCAGTCCATGACGGTTTCCTTTTCTCAGTGAAGGCATCTTGACACCTACACATTCTTTCAGACCCCTAGTATTGAATTTTTCTCTCCCACCTTCTCAGCTCAGAAAGGAGCTTGATTTTCTCTCTTAAAGATGAACGTTTTAAGTGCTGTTTGTCTGCTGATGACAGTTTTGGTGGTCTCCCAGGTCTTGCTTGGTTGTTAGGAGTCCAAATGTTCCTAAAAAACACTCAACTGGCCATTCTGACAGGAAAAGATGAAGGCTGGTCTGAGGCTTTTGTACAGTCCTGTCCACATATGAAAGCATTATAATTTTTGGTATTGCTGATGTTCCTCAGTGATATGGACCCTAAAGACCTTTAAATGTGCTTTCTGCCAAGCCCTGAAAGACCTTACAGCCAGTCAGTCCACGTGTTTAATCTGTTCCAACTCCAGAGACACCTGAGCCAGGTAATAAAGCCAGGTGAACCAGGTGTACTAGGAACTGGAACACAACAAAAATGTGGACCTGCTGCACCTAAGGATTTTAGTGAAACTTCCCGGTTTAGAGAAGCTGTATAAACATTCAGGTGAAAGGTTTGTGAAATTTGATTTGAACAATTTAAAATAAGGATTTTAAAGTTGAAACTTTCAAAATGATTTCTTGCTTCAGTTATTACATGTAAAAATGTAGTTCCTAAAGTATAGATATCATTCTATTATGAAATGGAGAACATGTAGTAGTTCAGTTATCACAAGTAAGAAACCAATAATTACATTTTTAAACATTAATTAAACAATTCAATTTCATTTTCAATATTTCTCATGAAAATTAATGTATGTCATGCTAAGATTGTATTCTTTCTTTTCAAAAAGTTCCTCCAGCTAGAGGAAATTGGGAAAAGCAATAAAATATTGGTGGTAACTAAGTTCTTGCAGTTGTGTTTGAAACTTTGTGAAGCCTTTATCATTTTGTGAATTTTATAATACAGAAATGTGACCTAAAATATGATCAGATCCTCATTTCATTCATAACGACAGTTAAAAACAAACCAAGTACACTAACAACTAACAAAAATATATTGTTTTTTTAAATATTTTTTTGAACTAAGGAATACAACATTAAATGTCTTTATTGGCAAAAGAAAATACATACAAAAAAAAAAAAAATACATGAACGTCTCCTTTCGGGAACTGGTGTGGCCCCCTGAGCAGCAATGACTTCAACCAGGCAGTTCCTGTATCTGTTGATCAGCCCGGCACATTGACTTGGAGGAATCTTGGCCCGTTTCTCCTTTACTGCATCAACTTTGTTATGTTGGTGAGCTTTACACCATAAACGCCACACCTTGGGTTCTCCCCCTACATTTCTATTGGATTAAGTTCTGGATTTTGCTTCAACTATTCTTTGTAGACTTGCTGGTGTTTTTGAGCTGTTGTTCTTCTTGAGGACCCACCTTCTTTTGAGCTTCGATACACTAATGGATGCCCAAACAATGTTCTGTAGAATGTCTTGGCCTGTGTTAACATACGTGTGTGGTAAATACCAAACTTTGATGTTGAAGACTCAGGTTGCTGGTAGGGTCAGCCACACTCACCTAATTGTCCTTCAATCGATAAATCCTGTTGACCCTGATTATCAACTATACCAAACCTAGAATTCCAGAAGTTCACATGCTTTTGCCAACCAAAACAACTGGATCAAGCAGCACATTATACAGTATCAGTCAACTCGGCTACTCATAGAAGGATCTCCTTATGTTTAGTTTAAGGCTTTACTTTAGAATAAAAGTGAAGACATCAAACGATAAAATAGCACTTATGGAATTATACAGTCCACCTTAAACACCTCCAAAATGGAACTTTACAGGAGGATAAAACAGCTTTCTTATGCTGCAGTTGAGGCTGATAGAATAAGTAGTTTTTGACCAGTTCTATTGGTCTGTCCATTATGAATATTCACTAAACTGAAAAGGGAACTAGAGCTTTTACACTGTGCAAAAAAAGAAATTAAAGTTTTTGCACAACTATACATATATATTTTAGAGATGGAGATATGGCAGAAATATAATACTGTGATACATCAAGAGTATATGTGGTATATCAGGATAAATGCCTGTACAGTCTTAAAGGCTCACAACATCCCTTTAGTTGGGTGTGCCTAAACTTTTGACTGGTAGTGTGTAATATACATACACACAATTCTCAGAAGCAAAATTTTCCAGTTTAGAATTGGATTGTTTATAACTAGTACTAGTGAACAAACTGAATTCCTGATGTCAAAATCTTTGGATTACAAGATGAAACTGTTTCCCATAACACACACTTGGATAGAACCCATAGACTAACAGAACCATGACATTTATTTATTTATTTATTTATTTATCCTCATACCATTTACAATACAAACCGGGGCCATATACATAATCAAAGAACAATAACTCACATTAATATACACAGAACTATGGAAGAACCTTTACGTCACTTAAAGAAAAAAGGCCATACAATATCTCCTAATTATGACTTACTATCTCATAATTATGACTTACTATATAGTAAGTCATAATTATGATAGTAAGTCAGAATTAAGTCATAATCTTAATTAGTAAGATGCTAAGTAAGTGAGACTTAGCATTTCATAATTATGACTTACTATCTCGTAATTACTATCGCGTCTCATAATTATGACCTTCGCATAATTGTGACTTACTATCTCATAATTATGACCTTCTCATAATTATGACCTTCTCATAGTTGTGACTTAGTATCTCGTAATTATGGCTTAGCATTTCATAATTATGACTTACTATCTCATAATTATGACTTACTATATGGCCTTTTTTTCATTAAGTGGCGGAAACGGGCTTTCATACAGAACAGATACAAACAAGACAAAAAGGGGGTTTAGAGGGATTTAAAAATCCGGCCTTTTCTCTCACACCTGTGGACAGCCCGCTTCACTTCGAGACCAGCAGGCGGCGCACGGAGGGCAACAACAACCAGCCTCCATCATCTGTGCTGAGGGTGGGAATGAAAAATTAATATACGAGTCTTCACCCCACCCACCCGACACGCCCCACGTGCCACCTCGCCTGCCCTGCCCACCCCTCAGGCTTTATTTTGATAGCTACACGTGGCAGGAGAGCTAGAGAGGGTTTGGCAGATGCTGCTGCTGCATCCTCAGTGTTCCTCAACTCGGCAGGGCTTTCGGAGGAATTTGGTCACATGGACCGCAGTGAATAAAGGTTAAAGCGCGGAGAGACTCTTCAGCAGGTCTGGTGTGAGCGAAGGGACGGAGGCAAGAGACTTTTCAGAAGAGCTTCTAACCTCTAATATATCTTCTTTGCTGTCTGAGAGAGGGCACCTCCATCGTTTCGGCTAGCTGTTTGTCACTGAGCTCAACTTTGTCTGCTGTTTTTGGCGCGAACGGCGCGTGCGTCACACAGGTGGCAGTTGTTAGCTTCACGCCTGATTAGCCGGTTCATCGCTGGTTTACCTCAGGTAAGCGCCCAGTTTCCCTCAGATTTCTTAACATTTATATAGTTTCTCAGAATATATTTATATATATGTTTGGATATATTTTGGTGCGTGTCTAAGTTTAAATCACTTTTAACTTACTGTCAAAACAAAGTGAGCCGCTTTAAATTGCTAACAAACAAACAAACAAACAAACAGACAGACAGACAGACAAACGCCCGTTTGAAGTCTTCGCCACAGCAGCCATAACTATTAACCAAGCGGATGGAGCCAAAGTCATTTCTCTTTTGCAGAAGTTGGAGTTAAATTGTCACCATCTGGCAGTTTGTTTAGTCTCTTCCTGAGGACTCAGGTCGAAGTCTGTGCTCTTGTAGTCACATTAGCGTCCAGCTGGACAAGGTGAGCAGCTAACGTTACTGTCCATTCAGTAAACTCAGCCGTTTAAAGCCCGTTAGCTTTAGCGTTAATGCTGAGGTGGGGCGTGTTTTACCTCAGGGGGAACAAAATGAAATATTTTCGGCTCAGTGATGTGGAATTGATTGAGAGCCTCGTACTGAAAAGGCTGTGGCATGTTTTTAGCCTCCCTTGCTGAAGCAGGAGCACAACACAGTACCCCTCATCCCTGAAAGCAGGGCAGGGGAGGTGGATGTAGTAGCCTGATTCAGTACTCAAGTAAAGGTATTCCTACTTGGGCTAAATACTGACATGGGTAAAAAGACTTTCATATAAAACAACTTGAGTAAAATTACAAAGTACCAGGTCAAAAAAAAAAAATAATAATAACAACTACTCAGGTACTGAGTAACTTGTAGAGCTGGAATTGAGCTGCTTAGTAAATCCAGCATCTACCAGCACAGGAACTGGAGTTTGTATGACTCAATATTTAGAGCTGAGCTCCAGAGTGAGATCAATCACGAAGCAGTACAGATGCCATCAACATTAAAACAGAGCAGTTAAACACGAAAAGGCGATTGGTCAGTAAATATGAGTAAAGAGTCGATTCCTTCACTCACAGTTGTAACTGAGTAGAAGTATTGCTACTGAGCAGAATACAAATCCTTCAGTATTGTACTTGAGTACATATACTTGAGTAAATGAAACTAGTTACTACCCACCTCTTGAAAGGGCTGCGCTTACTGTTACCAGTCTGTTGGATAAGACCTGACCATATTTCTGAAATTAGACGTTTCCAGTTCATCAATCAATGCATCACTAAAATATCCAGTGGGTTTGATCTATGAAATAAAAAGGCTTCTAGTTTTTAATATTTGGATCATGTTTTCTGTTGTACTGGAATATACTACGGTCAAGGCCTACAGATCAAATTGGGTTCTAACTAAGTAACTTGTCACTCATCGCTTTTGAGAAGCAAAGTCTCTAAATAGCAGCTCAGGCCAGGAAGAGGCAGGGACACGTTTGCCACAACCGATTCAGTGGTTGTATGAGCCCATAAATCCTGTTGATGGTAAATATTTTGGCAGTAAAAAGAGGCTTGTGGTTACAGAAGAAAGGACCGTGGCTTTAGTTCACTAGACAGACCCTAAACACACCCCTGGGCTAGCTCCAGTTCTGGAGAGACAGAGATGGCTGCCATCCACATATGCCTTATGATGTTTAAAAAATGATGTACTGTTGTGGATCGCGTGATAGCCTGTACAAATCAGCCTACCTATCACCTTGTAGTACAAGTCCTGTTTAAGTCCCATCACCCTGAAATCGTATAGTCACGTGACACTTGCTAGCTTCTGCACAGCAGTGCTCTCTAAAACCAGGCAAGCAAGTGGTACGTTAGTAGATAGCAACTGCTAAATTTCTCTGTTGGTTAAAACAAGCACAACACAAGATGGTCTGCTTGTCTGCTGTACTGCTGTGTCTTTCTTAGGACTTTCCAGGGTGTTTTTAATTCACAGTTAAGAACAGGGACATTTCCGGGGGCAGCACCATTCCACTGCTACTGCACAGTACTATCCCTGGAAAACTGAGGGTGTCTGGTCAACCATTTGGGAAGGAAAATCTTTTCACAACCAAAGGAATGCTCTCGGTCTGCTTTCTTAATTGTAGCGGACCCAAAAATGTTGAACTTGCATTGCAAAAGTAGAGTGACACACTAGCTTGGTTGCTCAACATGGCCACAGGGCTGTTCTAGGTTCAGTTTTGAGGCTGGCTCTGGATAAAAAAAGGTCAAGTGATGACTGTGCAGTACTTTTAAAGGGGTTTAAAAAGCTGGCCATGTTTGTGCCTGCTGGAGTGAGTGAGTGAGTGAGTAAAGCCACTAAACCTTTTAGACTAGAGTGGCATTACACTTCTTTTGTCTGCTTTTCTCTCTCTAGCTCTATCCTCTACCGTGTGTGTGTTAATGGTGGGTAAAATTACATGTTTTATTATGATACTTAAAGATGTTTAAACAATAAGTGAATTTCTAGGCATATTGTAGGTATTATAAGTACTTAAACACTGATTAAGTTCATGTTTCATTACAAATTGAGGATAATTACACATGTTTAACTGGATTTAGTAGAGTGAAGTTTATAAAACATTAAATAGTAGTGTCTGGGTGGTGATCACCCTGTGACCCAGTAGGATTAAGCAATTTAGAAGTGCCATGCTAAAATGCTGTGATGAACTATGATTGCACACTCATATCAGTATCAAGGGGTATTTGCTTTAAATATTGAATAATGCTTAAACTGATCATTTGATTTGTACTTGTGTTGTACCCCATAAAAGCAGAATGTGTGTTACTCCTTTGCTAAAATACCTGTATCTCTTTTTATTTTGCATTTCTCCCTAATGCTAATCCAGGAAATCCAGGTCCATTTTTTATGGGCTGGCATGCGATCTTTTACTTGTTACTGTGCAGTTTGTGTAGTTACTGTGCGCTGGTTGTTTTTACAGGCTGTCTGTAATTTGGCTAAAGGCCTACTCGCAACATGTATATTAATGCCACCTTTCACATCAAGTCCGAAACTGAAAGTCTACGATGCTGCGTAAATTTTATTTTTAAATATGGCCAGCTCAGTTTGTTTTGTGTGGAGGCATGCAAATAAGGCCGGCCAATCAGAGCTCTGTTCTCATGATTGCAGTCAAACAAACATGCGTCTCATGATTGCAGTCAAACAAACATGTGTCTCATGATTGCTGGCAAACCAACCAGCAGTAGTAGGTTTGGTTGAAGTAGAGCACAAAAGCTTAGTTTGTGCTCACAACGAACCCAAACTATTAGCATCCCTTGCCAATAATTGGGGTGAACCCAGTATGTGTGCTGTTTTAATACCAAGAAAAGTGACACATTGCTCATCCCTGCATTTTTAGAAATCCATTTCTTCTTCCCCTTTTGTC
>CM067484.1:29069229-29079685 GCA_034552555.1 Semaprochilodus insignis
AGCAGGGGCAGAAGCAAGGCAAACACTTGTAAGCAGGTCTTTGAACTTAAGCTTAGCCAGTCATTTCAGAATTATTGGAAAACTGTTCTGTTAGAGTGTGTGTTCTGCAGGCATATTTTTAGGGGTCCATCTGCAGTTGTAATCATACCTTTCCCTCCTGCATTGCCGTAGTGGAACTCTCATTACACACAACCTCTTGGAAGTGGTTTAATGTGAACCTCTGTTTTATTTTTACAATGAGACATCTCCTCCATTTGCCCAGAATGAATGTCCTTTGACACCCCATAGTAACTCTGTCATGATATCCAGACAAAATGCTAAAACAAACCTGTGTGTGTGTGTGTGTGTGTGTGTGTGTGTGTGTGTGTGTGTGTGTGTGTGTGTGTGTGTGTGTGTGTGTGTGTGTGTGTGTGTGCATTTGTCTCAGCTGATTTTTTTTTTCAGACTTGTTTTAGCAAGTTACACAGGTGTCTGCTTTGCCTTTGAAGTGCTGTGCTGAAGGTTTGTTTGTTTGTTTGTTTTCCCCCTGGATGTAGAATTTCAGTCACCTTTCTCAAGATGCATTGCCTCTCACTGATGTGGCAAAACCCTGTCACAATGTGGTCTCTGACTGTATAAAAATAAGCCTGCTGTTTTGCGCCATCATCATTCGTTTGCACTGGTGGTGTGACTCTAAATAGTAATCAGTATTACTAAGTGCTAGAAAGTGAAATTGCATGGCTGTGAGAAAATGGCTGAATCTTGTTGGATTTTATTTTGGACATTGTGATTACAACTGTAAAGGTAACTCGTTGCAAGTTCTAAGTGCTAAGTACTAGACTTAATCCCTATACTCGCCAAGAGCTATGACGAGCACGAAGGTTAACTCTGACTTTTATCATGTCTTTTGTTTCCTGCTGAACATGAAATAGTGCAGAAAGCAGCTGGCAGTGGTCGTTATAATGGTCATTTGTTAAGAGCGTCAGTCATCATTGCTTTTATTTTTCCTTTCATTGGCTACCTGACTTGAAATGATCTAACCAGGAGCAGGACCTTCAGCACGATCACATTACACCATTAGGGCAGTACTGCTACTTCATCCTCTCATGTTGGACTGTTTAGTTAATATTTTAGTTTTAAGCTAATAACCATATCATGTTACATATTGCTTCTTCAACAACAGAGTTTGAGATTGAGGGGGAAAAAAATTTATTATTACAAATAATACTTAATATTGGCAAGTTCCTTATACCCCTGTCTAAGCCCCTGCCTACCAGATTCCGACTTTGCTTCATCTAAACTTGGAATACCTTTCTGTAGATCCATGAACGTGAGTGTATGAAGACCTAGGTGTTTCACTCCAGACAACAGAGGACTGAGTAGAAATAACATTCTCAATGAAGGACTCGCTCACCTCGTTGTCCAGGAAGCAAGGGTTCATTTTGGTACATTAGAACATTCTCGACCAGCTTGTCTTGCATATATGGTTACAATGCTTCCTCTATGACATTACATCTTTTCCTTCAGTGTTTACTGTCAAGGCAGTGTTGAGTCCAGCTCTCTAGTCAAAGGGGCATTAAAGAACGCAGACTTTGGCAAGTGTTGGCTAGCAATTCCAAACATTTTTAGTGGCCCTCTGTCACAAACACATCTTAACTTTTTGCTAATAGCCTAAACATGAGGTGTGTATGAAGTAATGGTTAATGTGGATCCCCAAAAATGGTGATCATGCTAAGCTGCTGCATAGGTTGTTTAACAAACCTAGATTTGGAGCGTCTCTGAACTAAACAAAATGTTCAGCATAAGTTATACCATGATGACTGCTAAAGCATACCATTACCAGTTTCAGGTTTTGCACACTCTTTGACCTCTTCTTCTTCTTCTTCTTTCCCGAAATCCTTTGACCTTCTCAAGTTCAACAGCAGCTTAGAGTGAATGCTAATATGCTCCACAAACAGCACTCCTAAAAGTCTTTGCCTCTTTCATTCTTTCACGTTTTTTCAGACAGGCTTGAGTCTGAAGAGTTAGAGGTTCGTCAAGATGATTAGCCTTTTATCTTTCAAACGCTGGCAATCACCAATCACTTATTTGTTCCAAATGGTGCTTCAAATACTGCTAGACTCGTTCTGAGCGAACTGGAGTAGTTCTGTCTTAAATTACGGGCCTTTAGGCGTTGTCTGGAAGCCCAATCTCTTTGATGGTTTTGACTCACATTTCTATGACTGGCACACACTATTCTCTACCGCTGACTCACTCTATTCCGTGCCACCCCTTCATTAAGTCTTCCTCCTTTAACCTTTGAACTGGGAATGATTGTTGCTGATGGTTTGTATGCAGTATCTAATTTAAAGTATTTGGGTGTATCCTTAGCATTAGACTTAGCTCAGGCCTTTGTGTTATTTTAATATATATAAACTTTCTTGCTGGTACACCCTTTTGTAAACATTCACGGTATTTTCCCACCTTGCCAACATTCACTAAGGTGAGGTCAGGAGGGAGAGGTAAGTGTTGTGAACATTGTGGACATAATTTGACCAGTCTGAACCAGTATTTCCAGTCATAGGGAAAGCACTAGGATGCAAGCTTTTCATTATGGAATGTTGGGTGGAATTATGCAAGCAATTCACCAAGTGATGGCATTTGAAATGTAATTATATCTTAATTGCTTCACAAATTCCACTGGTATGCTTGTTAGAAAAAACAGCTCTGTGCTTTGGGGCCTAGTAATTGAGCTCTTGTCTATAATTTGTATGCAGTTTAATTTCAGCGTATTCATCAGTATTACAGTTCTCAGACCTTTCATAATCAGGCCTAGTGTTATTGTTTTGATGTGTCACAGTACACACAGCCCTTAAACATATGTTATCTGATTACAGTTTGGCTTGTTTTCCATGCCCAGCTCTCCTTGAGTTTCCTTTCTCTCACCCTCGAGTCACTGAAGCGGATGAAACCCAAACAGCTGGCCTTTGGACAAAGGCAACGTCTAAACATGGAAAAAGTCTAGACTGTACTAAACCTTTCATTTATTTGTGTGGTGCAAATACTTTTGTGCTCCCAGTCAGCACAGCAGTTTCTATTTTCACCTCTTCTCCTTCTCTTCATACTGAATTAAAATGCCCCAGTAAAACTACAGTAGCCAATAACAGAACTGTAGAAAACACCTATGGTAGATTGTTCCCATGAGCTCAGTATTCCCTCCAGGGTTATGTGAATGAAGCATGCGCTGACACTACTTTCCAAGCTGTAACACTGTGTAGTCTCTGAAACGTCCTGCTTCAGTCTAGCTTGCAAAGGTTGATCAAGTCTGTCGACCTTTTAGGTTTAGTCTCTGGCTGAAACTGACACCGCAGAACTGGCAACATTGTAAGAATAGCCACACTGGTTTGGGGGCGGAACTTGTAGCAGAAGCTCAAACAGAGTGTTTCAGACAGAGGATGAATACAGAGGAGCAGAAATATTTTGAAAATTGAAGCATGTAAATGTATTCTAGTAGATGCCAAAATAAAATTAAGAACTTTGAAAATTAACATAATTGGTCCTCGTGCATCAGACCCTTGTTTAGATTTGATCAGTTTTTTAGATTTGATTATTGTATGCCGCATGATTGTTATTTATTATTGTTTGCATTTGTAACCCCACAAATTACTTTCTGTAGATTTCTCTTTTGTTGCAAACTCTAGCTGGAAATGTGAAAAGTGACTGAGGACCTTTCTCAGCCTGCAGTCAGCTAACTCTTAGCTTAGTAAAGGAACATGTGTGTTTGCTATTGACTTGAGTTCTAGCCCTATTCAAGCAGGATTAGTTTTACCTGGGGATGTTCTGTAATTTGAGTGATCACCAATGAGATCCGTGATTTTAATCCAGCATGAATCTGCTGTCCTTAGTTTTTGTGCGTCTGCTAAGTAATAATTCCAGGGTGAATTACCTCCTATAAATTCACAAAACGCAGAATTCAGCAATGTAATAAAGACTGGGGTAATAGAAAAAGGGATGAGTTAATTTTGTATTCCCCAGCTTCTCATTTGATTGTTCCTGGGCAGTGGTTACATTCTGGTGCCTGTAACTGCCATACCATTTAAGGTGGAATGAAAAAATTTAAACAAGAAGCTGGGGAACACTGAACTGACTTCGCCTTTAGCGGCGCCTCCCTTTATTTTCTTTTTTTAGGTGGCAAAAAAGGTGAAGCCAACAGCTAACATGGAGTTTGATTTGACCCAATTTCTTAATACTTAAGTTCATAATGACTATGGAAATCCACAACAAGGAGGAAAAAAAATAGCATCTCAAACATCTCAGGGGGTATGTTTGTGTAGCGTTGTTCTGAGGTGTTGTGATTGTCGCTTAATGTTCGCGCCAGCATTCTCGCGTTTCAATCCAGGCTATTTGGGCAAAAGTGCATAGATCTTTTATCCCATACGAATTGGCCAGTGAAATCGTGTACATATTAAATTACCAGACCTCCTCCTGGTTAAACCAATTCAGCTCGAATAGGGATTATGTTGAAAAAGCTGGAGTATTTCTTTAACATAGGAGAAGAACACAGAACATAGAAGGGGGAAATCAGTTTTCTGCCTTGTTGATGAGGATGGGAATGGAGTCCCCGCTAAGATGTTGGAACTAATTGAGGTTGTGAGTGGAAATACGGCTGGCTTCTTCCCCTGTGATTACAGCAAGCTGACTAACAATGTGGATCAACCAGAGTCTCTTGAGACCACTATGATTAAAAGGCCCTAACGAGGGAAAGGCTTGTTAAGTCCCGCTAATTGTCTAAGAGCGCTAATGATGGGGCAGACATGCTTTCCCCAACCCAAGCGCTCAAGGAATGTAACGACGACACCCCTTCAACTAGGTCACAGTGGGTAGAAGTCCATGGTGTATGTGTTAGGGTTTTTTTAATTTTTTTTTTTTATTAAAAGATCCAGATTCCTTACACTTTCTCACACTTTGCCTGTGGTCTGTCTGTGTCTGTGTTTCCCTTTGATGCTTTTCTTGGCCTGAAATGAAATCTAGGACAACGCGTCGCAGACAGTGTTCTGATGCTAATGTGTCGGTGTCCAAAGATTCCTTAAATTCTTCTCATTATTAGTCGTCTAGTTGCATTATGAGCCTATTAACCATCTGGTCATTATAGTGTGGAGAGTTTGAGCTGTACAGTGAGCTGACTTTGTTCCAGACTGTCATAGCTATAACAGTTCTATCATCTCATACCATTGTTTGTGGATATCATGTTAAACTTCTGAAGAATTAGAGGAAAAGGTTTCAAAGAGTGCCATTTCGTGAACATTAAAATGACTAAAAATCCTAATATGTTATTACACTTTTAGACTGGTGCAGGCAGACCTTCCAGCTTTCAGTGTGCCTGCATGACTTGAATTACAATAGGAGTCCATCTGTTTCCATCATGTCAACACACTCCCATTATTCCACTATGTAAACATCTTGGCACACAGTTTGAGATATGGTCTTATTCCACATTCATAGAACACTCTGGTAAACTCAAAAACTGTGAAAACTGTGTGCATGTTAGTTTGTCTATATCATTGTTTTGCATTGTAATGCACTGTAGTACAGTTATCCAGACTTTATTTTGAGAATGTTACTTGTTGTGTTTGATGATCAGTGTGACAGCCTTCATGAGTGGCATGTTGACAGTTCGTTTTGTATGCTGAATAGATTTTGGCTTTTGAAAACAGTTAAGCTCATTGAACATGTGTTATCAGTGTTTGCATAATGATTTAGTTTGTTATGACGTTGTGTCATATGACTGGTTGCATGAAAGACAGGTCCGCTATTATTGTCCAACTCTAGAATATTTTTACCTGGAACAAACTCTGCAGTCTCTTAACTGGATTGTTCTATGTTCTGCAAATTGACTTGTGAATAACTATTGAAAAATGAATCTCTGTTTGACACTTTCAGGACTTGCCCAGGTCAGGAGTTAAAAGAGCAGGGAACTAGCTAAATCTGGAAGAAAAAATATAGGCAAAACCATCATTGAAGCCTGTTTGAAGTTAACAAAGGCAGTATGCACCCCTTGGGATTTGCCTTTTTGTCAGTCTAATTCCAGCTGTACGTTTGTCGTAAGAGTTTTATAGATTAGTTGACACCGATTAAGACAAACACTGATTGTTGGGTTATCCGCAGTGGCTTGACCCTGGCCCTCTTTCCTCTCAAAAACTTTGTCGGAGTCCAGGCATGTTTTTGCTGTTGGTTACATTTGGATGGGTTTGGTTGGATTGTCTTGGTTGTCAGACTAGGCTGCCGATTCTGCTAGGGTGGAATATGTCTAAATTCAAGGGTTTCAGTAGTATCATTTGGTGTAGGAAAAAGTAGTGAACTGATTTTATTATATTGGGTTATTGGTGCTGGTTCAAAGCATTCAAAGCAAGGTTTGAATGTATTGGGTTTGGTACATTATGTTTGACACTGAAATATAGCTTATTTTTGTTGCTGAAGTGTTTCTGTACTTATTTTTTATATTCCCTTCCTTAATGAGTAAATGACTGGTTGAGCAGCTATGTTTTGCTTTCACTGTAAATAGTTCCAATGGATTGTGGTGGAAGAGGTGGACATGCTTAGTGGAAGAGATACAGAAAAACAACAGAAGCCATGGCAAAGCTCCTATTGGACTCATTCTTAATTCAGCTCCAACCCCAAGTGCTTTTAAAAGGTTGGCACTTGAACTTTGTTTGAATAAGGTTTAAGTTACAATTTCTACTGTATCATTGCAATCTGTTGACATTTAAGCAAATGGGACTTCAGCAGCAGCCATATTCTAATCTGATTTTGACAATAAGGACTCAGTTCAAGTAATTAATCTCAGGAGGTTGAACTGGGGCTTAATGTGACTAGCTTACTTGGTTTTAGGCCACAGCCATTAAGCTTTTTTGCCTGTAAAGCTTTTATGCAAACCACACTTTAGTCGTATCAGTTTACCATGTATATAGTTCAGCAAATGGGCTGTATACAGTGTGTGTTGTATTTAGTGACACACATGACATGAAAACCGTATTGAACAGTTAGAAATCATCTGCTTTTACACTGCCTTGCATATTACGTATGATAAAAGGGAGCAACGCTTCTCCAGTATGTGCTTCCTGGTAAACACATGCTAGGGACTGTAGTCTCTGTCTCCTGCCTTCTCTCCACTGACCACAGCCATGCATCATACAGGAGCCAGCACTGTCAGTGCCTCCTCAGCACATGTGCTAGTGATAATCAGTTGTACTGCAGCTCTCATGTGAATTGGGTTTAGTGTGACTGGAGCGTATAGGGCACTATTGTGGCTTGAACCAGACCACCCCTTGTGAAGCGTAGTTAGTTAAGTTTTGGTGTGGCTTTTTCAAGTTGGGTGGCTGTCTCAGCGATGAGCAGCTTTATGCCCCATAAAAAATCAGCAGGGTCACATGGAACTAAGATATCGTGGACCCATTCCTAGAAAACATGAACATGACAGTACACGCTGTCTATGCTTTCAAGAGAATGTGAGAGAACAAATATGTTAATATGTAAAGAACTTTACACGGATGGCTAGCCACCAGGATCGCTTTGTGTATACAGGTGCTATAAACGGCAACATTTATCTATTTGGACTTTAAGAAGAAAAAAGGAATAAAACACACACTTTCCAACACAATTAGTTTCAGTTAGCTATAACAGCATAGTCCAGCTTGGTACTGTAGCATTTTAAACTTGATACTCAACCGAGCACTACGGTTTCTCATTCCTTTAAATGGGATATTTGCCAACATTCTGTAAAGCTTGTTTAACCTCACAACAGCTGCTATGAAGGAATGCTTTATGGGCGGAGCATAGATGGGTAAATTTGGCTTGAAGTCACTCCACTTGGAGTTAGCTGACACCATCTCTGTGGGTGAGGGCAAAACACAAAATTTCAAGGAAGTAAGGGTGATGTGAGATTCCCTTCATTTTCATGTTTCACATGCATAGTAGTGTTTTTGCCATAGCTTTTGAACATGTGTGCATTTTGGCTTTAAAGCTCCCTGGTAATGTTAGTCATGTGCCTTTTGGCTGTGGAATTCCTTCGAATCCTTGTAGATGCGTGTCTGCATATTTGAGCCACAGTCATGTAAAGGTGGAAAAGCTGCTGAAAGAACAGGTAACAGCAGTATGTACTTGTTCAGCTGCGGATGAATCTGAGAAACAGAGACCCCTGTTAAATGGATCCATGACATCTCAAAATAATGTCATCTAGAAGTTCACAAGTGTCTCTCTACGTCTCTTCCACCTTCTCCTGCAGAGGCTTCTGAAGGCATTGGACAGCGGCCTGTGGTCACACGATGGCTTTCTCTGTGAACCTGATTGGTCCTTCTCCCTGGGGCTTCAGAATATCTGGTGGGCGGGACTTCAAAAAGGCCATAACTGTCTCCAAGGTAATGTTTTCACCTGTTAACTGATCCATGTCAACGTTCAGTAACTTTTTACCCTAGCAAATGAAACGTGTAACTCCCATCTTTTTGTTACCTTTTGTTTTTAAGTTTTTTTGGCTTCATTTCCTTTTTTTTTTTTTTTTCTTCTGTAGCCACTGTGACCAAGTCATAACTTGCTGGCTGGAGAGGAAGCCCCTGATTACAGAAAGGGGGAAATGTCTTTCTAATGGTCAGGCCATTGTTTTTGTTTTTTTACAAGATATATTTTTCTAAGTCTCTTTTGGAAAAAAAAAAAGAAAGAAAAAGACCAGGAAGTCCAAGTCCCCATGTACAAGAGGAGGACGTGACTATGGAGTTCTCCATAAACAGGCAGTGGTGTGAGAGTAGAGAAAAGGGGAGAGTGTGTCTTTTACAGGCTGCATGGCTTTAAGTGAGGATATCCTGGTTAGCTGTACTGTTAGAAGTAGACACTAACAATGTCTGGAAAACAAGCACTAGACTAGAAGTTGGCATATTAGAAGCTGATGACACCCCAGCCATATATGTTCTGAACATTGTGTACTTTTGGTGTTTTTGCCAATACAAAATAAAAACAAAAGTAACACATACAGTTTGAGCACATTGAGTAATCATCCACAGTGCAGTCAGTAGTAATTGAACCCTTGAATTTCATAACCTGTAGACCCCCTGTCACCTCAGGTGTCAACCAAATGTTTCCTGTAGCTGCATATAAGATTTCTGGGATGTCTTGCTTGCACAGCCAACATTTTTTTCCCAGAAGCAGTGTTTTTTGAACAGCGGTGGTTTCCTTCATGGTATCCTTCCATGAAAGCTATTCATGTTCAGTGTTTTTCTAATTGTGGTCATATGCAACAAAGGTTTTTCCAGTGTAGAGTCTCCTGTAGGTTATTTGTTAATCTTGGGTTCTTTCTCTTTTTTTTTTTTTTTTTTTTTCTCGGGATTGCCCGTTGTGCTCTTGTGTCCGGATGCCCACTTCTAGGGAGAGTAGCAACAGTGCCTAATTGTTTTCCCTTTTGTAGTTTGTCTGTGGAATGTAAACCCAGGTCTGTAGCAATGCTTTTGTAGCCCTGTTTCAAGCTTAATGTGTCTCTATAGCACGTCTTCTAAAAGCAGTTTGCATTAATGCATATTTTGTACTAACCTCTCCTGAGAAGAACAGAATTGTCATTGTGTGCTGCCTTTATTTAGTGGCAAGGCGCTTGTGAAAACCACACCTACAATATAATCTTCCTAAGTCTTTAACACACTTTTTCCACCCTAACCCCTCAAGTGATCTTACCCAAGATTGCGCTGGCCTTGATATTAAAAGTTGCCTATAAAAACAGCTGCTACTACAGTATTAGCCAAGTTTCAAAGTTGTATTGGGATTGTTTCTGTTCTAATCTGAAACCCATTAGAACTTACACAGAAATGCTTTTACAGGATTAAAAAAGGACTTTACAGCTTGAGCTGCCACTTCCCTTATTGTTCACTCTCAGCAACTTCAAACACTGACTTGTTTGTCAAGGACCCAAAAGCCCAGTTTTACTTAAAATTGTTTTTCTCAGCAACCACTGGCATTCTTGTCACTGGCTGTTCCCTCCACCCTAACAGTACCAACATGCTCTTGGAGCCTGGTGTCACAGAATAAGCAGTCAGTAGGAAAAAGTGAGTGCCTCATGGTTGTCATGCAATTGGGAAAATTTGGGAAAACCGGTTGTAAATGTTATTCGTAACTCCCAGCGTTGTTATATAAACGGTATAGAAGAGAGCAGCATGGTTGTGTGAACACCATAGAAGTAAACTGCATGGTCATCGGCTTCCCTTTGGTTCTTCAGTGCCTCCCAAAGGGCAGAATGAGAGAGGCTGGGCAGAAGTGGTAAGAGGTTGGCATAGATGCACTTCCCTCCCCCTGTCTTTTCCTTTCTCTCAGTGGTTGTTTGTCTGTTTCTCACCATCCCTCTCACAATACACCTTCAATAGTGTCTCTTTCGCCCTCTATATTTAACTTATACATGCTATATGAGCCGTTAACTCTCTCTCTCTCTCTCTCTCTCTCTCTCTCTCTCTCTCTCTCTCTCTCTCTC
>CM067484.1:29089666-29094666 GCA_034552555.1 Semaprochilodus insignis
AAAACCTCTCTCTCTCTCTCTCTCTCTCTCTCTCTCTCTCTCTCTCTCTCTCTCTTTCTGATAAATGGAGACCTGCGGTCCTCTGGAAGCTGGCTCTTAATCGGGCCCTTGTGAAGCATTCCTTCCCCGTGAAGCTGAAAAAGGTCTTTTTGTGCCGTATAAGCTGAGTGATTAATTTAAAGACAAATAAACGTTTGCAGACATGCGGTGCTTCCTGGTTGAGATTCAGAATGGTGCTGACAGATTAGACAAGTTTCTGTTATCTTTCCTGTGTCTGATTTAATCAACCTGTTTTCAGTTCATCACCCTTTTTCCATACATCATTAATGTGGCATTGTCTATGGGTCATTTGTAGCCTTTAGGTCAGAAGGAAAAGTTGCCACCCGTAACCTCCTTACCCTGCACCCTTACCCACTATTGTTCAAAGTGTCTGAAGCATGCAGTCTACGCCTGCAGTCACATAAGTCTACACATTAGAAACAAACATAGTATTAGTACTTCTGGTATGTCCAACATGTGCAGAGGTAGCTAGTGTCCTATATGGGAACTGATACGTTGCCTTATGATGATCTCATTTTTTCTTTCTACAGGCCAGCCCTTCTGAGTCCTGGACAGATCAACGGGATAAATCCCACAGAGCAACTGGTGGGCCGTTTCCAGGTCAGTGACAAAAATCATTTTGATCTTGGATTAGATGAATGCTGTTTTACAGCCATAACAAGGTTTGCAGATAGGAAATAAGTAGAGACTTAAGTGTCCTGTATGCTAAACTCATTCTGTAATATTTTCCTTAGTTTGCGTCGAATGATTTGGAAAATTACTTGTTGGTGATCAAGGCTATTACTCTTGCATTGCCTGAACCTGAAGTGCAGTATGTTCTGCTCTGGTTTAGACTGTGTGTCATGTTATTTGTGGTAGTAGCTAGTTATTTGGCCTCTCTGTCTTGTCTGTCCAGCTATGTGGCTGATTTAGAATAACCATAGTCATTAAAGTCAGTCAGCTCAGCTGCCTTAGAATAGCTCACTGTCTATATCCATTTTATACAAAGTGTACAACATTGATTCTAATTCTTATTTATTATGTGTTTGTAGTTTTAATTAAACTAGGAAAGGAATGTGTCTTGCGGTAATGGTCTGACCACCCTGTGCTGCACTGTACACATCGGTGACTATTTATTGCAGTTATTCATTTATTGTCTGCAGCTTCTGTTGGTGCAATTCTGGCTGTCATATTCAGCAAAGCTTCTATGTCTACTCCTCAGGGGCTTGTTGCAAGAGCTCTCCTTATCCGTATCCCTCCAACATTTCTGTGCATGACAGTTTCGGTTCCACAAGTGATTTTTAAACTATATGTCTGGTTCCCATTAAGTAAGGAAGAAGACAAACCACTATATGCTTAGCTATGATTTATAGATCATCAGGATGAGCTGAAATGAGACATAATAGTATGATCCCCTGTTTTTTTTTTTTTTTTTTTTTCCCCCCCTGGATCCTGGCTTCCTGGTCGTAACTCTGTGTCTGTGGCAGTGATATGCGAAAGGAACCTGAGAATGTCATAAATAAGACCTAGTTGCTGCGTTTCTTCTTCCAGAGGGGCTGCCAGTGGCTCTTTGTGGTAACAGAAGTAGGGTTCTGAACCCCAAAGGTGAAAACTGAGATTGAAATAGAGTGTATTCAGTGTATATACGCAGCTGTGAACAGGGTGGGTGAACGTACTACAATTGCAAGCGGTTGTCTTGGTTTTCAGGGTTGAACTTGTTGCATTTAGGATGTTTTTCGTGAAAGTTTGAATCCTTCATCATAACTTCAGGCCATTTCAATGTTTTCTTGTCCTGCAGGAGGCTGTACAAGTGAGCCGAGATGAGAACCAGAACTACAGAGAATACTCTATCTCTAGCCCTGCATCACTATCTCCTGGCCCATATTCTCCAAATCCTCCCTCCAGCCCTGACCATAAGGGAGACAGGATCACACCCACCAGCAATAAGAGGTATAACCAAGGGTTGTTGCAATACCAGAATTCAGACTTCAATACTGACAATTTTGTCTACAGAGAAATATGTAACTGAAGTGGATCAGGCACAGCAGTGCTGCTGGAGTTTTTAAGCGCTGTGTCTACTTATTGTCCCCTCCTACCTTTTGTGGAAATTCAGAGATGATAACTTATACTTTGCTGCACAGTTTGTGTTGGTCATCCACTAGTTCATCAGTGGTCGCAGGATGCTGCCCAAAGGATGTTACTGACTTGATATTTTTGGTTAGTGGACGATTCTCAGTCCAGCAGTGACACTGAGGTGTTCAAAAACTCACTGCAGTGTTGATAATGATTCACCACCCAAATAATGGTGGTCTTGTGTGAGTCCCTGGCCATTAAAAAACATGGCAAAGGCAGCTGACAAAGTATACAGAGAAACAGATGGACTACAGTCTGTAATTGTGGAACTACAAAGTGTGCCTATATGGTATGTGGAGCTGATAAAATGGATAATGAGTTTTGCACCAAGTTTCAATGTACATTTTTATGGAACCATATGCCCAAAATATATTATCGAAAACCTTTTTTTCAGGTGCAGAAAAGATGATTTACAATTGGCTGGCATGGTGATAGTTGATTTGATTATTACAGTGTTAACAGTACAGTGTTAGTTATTACTTTTCTCAGCAAAGTGCAAAACGGCCTACAGGGTGTTGAAAGGGTGTCATCACCTGGTAAAATTAGAAATATATTTCCATACTTCGTGACTACTGGATGATTCAGTTAGGATTCAAGTTTGTAAATAGCAATCCGGCATGAGCAGTAGACCACATGACTTATAATGGATACACAGATCACATGGAGATTTGCTGGGCAGTAGTGCTATAAGATGTTTCACACCCACCATCACAGCTATATAAAACCATTAAACCAAGTAATTGTTGTTGAAACTAAGCAATTATAGTCAAATATCTAGTGCAATTAGTATGATAGGTTTTTGTTTCTTCCTTTTTATATCAACCATTTTTATTGTCCTCCAATTATTGGCTCTCATTGTTCTGTTCCTACTTCCCTGAATCAACAAGAACTATTCCAAATATGTAGCTGTGGTTTCCGTAGTACTGGCCCATTTCATGTCAGCTCCAGTTTTCATCAAAGCCTACAACAGGAATATTCACCATCAAAACAGCAACTTGGCGGTTTGTAGGTGTTTAACAGTAATTCTTTTTTTACTTCTAGCCAGCAGCTCCGTTCCTGGTCCCCAGAAGAGAAATACACCAGTCACAGACTGTCAAGACCGCTTTCTCAGGTAGGAACCTTAAACAACTTCTGAGTACTAGGTACCAGTTCATCTTTAGACTAGAGTAGGCTTAAGCATCACCAATACACTTTGGGCCTATGATCTCATCCCCGGACAGGAATAGATAGTAGAACTTGTTTGAACACGAAACACGTTCAGATCAGCCCTGAAGGTATTTAGTGAACTTGCATTTACATTTATGGCACTTAGCAGATGCTCTTATCCAGAGTGACTTACAACCGTGCAAGAGTCTAAAACTCTCCATGAGCTCAGACACTGCCCGAACAAGGGCCAGTGCTGCTACCTAGAGAGAACAATACACAGACATACATAAGCATAAGTGCACTAACTTCTGTCTCCTCCTAAGAAACCACCCAGCCTGAACTGGACTGTGGAACATTTCAGTGTTCACCTGAGAGGGTGATTTGGCATAGGAATGTGCTTGAATGTGTCTGTTGCAATTTTTGTCTGTTGGTGACTTCATGAGAAACTGTCAGTTTTCAGTAGCTTGGGCTTGCTGTGATGCCTGTTCATAAATTCCATGCCTTTAAGATTGCGAATGCTGAGGAAATAAGATTACGTACTCCATCCGCTAATTATGTCCTCTCCACAAGAAAAGAGGTTCGCGTTTTTTGATATTTTCATAGTGGGCGGTAGGTCTGAAAAGTTTGGAAAGGTTGCTCTGTGAAGCTGGCATTTACTCACAACACAAGCTGGAAACAGTTAATTCAAAAGTTCATTGTGAGGAAGAGAGCGATTATGGGTTGAGGAGAAACAATGTGCCTGACCTTTTTAGCGATTCCTTTAAGACCTGGGCTCATTAAAATATCTTATATTAACTTCATCCTGTCTATTAGCTGAATAAGTACAAATGGTTAACTATGTACAGTCACTGTCAAACCAAAACCTTGTGTGATAATGTCACTATAGATTTGATCAAAGAAAATGAATCGGTCCTAAATGACTTAAATTAAGATATGTTACATTCATGTAAATTAAAGCTAAGAATGTTTCTTCTTTCAGACACTCTTTATTTGGAAGGTCCCCTGTAGGTGATCTACAGATATTTTATTATTCATCAACTTTCTAGTGATACTCAGTGGGTTATCAACACCATGATAGTTAGCATTAGGTGTAGAGTAGGTGTATGCTGTGCCTTGGGGTAGGAGTTGGAGTTAGGGTTCTGTTATATTTAATAGTCTTTCACCCTCAAGTTCAAATTCAGTTGCATTTTGTAGATATTAAGTTGAATGTTGGTTAAGATGCATTCAACTTCTACAATGCATCCACAGTGGACCATCTGAGCTAAGTGTTACCCTTCTTTCTCCTATAAAAGACCCAGTTTGAAGATAAGCTTTTGTTCTGACAGTAGCAAGATTGTAGTAAAATGTATGGTAAGATTTCCTAGCTAAAAGATGGAGAAAGAGATAGGATGAGTGGGGGAAGAGACAACGTACGCTAGAGAACGGAGTGTTCCATACACTAAAATAGTGAATTATGTTGTGGGAAAGTTCATTTTGAGATATGTAAGCTATGTAACATCAGCCTGACTCCCACAGAAGTCTCTTGAAGACAGCTGACAGAACAGGAAAAAACAGCCAGGGACCTTTGATGGCTGATGGCATTCCAGTCATTTTCTAAGTGCTCTGGACGTTGGATAAACACACACTCAGTGACACGGCCTATTAAACTCCGTAATGTCTCAACTCCCCTGGCAGAAGCATTC
>CM067484.1:29099666-29107178 GCA_034552555.1 Semaprochilodus insignis
CTTTATTGCCGTTTGTTTGTATTAAAAATAGACTTGTAGTATTAAAATAGCATTTTAGCATGAAGCTTACTTTCAGCCAGATGTGGAGGATAGGGATATAATTTGATGACATTCAGTAAGAATTTGAATAAAATAATGATATAACAGCAAATCAACACACTGTCCGGATAAAAAAAAAGTTTATTAAAGATGTACATTCACAAAAAAGCACCCAGCAATCAGCTCAAAGCACGTAAAATGTGCACATTGCAACATGAACCCATTTTGTGTTTGGTCCCAAATCCTTACTTGGTCCACTGGAGCGTGTGTGGGTGTTCATGGTGGGTGTGGTGCATTGGAGCACTTGGTTGTGGCCTTTCCTTGGAGCCGTGGCATGCATGTTAACGATCAATGACTTTTTTTTTTTTTCTTTTTTCTGAGCTCTCGTCTCCAAGCCTTGGCCTGTCTCCTTGTATTTGCTTTCTTTCTTAAACGCTGCTCCTCTTTTTAGAAGGAAAACTTTGGAAGATTTGGAATAGCTGAAAGTACTCTTCCAGAGCAGAGTCTAAAACTACTTTGGCTCTGTCCCCTCTCTTCTTTTCCTTCTTTTGCCTTCTCTCTTTTCCTCTCCCTCCCTCTCTTTCCCTCTCTGCTGTACATGGAGACACCAAGGTACGTCTTGCTGTTCCAGATTGGTCTTAAAAGCTAGGGGCCCACTGTGTTTCATTTGGCACTACGTGTGTATTCGAGTGAAAGTGTGCCAGCATGTGTATGTTTCAGCACTCCAAGACCCTATTAAATTCCTGCTGATAAATCCAGGGCTGTGTCCACTTTCTGTCATCTTCGTTCTTACCCCTGCTCATCCTTAGCCGACGCAATGTTTCATTTGTTATTCTTTTCCTCAAAGGTGGAAAATCAAACAAGCACTGGTTGTACTCCATCACCCTCAGGGCCCGCCAAGCTGAAGGTCCCAAGCCTGCCAGTGTTTATGGGGGAGTTTTTGGCCCTCCACAGTTGGGGCCTGTTTTATGATTTTTGGTGCGGTTTAATGGAATGGGTCTGAGTGGTATGACAACATTCCAGAGGTTGTCAAGGTAACAAATATATAATATATATTCTTTCACTCTTGTAGACCTTCACCTGAAACACTGGCTTTCCATGATGATTTTCATTGCTAAATCCAACTTGAAACATTTTTATGTAGCCCAGAGCAATGATTTCTGTACAGTTGACTGAGGTCCGGCTGTAAAAGTCTGGCTTCAGACCAGGTATTATACACCACTCTTCTGGAGCCCACCACCCACCTTGTAGCAGGTTCAGAGACCAGCTAATTCTGGGTCAGTGGTTTGGAGTAGCGAGTCAGTGACTGTATCAGCACATTACTCTTTTTGAAATGTATTCCAGTGTAATACAGTTATAATGCAGCTGGTGAGTTTTAATGGTCTAAGGTTCATTAGACTGGTTGGTCTACTGGTACACTAATAGTGTACTCACATGTAAATACATTTGTATTGTACATCTTGTTTTTTTGGGGGGGCTTTTGTTGTAGGTTTGCACGTGTGTGTGTGTGTGTGTGTGTGTGTGTGTGTGTGTGTGTGTAGTGTAGTGTAGTATTGCAATACAATTTCTTGTTTAGTTGACCTATCCATGCTCACAATAGTGGTCTTTTGTACCTGCTGTTGCTGGGTTAGACAAGCTTTACAGAACAGAAAGGCAAAAAAATCCCTTTCAGCCTAATAAGAAACTGTAGTGTACGACTTTAAGAGTGTATTAAGTATAAAATGAAAAAATATAATAAATACATTTTTGGATCAGGTTACTCTAAAGCATTTGATTGGAAAACTTATGCTTAAACTTATTATGGCAAAAGCAAGCAGTCTATTAGTCACATAAAGCATGCAACGTGGGCTACATGGAGCTCTGTTGCACAACAACAGAAGTACATCTTAAAAGCCTGATCATTCTCATTTTAAAAAAGACTGCTTTAGGTGAAATGGCATTTTAGCCAACATTCTGTAAAGCTTGCCCAAGTAGGGATTTTGTGGACAGAACATGGCTAAGTCAGTTGTACTATGTGTAGTCTGGACCTTGGTCACTTGTACTGTGTGGTCCTTGTATGCTGTGCTGTTTCTAAATGTTTGGAGGATAGGTGTTTTGCTCCATTGTGTATTTTGTATATGGATGGCATGATCAAGTTCTTCTTGACTCTTGACTATGAAAACGTTAGACTGCTGTTGGATACGGGCTGAGGTGATTGGACTCGAGCGAAGCATAAGAGGGAATTATTGTGGAAGACAGAGAACCTAAAGGAGAGAGAGGGGGAACTTAAAGAAAACGCACCAGCAATTTCAGCCATTTTTTTTTGTTTATCTGATGCATATGTAGCATACAATATTTAAATATGTTTCCCTGTATTTAGAAAAGAATAGAAAACCCAGTGGCCTGAAACAGTTAGAGGCAAAGAGGCAGACCACTGAAGTGTGTTTTGAGTTTTCTTTTACTAAGTAGAGGGAAATGCATGGCAAATTACAGTCCATAGTATTGGACCATACATTACAGACGTGGCAAATGATGATTAGGTTAAAAAAAAACCAAAAAAAAAAAAACCTTGAAAGTAGGAAACGTGTTGTATAAAGTGTGACGTTTTTTTTTACTGAGAGAGAAGCAGAGACAACAGACGGTGTAAATGAAAGAAGGGGGGAGAAAACGTTCAGCCCAGGTGGCTTTAGTCATGCAGTGATTTATAAGTCTCCCTAATTACTCTGTAAACTCTTTATCCACTCACACACTGCCTGGCTCACAACGCTGGGGGAGATGACTGTAAAATATAGCTCCACTTTGTGAGAGTGATGTGGCACTTCAGACTCAATAAAGCGCACCAGCGGCGCATCTTTCACCAGCCAGCCCACATGTCCTCTCATCCTCCACCTTATACCTCCATTCATCTAAGCTTGTGCCATTATTTAGTTTATTTAATGAGGGAAATTCTTTTTACCTAGACTCTACTCACTTCAGCAGAGCTTAGTTTATAGATGGGTATACATGTACACTACACATGTTTGCAGTACACATACAGGACATGCAGTACATACATATACAAAGTTGAATTTTAAATAAAACACCGTGTTATATATATCGTAATAAGAATAATAAAGAGCTTTGGTTACAGGCCAGACTCGTGACGTGAGTTTATTATCCTATGTTTTTATTATTTTTTTTTTTTTGTAAACATATGACTTTTGTGACACATTCATCATTTAAAACAATGAATTTAGGTGAAAGGTGAAGGTTTTGCGTTTGAATGTAGTCCCGTTGGTAATCGTCCCCTGTTTTAATACAGTACCTGTAATCTGAATACTGTCTGTTTTACAGTGACTGTAACAGAATAAAAGTTGTTGTTGTTGGTGTTATTGTATTGTTACTAGCCAACCCTGAAGATAAGTACAATGGAACAGTGCCTTCTTTTAAAAATAGAAAATGTCAGGAAAGACATTCATTTGTTTCATCAATACACAGATTCTCCTCATACAAGCATTCTACTGTATCAAATAATAAAACATAATTTTCTAGTCATTTTAAGCTATCAGCAAAAATACAAAAACATACAGCTTTTTTTCTTATCGAGTGTGAAAGGAATGTTTGATTATGACAGCTAGTGATGTCGTTTTGACTCCCCTAAGCCCTGGGGTTTATACATCATATTTAAGAGTGAAGAGAAGGAAAAGAGAAATAAAGAAATTAACTGCATATAAGGAAGTCCAAGGCTCTAACAAGTCCCTAAACAGGACCATGTGTCTAATTAGGCTGATATTCAGCTATGGTTGAACAGACCTGTAATTTAAAATTTAGCGAGCTTCTTCTCTTTGTGACCTGTCTGCCATCTCTTGCTCGCCTCCTAAATTAAAAATATAGGTCAAGCTGAGGGTTTCACTTTTACAAATCTGACTTTTGATGGTGACTACTTGACCCCAGACACAGTAGACCTTACTATCACCTGAGAGACCATTATTTACTCTAAAAGCATGTGAGAAAGATCAAGTAGGGCTGTTCAGTAGTGTGTGAAGCATATCAGAAAGCGTCCTATGGGTAATTACCCTAACTAGCAGCTTAGAATGAAGTCGACCAAAGACGACCAAACACCTAATGACTTCTTTTATACATCTACAAGCAGTGGCACCAGCCCTGCCTTTAGTATTTTTTAGGCATCTTTGAGGACGGAAAGCTGTTTCAGTGCAACCTTTAAATGATTGTTGATGACTTTGTCCAAGCATGCAATGATGCAATCAGTTGGTGTGCCAATATTTATAAATGGCACCATTTTGATTCTCACTATTGGCATCAAGCTGATGCCAGCAAGAAACGCTGGCTCAATATCGATGGAAAAACAGGATCAGACCAGATTTTATAAATGGTCTTGCCTGAAATATAGACAGAATTACTTACTTTGGTCATTACCCAACATGACCAAAAATGAAGTAGATTATATAATAAGTTACCACATGTGATCTAATCACAACATAAGAATAAGTGCTAGCACAACAGTTTTTGTAAACACCCTAATGATATTTCCATTTTGTGTTTATAAAAAAAAAACAAAAAACTGTGGTTTGTATGTCATGTTGGTTATGTATTTTGGCAGGGTAATGGGATGAATGGCTGTCCTAAATGAAGTACTTCTGTTAACTTTACAATACACTATACTACAATAACCGTTGTACAGCCATGATGGTGGATTTGTCCGTTGCTAACTGATGCATAAAATCAGACACGCAGCCATGTAATCTCTACGTCTCCCATGTCATACAATGGGTCGGACTGAAGAGTTCAGTGTTTTGTAAGGTTTTGTTTTTTTTGGTTTTTTTTAAATATGAAACATGGCACCGCCATAGGATGCCATCCTAACAGAAAATCAGTTTGTGGCATTTCTGCCCTGCTAGATCTATGCGGTCAACTCTTAAGTACTGCTGTGAAGTGGAAATGTCTGGGAACAACAACAACAGCAGCTCAGCCATGAAGCGGTAGGCCACACAAACTCTAGAGTGGTACCCCGGAAAAATTATCTGTCCTCGGTTGCAGTGCTCGCAACCAAGCTCCTGTTCAGTAACTGTTTATTGGGAGCCTTACTGGCCAGGTTTTCATGGCCAGGTTGGTGGACACAAGATGACCATGCACAATTACAACTGTCAGTTGGATAGGTATAAAGCACTGGCATTAGAATATGGTGTATTGGAAACGCGTTCTCAAATGTGATGGGCCATGTTTCACTATCAAAGGTTCTACCGAATTCTGTGCTTCCTTTTTGGAAGCTACAATGGTAGTCGAATTTCTTATGCTTGTCACATTTGCTCTCACATGCAAGAAACCTGATCAGCTTCTGAAAGAATCTTTGCCCCCACACTTACCCACACACAGACCCAGACATGCAATCAACCTCTGATAATAGTCTCTGATAATCACTTTTCTTTTTTTTTTTTTGGTCATATGGTTTGTATCAGCTCTGTCTGGGTTGTTGCGCCTCGGAAAGGGGTAGCTGGGGAGAGTTATCGTCCGTGTATTAGAGACAGAGCTGTGCAGTAGACAGTGCAGCCCACCCCAGTTGAGCACACACACTGGGAGTCATAAAGAGCCAGGGGCAAAGCATAGCCAAATGCATGCACTTCCAAACACTGTGTCATCTAAACGGTTATAATAACAGGATGCAGAGACTACAGAGGACAGACATCATTATCATGGTCCCCCTACCATCACACCGCATGCCAACTTACATGCGCAGAGTGTGGTTGTGTTGCAAATGACAGGAAGAGGGTATCCTGGTGGAAGGAGTCCGTTAGACCTCCAGCAATGGCCGCACACGAGCCTGACATCATTCAGTTCCAGCACAGTGCCCTCTTATCACACACACCCCAACCTGCTATTTAGAGAGAGAGAGAGAGAGACTGTGTGTGTGTGTGTGTGTGTGTGTGTGTGTGTGTGTGTGGGGGCGCGTGCGTGCGCGTGCTTGTACATTTTCAGGGCTGTTTATTTGGTTTCTGAAGTGCCTTTTACTAAATGTTTCATTTGTTTAAAACTAAAATGGCAAAATCATGTTTGTTACTGATGTTAAGATGAGGATTAGGATTAGGATGCTTGTAGTAAAAACTATACAGCTTTAGAATAAATGGCTGGTTTAAAGAGCAAAGTTTGTTTAAAGGTTTGTGCTTGATGCCCCAGCCATAGAATAGATTGGTGAAATTACAGTTCTTGTACGCTGATTTAATATAGCTAAGTGTAGATTAGTCAAACCAGGTCCTGACAGTGCACGCTTCTTTGACACAAGATTTGGAAATGGTTAAACAAACACACTTTTCTCATACGCCTAAATCTATTGCACAGTTTGTGTGTGTGTGTGTGTGTGTGTGTGTGTGTGTGTGTGTGTGTGTGTGTGTGTGTGTATTTATGTATTAAGGTTAAGGTAAGGGTAGGGTTAAGGTTTGGGTAAGGCAAGTAGTGGTTCTGGTTAAGGTTTGGATATGTTAGGAAGTGAACGGACGTCTATGTAATCGCCCCACAATTCACAGAACCAAAATGTGTGCATGCCTTTATACTGACAATGTAAAGAGAAATGTAGTGGTGTGTTTGTGCTCATTGCCGGAAAGAAACAGAGAATAGAGGTTATCTATTTTAACGTTTGTTTTTCTCCTGAAATGTTATCAGCCTTTGCAAGTAGTTTCTGTTCATGAGCCATTTTTGATGGGCTTCTTGGGCAGATAATGTTCTCTTCTTGAAACAAGGATGATGATGATGATGATGATTGTGGTGATGATGGTAATGATAACGATCTGAGGTCATTTCACTCTCTAGCACCAGCATTAGCATGGCACCCAAGGGCATGCGGCCAATTGAAAACAGATGGTTTCCACCAATCTTTCTCTTTATTTCCTTTTGTTTGTTCTTTCTTTCTTTCCTAGCTTTTTTGTTTCCATTCCATTTATAGTTGAGCCCTGGGCATGACCAGCAAACCTTCTGCATAGGACCAGGCATATACTGCAACCAGATGGATCATATCAGTAATCATTGCTAATCACTTGTTGAATTTGTATTCAATGTCCATGTCCTCTACCCATCCTTCATTCTTATCTTTTTTTCGTTCTGAGCGCTACTTGAGACAAGTTCCTCCACCTGAATGACCAGTATGCATGTTTTGATTAAATCTGCTCTCTTGGCTTTGTTTATCTGTCTGTGATAAATGTTGTACATTGCTCATAACTTTCGAGTGTGATTCGCTTTCTGTGAGTGTGGGAGTGTCAAAGTCATATATACTGTCACCACTCCTCAATTTCAAGAACCAGTCACCCAGTTGGGTGCCTAGCAGTAGCCATTCTGTGTAGGCTAGAGAAGATGCAGGTGAATATGCAGGGATACAATGATCTGTCTGGCTATTACTGCTTATTGCTGAACAGTTGTTTGCAGACACCTGGCTTTTCAAAATGATTTCAGTGCAAATAAGTTGACGTTTTTAAGATCAACTTTTTTGTTATTGTTGAGAAACTCAAA
>CM067484.1:29116361-29134195 GCA_034552555.1 Semaprochilodus insignis
TATATATATATATATATACATACATACACACACACACACACACACACACCATTAAATCCAACAAAATGTTCATGTCATGATTAGTTCAGAAAATACAGAAGAGGAGCTACAATATTCTATTGAATAACACTTGGGGTACTGGCCATAAGGCTACATGACACCTGCATAAGCTAGTCATGACTTCTAACCAACTCAATGTAACCTTTATAATGAATGACTGGGGTCATGTAGCCTTATGAACCATATCCAACAGTAAATACCTTCTTCTAATATCACAAAGTGACCTTGTTTAAAAGTATCTCTAAATTATTAATTTAAAGCATAAAAGTAAACTATGTTGAATAAAAACAAGAACAGAGCATTTTAGAATCTGTCTCTGTGTCATTTCAGCATCAGTCACTGGACTTCCCTTGTTGAGTCTTTATCCTCTAGACCCAAGGACCTCAACTATGGACTTTAAATTTAGGTCCTAGTCCTGCATTTTGTTCCTGCTGGAAGTTAGGGGAACAGTTAATGTGATTGATTGGCCACATAGTGTCACACCTACCAAGGGTTACAAAGTCCAGGACTGGTTCAAGGTCCAGATTTGTAGACCCCTGCTCTTGACTATATAGTCAATAGAACATCCGTTAGCCTGTTTCCTAAGCTAGCACTGACCTCTGGTGCTAATGAGGTTTGTATAATGACAACATTAGCTTACTTAAATTAATGGAGCTTCAGTAAGCTGGAATCAGACTTGTTTGCTGGTGTCTGTGTGAAACTATTATGTGTTAAGTTATTGCTGCCCGACACTTGGACAGCTCTGCATACCATATCTGATGGTTTATTACATCTGGAACATAAATTTGACGCGGTCATAATTTGAAATACAACCATCTTTCATCTGTTTTAGCTAACGGCACATTCTGGACTACGCAAACAAGTTAGGCACACTACCCCAGACACGTACTGTAGCTATGAGATTCCTGTCGCCATGACATAATTGTCTCATTAGTGTATTGGACCATAATGAAAGCTTCTTCATGATGTACAAAACTATACTGCTGTTTCTTTTAATCCTCTAAAGGACTCAAAGCCTGTTTAGAACGTTGTTATGAGTAAACATGTAGTATGACGAAAATACTAATTTATCATTATAACAAGTCTACCAAGTTGAGAAAAGTTGGAAAATTTAATAAACACAGTTTGAGTGCTCTTTAACACTTATCATTAGTATTTAATTCCATAGAACATTGTTGTGCAGCATCATAAAAAAATAGTAGAGACCTTAACAGATGTTGTGTGTAATTACTTATATATTGGTCAAGTTTCTCATTTGCACATGTGAGGACCTTCCTGCATTGAAATGCTTGTGGTGAGGCGCAGGTATTCACTCTACAGGAGGGCAACATTAACATGAAACAGGGACAAAAGGGTTTTGTTTAAGAAACTAAGAATAATCAGAGAGAGAGAGAAATTCTTTTCATGGCAGGGAAAGGGAAGTCACCTTGCTAAGTTTGGGTAAATACTGGCAAAGCAAAACCCACTCTAGTAGTGGCCTTCAAATCACTATCAGCTGGTTTACACAGCACACAGTATGGGGGTGTGTGTTTGTATATGGGTTGCTGATGTAGAAGAGCATGTTTGCCCCAGGCTGTTTGTGCTGGCTGGGCAGGCGGTAGATCATGCTAATTGGACCCCCTATATGTGGCAGGAATTTACCATAAAACAAAACCTGTATTTTTATTTTCCGTCAGTGTAACTGTTCTCAAAGTTCCTGCTGACCGGCTACTGTAACCTCCTACTAACCATCTAAAACACTCACTCACCATTTCCCTTTTCTGCTTTAAATCTGGATGACCCAAAGTTGGCAGACTTTCAAGATGACCCATCAGCCTTGCTTCCACATTCTGCCCCAGTTCATTTCACATCGCCACGAGAACTTGCTGTTGAGAATGAGAAGAGATTTAGGCTTGCAAAGGAAAAAAGGTCCAACAGAAAGAAAATAAGTGAAAGAGAGGGTTTAGTCATATATGGTAGAAATGTCGCATGTTAGTGTTTCCTCCAAGCAGGAATGCCCAAGAAGCTGTTAGCAAGGCGAGTGGGATTAATTTAATGGCTAATGCCACTACCTGCGGGTAGGATATGGATGCAGTTAGCCACAGTGGGATAGAATCACCCATTCTGCCGAGACACGGACTCTCTGTTTACTTTAAAATATAGCTATACTATTATCAGAAATATGCATTTATGTCAGGGAGTTTTTTTTTTTTTGTTTGATGTTCAAGGGCATATATCGAGCTGTTTAAGGGCTTTCATTTTTCTTTTCTTCACACCGCATGTGTCAAATATATAAATCATTCACTGTGTTTTACACTATTTTACACTGTGTGTCATTTTAGTAATTTTTGGCATTGTCTTTGCCCTGGCTATAAAGCATACAAATATGATTACTTCTTTTAAAGGACAAAAATAACGTGTGTTACAGACTGACGTGTTGCAGGTGAGATAAAACCTCTTAAAATACTGCAAACTGTTGGAAACTTTCAGACCAGGTGCCAGGTCACTCCGTCTTTGCCCACTTGGCGTTTGTAAGGAATAAGAAAAAAAAAAGTTTGTTCCAGCAGGTGTACTTTTTTCCATTTGCTCACCTTGACTTTCTCCAGGGGAGAAAAATAATATGCTGTATTCAAGCGTCAGTTGTGTTTGAAATCAGCATTTCATCTATTTGCCTCAAGAAACTAGATAGAAGTAAATAAACCTGGATAAATAAATTTTGACATGTCTGTCACAACAATCAATGGAAAAAGACAAATGTCTATAAACATGGTCTATACATTAATTGAATATCATCTATAATAAAATGACATCTAAATGTATATACTCTTTAAAAGTTCACTTTATTCTGCTCTGCATTTGTTTGAGGTCAGCCTATGTAATTACAGTTCTCAGTTATAAACACTAGAGTCAGAGACTTGACCTGAACAAGTGGTTTCAAGGGAAAGGGGCCAAGCACTGATTGCTGGGAACACTGAATATTTTTCCTTTTTAATGACTCTTACATCATCAAAGGCTCCTCTGTTTATCCTTATCTTGGCAATGACAGAAGTACAGAAGAATGTTACCCTCGCATGTATTGGCTTTGGTGTAATGCCCAGTATAATGAACCTCATGTTTAGATGCCTAGATTGCTTATTTAAACAGTCCATATATTCAATGTATAGACAGCACTCAAGATTAGTTAAGATTAAATTAAGATTCAAGATTAAAGAGATTAAATTGAGATTGAGATTAAATTAATCTATTACAAAGTGTGTTTACCAATGCAGCATGACAATACAGGAAGTTGAATCGCCTGTAAGCCTCAGAAGCTACAGGTATCACAGATGGTAACAAAAGTGTGGTGTATTTTGATAATTACAGCTCATGACTCATTGAAGCAGGCAGAGAAAAGTGCAGATTCTAAGCTTTTATTTTGATAGCGCATGTATGTTAAAGTTAAATTTTAAGATTTTGAATTATGATATAAAGCTACTTTTGTTTACACAGTCTACAACTTTATGCCATGTTATTGTCATTTCATATAAAATACAGAACATGGAGACCCATGAGAATGATGGAGTAACTTACTCTGTAATTATGTTGTTACATTTGGAAGGTGTAACTAATGATTAAGTTAACTCTCACCTCTGAAAGGCTGATTACCAGTCGTACACTGTTGAGTATTAGATCTCTGCCTTCAGCTCTGGACATAAATGCCATGCATGTGATTACACAGTGATAATTGACACAAGCAATGTATTGTTCATCCCATTGCCACCACTATAACAGTGTTAGCGCCGCTATAGACATCTAATATTATGAAAACACTAGGGCTGATCGGTCAGTGTTTTGGGGCCTCTGCCGATTGCTTTTCTGGGCTGAGGCGGATCGCCTTTCCCCATGTTAGGACAGGGCCAAACTGTTATGTTGTGCTCACATGGCAACATAAAGTCCTGCAAACGTTGGCATGGCGGCAGCATTACTGACAGAAATGGATGAGAGCTTTAGCAGTGTAGATTTATTTAAGGTGGGAAAAGGCAGGAGGATGCTCTGTACTCCTTTTATTTTTCTTGTGTAATGCTGTGTGTTTGTCTGGAATTCAGCAGGGAGACATTTGGCATGCACAGCTTCCAAATAAACATTTTTTTTTTAAATCAACATCCAGTTTATTCCAACACTGCAGTTAACTTCAAAAGTTTGGAAAATTGAACTTTTGGTGAAGTGTTCCGCTCCCTGTCGCAGCCTCCAGAATGTCGTCTCTTACAGTGGCCGAATTTTCCGTTGCGGCTCTGTTGAAAGTCATGGAATATCCTGTTTGCCATCATCTGTCTACTGCAAACATGTGAAGACAGCATCAGTCATCTTTAGTTAGTCATCATAGTTCTGCTGATCTGCCACCTGATTGTGTTTGGTCTTCTGTACTAGGCCGAGTGATGTACTCTCATGTCGTTTCAGGTTAGTGGTGTTGGAAGTCTTTACTCTGTTTCTCTCACGCGGCATGTTAGTTTTATTCAGTTTTGAATCAGCACACGCAAGGCCTGCAGTTATAATCCGGTAGTATAAAGGTCTTTATATTCATATAGTGTTGGAGCAAGGTACTGCAGGGGGTCACACTTATTGGCTGCAGCAGGGCTTAGGGAAATATGGCTCATTTGGTTTTGTTTTGTTTTTTTGTCACTGATCAGCTCTTGGGATCAGCCAAGTTGGAGAAATATGGGCACAACACCGATCGCATATTTGGGCTGAAAAAAGGCTAATACTGACGACACATAGCCAATCTGTCCTTCCATCTCTAGATAACAGCAAGCTAATAAACGTTTTATGTGGTAAAACATTTTATGGCAGCTCTAACTCAGTGATTTGAATCTTGTAATGGGCAGTTCAATAACATTTACGTTTTAAGGACCCTGGCATATAACTGCTGCTGCTGTTTTTGATTATTTTTTTCCACTGTCACGTAATCTAATGTTTGTAGTTGACAGATGTATAACCTCATCTGTTCAGCTCCTGAAGTCTTAACCAAATATTTACTATCCATTCAGACTTTCTGAAGGCCCCGAAGGCCCTAAGGGTTCACCTGTGATAAATAGCACCAAAGTTGAAAAGCCCCAAATGGACAAACAGAGAGCCTTCATATCACAATGCATTGGAGCTCAACTTCGGCCTCCAGTGGCTGAAGCGATATTACTGTTTTCATAATATGTTTTTGAGCCATGGCTCAAGATCATCCTATGGTTTTCTCCGCATGTCCATCTGTAATATGTTACACTGCTGTACATGCAGTTCGGAGGCCTGTTTTCCAGCATGTTCACGTTTTGCTTCGTGAGCAGTTAATTTGAAGGGGTTACAAAGTCAAAGTTACTATGTTCTCATTTCCTTTGGGCTTATATACAGCACAGCCACATAATCACACAAACCACAAATATACAGTACTTCATCCATTCCCACTTGAAGTACCTCAATTTGTCCTTTAAATTAAAGGTACTGGAGTGGCTGTCTCTCATTATAAATGGGTTTCTCCAAATGTAATGACTTTACTTGTTAGACTTTGTCCTGTCAGTTTCATAATCAGTTAATGATTGTTTAGGATTTTGAACGCTGGGTCTTATGCTCCCTTTTCCTCTTGTCTGTTCTTTTGTCTGTCTGTGTGTCAGCTCGGACCTCGGAATGCAGCGGTTTGACAGGGACTCGGAGGTGTATAAGATGATTCAGGAAAATAAGGAGTCTCGTTCTGCCCCTCGACAGTCCAGCACCTTCAAAATGCTGCAGGAGGTGCTGGAGGCGGACGAGAAAGGTGACTTATGTGCACACATGCACATAGATTTGTTTTCTACTGCCTGTTTGTTTTGCCATTCACAAGTCCTGTATGTATTACGTACTAATTTGAGCACCTGTAATGTTGTGTACAAATGTTTGGGTGAGCTGGTTTTGTTGTTTTTTTGTTTTGTTTTTTTAAATGAAAATATGTTAAGACATCCTGATTAGAGAACTTACATCTGCACATTTTAATGCACAATTACTGTTTATTTTATTGATCTGGAGGTGGGGGGCAATAAAATGTGGCCTGCGTCCCAAAGCTAAACTTTGAGGGGCTTTGAAGTGTTCAAAGTTTTGCATACGGCATGTATGCAATAATCATTTTGCGAGCCCGAACCTAAACTTGACCTTAGTAACTAAAACTAATGGTTTTGCTGAAAAATGCACTTTAGAAACCAAGAACAACTTTGACCCTTACATTGTAGCTTAGCCCTGTTTTTCTGTGTTTTCATACAAAGTCACTGCATTTTAATTCTGATAGTGTCTGAAAACAAACACTTCGTCTGCAGTTCACTTAATTTCTCCAGAAATCAAGTAGATTAATGGATGCCCAAACAGCAGATTCCAAAAATTAATTGTACATTTTTTAATTAAAACTAATGAGCAGGATTTTCATATATGGTGCTTTTGCTATTTTGTATTTCTGTGTTTTACAATAAAGACACAGACTCCAAGTCCTCATGACCTATTGTCCGAATATGTCATACATTCTTCAACTTTGATTAAAGTGCCTTTTATCTGAGCATTCAAGTTTGTCTGAACGTTGACCTTAAGTTTATAGTTGTCATGTTTGCACACCTAACCACTCAACTGATTGTGCAGCATTTGGAGTTCAGTAGTCAGAAGGTTAGGCGGCGCTAACAGTTTTACGACGCGTGAATGTGCTGCTGGCAGACGTTCCTTCCATAACATCAGTGTCAGTGAGCAGCTGAACGGAGAGCCAGGCACTTGCTTACAATGAAGGAAGGGTACAAGGGCTGAGATAAACAGGGAAACACTTGAAAAGGGTAGCACATGAAAACTTCTATTCATGTTGCATTTAGATACATACTTAGATTTTTATCAGTTTGGAGTCTTATCAGCTAAACACTGGAAACAAGTATTTAGTGCATTTACTTAGCTTAGGATTTGTATTAATAACCTCTGTATTAATAAAGCTCATAAGAACTGATAGAAATGATGTAATATTTAATATATAATACCAATATTATATATAATGTAACCTTTTTATGTTTGTTTTATGACAGAAGCAGCAGTCCGGTTTCCAGGGAAGCTGTCACCAAGCCCACCCAAGACTGTGTCTGCAGTCGCTGGGGTCCAGAAATTCCACACTTGTGAAAAATGTGGCACCAGCATTGTGTAAGACATACACAGATAACATGACAAAACATGTTCTCAATGACTATAGGAATGTCCACAGGGCAGTGTACCCCGATATCAGCAGATGCCAATACTTCAACGGCATATTAACACTGACACGCACACCTTCTTGTCCTGTGCTGGCTTGCTTTGTGAAATCTCATTGCATAAAACATTAAGCAGGTAGTACAGCTGACAGAGATGGCTAACCCTGAGGGAAGTGCTGTTCTCATACCTCATTTACCTTCATTTGCCAGGTGTGAGAAATGGGTTTGTCTCAGTATTAGGTTACCTCATTATACTCGCCATTGACATTTTCCTTCAGCACCGTGACCTGAAGCAGTTGGACAAACACATATTTTGTATGTGAGGGTGTGTCTGTGTACTGTTTACCGTTCGAGACATCCAACAGTGGGTGTTGGTGTGTTTGTGCAGTAAGTAGTAGGTGTGGATAGATTTGTATGTTTCTGCGTGTTTAGCGGATGTCGGCCATATCCCTGGGCAAATAAAATGAAACACATTATTATAATTATTATTATAATTATTATTATTGTTAATTGTCTTTATTATTTGTTTATTTCACTGAAATAATTACACCCCCCCCCCTCAAATTGCTAGTAAAGGCTTGAACAATTGCTTAAATAGTGCATGATGGACAGTTAGATGACTACTTCTGGGTCATAAACTTATTCCAGAAGAGTTGGCTGGGGCGCCACCCTTTCAGACAATGCAGTTACTCTTCTCAATAGCCAAATGTTTTATACCCTGTTTAGCTGATGTTTGGCTAGGGTATGGAGACCTTATGCTCGTGTGCAGCTGTCCCATGTCCCATTTTATTATCAGTGCTTTTCTATGGAGATTATTTAAGATGAAAACTTGTGCCAGTTGCAAGGAGCTGCCGTTTTAATGAAAAGCCTGTGTGTGGTTTCTCCTTTCTGGGCTACTCCAGAAACGTGCCAGACCCGCTCCCTATGTAGATGTGAAGGGTTGCTGAATTCACTAATCAGAAAGATATCTCTGCATACTTTCCATCAATTTAGTAGCAGTTATAGATTCAAGACCAAGTAATATGAAAAACATATGATTAATATAATTCATATATTAAAACATTTGTCTATATTGTATATGGCCCAGGTCTAGTCTGATTGAGTTTTTCCTCCTGTGTTGCAGCACCCAGGCAGTGCGGATCATAGATGATCGTTTCCGTCACCCAGAGTGCTACACATGCACGGACTGCGGCCTCAACCTGAAGATGCGCGGCCACTTCTGGGTGGGAAACGAGATGTTCTGTGAGAAACACGCCCGCGAGCGCTATCAGGGGCCGGGTGCCGGCTACCGCCATCCCATCTCCCCTCAACACTGAATTAACACACTTCTACTCCCTCCATACCCCCCACCACCCACTTTCTCCACCACAAAAGGCAGGAGAGCTTTGACTTGGAGGAAGCAAACGAAAACGAACAGTACCCCCAGCTTCCTCATATTGGTTCCCAGTATGACTGTTCCTTCCTCAAGTCACAGAGCATCCTTTTCTGTAGCTGTGCCACAGCTCTGAACTGTGGGCCTGGACGTGGGAGGGCTTGAAGGTGTGAAGTATTACAGGCCACGTGCAAAGAAAAAAAAGTTATAATATTCCCATAGCATCAAACTCTCTACTACTTAATCTCTGTCTTGCCTGCCAGTTCTTCACATTGTATTAGGCTTTGTTGTTTACATAGTTCTTCACCATGGATTTGTCTCATGTTTGTTTAGTCACTTTTGACTGAAATGTATAGATCCTCTGCCTTAAGGCCATCCCTCATCCACACAGTTATATCATAAGCAGTGGTGTACACGGGACTGGTCTCCTTTGTGCGTGTGTGTGTGTGCAGCCAAAAACATTTGGAGGATTTGAGTGATTCCTGAGACTAGTTTAGATCTGATGCCTTTATAAAATGTATTGCTATTGAAAGTATTTTGCTATTACTTAATATTTGAATGCAAACGCTCACATGTACAAACACACATTCTTGTATAAGCACATCCATTTAGTTCAGGGCTGTCCAACCGAGACCAAAATGCCAAATCTGACCTATTAAAATAAAGCATTCGGCACTTAACGGTTGCTTGGGCCCCTAAGGTGGCTCATCTCAACCCATGGATCTTCCTGCCTATAATTTCTAACCAGCCCAATCGCATGCCCCAGGGGGCTAAAAGTTGTTGGGCAGCCCTGATTTAGATGAGCATTTGTTATCTTTACATTTACTTTTTATTAAACAAGGGAAATATATATATTAAAGCAATAATACGAGTAATAACGTTTTTGTGTAAATAATGTATGTGTATTATGGTGGAGTGCTCTTTCATGCTGGAGGGGACAGGGTTGTGTGTTTCAGAGTGTTGTGTGTTTTTCTGTGTCCTGGCTTGATGCTGAACATGTCGCTCTCTCTCGTACGAAGGAGAGAAAGAATAAAATATTTACATAGCCACAGTTTGTTTGTAATATAGGACTTTAGATGGTTGGCATATTTTCCTAGGCAGAACATGGAGGTATATTGAATTGAACCCAGTCTGATGAATCTTGAATGTTATATTGCCTTTTGTAATGTTAGCTGTGCTTTCTTCACCTTTTTCTTTTTCATATATAAAATTTGCTGCTGATTGGTTCGTTGGGTGCTTTATTCAGTTGCTCACTATTTTAGGCCTTGTTCAGATTGTTAGCCCAGAGTTTTGGCATATCCACATTGATTTTTGATAATCTGTTCAGCGAAAAAGAAAAACAAAAAAAAATTTTTTACTGATCTCATCCAAATCATTTGGAGGTGGTTAGAAGTCCATTTCCAATCATAATGCAACAAACAAACTATGTCAAAATCCAGAGTGACAGACGTGCTGGGATTAGCTGATGCCTACATCGTTACCACACTAGCTCATGCAGATAGGTTGCTGATGTCAGGACACACAAATCTGATCTGATCACTTGCAAACAACAGCATGGACAGTCGTCTCAAAAGATCTGATTTGAGAAACAAATCCAATCTGCCTGCAGTCTGAACACAGCCTTTTGAGTCGATTCTTTCAGTCGCTTCAGGCTGAAGGGGTATCTGCGGATCCTTAAGAAGTCTACAGTGCAAAATGTTGTTCAAACAAAGCGGTGTCTGAAAGTCCTCACCGAGCCATATGTACTATTCATTGGACCACTAAGAGCCACAGTGCAGGTTTTTGATGGCTCACAGTGGTCATATTTGCATGTGTTCTGAAGTCCATATTGTAATTACTGGCCCCCAGCAACTGAAAATGAAGTGTATAAAATGAGTTCTGATTTCCCTCTCTTCATGTGACCACTAGAGGGCCACAAAGTCTTTGTGAGGAAATCAGGGCCTGCAGCTCTGCAGTCTGTCCCATTTTATATGCTGTCATGTACACTGTTAATCACTGTGAGGTAATTGGTCATAAACGAGATTATTACTATTATAATTAATGTAGATAGTTATTTAGTCAGTTTAGTAGATTTATTTATATAGGCTAGCTTTCAATATTTAAACTGGTCGCCATAAGGTATTTACAGGTCATACTGCACTGTATGATAACTGTAATGATTTACAAAAATTCTCTTCATGGGGATTTGACTGGTTTTGGGTGTTCTGTGTATTTAATTGTCTTACATTATGCCGCTTGCTTGGTCTTTATAGAAGCTCTGTTTGTCATTCTGGTCATGTCTACCATTTCTTTATTCTTCACAGCTTTCAGACTAGTTAGAAGTGCGCTAGAAAGTTATACAGTGCCAGAATACAGTGAGGGGAAACGAGTCTTCAGACATCCTTTTTTTGTTATTAAATATACTTCCAGTGCATATAAACTGTATATCCCCATTTTATAATTTATACACACAATGTCTATTGACTTGTTTACTCTACCAGTTTCATTCTTTAAACAAATATTTTTTTATATACATACATCGAGTACTATTTTTTTTTTTTTTGTAACTTGCTGTAATTACAAACATGTTATACATGCATTTGCAACCAAACTGGTTTCATGGCACTGAAAACTTTGAGCCTCTTTTTCCCCTTAAAACCCACATAGATTCTGACATTCACCAATGAATACTTATTTGGGATTTGTTCCTGAGTAACAACATAACACACACTAGAGCGCAAAGGTGCAATCTGACAGACTTTTCCTGAAGACCTTTTTCAGGAATAAAGAAATAACGTAGGAACATAGCGGTGCATGAGTCCCGTTAATTCCATGGTAGTAGTGATGAGCATCGTTAGTAGTATCTGTAGTTTTAACATGGGGCAGAGTTTGGCTCCCTAGCTTCTTTTGTTAGAATTTTCTTGTTCCACCTTAAATAGTTACATGCTAGCGCCTCAAGAGTTATAATAATAACTGCTGCTAAGGTGGAAGAAGAAAAGCCGACTTCAGCTTTGTAGATTTCTGTGGGGAACTATTTACATGCGCTACTATAGAACATTTTGAGGAGGTAACATGCTGAACATGCTGCTTTACTTCAGATTTATAGAGTGTTGTAGTCTGCAGGTCCCAAAAAATGAGTAACCTGGCATGTGGTAGTAACTTCAGGCTCCTGCAGATGGCGCTGCACGAGGATGATGGGGGTATAAATACCTGCGGGGTGTGAGTGACAGGATACACCGATTGAGAAGAGGTGGTACAGTGCAGTGAATGTCTCGTTCCATGTGTGGAAAATGGCTCCAAAGCAGATGTTAATGATTGGCTAAAAGGAGTGATTGTATTTGGGCATGCCAAAGACCATAGTGTGAAGGAAGTAGCTGAATTTGCAGGTGTATGGATGCGTACGGTCATACGGGTCGACCAGCAGTGGTTAAAATCCCAGACTACAGGAAATTCTCCTCAGAATTGTGCCAGGGAAGGCATCCACCAAATCTGGACCAATTTCGCAATTCTTCGATGCAAGAGTGGCTGAATATTGATGTGGCCTACGTCCAGAAACTTGTCCATGTGGAAGGCATTCTCAACCGATTTGGGTATGAATCCATCCTTACAGTTCACGTACGCCCCTACATGCTGATTGTCTTCTCTGGGGTGGATCGGATGTCACACAGCTAGAAATTGGCTGGTAGAGCATGACCAAGACTTCCAAGTACTACCCTGGCCCCCTAATTCCCCAGACTTGAACCCAGTTGAGCCTCTTTGGGACCAACTCAGTGGTCATGTTCACTCTACGGATCCTTCCTCACGCTCCGTCAAGCAGCTGTGGGATGCACTGCAATCAGCATGGCTCCAGATACCTGTGACAACCTACCGGGACCTTACTGAGTCACTTCCGGCCCGTCTATCTGCTGTCTGTGCTGCAGACGGCGGTTAGTCTGGATATTAGCTGGTGGTCATAATAATGTGACTCGACTGTGTAGCAGCAGTGTTTGTTCAGGAGCTTATTGATATTTCAGCACTGACCAATCCAGGAACCGATGTCAAGTAAGTACTGGTTCCCAACCTTACATGGGAGTGCACTTTTTCAGTTTCAGCCCAGATGAAAAACATTTAGGAACTGCCTTTTGGCACCGGTGATGGTTACCTGCTCTGCTTTAATGACTCCCACAATTTATGGCGTCTTTATTCTTTATAACAGTCTTCCCCTGACCGGGTATTATTAGTATATATCCGTTGTCCTTGTACACTTGTGCTTTCACTTATCTGGATGCAGCTTACATTCAACGTAGCATTTTGATTTAGGCTTGACTGCATTGCCCCCTTTTTTTCCAAAGCTTCACATTACAGTTGATTTAAGCGTAGCGCATATGTTCATGCAGACATTTATTAACCTACCCAGAACGCACTCCCTGCGCACCATAAAGGTTTACCTTGTTTAGTCAGAGACGAATGACCTGTCTCTGCTTTCCCCTCCGTTTTGGCTTACTACTCTGGGCAATCAGGCTTGTCGGTTAAGGGTTGCTTTCTTTGCCCTTATGCCCGTGTGTCTAAGTCCATATGTGTGCACAGACATCACTGCAATCAATCTTTTCTCCAGAAGGCCTAGCCGAGCTGCAGCAGGCCCGACTCCAGCTAAAGACAGGAACTATGCTCCAGTGAGTGGGGAAATGGGTGTGTAATCAGACGTTTGCTACTCCCTCATGTTGAGTAACACTCTCTCCAATGGGACTGCCTGCCTTGCCCTCAAGAATTCCACACTTAACGTGAAGGTTAGGCCAAAAATCAAATGTGCACAACCCCCCCCCCCCCCTGATGTAGTCAGTCAGCCAAGGCAGGTTTTCTTCTGTGTTGTCAGATAGATCAGTAAGCTACCCTCTGCTTCTACATGATTCTAGTGAGGTACACTTCACGGCTAGCAGCTACAGTTGCGGCTGCATGTTATTGTTTCATATTGTTCGGTGTAAAAAGCCTTGTGGGTTGTGCAGGAGCTCTCTGGGAGCAGATACAGTGTGAAATGGTTCTTCATATGTCATATGCATCCGCACTCTGAGGCAGGCAGTTTTTAAAGTGGTTGAGTTCTAATCTCAGTTATGCGGAGACCCTCACATTCAGTTACAAGCACTTTATTAACAATTTAATTAATTAATCTATTTTTTCCAGGACTTCCGCACATCTTATCAACCCGACAGAGCAATCAGTTCTTACTGTTCTGGGTATGTACAAATAAAGCCAGTATGTCATATATATGTCAGTATGTCTATTTGTGTGCTGGCATGCATTGTGTACAATGCTAATTGGTGGCTATAAGCCTCCAGCTACTTGTTAGCTACAGCAGCCTCATAACTTTAATGCAAAACATGAAAAAACGTAACTTTACACCAATCATGTCTTGTCTGATGAGCTATATTTTTGGAGTATAGGAAAAATTGTGTAACTGTTTTTATTATTATTATTATTATTATTATTATTATTATTATTATATAATATAATATAATTATTATTATTTCAGCTAAACTCTCTCTTGTCCTAAGGTAACCCATCCCACCTTTGCAGTAGTGAAACATTTGTCTAATCATTTATATCAAGTTTTCTCACTTTGTGACACATATAATATGTTTAAAAACCTCCCAGGAGAAAAAAATATATATGCTAAAGTATATTTATTTTAAGTATACTTAGTTTACTTCCTTGCACTCCTGATTAATGTACTGAAAGTGTGCTATTTTCGATTAACTGTGTACTTAGCATGCCAATTATTGTATAGAAATGCTATTAAAAATATACTTAGGTAGAACTGATTCCACTTAACTGTACTATTTTGATATAGTTATTCAGTTACTTTGATTTAAAAATGTCATCATATTAATATCAACATTAAAGCTGATATTTTTTATTGTTTCTGGAGGAGCCATTTCCACAGTTGCACGCATTCCAGTGATTCACAATAGAGATCATGCTTTAAATCTGGGAAGTCTAGTAAGCCTGCTCTCAGTAGACACATACATACAGTACCAGTCAAAAGTTTAGACACGGCTACTCATAGAAGGTTCTCCTTATGTTCATGTTAGTGCTTTACTTAATAACAGTGAAGGCATCAAACTATAAAATAGCACCCAGGGAATTATACAGTCCACCTTAAACACCTCCAAAATGGAACTTTACTGAAACAGCTTTCTTAACCTGCAGTGGAGGTTTATAAAACAAGATTTTTTTTTCTAAGCAGATTTTGACCAATTCTATTCGTCACAAATATCCACTAAACTGAAGGAAACTACACTTAACAGAATTCTTTTTTATCTCAACTAAATGGCGATATGGCAAAATATAATATTGTGATACAGTAAGAGTATATGTGGTATATCAGGACATTCTCATCAGTTGGAACTGTTAAGTGTGAGCCTGTAGAGTCTTTAAGATCACCAACAACATCCGTTTAGTTGTGTGTGTCCAAACCTTTGACTGGTGGTGTACAGCTTGTTATTCTGCCTGTTTGCTGTACATATTTATGCTTTACATAACACTGACCGTTGTCTTAGAGTCTTCAGCCGAACGCAAAGTTTCAGAAAACCAGCGTCGAATTCCTAGTATTCCCCTGAATGAATGAATGTAGTGCAGGAAAACAGCAGACCACCAGGAGGCAGTGTTCCTTTAGGAATTCGTACCAAAGCCCACTCCATCTCCAACAACATCTCTGAGTTCAGATCAAGCAGATAGGCTTTTATCAGTCGCCAGCGCTGCTTTCAAACGCGCTCACAAAGAGCTCTTTATGTATAAGTTGGCCGTCTGTTTGTTTTTTCATGCCTTTCACAAATTTCATGGCTTTTTTTCTCCCTCCAACTAATATTCTTCTCTCCCAGTGCTGGAGACAGTGACCTCAGTGCTCTGAGGCTGCTAATGGGAGATGATGTCACTGCAAACAGGCCGTCACTCCAAAACCGCAAGGATTTATCAGCCCTGGATAAGAGTTTTAAGATGGAGGTTCGATGAACGGAGCCCATCTCAGCGTGCATGGGCCGTGAGCAGGGTCCCTAAAAGAGCCAAAAAGTTGTTGTTCACTATACAGTTTAAACGTAATTACATAATCGCATATTTAACAGGCTCTCACCGGCACATGTGACTTTGTTCTGTCCTGTTCAATATCAGGAAACAACTAAAACAGATGAAACGTAAAAAGAGACTTCATTATATATATGCACTCATCATCAGAACAATAGTTGCACACATAGCTGCACCCAGAAGGAATTAACCAACAGGAGCGAAACTTGGTGGGTAGGTTTGACGTTGTGAGGCATGCAGATGATTCAAGTTTAATGCTCGGCCACACATGTGATGTAAGCAAGGACAGGCCTTATCGCTGTACCTGACTGACCCAACGGGCCCGATTGCGGACATTCAGCGAGCAGTGATGTCCTCCATGAGTCATCCTGTTAGCGCCAGCACCATTGGCAGACGGCTGCAAGACACAGGACTACATGCACGCAGACCGCTACGGCGACTGCCCTTAACCACATCACCACATCACCATCGCCAAAGACTGCAATGGTGTCGCACCAGACTGTCAGGGAGTGACTCAGAATGGCAGCGGGTCAACTTCAGTGACGAGTCCTGTTTTTGTCTTGGTGGAGACGACCAACGAATTTGTGTTGGGAGGCACCGTGGTCAGCAACAATGGTTTGTTAACACGTGTCACTCCACCTCTAACCCTACCACGAAATCTGCAGGAACTGTGTGAGAATATTCAAGCTGCATGGGATGGATTATCACAGGACACCATTAGGAACCTCTACAACTCCATACCGAGACATCTGGTATATTGTGTTAGCAAACATGGCACCACTTCTGTATGTGTAGCTCAATAAATATTGCCCATATCAGTCTAAATTTATCATCATTTATTGATCCTTCCTTCCCAACAGCACCGCAATCCCACACTTCCTTCTGGGTGCAGCTATTCTTTTGATGCTGAATGTAAATGAATATAAAATATCTCCTGCTCTTAACAGACCCAAGTGTGGAATGGACTGAAAGTTTAGGACCGGTGCTTTCATCAGAATGTGTCCTCTGGTTTTGTTATGAGAAACACTCTGAGAAATAATATGATGATAATGTTTACTTTTTGTCCCAGAACTCTCAAGCTGCTGGATCCTACTTGAGCACACTAGCTGGGGACCATCACAGCATGTTATTCATAAAGAACTGAGACTAACAAAATACTGTATTCACACACTCAGGATTGTGCAACATGTCATTCACGCAATCAGTGTGCAATAATGTGCAATGCCCAAGTAATGCACTGACCGTTATTAGATTGTTATCATTCCCAACAACTACAAAACTATGACCTCTGTGTCATACGGTTTAGCAGCTTACATTGTTTCTTATGTAGTCAGCTATAATGTTTGTCCTGCATCACACTATGTGCACTGCCTTGCATTGTCTAGAGAATAGTGAAAAGGTAGAAGAACAAATCTCCATTAAACCAACACTGTAGGATTGTAGGTTTTAGGGATTTTGCATGTAACATGTGGAGGAACATTTTGCAACTTTTTTGGGTGTGTTTAGAGAGTATTTATAGAGGACGTGGTCAAACTTGGTGAAGGGCATGTCTTTTGAGGAGGTCAGTAAATTATCTACTATTATCGCCAAACAATTAGTCACCTGCAGATGGCGCTGCACGAGGATGATGGGGGTATAAATACTTGCGGGGTGTGAGTGACGGGATTCATAGATTGAGAAGAGGTGGTACAGATCAGTGAATGTCTCGTTCCATGTGTGGAAAATGGCTCCAGAGCAGATGTTAATGATTGGCTAAAACGAGTGATTGTATTTGGGTGTGCCAAAGACCATAGTGTGAAGGAAGTAGCTGAATCTGCAGGTGTATGGAAGCGTATGGTCATACGGGTCTACCAGCAGTGTCTAAAATCCCAGCCTACAGGAAATTCTCTTCAGAATTGTGCCAGGGAAGACATCCACCAAATCTGGACCAACTGCGCAATTCTTTGATGCAAGAGTGTCTGAACACTGATGTGGACTACATCCAAAGACTTCATGCCAAATCTAATCACAGCTGTTATGTGTGCTCATGGAGGTATTACACCCTATTAGGTACGTTTCAGTCACAGGTGGCTCATTATTATCAGTATAATGTGAATTTGGCAATTAAGACCTTAAAGTCAAGCTGGGCCTTCTTTTTAAGCCTGTGCATGTGATGTAAAAGTACTAAAGTATTTACCTTCAAATGT
>CM067484.1:29143757-29186989 GCA_034552555.1 Semaprochilodus insignis
TGCCCAACACATTTACTGAACACCAGCTCGGTCTCACAGCTCCCGAAAGTGCTGCTTGACGTTATGGAATGACATGTATTGATATAACACTGCTGTAAACCTCTCGAACAGGCCATGTCGAGACATTTCATGTGCTGATACTTGTATTTCGGTTCAGGCCCCAGCCTGAATTTCAGCCAGTAGTTTTTTTTAATGGCTTGGCTTGTCCAATGTGAACACTTCTTCAGCCACATGTGCATTAACTCAGGACTGCTCATGACTCATGACTAGACTGCAGATGTACCGTTCAATTAGGACTATTGGCATATCATTGCGTTACTTCTGTACCTAGTTACTATATGTAGATATGAATTACTACATCTATACATAGATTATACATAGAGTGAGAGAGAGAGATACACCGAGTGAGAGAGAGAGAGGAGACTGGCTGCATTGTCGGTTTCAGTTTATATTGTCAGCACCTTCATATTGGCTTCTATTAAAAGTTAGTGGAGTTCCTTCAGTGTTGGAGTGATAGAGTGAAACTTCAAGGTTGAGTCGGAGGAGGGAGTGTGCTTCAGGCCATATGCCGAGGCTGAGAATGACTGCAGATTGTAGTGCAGTAGGCCTATAGGGCAGCCCCTTTGTCACAGCCCTGTCATTTTCCATCTGCCTTGCAGTCTGAAGGGAAAGGAAACGTGCCCCTGGTCTGCTCCCTCCCACCCCCATAACCCACCCCCTCCACACACACACTCCGCCCTCTCTCCGATCTTCAGCTGACTTGGCCATACTGAAAGGAGATAAACAGAAACACATTTTCTTTTTAGCTTCTTCTGCTTGCTCTCTCACTCTTTCTCTCTCTCTGCAAGTCTCTCTCTCACTTACTTTCCCTGTCCCCCCTCCCCTCTCTCTCTCTCTCTCTCTCTCTCTTTCCCTCCACTTTAATGACTGCCTGGCTCTTTCCTTTCTGCATTACTGTAATGCTGAAGTCTGTCCACAAACAGGCCCATCTCCACTGCCCCGTGCGCAGGAAGGAAGTATGACCAGACTTAGTGTCCTGATACGCCATATTGTTTCAGTTCTGGATAAATAGGAGCCTACGTGGATTATGAATGAAGCTCAGGCTCTTCAGGCTACATCCTCAACGGCCAGAGTAGCCTACGCGCTTAGTTCCAGTAAGGGATGAGGGAGGTCTGTGTAGCACGTAAAAATATTTGGTTTGGTTTGGGTTCGCTTTCTGGTCTGCTTTTGACGTTCAGAACTTTTGTTTGTTGTTGCTGTTAGTTCAACATTACGGCGAAACGTAGCAAAAGGCTTTTAGTTGTGGGTTTCGTTCTTCTTGAGAGACCACAGCTTCACTGGACACCCACTTGAAAGAAAATCAAGGAGTCCTGAAAATTCCTATTTAAGTACGAGTAGCTGCTGCTACTGTGGAGATAACTCATGTAAATATATAAAACATACTAATAAAGAAACTGACTCAGGAGGAAATAAGATGCTTTTTATTGAAGTAATAGCCTTGAGGCAGTAAGTTTTACAGCTTTACAGAAAGAAGGTCTCAGGTTCAGGGTTTGCTAAGCTTTCCATTAGCTATCTCTAATGGTAGCTTTCATTAGCTAAATTAGCTAAGCTCACAGTAGAACATAAACAACAGCTTTAGGTTTAACAAAGGTCGTGCCTGTTATTATTATTCTTTTAAAATGACAAAACAAGAAAGAAAGAAAGAAAGAAAGAAAGAAAAGAAGAAAGAAGCACAGAAGCTACACAGCTTATTAATAGTTAGCCAGCTAATTGCATCCTTAGAAAGGAGGTTGTAAAAAGTGTAGATTTTTGTTTCTACTCTGTAACAGCTATTAAGAATGAAAATAGCAAGGTGGAAGATATTATTAGAAGTAAACTCAAGTAAAAGTAAAATCATTAAGCTTAAGTGCTGTTACAGAGAGAAATGTAGGCTACTTGAGTAGCAAAGAGAACAGAATGTATATATAGTATAGTGTTTGACATTAAGATCCTTTTTATAGATTTTATTGAAGTAAAATCTTTGAGTTACTAAGTTTATGTTTGCTTTACAGAAGGAAGATCCCATGTTCAAGGTTTTGGCAAGCTTTCCATTAGCTTACCTCGAATGTTAAATTAGCTAAGCTCACAGTAGAACAAACAACAGTTTTAGGTTTAACAAAGAACTGTTGTGCTTGTTATTGTAAAATGACAAAATTAGAAAGAAAGAAAAAAAGAAAGAAAGAAATGAGCACAGAGGCTACACAGCTTATTAGCTAGCCAGCTAATGACCTAGCCAGCTAATTGCATCCTTAGAAAGGAAGTTGTGAAAAGTGTAGATTTCTAACCCTACTCTGTAACAGTTACTAAAAACTGTTAGTGGAAGACTTCATTAGAAGTAAACTCAGGTAAAAGTAAAATGATAATACTTAAATAATAATAAAGTGCTGTCACAGAGAGATTTGTAGACTACTCAAGTAGCAAAGAGAACAGAATGTATATATAGTAAAAAAAAAAACAAAAAAAACCTGATTCTTCATGTGTTTGACATTAACACCCTGCACCAGTTTCAAAACCTCCCTCCCCCTTACCCCTGGTGCTCCATCTTCCCACGATGCCCTCACGCTCCTCTCCCCAGCACAGCGTCATAAAAAAGGAAAACATTGGAAGCAGTGAAGAAGCGGAGGGCCGGTGGGGGGAGCTAACAGGCCTGCTCCCTGGAGGACAAGGCCGAGGGCAGGCCGTTTATAGAGCGTGGTGGTTCTGCTTAATAAGCGGCCACATCTGGTCCACACATTGGGCCACGGAAAGCGAGAGGAAGCGGATTAAAACAGAAAGGGAAGGGGGCTGAGGCGAACCTGGGTGGCAGCAGACGACGGAGGCGCTAGGAGACGTGCTCGGCGCGGGCAGCCGCACCTCTTAACGCCATTTATTTGTTTTCCGAGCATGTGCTGAGTACACCGTGTGACACGTTTACAAGATTTGCGTGGGTTAGGGGTAAACAGTTCCAGCCCTTAGCCCCCTTGCTGAGGCTGAAGCAGAACAGTTACCGAACACGGTGTACACATTCATTCATCATATAAACTGCTTATTCTCCTGGATCGCTGGAGCTGCTGGAGCCTATCCCAGCGCTCCCTGGGAGAAAGGAAGGAAACACCCTGGACAGATCACCAGTCCTTTACAGGCTACGGTGTGCTTTTCAAGGCGGTGCTACGTCATGTAGTATGCCCTGTTTACTATGTAGTGCACCATTATGAGCATCAGTTTCTTGTGCTCTCTAAGAAACTCACAGTGCACACAGCATAACATACAAACCATGTACTGGGGACATGCATTTAGCTTAATTCTGGTGTTTGAGCATTCACAAGAGTTAATAACGGTTAATCACGGGCAAGAAAAAAAATGGCCAAAATTAACGTAAGGCTAAAGCTGGTGTCTTACACTTTTAGGTGATAGCATTGGGGTTAAAACTGAGGTAAAAAAGCCGCCAGGTAACTGGTACAACACCAGATGCAGATTCATTGCATGTTTGTTTGTCAGAGTTAGCAATAGTTAGCCTAGTTGTCTAGTCAGTAGTAGAGCTGTGCCATATCTACCTTCTCAATCATGTTCTTAGCAAGATGCTCATGTTAAGGCACTCCTATTTTAGAGTGACTTAGTGTAATATGCATACTTACTCACAAATATGAGCAAAACGATCAGTTTACAGTCCTGTTTAACCATTAAAGTGGCATTTTCATGAATAGCTAGCATATATTTAGTATGTAGTCCAATAGTGATTTCAGTATTCAAAAACTGGCACCTAGACTGGTTAACCAAGTAGTCCAAGTACTAACCAAGTACTGGTACACATCCCTAGCCTGTGCCCGAGCTCAGCATATCCACAATGCACTGGTTTGAAGCTGAGATTTTGTTTGGTTATGAAAGAGAATATGACTACTTTAGCAGCATGAGTAGCATAATCGTTTTCTTAAATTCTGTTTCCTGTAATGTCGTTCTATTTGGTGTTCCTGATTTTGGAATTAGTGATTAGGTGACCATTTAACTTCAGTCGAAGCCCTCCATGAAAATAGACTGTGTTAAAAATATAGCAGGTTATATTCTGTTTGTTTGCTTTCGGAGACTATGTTCTTCTTTCTCGCATGTGAAGCTTTGACGCCTAGAGGCAAGTGTTTTCACACTTGTGTCCTTCTCCCGGATTTAGTGACGTTCCGAGGTTCTGCTCCAGATGTGGAATGTTCGGAGTGATGTTGATGTTTCTGTTTTTCCTGACATTCCTCGGGCGTTTTCTAGACACCATCCCAGGTGCAGTTTGGGATACAGCTCATCGCTCTCTCTCTCTCTCTCTCTCTCTTTATCTCCTCCCTGCTGTTCTTGCTTGCTGGCTAGGGTGGAAGAATTTTAGTCTGGACGCAGCAGTGGATGAGGTCAGGGGTACTGGGGCAGTTGGACATGGGATTTCTGCATAATTGCAGTCAATGTCACAACACAAAATTTAGCCATCTAGACCCATTGCCTGTATAGGGGCATTTTTAGTCTCTGTAACGTGTAATGATAATAAACATAAACATGCTATGCCATTACATTAGCCTCATCATGCTTTTGCAAAACTAAAGAGGCAAACTTCACGAACATATCTCGGCAGATTAGCTTCATATAGGGTAAAAGAAACATTGTGTAATTTAGTTTTTTGGCCATCGCTGTAAGCTCTTGCAGTGTTGCAGCAAAGGTGCTAGCAAGGAAAAACCGAGGACTGAAGCAAGGAATTGGTAACATCTGAGAAGATATTCATCAACCTCTTCTTCACACGCACAGAAGTGTAGGCAAGGAGACAACCAATCCATGCAGCGCTGTCCAAGGCTTCCCTGCATACGTAATGTGCGGCCGGTTAAGGTTAAGTGTTCCCAGCTGAAGACCTCATCAGTGGACGTTGTTATAGGAGCAAGATCCTTTAAGGCCAGCGGATTCAGGCATCAGGGCTTGGGGTCAGTGGGTTAGGATGGAGGGTTATCTCCCAAACCAGCTGCAGGTCAAAAACTTAACATCTGGCATTCCTCATCAGATAAGGCTCAGATAAGACACCGCTGCAAAGATTAGCAAAGCAAAGATTACACATGACACTTTCCCCACTTATGGACAAAAAGGACTGTCCAGGGATGTCCAGAGATGTGTATACACCCACTTTATTAGAAACTGCTACCTTGTGGCTCTATCTTGTAGGCCCAGACATGATCTTTGAACGAAAATACTTTCCTGACAACAGCCATGCTAACTTATGGTACATCCATGGGTTAACCACAGGCAAATTCTCTGTTGGACAGTGTTGAGCTCCGCAACAGGGTGTTGAATTAGTGTAGAAATTCACATACAGTTTGTTCCCACCTTGATCAGTTTACTTTCCCACCCCCTTTTAGCTCAATACATCTCATGATTGTCCCCAGATGTTCTTGTTAGGAGATCAAGTCTGGCCCCGCAAGACTAGCCCATCTGTTGATGCGCAGTTTGTAATAACCGTCCTCTAGCACTGTGTCAGTGGTCAGTTTCTGACCACAGAGCTGCAAACAACAAACAGTACCACGCTACCACAATGTCAGTGTCACTGCTGTCCATCTGGTCCACCGCAGTCCAGTGAAACTGATAGATAGTGGCTGACAAACTGACAGCAGGTGGGTAGAGTCAGTTATAGAACACAGCTTGTCAAGTATGCTACCAAGCGAGACCTACTAGCCATTTCTAACTGAACGTTTGTGGATACCCTTGACTTACGCAATGTTTTTTTTAACGAGTGTTTACTGCAATAAATTTCCATCTTTGGGTTTTTGTTGTTAGCCCTTTATGTACTGCCCAGCTAGACAAAGACAGCTAGCTAGCCATCTTTGTCAGGACTTGTCTGACCAACAAGTTTGACAAATAAAACATCAAGATCAGACTTAATAGCAAGAAACACCACATAAACCTATAGCTTATGTCTATAGTTTGCCATCTAACATAAGAGCAGACTGGCACCAAACTTTCTTCATTAGTTTAAGAATGTAACGAGAGCCTGGGCCAACCCAGTAGAAGCTTGGGCCTAGATAACGGAGCTGTAAGGTAGGTGAAGCTCATAAAGTTGCCAGAGAGTGAAAGTACAAGATAGATGTTTCAAACACAGTAGACAGTGAGAAGGTAAAATACACCAAGGCCATAGCCATGAATTGGACATTGGGGGCTGGGGGCAAATATACTGGGGGAGGGGGTACTCTGCTACTATCTTCTCCTTATCTTTCACTACAATGGTTGACACTTTACTTCACATGGGGTTGAGACTTCACATGGGGTTTCTGTCATGTACAGATATTAACGTAGGTGGAATGTGCCTGTGGCCATTGTTAGTGGCTGCATGAATGTGTGGCTAATAAATAAATTTTCTAGCTAACGTCCATAGCTAATATTAGTGATGGTTGATTGATTAGCTCTTGCAAATCAGGCCATTTCCGTCAATCAAAATGTTTGTGACTGTTTCATACAGTTACTGAAACGTTTTGGCAAAATACTGTATTATTTATTTCCACAATTGCAGCTGCAGCGTATTGGAATAAATCTTACCTTTTCATGCAAGTCAGAGACGTTATGGATGTTACAAAGACTTTGCTGAAGTGAAGTGCTGGTATGGTGTTACAGTAATAAGTGTCCCCTAATGGGAAAACAGATGGATCCTAACATGACACATTTGTTGAATTACACTTTGCTGAAGTGAAGTGCTGGTATGGTGTTACAGTAATAAGTCTCCCTGATGGGAACACTGATGGATCCTAACATTACACATTTGTATTTTTATATCAGTATATTGGAAGGGATATTTTGAGCGGATCGGAATACTGGGGGACGTGTCACTTTGCGATTACTGGCTTGGTATAATCATGGAAAACTTGTTTTCCTATTCTTTCGGTCTCTCTAATGTTTATCCTATTATTCCTTTCTCTCTTATCTGTAGGAAAAGTGATAGTTTGGTGAAAAGTCTCATTTCTGAAAAATTACGTTATATAATTCACCATCTTGAAAACCTTGATGGTTGATAGTGAAGCCAGCAATCAGTGACAGTATGTCAGCCACTACATGAGCAAATATGCTTGTGATTACTTAGTACCTCCACATGGCCCGAAGCGAGCTTGTGTTGATTTAGACTTGCAGTTATCGTAATGCTAATTGCTTCATCATCAACTTCCGCTTCATGTTAGCTACGTTAGCTTCATAGCCTCAGTGCAACAAGTAAAAAAGTAAACTTCGAACACCAAACATGTCTTGTCTGATGGACCTTTTGGTTAAGGGGGAAAAAGTGCAAATTTGGTTTTGCACTGAAACGGAATCAATGGCTCCCACCCGATATCCCTAACGTTAAAACTTCACGGCTGTCCTCAGTGAACACTGAGTTCATTGTGAGACGCAGGCTGTCATTTGTTGCTTCTATAGGAAATGAAGCAGTAAACACCATGAAACCTCGCATTGGACTGACTGTGTATGTGTCTCCGTCAGTATGTGTGTGTTTTGCTACCTGGCGTCATATCAGCATTCACCGCAGTGGAGTTTTCCATTATGGGCCGAGCTTCCCATAAATCGTCTCTGCATAAACATCTAATCTGCATACATGAGTCGTTTACCATTATCATGACACGTAAGGCCCAGTTTAGAACAAGCAAACTAACTAGCTCGCCCCATTTCTTTTATTCGCACACGCTCTCTTTCTTTCTTTCTTTCTTTCTTTCTGTTGGTTCTGCTCCGTCTCCCCCTCCCCTCCTGAGTTCATCCATACACAGCGAGGCTGAATCTAAATATTTAGCCGTGCTGGTAGGAAACTGCCATGCCCAAACTCCTTCCAGATGTGGACGAGAGGGCCTCTGTGTTTAGAGCTAATTATGTGCGGCTACGTGGGGACTGGAGAGTGCAGAGAGCGAGAGACACAGAGTGAGAGAGAGGGGCAGAGAAGGTGGTAGAGAAGGAGAGACGTTGGTAGTAAGGAAGGAGAGGAAGTCTGGGAAGAGCAAGAACAGAGAGAGAATGTAAAAAATGTAACAGATAATAGTGGGTGTGAGTGGGCTAGAAATTGCTGGCTCAGTTTCGTCCCCCAGGACTTCAGCAAAGTCAAACAATTGACCTGTCCATGCGTTCTTTTATAGCAACTGTTTGTAGCCACGTTAGACAAGCTTTTCAGAATGTTGGCAACAATCCTGTTCAACGTAATGAATCCAGCTCGGAGTTTAGATCCGCTACATACCGTCGTTCCAAGCTGAAAATGCTACGCTACCGAGTTCGGCTCTGTTGCTGCAGCTAATTGAAACTAACCAGTATGGAAAAGTCAACCGATTTGCCACCGTGCTAATGTTAGCCTCGAGATTAATAATGTGTTCCAAGTTAGATGCTGCAAGCCCTCTTTAAGTCAAATGGAATTCCTTTACAAAGTTCCATAAAACATTTCCAACTTTGCAGCAGTTGCTGCAGAAGAACGCTGCTGTGGGCAGACCCTGGGTAGGTCAACTGAGGCTAATGCTAACCAACGAAGGCCATCTACACTAAACACTCGCGCATATGTATTCAACTATTTGTAAATCTGCATCCAACAGAAATGCATCTGCTGACCTGGAGAGCCTGCAGCAGTGGTAGACCTGCAGTATCTGGCCCTAATGTGGCTTCGGTTCCATTGAACTTCACTTGGAAGTGGGATGTTGAATCTCAGAAATGTAAGTTAGAGCTACAAAGTGGAAAATGTCTACTTACTTATTAATAGTATGCATGAACCTGCAAACATCTGGGGTCAGCATAACATGTTTTAGCACAGCATTTCAGTAACATAACACTTACATAGATGGCAGATAGCTACTGTAGCCTTTAGCCAGCTCGGCTTCCTCCACATTCGTCTTATTCTAACCTCAAGCGTCTTCATTTACAAGCCAAATTAATCATTATTGATAGTAATGATCACTCATTGGTAGGTGGTTGCTCATTGGTGGGTGGTTACTATGGTTACCATAGGGATAGCATGACAACCACCTACCAACAAAATAGCAACCACCTGTCATACCAAAGCAACAACCTAGCAAGCCCCAAGCAACCAACTGGGATATGGCTGCAGCGACCTAGCAACATCCTAGCACCCACCTGGAACACCACAGCTACAACCTAACAGCTCCACCTGAGATATGACTGTGACGACCATCAACATCTTAGCAACCACCTCGCAAGCAACCTCCTGTGATACGAAAGCAACAACCTAGCGACCACCTGGGATATGGCTGCAGTGCAACCAGCTAGCAACCACGTAGTAGCCATCACCTGGCATCACCCCAGCATCCACTTATTAGCAGCACCTTAGCAAGCCCCTGGCAGCACCCATTTGGAATACACTGGCAACACCTAGCAACCCCCAAGCAACTCCTGGGATATGTTTGCACTGGCCAAGCAGCATCCTAGCAACCACCTGGGATACCATAGTAACCACTTTGCAATACCCTTGCAACATTGTAGGAACCATAGCAATCACTTAACAACATCTTAACAACCACCTAGGGTACCTTACAACAATCTAGCTGTACCTTAGCAACAGTCTGGGATACCATAGCAGCTGCCTAGCAACCACTTAGGACACCATAGCAACCAACTGGGCAGCGTGACCACCTAAAATTGCACAGTGCATGCATCTTCTTACAGGTCAGTTTCGTTGGCTTAGTTAGCTACTTTAGCTGCACACAGCTGGTCCACACAGTAACCCTGACTGACCGCGTGTGGCTACAAACTTACATTCACAGCATGACCTGAATCTGCTTCCGGGTATCCTGGTATCTGGGTATCCGGCCACATAAGCTGTGCCTGTTTTAACGACACAGATCTTATGCTGATCATTTCAAATCCGAGCCACTTTCCACTTCCTTATGTATCCGATTTGTGTACCATCACGCAGTGTTCACAGCAGCTAACTTGAAGTTCCTGCTAATGAACGTTGCAGAAGCATCTGGTCTTTCTTCACCTTCTCCCCAGTCATGAACAGCTGAGAGCTGTTTAGAGCTAATGATCTTCGAGATGAAGGCTTGCGCTGTGAGTTTGTTCATTTGTTCTTGTTGTTTATAAGGCACGTGGATCGTTCGCATGAAGCCATTGATTGGGATGTGCATATGTGGGTTGTTTCTGGGCAAACGTTTATTTAAACTGAAGCCCCACACTAAAGACACACGAGCATGACTGTTTAAGGCAGAAAGGCTGTGTCAGAGTGAAGAAATATTGGAGTGCCGTAGTAAGGCTTGTAATGTGAGGGAAGTGGCTAATTCAAAAAGAACAGATTTTTTCATGTGCACACACAGATTTAGTTGTCAAAAATACACCTTATTTAAAGAAAATAGCTTTGTGCAGGTTCTAAAATTTACATGCACTAATCGGATTATTATCAGATTTCTGCAGTTATCTAATTATCCACATGGTCATGTAAACAGCAAACTCGGATTTCTTACCCCTCGGTCACTTACGTCTCTTCTAGATGCGTTAGAGGCCGCTCGCATGGTTGTGTGTAGGCATGTACAAGGTCCAGGAAAGCTAGTTAGTATTTTAAGCACATCTTATTATTGACAAATGAATTTATATGGAAATCTAACTGCTTGCATTCGTGGCTAGCTTTATTGGCCGTTTAGCATGCTTGCTAACCTAGCTAGATATCGAGTGACTTACCCTCCCAGAGGCACCAACAATTTCCGCTACTTGCATGTTTCATTTTTCTTCCATGCTTCATTGTTCTTGCCGTTTGCCATTTGTCGCTAAATCGTGGCTACAAATCATGTACTACTGGAAATGACTGGTCGCTTGTCGCTCTGTCACCTGCTAATGTAAACGTAGGGTATAGCCTAGAAATCTGATGAAGTCCAATAAAGTCTGTTGGATATTAGCTTTGTAATTGGATTTCTCAGAGTGTGTATACCCTTACTCTGATTTCTTTCAGGTTTCTTAGTCTACGCATGAATAAAAACAGAGTGCGGCACCGGAAATAAGCAAGTAGCGTTTAACACAGTAACCACAAGATTTGAAAAAACACCTTTGGAGCGATGCTGAAACCAAATACATGGTTGACGAAATAAAAAATGTGAACATGCTTCATCTTCTAGATGTTGTATGTTTATTTTCAGGTACAGGGACTCAACATTTAGTAAACAAGCCGCCGCATGACGTTTGAGTTTTGTGTTTACATCACATCTTATTCGGTGAGTTTATTGGCTGGTTTTAATCCGATTACTGCCTGATTGATAGAGATCTGGACTTTTCCCATTGTCTGATTACTCAAGTGAGGAAATGAGCAACGAGGCTCAAAACTGGAACATAGCTGTAAGTCATCCTGCCCAGCTAATGTTGTATAATGACTACTTATGAACAATAGCTAAAACAGAAGTTGATCATAGGATTGATCCCTGGACTCATTGACTAAAAGTTACTGTTTAAAGCGTGAAAGTAAATGACTCAGCAGACCGGTGTTGAGTGGCTGGTCGTGAGGAACGTGCAGTGGGAATGGAGGAGGTGTACTGGGCCTCAGCGTACACCTCTCTCAGGAGAGAGAGTAGGAGAAATGACATAATAATTTATTCTATTTATTCTTATTATCAATAACAAATGTGCAAGTACCTGCATCACGGATCTTCATAATGATGCATTTTCCACTGTCCCAGAGTCATGGTTCCTCTCAGTGTTGCTTCCTCATGCTCCAAGAGAACATTTTCTTCTGAGTCTTGGTTCTTCTCATTGTTTCCTCCACTTGATCTAAAAGAAGCTTTTCTTCTGAGTCTTGTTTCTTCTCATTGTTTCCTCCACTTGATCTAAAAGAAGCCTTTCTTCTGAGTCTTGGTTTTTCTAATTGTGTCCTTAAATAGATCATAAAGAACATTTACTTTTGAGGCCTGGTTCCTCTCAGTGTTTCCTTTATATGCTCTTAGGAAGTTTTTGCAATTAAAATTAACTGAACTGAATTTGCTATGTTGCATGTTTGAAACACTGCACACAGCACTGCAATTTCCCTAGTGCTGAAGTAACACTACTGTGTTAAATGAACACTGTAGGTGTTAATGCAGCACTGGGGACTTGGGTGTGAATGTTGTGGCTGTGTGTGTGTGCACACAGTGTGCGAGTGATGAATGTTCTTTGAAAGTTCTTTAAGCTTGTTTGTCTGTAATTGTAGAAAGTATTACTGGTCATCTACTGTTGACCCCAGGATCTAGAGTTAAAGCGCTCACACACACATTCTCGTGGCTGTCCTTGGCAGTGGGCATGGGTGTGTGAAGAATGCGCAGTGTGTGAATCCATACTCCCCCAGACAGCTGCAGTGTGACTGCAACAAATGGGCATTTGTATGTGTGTGTGTGTGTGTGTCTGTCTGTCAGGCAGACTGTATTGTGCAAAAGTCCATTCATTTATTTACTGTCCAGTCAGAGCTGCCACTGAATACTGCATAATTCATCTTCATATTTGGTAGCAAATTACTCAAAAGCCTCGACAGCTACATTTACTTACATTCTTCCATTCTGTCAAGGACGCCTGCCTTCAGAGAAATCTGCAGGGATATTGTTCACACCTCCAAAGTTCAGTCTTAGAAGTCAGTTGCACAAGGATTCTCATGATCCAAGTAATCCTAAACATGTTTGATGATGTTGAGGTCCAGGCTCTGGGGTGGTCAGCCTATTGTTCTGAAAACACCAGCAGCTTCTTTGCTGGATGTGTCCAACTCCTGTTCTCAGTTAGGACCTTCTTGACATCTACACATCCTGTTAGGCCCATAGTGTTGAGTTGTCTTCTCATAATGGAAGGATGGACAAAGAGCTGTGGATGTTCCCAGATCTGAAGCAATAGTTGAGCTTGATCTTTTCCTTTTTCTCACAGATGAAAGTGTTGATCATCTGATCACTTCTGGTGACCTGCCAGGTCTTCCAGGTGGTTGTTAGGAGACGCAACCTGCCAAATTCATTCTCCAAACAACAGGGGGCAACATATCATCTAAAGCATTGTGTACAGTGGTGCACAGCCCCTCCTCCTCAGTGGTATCATTAACTGCTGTTTACTTACCAGTCTAGAACCAGCGTTGCAAGTTGAGCATCAAACTTCATCCCCATATTCACCAACAGCATCTCCACTTCATTTGTTTGCTGCTGAATGTGGTTTCATGACACAAGTGAGCAGTTGCGGTCATCATAACGGTCACTTGCTAAGAGCTTCAGCCATCATTGGGTTTACCCTTCCTTACAAGGGCGCAGGTTTGGTCCCAACATTGGTAGAGACACAACAACCCAATCCCTACCTAACCCCTTTATCCAGCACCCAGGTTCAGGTTCACACCCCTCTGCAGAGTCCTGTGTGACACTCTGCTATAAAAGTCTAACTCCCTAATCTGACATCACTACAAAGATAATGTGAACAAATGCTAATGCTAACCAAGAGGAGAACCTTCAACACGACTGACAAGAGGTTAGAATACACTGTTGGGGGAGCAGTGCCACCTCCTCATCCTCTCATGATGGACTGATGGCAGACGCAATGGTACAGTGGCTCGCTATCACCTCTTGAGGTAAAAAGTGGTATGACACACAAGACAGGCTGGCGCTAGCTTATTAGCATGCTAACTTCAGTAGATATCGCTGCAACGTGATACATAGACGCGTTTGGTATTCCATCCAAACTGTTATTCCTTCATAATCTGTTGATAATTTTTTGTTAATTTTACTATGTTTTAAACTAAAAATCTTACATATTGCTCCTTTAATTCCAGCTTTAGAAACTCAAACAGATTTTTGCCCAGTACTGTATCTGCTAATAGGTGTCAGAAATGCAGTGGAATGACTTTTAGTACAGTATCTGAACATCACCTAAACATTCTGCTGTTTCTGAAATATTGTTCAGATATACACATCCGATTGATGGCAAGAAATTATCTTATTATTATTGTGCATCCCAGTCAGTACAGCATGGAACCTTCCTGACAGACATCCGGGGAATTGTGTGGAAGGGCGTCCTCGGAAAGCAGACACTTTATTTTTGTGGGAGTGTGAGTGTGTGTGTGTGTGTGTGTGTGTGTGTGTGTGTGAGAGGGAGAGAGAGAGAGAGCGCTCAACCACACGTGTTGTGAAGGGGTACGGCTATAAATCAAAAAAATAAACAAAGCCTTCGATACTGGACACCGACAGCTTCCCTGCTCACACCTGTCACTGCCACACACACACATGCACACATATGCCCGCTCTCCGAGTTCTGACGTTTGACCTTTAAGGTGAAGGTGAAAGCCCGGCCTCTCAGCGGAGTTATTAAGGCTTTATGAATGTTGAGTTTATTTACATAGCTGCACCACTGACGGACATTTGCGGCTGCAAAATCCCCCCCGATAGTGGGGGAGCGGTAAAAGAAGACAGAGAAAAGGAGAAAAAGGATAGAGAAAAAAGAGACAGGGAGAGAGAGAGACACACAGAGAGAGTGAAAGAGAAAGTGAGGCATATAGGAAAACGAGAGGGGAGAGGTAGAGAGAGTGAGAGAAGAGAGATGGGGAGAAAGAAGAAAAAAGAAAACAGAAGGGAGAGCGAGAAAGAAGACAGAAAGAAAAAAGATGAAGAGAGCAAGGAGAGAGACAGAAGGGGGGAAGGAGCATGAGAGACAGATAAGAGAGGGGGAGAGAAGAAGAAGAAGAAGGAGAGAGTGAGAAATAGGGAAGAAAGAGGAATGAGCGTGAGAGTAAGATAAGAAGGACAGAAAGAGAGAGAGAGAGAGAGAGAGAGCAGAGAGAGGGAGATGGGAGAGAGTTCTCATGTTCTTCCCGAAGCGCAGCAGGGTTCTGTGTTTAGATAGTTTTTCCTTTCACTCCACTCGTCTTATCTGACTCCAAAAAACTGATTCTCTCTTTTTCTCTTTCTCCCTCACTCTCTCTCCATCTTCTCCTTCTTTTTTCCTGCCTAACATTCCCTCCATCATTTCTCTTTTCATTTCCTGTTCTCTTATTTGTGCGTGTGTATTCAAATGTCTGCTGTTTTACAACACTTCTGTTTATTTATTTATTTATTTATTTATTTAGTTAGTTAGTTAGTTAGTTGCAGGATTTACGACATGTGTGTATGTATTTGTGTGTGTGTGTGTGTGTGTGTGTGTGTGTGTGTGTGAGGTGCTGATACGACTTGATCAGACACAGCAGTGCTGCTGGAGTGTTTAAACACTGTATACACTCACTGTCCACTCTATTAGACACTCCTACCTTGCTGGTCCACCATGTACAGTCAGAGACGACAGCTCACCTGCTGCTGCACAGTTTGTGTTGGTCATCCTCGAGTCTTTCATCAGTGGTCACAGGACACTACCCACAGGACGCTGCCCACAGGACACTGCTGGTGACTCCACCGATTCACATACTATTCTGCACCAAATCCATTTATACAGGACAGATTAAGTTCTTTTTTTTTGTAACAAAATATGTATTTTAGTGTTATTTAAATTAAGGGTGGGAATCACAGAAGGCCCCATGGTTTTTCAACTGCATGTCCCCAAAGGAAAACTGTGCTCTGTTATATAGTCCCATAGGAATCCAGTGCCCCTGACATTTACCTTATCAGTTTTGAAGGCTGTATCTGTACCATTATGAGCCAGTGGCTTTGCCCTAAACATGCTGCTAGTACACTTCTGTATTTGCTTACTGTTCCACTTCTCTAGATGCCAAAGATAATTATAATATTAATAGCTCTCCCTTTGTTTCCTCTGTGGCATTTTTGTACCATCCAACACAACGTTGTCTAGTTATCTGGGTCACACACACACACACACACACACAAAAACAAACAGGCCGTAATCTTGCTTCCAGGGCGAAACATTAGAGCTGTTTGGTTCACATTCCAGTTATTGTGAGTAACAATAGAACACAAGCAGCATTGCAGCGGTCGCATCGTTCATAAACCTTAAAGGCATTGATTTGTGTTTACGCAATTTTGCGTCACCGCTGTTTAATATCGCTGTGTTCGTTTTTGAAAGCATTTTAAAGCTCTTTGCGAGAGTTGGCTCTTCTTCTGCATGCGGTCTAAACGCAAAAGGAGTGCGCGTGGACGTATACTGGGAGTGTGTGTGTGCGCACACGCATGTGTGTGCGGTAAGGGCGTTCATGGCCACAGTCGTCTAAAATAAGGCTCGGTCCTACTCTCTGTAATTATAGTGTTTATAAAATCCAGATTTTAATTTTAGACTGTGGAGAAGGTTGGCATAAACACACACACATACACACACACACACACACGCACACGTGTTCCAAACACAGCCTGTAATTTCAAAATGAGCGGGAGTTGGAAGATTTCTGTCAGGAGTTCTGTCCATTGAGGGTCACTTTGTTATTTACACACACACACACATAGAAGGCACAGACACTCACACATGTTTGTTTCTGGGAATTGTAGGGCCACTACCTAGACTTTCATTCAATTCCCCAAGACTTTCCCAAACCTTAGCTAGAGCTACTACTGCCCTAACCCTAACCTTAACCCTAACCTCAACCCTAACCTTAACCCTACCCTGACCTTAAAATGTGCATCATGGGGACCAGCTTGTTGAGTGGTCCCTACAACGTGAGTATTTGACCAGGTTTTGGTCCCCACGGTGTGGCATAAACCTGGTACATGGGACACATGCACACACACAAACCACACACATACACATGCTACACAAACACACACACACACACACACAAGGCAGGCATACTCACACATGTTTGTTTCTGGGAATTGTGGGGCTACTACATAGACTTCCATTAATTTCCCCAAGACTTACCCAAACCTTAACCAACCAGAGCTAGTAATGCCCCAACCCTAACCTTAACCCTAACCCTAACCTTACCTTGACCTTAAAATGTCCATTATGGATGAGTGGTCCCCACAAGGATGAGTGGTCCCCACAATGTTAGCATTTGACCAGGTTTTGTGGTATAAATGTGGCATAAACCTAGTGCATGACACACATGCACCCACACAAACCACACACACACACACACACACACTCTGCCACACAAACACATACACACACAAGGTGGGCACACTCACACATGAACTACACACACATCACTACATAGGCCCTCATTAATTTCCTGGAGACGTACCCAAACCTTAACCAGAGCTACTACTGTCCTAACCCTAACCTTAACCTTAACCTTACCCTTACCCTGACTTCAACTTGTCCACCATGTGGACCAGCACAAGAATGAATATGACCAGGTTTTGGTTCCCACAATGTGGCATAAACCTGGTACATGCCACACATGCACACACACAAACCCCCCACACACACACACACACACATACATGCCACAAACACACACCACAAAAAGCACACCACACACAAGGTGGTGACTGAGGCTGGGCATGCTGTGCGCTGTTAGTACTCAGAGACAGTGTAAAGAGTCTTACTCTAACATGCCGTGGTCATTACACTGTCACAATAAAGACATCTATACTTATAACCTGCCTGCAGTTGCAGCAGCACCCTCACATAGTAGCAGAGCATCGGCGCTAAGTGTAGAGTTCTAAGAGTAAAGTTACTAGAAAGAATCCTGCCAGTTATATATTACTCCTGATGGCTGAATAACTCAATCAGCGGACAGTTACTGTGCAATTACACGCATCCACTTTAGCACTGACAGACTGAGAAACGGAGGACAAGGCCCTGGCAGAGTCTGTCCTTTCCTCTCTCTCTTTCTCTCTCCCTCGGAGGCTTTTTGTAGGCCGCCTTGACAAAGACATGCATTCACGTCTCAAGATGCATTTAAGCACTAAGTGCTTGTTGTGCTCGAGGGTTTTGGCCCAGCGTGGCTCGTGTGTGTTTTTGGAGTGTGCATATTCGTGTGTGTGTGTGTGTGTGAGACACATGCCGTATGCAGCCACCAATTTAGACTTACCAAACATGTGCTTTGTTTCATACATGTCTGCGTACGGGTCGTACCTTAGCTCTTACAGCACTGTCCCATATGTCACCATCTGCATTCATTTTGGCCAAATCCCACATTCAGCTTGATTCAATTACCAGTGTGCGTGTGTGTGGACATTTGTGTGTGTGTGTGTGTGTGTGTGTGTGTGTGTGTGTGCGTGTGCCTGTGCAGATGTACTCACACGTTTGACCCCTTTCATTGAGAAGCAGCCCAGTGCCTGAGGGTGCACGTATGCCCATCACTCCGTTTCCTCGAGTGGCTTTTTCCCGCAAAGTGCTGCTCCACACCGCTGCCTCCCCCCCCCCCCCCCCCCCCCCCCCCCCCGCCCAGCAGCACTCTGCAGGGAAGGCCAGTAACACTGATTTTCTTTTCAATCCGATACCAAGTAATATTACAGGGGACCTGTTATACTCATTTTCAGTTTTCATACTTTTAGTTTTGGGGTTATTCTAGGATAGATTTACATGCTTTAATTTTCCCAAAACTTAATAGCTTTCACATACTGTACATCTGTATTCACCCTATGTCTGGCCAATAAGGACGGTGTTACGAGATGACATCACTTGGTATCAGAGAAAAGCAGCTAAGAAAAGTGGTTTCTGTTGGAGAGAGTTTCTCCATTTGGTACATGTTTTGGGCTTTATACCTACGTATTTTCTTAAATTCTAAAATGATAAATTTAATATTGTTGCTGTCCAAAGAAAACCATGTATCGTCATTTTTGTAGATTTTTACTTTTATGCATTACTTGAACACATCAGCTGGCGTTCACACTGTGTGAAAATTTCATGATGAATGGACCAACAGAAATGGCCCAAAATCGTTTGGAAAAAAGTCTGGTTCCATTGACTTACATTAAAGTTAAATGAGTTTTTTGCCCTCTCCTGTAAAGCTGCCATTTTGAAGATACTTGTTTTTTGTTGGACAGCAGCCATATGCTACATGAAGACTGTTAAGAATTTCTAAATGTATTGCACTACCATCCATACCATCCTTACATGCAAGCAAAGCCTATTTTGAATTCATTGTGGTTGTGATGTCACAACCATGAATTTACATATGCTGTTATGCTGTTCCTGGCTGCCGGGAAGCGAATGTATCACTTCCAAGGATCCAGACATCCGAAAGGAGCATCTGAAGATTGTGACATCCCTGGTGATGTCAGTCAAGATACATAAATTCTTCAAAGTCTGTTTTCTTAGGTCAGACACATCAATACAATGGCAGACATACTCAGACATGTTTGTTTCTGAGAATTGTGTCTGAGATCTGTGGGGCCACCACCATTAATTTCTGGATATGCACCCAAACCTTAACCAGAGCTACTACTGCCCTAACCCTAACCTTAACCCTGACCTTAAATCGTCCACCTTGGGGACCAGTTTGTAGTCCCAACTTGAATGTATTGTCCCCAAAACCTGAGTATATGACCAGATTTTGGTCCCCACAATGTACCATAAACTTGGTACATGCCACACAGGCACACACACAAACCACACACTTGTGGTCTTACGATGCCAAACCTACCCACGTTTCATTTCTGTCGGTTGATTCCTTCTGGGTGTATTTGTGCAGCTATTCTTTTGATGATGAGTGTATGAGACTGAACATATGATTGCTTTAGTGTTGACGAAGAAGCATTAAGCAGGATCAGATTTTACTCCACAGCATCACACAGGATTGCCTGTACTGATACTCTGTTGTCGATTTCCCCATCCCTGCCCCTCAGGTTGTGTCCCAGAGAGGGTATGCATTAGTGGGCTGGAGGGTCTGGAGGGTGGGGGTGGCTTTGGAGCTCCAGTGCTGCACCGCTCTTAGGCTGAGGCTGATTAGGACCGGCCTGTCAAGCAGCGGTGGTGGCACTTGAAGAACTCCAGAGAGAATAGGAGGCCTTTAACAAAGAGCAGGGCACCCCGCTTCTGTTCACTCACACACACACACACACACACACACACACACACACACACACACACACACAGTCTGAGTCTCTCTCTCTCTCTCTCTCTCTCTCTCTCTCTCAGATATATTCTATATCTGGAAACAGACACTGTCCATACTCAGGCTTAAAAAATGTCACAGAACTCTGCATAAAGCCATGCATGCCCACAGTCACACACACACACACACAAGGGCAAACACACCTACACACTCACCCAGGCATGTACACACGCGCACACACACAGACGTCGGGCCGGTCCTGCTGTGAAGGCGCTGTAATTGGGCTCTTAGGCTTCATTAGTGGCAAATCTGAAGGGACGTCTCTCTCTCTCTGTCTCTCTGTCTCTCTCTCCTAACTCTCTCTCTCTCAGAAACACACACACACACATACTTTTTCCTGACCGGTTGGCCCTCCCTCACTGAACGCTCTCTGTTCATGTTCTGCAGCTAAAAATCTCAGTCCAGCAGGGCTGTGCAGTTTGTACTGTGTATACAACTACAAACCCCACACTGACCTACATCTAGCCTTTCCAACCTTCACTCTGTTGTTATTGAATGATCTCTGGTTGGAATCATATTTCCTAAAAACACAAGATTTTAATCAATAAAACCTCAGCAGGAAGTGACCTCGGTATGTAAAGCATTTCTGTCATTAAAGTCAATTTGAGGGAAACAAGCTGAAGATTCGAGGTCCTGGGGCTGCCAGACTGTTGGAACTATCCATCACTACATTTTGTGTAGTTAAATGCAATTAATTACGTCTGACTTTTTGCTGATTGCACAAAATACGCTTCATCAGAATGTACGTATTTATTATGTTTTCACTGTATGAATGCTGGGTTCACATGAGCGGAACACTTTCCCTTTATCATCATTGAGATCCAGTGAGAGCAACAGTCGGCAAATGTTCCAACCAAGGAGTGTATATACTAGGTCTGAACTTGAGTATTCGGGTTTATGGATATTCGTTCGTTGGGTGGGGTTTTTTTGTTTTTAACTTTTTCCCTTTATTCTTAAATAAATGTGACCTGCAGACTACACTCCGCCGTGCTCACTCACAACGTCACACTTCAGTTTAGGTTGGCAGCGGTAAGAGAAAGAAATCCAGATAGCTAACATATTTTGGACTGCTGGCTTGATCAGGTCGCCACCCCACTGTTGGTCCACCCTTTGACCACCCATTTAACTGTTTTAAGCACAAGATCTAACTAGTTTGTAATCTTCCTCAGCTGATTCGAAGTGCACACAGACTTTTATATTGGAAAATAAACTAAGGATTTGATATAAAATTATTTAGTAATTATGTTGCTGGGGCTAAAAATGATTTACTAAACAAATTTATAAAGAGTAAAAAACAGAAGAAAGAAGGAAAAATAAGTCAATTGAACTGTGAGTGGAAAACAAGCATTGAAAAGAGGCATTTTGTCGAAGGCGCTGCTTAACCACCGACAGGGCGGCCAAAAAACACTGAGCAAAACACTAGTGGACTGCTAGCTTTGGTGGGCCAACGGTGGTCCACCATCCTCTTGCTATCAGAGAAAATAACAGTAACAGAACCTTTAAACCTTTTCAGTTGCTTTCTTGTTTATTCAGGTACCACTGTGGGTTAAAAAGAGTACAGTTCTTTCACTCCAATCTGCTTGTTAACACATGTCCAGACCTCTGCTGACCGGCTGAGGTTCGTCTGTTCAACATGCTACAGTTCTGTGTTGTCATTATCGTTTGAATCGAGTCCAAAGGCTACTCAGTTATCATTTTAGCACCTTCACTATGATGAGAATGAGAATGAGTGCTGAGAAGAGGAAATGACCACAGTTGATTATTCTTAAACCAATGAAGAAAAACAAGTTTGTTGGCACTGGGCTCTAATTTTGACTAGCTATGGCTAGTGAACCTAGCTACAGTTAGCTATGGCGTCATTTAATGCCTTAGAACGAGCAGAGCTATGAACTGTAACAGTGCAGTACTTTGCTCACCAGTCTTGCTAACCGTACCACCAAGAGGACAGGAGAAGTACTCCATACTCAAACCATGCTGCCACTTCGGTAGTTAAGTTAGCCGAACTGCCTGTGTACTATGTAGCGATACAGAATACTTTGTGAATTGCATATATCTTGTCAAACTGTTCCCTGGACACGCCTCCAGCTCACACATTTTTTGGTCACATTTCTAAATAATAACTAAATAAGAGCCTCTACTAATAATTATAGATAAATACATCAGATTTTTCAGATGCAAAGACGTTAGAAACGATGTATCCCAAGAGCACACTTTTATAATCGCATTGCATTGCAGTAGGGTGAATTGTATTATATTGAATGACTAGTTGCTTTGTATGTGTCTTTAATGTATCAGATCATGGGCAATGCATTGAGATCTATAACATCAGCCTCAGTGACAGAGATGCACACCTATTTGTCTGGACAGCTCAACACGCTTGGAGGAGAACACTAACCCCCAATTACGTTACATCAGCTAACAGACGCCTGCGTTAACTAGGATTGCAATGGGTGATGGGTGGGGAAAAGGGAAGCCAGTTAAGACATAATTTCCCATTGTGATGATTTAGGTTAGAGGTGGTATGGTGATAGCTTATCGTTATCATGATGAGTCTTGTTTCTGTGATAAACAATACGTTTTTTTGAGCATATTTCTAAAAGCAAAATTAGTCCTGTTTAATTGGATTTAGCACAGTGGAATATGTGAAATGTTGAGCAAATAATGGCCAGAGTTTGTGCCATGGTAGCTCTACCCTAGTGCATTGTGTCTGCGTGTCAAAGTATTATGATCTGTATTATGGATTGTAAAAATGTCTTTAGGTATTGCGATACAGTATATTTGCCATATTGCTCACCCTAATATGCTAATTGTTGGCTATAAGTAGGGCTCATTTGTTATAACCCAATTATAAAAACTATGGTTTTCTGGTTGGATGGATGACCATGCTTTAAACTGATAGATGACCCAAGACTTTTGTGGACGGAAAACCACTTATATGAAAAGAAAATGACTCTCGTTTTCAACAGTGACCTCACATATCAAAACCACTGGCATAAAACTTATCCTCGGCCTGCAGTGTCCTTGTGTGTTTTGCTTAGCATGAGTCTTTGTGTGTGGTATTGTTTGTGTTGCTGTTGTAATGGTGTACTTACTGGATTTCGCTGTAGGCGTACAAGACTGGGCGGAGCCGTCTAATAGGAGCTAGCTGGCTGAAGTCACAGCTGTATTCTTATTAAATCTAAATCCCTATTTAAGACGCCTATCCATGCCTGCGGTTCTCCTGTTTGGCTGTGGGGCTGGAATGGAGAGGCTGCCTTGGAGAGACAGAGGGCCATGTTATGAGAGAGTAACAGAGTTAAGCTCAATAGAAGTAGAGCATGGAACAACCAAAGCCCATTTTATGGAAAGAGCGCTGCTGTTATCAGCAAGAAAATTAGTCCATTAGCCTTCTGTAAACCAAACTAATGCTTAAAGTTTTTCTCATATACTTTTTATTTTTCTTCCTTGAAGTCCACTTATAATGTTTAGGTTGTATTTTTATACCAGGATTATGTGGTTTTATGTGGCAATTTTCAATCTCTCTTCACATTTTCAATTAAACAGGCCATTACTGTGCCTTAGACTGATGTATAGAAGTGACTTTACTCAAGACCTTGTTCAAAAAGCAGTCCAGGCAGAAATGCATGGAACCAATGGTTGAATTTGTGCTGAATTTTGGGTTAAATTTGGGCTGAATTTTGGGCTAAATTTGGTCTGCAGTGATAGCATTTAGGATGACCCTTTAGAGGTCTGTAGTAATAAATTTGCTTTTCAACACTAAATCACGTCTTCAGTTCCAATAACTGCACTAATTAATGTTGGTATAGGGTAGTGGGTAACACCTTCACCTCTCGTGGTGTAGACTAGGGTTCGGCACCCTACACTATACCAATAAGACTCCTAACTCTACCGTCGCCTACCTGTATAAGAAATGATCAAATTGTTAAGTCACTTAAATGTTAATGGGCTATAGGCTGCATAAATGGTCATATATAAATGTGTTCATAGTAGTGACATCACAACCATGTTACAGTCAAAAAGACCTGTCAACACTACATTATGAAACTTTTAACAATGTCATTTAAACTCTTTAGTTTCAGAAGACCAAGGAACTTTATGCCTATCAATGCTCAGACTCTTTTAGTTCATCTGTTTTCTGTCAAAATGTGCAAACAAAATAGGCTTGGTGCTGATTATTGGAGTCTTTCTTACAAGCTAATGTCTTTAATTACCTTTAATTGTGGAAAGACAATTTTCAGACAATTAGACCTTGCTGGTATTTTATTAGAGGCTAAGGAATGCCTTGATGCCTTGAGGAACCCTAAACCATTGATTAATTATGCACTTTTTACAGATTCAACATTTCAAAATTGATGGAAGACCCTGTGGTACATTACAAAGCGTCTTTGTATCCAAGACATATTATAGCTTACAGTAATTTTTATAGGCTCCTGTAGGGACCTATAGTAGGCCCTGTTTCTGATCTAAGGGGTGTCTACTGTGGGAAAGCCATGTAGGAATATGGTGGGTAACCGGTGGGGAATATGCAGGACCTTTAAGCAGAATGATAAATGGAAACCAAAAATGAATAACTGTTATTCAATATAATTTGTTGTGCTTGTTGTATGGAAGCTCTACAGTGTTGTAGTAATGCTTCAATAATATATTCTCATCCTGTACATCAGTATTCACCCTCTGTCTGAAAGGCTCTGTTAGAGCTACTGCATCTTTGAGGGTGTTTTCACATGCAGGACCACTTGCTCCGGATACATTTGGTCAAGTGTGAAAGCTGTTTTCAACCTGGGAACAGTCCAGAAGGCTGCACTCTGGTCCTGCTGAAATTGGTGGTCTGGGGTTCACTTGGCAGGTAGTGTCCGCTGCGCGTGTGGAAGCTATCAGTTCCTGGCGTTGCGTGTGGGGGTTGTGTGATTGGTTCATTTGTAACGTGACTGCTTCAACTTATTGCGTCACTTCTCTTTTCAAGTTTGGTGTTGCCGGGGAATAGATTGTTGTGGAGGAAAAGCACTGTTCTTTGTTAGTATCCAAGGAAAATAATAAATAGCAGCAAATTGATGATGCTAGCGCCTGCCTTTTAGCAAACTTGCATGTAGGAAACCGGCATATGGAACGGCGCAATCAGTGCACAGTTTGGATAGGATCCTTGTGTGTGGAAGCAAACCAGTGATAATGAGCCAAACGAGCCCAGAATTGGTCCTGAGGACAGCCTCAAGTATTCAGGACAATGGTGAAAACAACCAACCCACCCCGCCTTTTATAAGGTCTGAATGGGTTTAATCTAGAGGTGGACGATATGGCAACATTTTATCGTTATCGTGATAAATTTTGCCACAATATGATTTTCTGAGATTATTGTGGGTATTGTCAGTACTAAATGAGCCCTGACTGACTACATTAATAGGCCTGTTTAACTGAAAACAATTATTGTAGTTATATGTTGTTATGTATGTGTGTATTATAATTGTTGTTATTATTGTTGTTATTATTAGTATAGTATTTCTTATATGTGGCTCTACAGGGTCCATTTTGTCTGTTACAACTTGTTAAATCTTAGAAAAACAAAATATTATTATGTGTATTGTGTAAAATGCCTTGAAAATGACTAAGTATTGTGATATAACATTTTTGCCATATCACACTAGCATTAGCGCTAGCCTTTGTTAAATAAAGGAAATGAGTATTGTTGTAGTAGTGTTGTTTGTTGTCACTCCACCTCCACCCCTACCACAAAATCTGCAGGAACTGTGTGAGAATATTCAAACTGCAAGGGACCATTAGGAACCTCTACAACTCCATGCTGAGACGTCTGGCATGTTGTATTAGCAAGCGTGGCGGCTTAACACCACACTGAGGGGCACCACTTCTGTATGTGTAGCTCAATAAATATTGTTCATATCAGTCTAAATTTATCATCATTTGTTGTTCCTGGTAACCTTTATCTTCCTTCCCAATAGCACTGCAATCCCACGCTTCCTTCTGGGTGCAACTAAGTCTAGAGTATGCAGGGTTGACCTCTATGGCTTCTTTGTAACCTCTTTATGTCTTAAAGTGTCACTTATGCAACTTACTGCTTCATTATTGTTGGGTAATTTTGAGCCTAAACTAGTGTATATACTGCATATTGCTGTTGTAGCTTAATGTGTATGACATTTTTGTGCTCCAGACATCCACCTTCCTTTCCCATGATATAGTTCCATGTCTCCTCACCATTTTTCCACTCCCCTCGCTCCAGCTCTTGTCAATGCCAGGGTGAAGTCAGTGTGAGTGGCCTGGACCGGGACGTGCTGGCCTGGCCTTGGTGGCTGAGCTTACAGCCGCTGTGGTCGGTGGAGACAAATTGAGCTGAACCACCAGCGAGAGAGACGCAGGGCAGGGTGGAGCTGAGAGGTCAGACTGCCGCCAGCATGCCTGAGCACAGACAGGGCTGTTTCAGCAGCCAGTCAGTGTAGAGTTAGGCTAATGCTAGAGGCCATGCTGGCACGGACCTGGGCTACTTTTAAATAGAGTAGACTCTCGTAACACATGTATTAGTTTCATTACAGCTGCTGAAGGATTTCATTGACCATTCTTTGATTATTTCCGGATAATCCGATTGTTGAGATGTAATTAAGGTCATTTGGGGTGGTTTGATGTACAATGGTGCATTGTAAGTTGGCATTCAAATTTCTTTATAGTAGTGGTGTTGGGAACCAGGGGTTGCACTGTCTCTAACATAAACTTATCATTAAAAGAAAAGCCACCATGTTTGCTAACTCAACATGCCAGACGTCTAGGCATGGAGTTGTAGAGGTTCCTAATGGTGTCCTGTGATAATCCATCCCATGCAGCTTGAATATTCTCTCACAGTTCCTGCAGATTTTGCGGTACGGGTGGAGGTGGAGTGACACCAGGCCTTCTGGACATGTGACGTGTGACAACAAACCGTTCGTCTTGGTGCTGACCACGGTGCCTCCACACACTGATTCATTGGTCGTCTCCACCAAGACAAAAGTAGGACTCGTCACTGAAGATGACCCGCTGCCATTCTGAGTCACTCCATGACAGTCTGGCATGACACCAGTGCAGTCTTTGGTGATGCTGACGTGGTGTTAAGGGCAGTTGTTGTAGTAGTCTGTGTGCATGTAGTCCTGCGTCATGCAGCCATCTGGCAATGATGCTGGCACTAACAGGATGACTCATGAAGGGCATCACTTGTTGCTGAATGTCCACAACCGTGGCTGTTGGGTCAGTCAGGTACAGCGATAAAGCCCATCCTTGTTTATGTCAGATCTCTGGTTCCTATCACCACCAATGTGAACAGTTCTGACTCTGTAGAACAGAGCATTTCACATCAAACCCTTCAGAGGTAGGAATTAGTGGTAAAGTTGTTTCTCCTGACCAAGCTGAAGTTTAGTCACACACTATGCAAATATCTCCTCAGTCAGGGTTATATTATTTTAAACAGTGGAGGATTGTTCCGGTTCAGACCTGGTAGCTTTAGATTAGTCTTGATTGGGATGTGACAGTTTATCTCACATGTTAGCTGAATCTGCTCAATTCTAATCTCATGTTAGCTTTTTAGTTCAGTCACACTCTCAGTGGCTACCATTTAGCCCCACCATGCTGGTGTACAGTACAGATTATCCATCTTCTAGCACTTCATCAGCTGTCAGATACTGAGCCCAGAGATGCTATTGACTGGTGGGTCACTCTCAACCTAGTAGTGACATGGATGTGTGTAACACCAGCGACAAAACTGGTTTTGACTGGAAGTGAAATAAATGAAGCACACTTTTGTACAGGACTGTATTAGGTAGGTGTTTCTAGTGAAGAGAACAGTGAGTTTATAATTTGCATACATTGGGCATTAAAGGAGCGATTTGAATTTATACACCAAACAGTAGGGCGGCAACATACGACCAGAAAATGCACAGTCCCTCCTGCACCCTCTTCACCTCTTATCAGTCTCGAATAAACGTTGCAAGTTCATCACTTTGCTAGCTAAGTGGTAGAAAGCAACACCAGTATTAATTGCTGCCAAACGTGGTTTCTTGCCGTGAGCGGGCGGCAGCGGAGTTTCAGCCATTTTTACATTTATTCTTGCTTTCATTGGATACCTGTTCTTAAATGATCTAATCAGAGCCGGACCTCTAACCTGATTGATAAGAGGTGAGCAGTGCTACGTCTTCATCCTCTCGTGTTGGACTGACATTAGACTCAACACTACAGTGAATCGCCCTCTTGAGGTATAAAGTGGTATTACAGACAGGATGGGCTGAGGCTAGCTGGTGAGCATGCTAATTCCATTAGGAATCTCTGCAACATACATAATTGCCAAAACCATTATTTCTTCGCATTGTGTTGAAAATGTTATTGTTGTTTTATACTAAAGATCTTACATATTGCTCCTTTAAAGGAATACTCATTTTAACCCTGGACAAACAGAAAACCTGTTGACATACTCATAATAGAAGCCTGTGGGCAGATGCTGTTTCTCTCTCCTTACTATCGTTCTCCTTCATCTCCCTCCACTTTGCTGTGCTCGCTCTCCATTGTGTCCTCCGTTTCAGCTTCCTCATGCTGAGCTGTTTCTTCTCCTTATCTACAAATCTACTCTCTCTCTCCCGCCAATTTGCTTCCTCTGCTTTTCTACTTCCTCGCCTTCTCTGCTCCTCTCACTCCTTCTCTTCCTCCCATTCTGCCGTCCACCTGTCTTTCCTCTCCTCGCCTGTCCGTCATCCTCCGCCACAGGAAGTGCTCCCGGCGTGACCTTTGACCCCACGGCAGCCGGACTGCGTATAAACAGTCAGTTTTTTTGTCCGCTTCCTGTTTGGCTGGAACAGCAGCGGCGCCTATTTTAGTCTGTTTACAGAACGGCCTTCTTCAGGAATCTGTGAGTGTGTGTGTGTCTTGCGTGCTAGCGTTTGCGTGCGTGATTGTGTGGTCTGTATTATTTTTGAGGGGCTGTTTTTTACTGCACAAGGGTGCATTTTTCTAAGCACCCTTTACATGCGTTGATGACGAATGATGCCGCATGTTGCTCCCATCACTGCAGATCCTTTGGAGAGAGGATGGAGCAGAAGGGTGCTTCAGTTCTGCTTAGTGCATACATCCACTGACACTGTAATTGTACTATACTTCATTTGCTCTGAAAAGGGATCCGGACCGGAGCCGAGTGTCCTGTAATAGAAATCTCCTCTTAGGGACGCAAGGAAGCATTGTAATGGGTGCTGCATACAAAGGCTAGACCAAATATATGAAGAGTTTTGTTCCAAAATGCTGAATATCCAGCTGTTTTTTGGAAGAGTATAATGGAGAACACATCTTTTGGTGTGGTATGAAGGGTATTAATCATAATCTAACATTAATAAGCTCACCGGACATAAAAATGAGTCACCTTGCATTTTTAAGGTGGTAGTTACTTCAGCTCTCCTGCAGATGGCGCTGCACCAGGATGATGGGGTTATAAATACCTGCGGGGTGTGAGTGCTTGAGAAGAGGTGCTACAGTGCAGTGAATGTCTCGTTCCATGCATGGAAAATGGCTCCAAAGCAGATGGTAATGATTGGCTAAAAGGAGTGACTGCATTTGGGTGTGCCAAAGACCATAGTGTGAAGGAAGTAGCTGAATCTGCAGGTGTATGGAAGCGTACAGTCATACGGGTCGACCAGCAGTGGCTAAAATCCCAGCCTACAGGAAATTCTCCTCGGAATTGTGCCAGGGAAGGCATCCACCAAATCTGAACCAACTGCTCAATTCTTTGATGTGAAAGTGTCTGAACACTGATGTGGCCTACATCCAGAAACTTGTGCAGTGCATGTCAAATCCAGTCGCAGCTGTTATTGGTGCTTGTGGAGGTATTACATGCTATTAGGTACTTTTCATTTACAGGTAGCAAATTTTTTGTCAGGCATTTCTGCACGACACAGGATTACATGCACCAAGACTGTTATGAAGACTGCCCTTCGCACCATGTCAACATTGCCAAAGACTGCAATGTTGTCATGCAAGAATGGCAGCAGGTCATCTTCAGTGATGAGTCCCACTTTTGTCTTGGTGGAGAGAATATGCGTGAGAATATTCAAGCTGCATGGGATGGATTATCACAGGACACCATTAGGAACCTCTACAACTCTGAGAGACACTACTTCTGTATGTGTAGCTCAATAAATATTGCCCATATCAGTCTAAATTCATCATCATTTATTGTTCCTGGTAACCTTTATCTTCCTTCCCAATAGCACTGCAATCCCACACTTCCTTCTGGGTGCAGCTATTCTTTTGGATGAGTGTATGTTCAAAATTGGAAAATGGTAAAAATAGAGATATGAGGTTTTGTTCCGACAGCAGCGATGTACATATAAGTGATGCACCGAAATCAAAATTCTTGGTTGAAACTGAAATCCAGTACACACTGGGCCGAAACTGAAACCTGAAAATCTCACTATAAATAAAAACAGTTTACATAAAAGTAAACATACCGAAAAGATGTATGTAGGCTACAGTATGTGCTGCGAAATCCAACATCCTTGACAATGAAGGATGGTTGGTCTTTCAAGGCTCTGAATTCCTTTTTTTTTTTTTGCACTTTTGCTCTATTGTTTATGCATTTTTTAAACATTTCAAAAACTTTGGCATATTCTGAGTATCAAGCGGGATGTTGTGTTTAGAAGTTGTTGGGTTTGTTTCTCCTCTAGATATTTGACATGAATCACTTGTTTAGCGTCCCTCGTAGAAACCGTGAAAATGTTCAGATGTTCACTGTTTATCTGCTGCTACTCAGACACGTCTGCAGTGCACAGGACAGTGACAGGAGAAAAACAGAAATGACTGTTTCTTCATTTTCATTACCATGACAATTCTCTGCAAAGTATTTTTGACTCTCTGATTTCAGCCTATTTAACCTTTTTCATTTTTGCACATTTATCTCTTACCACATTGCAAGTTTTGGCCAGTTTTTCCCAAATATGGTGGGTAAAAAAAGAATCAGTCAACAGGAATTAAACTTGGTGGATAGGTTTGACATCATGAGACATGCAAATGATACAAGTTTCACGTTCGGCCATGCATGTGGAATAAGCAAGGATGGGCCTTATCGCTGTACCTGACTGACCCAACAGCCACGATTGTGGACAGTCAGCGAGCAGTGATGCCTCCATGAGTCATCCTGTTAGTGCCAGCACCATTGGCAGACGGCTGCATGACACAAGACTACATGCACGCAGACCAATATGACGACTGTCCCTAACACCACGTCAACGTCACCAAAGATTGCAATGGTGTCGTGCCAGACTGTCATGGAGTGACTCAGAATGGCAGCGGGAGGCGCCACAGTTTCGGTATGTGTGTTCTGATGTCTGTTGTCGGATCTCTGTACTAGTTCTGCCCAAAGGTGTTCAACAGGGATGAGGCCAGAGCCCTTTGCAGGCCAGTCAAGTTCTTTCACACCAAATGAAACATTATTAAGTTCGCTACAGCTTCTCATTATGTTGAATGCAATTTTGCCAATGTTCTGTGAAACAGTAGCTGCGAAAGAACGCTTTTGTAGGCGGAGTGTGGTTAGGTTAATTCTCTACATCGTAGCGCTGCCGCACTGCTTCATACGGCATTACACTCTTCATGTATGAACGGAACATTAGTAGCGGCGAGACTTGGCTTAATATGGTCAATGTAGTTCATAAACGAGCCATTTGCAATATTCACACATGTGCCCTTGGCTAACTCCGCTCATCATAACCCCGAAGCAACTCTTTATCCAGTTCTGCAATTAGCCTCCCGGTCAGTGACTCCGAACTTCGTCTGGACATCAGTCACACAAACATGTGCACATGCTCACTTTCCCTAATGGTTTTCCAAAAAAAGTCTTTCTTGCTCACCAGTGACTTATCACTATCTGTAGCTCTGCAGTCTCTGGATTCAATTAAGTTGTTTGTTTCTTTGCCAGTGATACCCCCCCCCATCTTTCTCTCTGTGTCTGACTGCCTGCTTGTGCGTCTGCCGCTTTCTCTCCCTGCGTATTGAATTATACTCCTCCTCAGCTGCCGCTGCTGTCTGCCTGTCTGTCTCCAGTTAGTCCATGATGTTCCTTCAGCCAGTCAAAGAATCAATGCAGTGCAGATCTGAACTGTCAGAAGGCCTTTTGTTCCATAGCAGTCACTGGGTTCTGTGTTGCTAACAGTGCACATGGAGTAAAGGCCCATATCCTACATTAGTCCATAGAGGTGCACTTATGACCTTTAGGTTATTTTTACATGGTCATTTTCTCACCTCTTTTCATCCCTTGAATGGATGTTATTCTTCCTACTGAGCCTTTAAGAATGGTATATGTAAATGAACCGATTGGCTGTCCTGTATTGTACCCCGTTCAAAAAGCAGTTCAGGTTAAAACACTCTTTATAACTTCATTGTAAAAGGGTGAAGCTAAACGGCTGTAGTATGAATGGGCATATGTACACTGTAAATGTGATGGTTTGCAGATTTACAGGCTGTTTATACAACTTAATTTCCATATATGGACTGCGCTGCGGTTTTGAAACTTTAAAGGTGCAATATGTATGATGGCGTGATCTGTCAAGTTCATACTCTACACAGTCCCTGTCCCCCATCCTTCAGGCCTCCCCTGTTTACTTACCAGTCTGAAGAAACGTTGTGAGTTCAGCATCAAACTTCGTCCTGTTACTCGCCAATAGTGTCTGCACTGATGGAAAGCAGAGCCAATGCTTTCCAAGTATTTTCTTGCTAAAGAGTGGGCAGTGTTTCTTCTTCTTCTGCTTATGTGGGGAGTAAAAGCAAACTCAATGCTACAGTGACTCACTATTACTTTGCATACTTGTGCGCTTGAGGTATAAAGTGGTATTACAGACAGTATGTGCTGGGGCTAGCTGGTTAGCATGCTAACTTTAGTAGGTTTCTCTGCAGCACAGTACATTGAAATATTTGACATACTGTTATTTCTTCTCATTCTATAGATCATTTTGTTTAATTTTGGAATGTTTTCATCTAAAAATCTTACAAATTGTTTGCAGCATTTTACATATTGCTCCTTTAACAATGTTTACATCTTACATCAAACTCCTTTTCTTAAAAAAAAAAAAGTCACAAGAATTAAGTGTTCCATGACGTGTGCCCTTCAGTTTACACTATTTAATGTTTTAAAGACCGCTGCTTACTGGTTTTAGCTAACGTAACTGATGTGGTTTGAGGCAAGTGTGTGATGACTGAGGCATGCATCTGGCCGTGATTCCTAACTGGTGACTATAAGCTAACATTAGCAGCGACATTAGCCGCTAGTGCAGTTCTAAAGAAGCAGCCTTCAGACACTAAGCATGTCTGACTGACTGCATTTGAGGTAAAGGGGAAATTGTCCACCCATTTTTATACCCTTTTTAATATACTCGCGTCAGCTTGGCCTCACCGTGTCCCCTGAGGGGAATCCCTGACGCCACGTTAGGGACCGCTCCATTACGATATTAGCTTGAATAAAGTTTATTAGGTGCCTTTGGAGGGGCTGAGGGATCGAGTTAACATAAATGTTGACTTCAGTGGGAGAACCTGCCCAGGCAGCTTGGGATCTGACACAATTCTGTTTTCAGAGACCAGCAACAAATACAGCAGTAACTAAAGTACTTTGGCTAACGTTTAAAGACCACAACTTCAGTTTGCTGTGTTCAAACTGGAATTCATGTGGGAAACTACTATGCTCTTCTGTAATCTGTTATACATGACTGCTAATACCTCAGTGCTAGTGTGCTCTGCTAGTGTGCTAGTTAGCTAGTTAGCAAGCGGAAGGCTACACATTCATTCCGGTAGAAAAACCAGCATAAACCAACATGGCTGGTCACCAGTAAAACCAGCATATGTTGTGTTTCAAGTACGTGTATGTTGGTCAGCAACAATGGAAGATATTACGCTGGTCACCAGTAAAACCAGCATATGTTATGTTTTGGGTGCATGTGTGCTAGTCAGCAGCAATGGAAGCTATTATGCTAGTCACCGGTAAAACCCGCATATCACTGCTGTTGGAAGAAAACCTTGTACCTTCACAATGATAACTTTACAGGAGAAGAAAAGAGCATACTTTACTTTTAATGTAAGTCAAAGGAATTAGATGTTTCCAGCTAGTTTTGGACAATTTCTTTTTGTCCATTCATCGTGAAATGTAGACACAATGTAAAGAACAACAGGTATTTTTAAATTATGTCAAAAATGGGAAAGTTGAGATACAAGGTTTTGTTTCTGATGGCAGTGATATGTTGTGTTTCTACACTCAATATCCATTTTATCAGCTTTGTAGTTCTATCATTGCAGACTGTGGTCCATCAGTTGAGCACTCCTCATACTTTGTTAGCCCCCTCTTTTTCAGTGATCAGGACCACCGACACAGAGCACGCTGAGGTAGAAAGAAGATTCAAGCAAGGCTGAAAACCAGCGACCACTTTGTTAAATGGTACAGGCAGAAGTTTGAAAATGCTACTATTTACCGCCAAATGTGACGATACAAGCTTCTATTAGACACTCCTACTTTGCTGGTCCACCTTGTAGATGTACAGTCAGAGACGATAGCTCAACTGCTGCTGCACAGTGCAGTGTTGGTCATTCTCGAGTCCTTCATCAGTGGTCACAGGACGCTGCCCACACTATGCTACCCACAGGATGCTGCTGGCTGGATAGTGCTGACTAGGGGACTATTCTCAGTCCAACACAGACACTGAGGTGTTTAAACACTCCAGCAGCACTGCTGTGTCTGATCCACTCACACCAGCACAACACACACTAACACACCACCACCACGTCAGTGTCACTGCAGTGCTGAGAATGATCCACCACCCACATGATACCTGCTCTGTGTTTTCTGATCATTGAAGAACAGGGTCAAAGGGGGATTAACAATGTATACAAAGAAACAGACAAACTACAGTCTGTAATTGTAGAACTACAAAGTTTTCCTGTTTGGTAAGTGGAGCTGATAAAATGGATGATATGTGGAGATACACGGCTCACAGAATCCTATGATAGTTTGTTACTGCTTGCAGAGAGCTGCCTGATTGGTTTCATTCAGAAAACAACCAATCATAAAGAAGCAGAGGTGATGCAGGTAGACCCAGCACCCCTCTGAGTTGCGTTAATTGTCTCTACCTTCATGCAACAAGATGGGAGAGTAATGATACCAGGAATATAGTCTGGAATAGATATGGATTTTATACAGTGGTAGCCCTGGGTAAAAAAAGGATCAGGGCTTCCACTGTTTGGTGGGCCCATGCCACCATTTTCATTCATTTCCTCCCAAGAGTAATGAGCACTTATTAGGGTGGCGCTTGCTTAGAAAGAGTCATTTGAATTTTGGTTAAGAAGGAGATGACTCACACACTGTCATCTGTGTGGGTGGCAGAGGCTTGTAGAGCGGTGGATGCTAATCTGTTTAGTAAGTAAGTTCAGTAAGTTAAACAATTTGGTTAATTGTGCGTGTTGGGGGGAGGGGGGGATACAGTGGTCTTGATTAAATTTTGTGCAGCTGGTCTTTTGGCAGGAAGTGTGTGGTGTGATGTGGCAGGAAGTAATCAGAATTGACTGATTCTGTACAGGCACTCAATATATATATTGGACAGACCAGTCTTCTAGTTGACTAGTCGACTTTACTGCTTGGCGATGATGTTTGAAGCTTGACAACGGGTGATTAGCCCAATGATTTCGGGGGCCACATCTCCAGTTCCCGGATGCTCATTGGAAAGGGCACATCTCACCCTACTGACCTGTGGACTTTAGCTTTGTTCTAACACTTCTCAGTAGATCTGCAGTGCTTAAAAGATCAGCTATTTGACGTCATTATCTCCGGTTTCCTGAAGACTGCAATAAAAAGTCAGGTGTGGTTGAAGCGGGAGCATAACACCCTGTAACCCTTTAAAGTTTGAAGTTGATTACATTTTCACTGAGTTACTAAGCTTCTCTGGCTCCCCAGACTTCCACTGTGGGCAAGCGTCTCAGCAAGGCTGTCTAGGGTGCGCCTACATCGGATACAAATTTGCACAACTACAGGGTCCCTATCTCCAGTTCCCTGAAGCTCATTGGAAGGGGCACATTTCACGCTACCAACCTGTGGAGTTTTGCTTTGTTCTAACACTTCTCAGTAGATCTTTAACGTTATTTTATGTTAATTAACTGTAGGTACATCACCAATTCCCTGAACACTCTGCTGACCTGTGGAATTTGGCTTCGTCACACATTCTTAGAGTTGGACACAATACTGAAAGACACTACTTCTGTAGGAGTAGCTCAATAAATATTGTCCATATCAGTCTAAATGTATCATAATTTATTGTTCCTGGTAACCTTTATCTTCCTTCCCAACAGCACTGCAATCCCACACTTCCTTCTGGGTGCAGCTATTCTTTTGATGATGAGTGTACGTAGTGTCGGAAATTTTATGTCAGAATTTTTAAATGACAGAAATGGAGCATTCCCAAATCCCAGACACACACAGACACATGCACACAGGCTCTGATGGTTTTCCACTCTGCCACTGCATTCCAGGCTCTCGATTAGAAACATACTTCCTCTCACGAACAGAATTTAAAGCCAATTAAGCCCCATGGGGTAGAGGGGCACAGCAGAGGGGAGAGGACCAGCAGCAGCTATTAAACACTGTCACCTGAGACACACACACACACAATTAGTTCAGGAAAATGTGTGAAGTGTTAACCCACATGTGCTTATGTGGCACTTAATGTGCACACTAAGTGTGAAATGCAGTGATCCGGAGCTGACGAGTCTGGGGCTGCACTGATTTTGTTCAAATGCTTTGAACGTTTGAATCATATTTAATGGGGACCTGTAAGGCTTTCTTCCCTTCCCTGAAATGCATAGCTGTTTCTACATGTAAACTTCTGGAAAGTTATGAAGCCCAAAGTACATGCCAGATGATGTCATCTTGTAACACAATCCTTATTGCCCACCTTCCAGCAAGCTTGGCACACACTCACACATTGCACTGCTATTACAGGAGGCCATGTAGGGACAGAACTACTCTAGCTGTTGACCAATCAGTGGGTGAGCTGACCAATCAGAGCACACTGGGCTCATTGGGAGGCGGGGCTTAAAGACAACGGAGCTCTAACAGACAGAGGATGAATACAGATGTACAGCATGAAAAAATTAATGTGTTTTGGGACAATTGAAGCATACAAATCTATTCTATTCAGGTAGACCTTGAAAATAAAAAATATGAACACTGAAAATAAGCATAATAGGACCCCTTTAATGTATGAGGAAAAAAGCTAACTTCAATAAATCACTTCCAAAAGAATTGAAACACAGTTCAGTCAAATCAAGTACACACACATACAACACATGCTCTCTCTCTCTCTCTCTCTCTCTCTCTCTCTGTGATAAGACTCTTGTCCTGGTCTCAGGGCCATTAGCCACTGGTCAGGGATAATTGTGGCAGAGAGCCTCTGAGCTTTTGATGTGGACGCCGACATCCTTTTGATGTAAAAAATGTATCCACTGTGATTATCAAGATTATGCCTTCCTCCTCCCCCTCCCTCCTTCCCTCATTCCCTTTCCTTCACCCCTCTTTTTCCATCCTGCTCATTTAGCTGGGGGATTAATTGGATGCAGCTTTGCTCTGATGGCTGAAGTTGATGTGACTCTCGCCGCCACCGCCGCTAAGCTTAACTCGCATTTAGCTACTGTTTCCCATCTCTCTCTGTCTCTCTCCCAGTGTCTCTCACTCTGTCTCTCTGTCTCCCTCTCCCTCTATCTCTCTCTATCTCTCTTTGTTTCTCTCTTTCTCTTTGTATCTCTTTATCTCTCTCTGTCTCTTTCTCTTTCTCTCTGTGTCTCTCTCTTTATCTCTCTGTGTCTCTCTTGGTGTCTCTCTCTCTGTATCTCTCACTCTGTCTCTCTCTCTCACGCTCTCTCTCTATTTTGCGCTTTCTCTCTCTCTCTTTGTATCTCTGTCTATGTATCTCTCTGTCTGTCTCTGTCTGTCTATCTATCACATTATCATTCATCTCTCACTCTGTATCCTTTTCTTACTGTCTCTCTCACTCTATCTTTGTTTCACTTTCTCTCTCTGTACCTCTGCATCACTCTGTCATTGTCTCTTTGCATCACTCTCTCTGTATCTCTCTCTGCATCACTCTCTCTATATCACTCTGTAGTTAATATTTCTCTCACCATCACTCAGTATCTCTATCTTTATGTCTCACTCTGGATCACTCTCTTTCTGTATGACCCTTTCTCTGCATTACTCTTTCTGTATCACTCTCTCTGGATACCATCATCTGGATAACACTCCCTTTGTATCACTTTCTCATGCTGTCTATCTCTCTCTTTCTTTCATTTTCCCTCTGTTTATCTCTCTGTGTATCCCTCTGTCATTCCTCTCCTCTCTATTTTCTCTCTTTTTGTGTCTCTGTCTCTGCTGTTCTACCCCTGTTTAGTCCCCCCCCCTTCTCTCCCTCTTTCTCTCCCTGGTGTTTTTGTCTGTCTGTTTGTTAAATATTTAGAGAATATGGAGATTTGCTCCTCAGCTGGAGTGTAATGAATGTTTATGAACAGACATTGTTGGTAATGTTGAAGAGTATAATGTACTATGTATCTTCTGAAGGGCTCATTGAGACTCTCCCGCTGCTTAAACATCTCTGTTCTTTTAAGCCATTCCACTTACTTTTAAAAGCTTTATATGCTGGTGGAAACTGATGAGTTGCGTGTAACAGAGCTGGTGGTCCTCCGTCTGCTCTGGTTTGGAGTTTTTTCTTCTTTCCCGGCGTTTCTTAGATACTGAGCAGAGCTTACTCCATGCACGCAATGCTGGAGGGTTATAGTGAGCATATTAAGAGTGCATGTGAGGGAACCTTTGTGCTAGTGTGGACTAATTTGTATGTATGAGTGTGCAAGGGTGTTTACTGTACAGTTATGTTTTTATTGGATGCGTGCGTGTGTGTCTTGGTCCTGTGCGTGTGTGTGTGTGTGAGAGTTTGGTTTTATGTAGGGGTGTGTGGAAGAACGCCTGTTTGACTAATCTTGCTCCACAAGCATATTTGTATTGAATTTGGACGTTCTATTTCACGTTTGAGTCCTGAACGTACAATTAACACAACATTTGTCATTCTGAACTCTCTTGCAGGAACCTCAGCAACAACCGGATCCGGGTTCTGAGAAATGGCTCCTTCGCCGGCTTGTACTCCCTGGAGAAACTGTAAGTAATTACGGTCATTTTCATCTTCATCGCCATCCTCATCCTCATGGCCATTGGAAGGCTTTAGCCAACCTTTCTGTGGCAGTCCTTTGATCTGGCCTTTTATTTCCTATGGATCTTATCCATGAGCTCAAGCTCGTAGCACACACTAGCCGGCCTTCGGGTGGACAAATAGCCAGGACCATTTCACATGACGCTGGGAAAAAGCTTTAGGACCCATTGCTGAACTATACGTGTACCTTTCCTCAAGAAGATCACTTGTTCTCAAGGGGAGCACTGTGATGTCTGTACATTCAGCACTTATCTTCTAATTAGATATCGGAATCATATTGGTACTGGCCGATCGTCGGCATTGGCTAATATGAAATTAATATGGTTAATATTTCAAACAGATATAACACAGCAGTTTTACATTCCAAAGATGTGAAGATATACAAAATGTGACTAATGGCACCAGCTGATATATACATGTAAACATTGGATATTGGCATCAGCCCAGAATTCCCAGATTACTGCATCCCTCCTGCTTATTAAAAGTCAAGTCAAGTGTTTTAGGTTCTATTTTTAGGAAGTTTTCAAGGATTCAAGGATTCAAGGAAACTTTATTGTCATTCGCATCACATTGTGGTACATGGGGTGGAACGAAATTGTAGTACTCAAGGACCCAGTTACACCCAAGCAGCAGTACTTAAATAAATAAAATATACATAAATATATAAAAATATATATAAAAGAATATAGAAAGAAAGAGCAGCAAGGAAATTAAAAAGGTAGCAGCAGAGTGTGTTTAAAGTGTCAAATAGGTGACTTGTTCTCAAGGGGAGCACTGTGATGTCTGTACATTCAGCAGTTATCTTCTAATTAGATATCAGAATCATATTGGTACTGGCCGATCGTCTGCATCGGCTAATATGAAATTTGGCTAATTTTTCAAATATTTCAAAGTGACTGATTTGAAACATTTCTGTGTTCTTTGAGGTAGTGTTCTTACAGACCAAGCTACATTATATCTCTGTATGTCCAAACAGGGGCTGATGCACAATTGTATTAGGTGCAATGTATCTATACTCCCAAAAACACTTAATATGGACAAGAACAATGTAAGTTAACATACAAAATGGATATTATGTCTCTATTATGTCAGCTCTTATACTTGTTCTAAACTATAATTCAATTCATGTCAAATTGCAACTGCAGCTTTTGGCTAGCCAGTAATTATTTTTGTTCCACATGTAATACAGCCCATTAACTTGGCATTAGATATGGTGAGCATAGACTCATGTGTAGCGACTTCAAAGCATCCTGTTTGATTGGTCAGTGTTTTTTTTATGGAAATTATAAACTCGACAAAAATTTTGCCACCTTGTGTGTTTAAGGTGGTAGTAACTTCAGACTCCTGCAGATGGTGCTGTATGAGGATAATGGGGCTATAAATACCTGCGGGGTTTGAGTGACAAGATTCATAGATTGAGAAGAGGTGGCAGTGCAGTGAATGTCTCGTTCCATGTGTGGAAAATGGCTCCAGAGCAGATGTTAATGATTGGCTAAAAGGAGTGATTGTATTTGGGTATGCCAAAGACCATAGTGTGAAGGAAGTAGCTGAATCTGCAGGTGTATGGAAGCATACGGTCATACAGGTCTACCAGCAGTGGCTAAAATCCCAGTTTTCAGGAAATTCACGCCGGAATAGTGCCATTGAAGGCATCCACCAAATCTGACCCAACTGCTCAATTCTTTGATGCAAGAGTGGTGGAAGATTGATGTGGCCTACATCCAGAAACTTGACCAGTCCATGCCAAATCCAATCACAGCTGTTACTGGTGCTTGTGGAGGTATTACACAGGTACAGGTGACTCATTTTTTGTCCAGTGAGCTTACAAGCTGTATGTGCACAACTGAAGTCCTGTGTCAGAAACGGATAGCTAAATCAGGTCATAGGAAAATGAAATTGTGTCAGCGGGAATACAAAACAGGGAACATTGTGCTTTAAACGTGACTGCTCTTTTATTGAATGGACAGCAAGAGTGACACGGCTGACACAGCCAAGAAGCAGGCAGTTGACTTATAGCCACAGATTTCGTACATGGTAGATATACAGACTACTCCAACTATCCCAGTTAATCATTTGGATCTTCAGTGTATGTCTGAACAGTACACCACAAAATGCAGTGTATAGTTGGTATATAACAATAGCAGCTTTCTTGATATTAAGTTCAGTTGAGGGACCCGCAAAACCTCACCAACCACAATAGATTCTCTCTTCCTGCTTTTGCCCCTTTGGTGTCGAGGCCCTTACTGGCCAAACTGTTCCTCTGTGTCTCTCCGGCCGTGTTCCAGCAGGGAGGATGAGACAGTACGTGTGGCTATCGCTGAGTTCTAGCGAAGAGATCCCTAATTACCCCTTCATCTATCACAATCTGAAAAAGCTTCTCCGCCCGTGGAGATAAGCAGGGCGGGAGGAGAGACGAGACTGCTAGGGAGGCAAGCAGTTGGGAAGGAGGGCTGTGTCGTAAGTTGACGAAAGGCTGGAGGCCGGACGATAGATAGTGGGTATCTTCTTATTAGTGGATTTCAGTGGGGTTGTGAGGGCAGATTGACACTGATTGATTGATTTGAGCTCTCTTTCTTCATACCTTACATTTAGACGTCTCAAAGCAGAGCAAAGCCAGCTACTTTTACTTTACAGGCTTGGAACCTCACAAAAATAATCTTGTCAGAAAAGTGACACATGGATCATATATGAACGTATGATCTTTCCCAACCAGAAAAGAACCATTTTCATAAGAGGGTCTTAACATGTGGCCATGCAATCACACTAAGTATAGTAAGTATCGTGTTTTTTTTGGTCAGCGACTTGATAAAAATAAGGTGATTAAAAATGTCCTTTCAATTGACACATGATTATTACAGTATAGTCTGCAAGTGCATCATTTTTTACATCAACAGTACCAGTCAAAGTTTTGACACAGCTACTGATAAAAGGTTCTGTTTATCTTAATGCTTTACTTTAGAATACAAGTGAAGACACCAAACTATAAAATAGCACTCATGGAATTACACAGTCCACCTTAAACACCTCCTAAATGGAACTTTACAGGAGGATGAAACTTTCTTAACCTGCAGTGGAGGCTGATAGAACAAGATTTTTTTCTAAGCAGTTCTGGACTAGTTCTGTTGGGATGTCCATCATGAATATTCAGTAAATTGAAAGGGTTCCAGATAGCAAGTAGATGTGGGCCACATCTGGCAAAGATATGGCACTGCTGGCCCACTGTCGGCACTGGCAATCTTCACGTGAGCCAAATATGGCCCACATATTTATTTCTGGTCCACTTGTGCCAGAGATACGGCAGAGGTGCCTATTTCTGGCTGAGGCGTGGTCCCAATGTGGTGCATATGTGGCCCACATCTTAACTGGGAGGGGTCTGCCCAAGAGTTGTCAACCCATGTCAATCCGTGGGCCAGATTAAGATGTGGAATGCGGGCCAGATTTGGGCTAGAACAATTTTGCTATCTGGGTGGGCTTTTAAATAAAAAAAAAATCTATATATATATATATATAGAGAGAGAGAGATTATTAAGAGATAATAGAGGTGGCGATATGGCACAAACATAATACTGTGATACATCAAGAGTGTATGTGGTTTATCAGGATATTCTCATCACTCGGGACTGTTAAGGGTAAGCCTGTAGAGTCTGCTACTTTATTCCTCCGATATATGTAAGGTTTGCATTAAACTACGTACATTTCTTATTTCAGTGACTATATTAGCCTCCTAACTTGCCTATTCCCAGCAAAGTTGTAAATATGTAATATGCATAGTTTGATGCTGTTTATTAATAAATTTGTTTGTACAGCCTATTAGTGCACATGGCATTAGCTAACTAACAGACACTCGCAATAAAACATACTTGCTACAGCTTTTAAGCTTTATAGCTATCACCCCTGTTCATTTGAAATGACAAAGAAGGGAGAAAGTAAGTAGTAAGAGGACACAGTATCTGTTTAGCTAGCATTAGCCAGTCAGCTAATTGCTTGTTTGCTCCCTTAGTGTGAAAGAAAAGCCAAGAGTTCGACAGTTTTCAGGAGACACCAGATGATGTTGCTGTGTTAGTTTATTTCAAAATGAGGGAAAGTGACAAACTGTGCTA
>CM067484.1:29190645-29263411 GCA_034552555.1 Semaprochilodus insignis
ACAATGCACACCGAGTGACTGAAAGAAAAGTTTATCTGTTTATTAATGAATATTCATTCGGTTTATTGGCCAGTTTCTCGTGTTTACATTTCGTTCCACCTTAAACAATGCACACCGAGTGGCTAAAATTAAGGTTTAACTGTTTATTAAGTTAATACAAGAACCTGGCCAATAACCCGACTGAATATTCATTAATAAACAGATAAAGCTTACTTTTGCTGGAACTGGGGCTGTCTCGGCACTACGTCCAGGTCCGGGTCCGTCCACTTTCAGTGTCCCTCGGAAACACTTCCGTTGTGTTTTGAGACTTTCTGCATGTGTTTTGGAAGTTGCATGTGTTTTCAGTGTTTGCTGCGCGTTTGAGACTTTGCAGCGCGTTCGGTTAATGGTTTGCAAGCGGTCTCATTTTGATGCTTGTGTTTTCAGATCTTGCAGCGCGTTTGGCTAATGTTGTGCAAGTCGTGTCATTTTGATGCTTGTGTTTTGAGATTTTGCAGCGCGTTTTTAGCTTGCAGTGCGTTGGGCTTTCTCGGCCACCGTAGTTCTCGCTCTGTCCCCTCAAAACTTGATATCTCTGAAGACATCCGTGCTGAACTGGAAAGTTTTTGGAGCTGCACATTGCCATGCTTTGATTGGTTTTCAGAACTTGGTGCACAAGCTGAAACACGCAGTTGTTTTAACTTTCTAACTGGTTTTATAGCAGATAAGTAGAGGCACTTCATTAGAAATGAACTCAAGTAAAAGTGTTACGGTGTACAGTACCAGTCAGATGTTTAGACACACCCAACTAAATGAATGTTGGTGGTTATCTTAAAGACTCTACAGGCTCACACTTAACAGTTCCAACTGATGAGAATATCCTGATATACCACATATACTCTTGATGTACCACAGTATTATATTTCTGCCGTATCTCCATCTCTAATATACTGTATATTTTGTTACGTTTTTGTTATGTAAAAACTTTTATCTATTTTTGCACAGTTTAAAAGCTGTAGTTCCTCTTTCAGTTTAGTAAATATTCATGATGGGCAGACCAATAGAACTGGTCCAAAATTGCTTAGAAAATTAACCTTGTTCTATCAGCCTCCACTGCAGGTTAGGAAAGCTGTTTTATCCTCCTGTAAAGTTCCATTTTGGAGGGCTTTCAATGTGGACTGCATAATTCCATGAGTGTTATTTTATAGTTTGAAGTCTTCACTTTATTCTACAGTAAAGCCTTAAGATGAACATAAGGAGACCCTTCTATGAGTAGCCGTGTCTAAACTTTTGACCAGTAGTGTAATTCTACAGGAGGAATGTACTGGAGTCCTGTAATGACAGTAAACATAATGTATTACTTTCCGCCTCTGGAAATACTGAAATGTCAATGTAGCATCTCCATTACCAGTAATTAGTACGGTTGCGCTTGCTGAACTTGCTTATGAGACATGATGCCTTTCTCAGCATATCGTGAACATAGTCCGTATGTGAAGAGCACTGACCAACTGTATGCTTCATGATGCATATTGTGTTTTGCAAAAATCTGTTGATGTATCGTGAGGTTATCTTTTCCTTATCGTCCCCGTCTAGAGAGTAAGATGTTAAAGACTGCAACTGATCCCGGGTTGATCTTTCTGTATTCTCTTGATTCTGTTTAAAGTTTGTTATCTAATCTCACTATAGGTCACAGTTCAGTGATGCATTCACTGGCCAGTTTATTAGAACACAGCAGGTCACCAGTAAATGCCATTGTACCCGTGCTAGCACAAATGGAGTTGCCAGGGATATTTACACCACTTCTAGATTCAGAGTGGTCCACCCACTAGACCAAGAGTGGCTCAGTGGTCAGAAACTGACCGACATCAGCACTTATGAAGGGCAAGAGGGTGACTGACACAATTTGTGCACCTATGCATTGGATCTATAAGGCAGGTGGACATCATTAAGTAGTGAGTAAGTGGAAATCCAAAACAAGTGACCATGGGTAACTTCAATAATGCACGCATAACAATCAGTACCACCCTGAATCACCCTTCAGATCAGGGTCCATAGGTGCAGTATTTAGCTCTCGGAATGCAGCCAGAACAGCAAGAAAGGCAGGCGGTCATAAAAAGCCGTCTTAATGGCCTGGGCAGGGTCAGTAGCAGCCGCTCAGAATGAGAAGCAGATTTTAATTAAGTGCGGCTCCCTCAGTAATGACAACAAGAGAAAGAGAGAACGAGAGTAAAAGGCAAGCCACAACCTCACAGTCACCTCCTCCACCCAGACCACCTTATTTATTGCCTTTATAATGGCGCGTGTGTGCATATACTTTGTTTTCCTCTCTTAGAGGGGGCCAGATATCCCTGCTACTGCTCGACGAAAGATGTGGTGGGGATATTTCTCAGCTCCCCACGAGCATATCGAAGTTGCTACGCTTAAAGCGATGTCAAGACATGCTTCGTCACTCAAGTCTGCTTCTTTTAGGAACTACGAGGTTAACTAACGAACGCAGCTACCAAGTGATAGAAACTTATACTGTATCAATCTTCAGAAACTTTGTTTGAATCTTAAAGTTACACTAAGTAATGTATGGGGGCTTTGGAGCCCTCTCTAGTGGAAATGTGTAATTGTAGACAACATGCAGAAAAACATTGTAATATTGGCTGTGTTTCTGAACCTTTCCCCAAGAGGATGAAGCTGACGATTGTGAGGACTCGAGTCAAAACTTGGTAAATGACCTGTCTTCTGAGGATGTGAACATATCTTCATCAGCATAATGTTGCTTTTGCATTTGAGACCTAAACATCAAGTTGGATCTTCTTTTTACAGTTGTCCATGCAATATTAATATGTAAAAACATGTGACGTAGTCCAAAAAACTTCCCCAAAAACCCCTGTGATATGGTCCAAAAATTCCTGCATTAAACTCTTCACAGTGTTTAACAGTGAACAATTCTCACTCGCCAAGTTTCTTTAGAGTGGTGCATTCCATATCAATCCTGAATGGATCAAGTCTGAATAACCATTTTCATCTTAACTCTACAAGTCAATGGAAGAAAAAGTCTCAGTAAGCTAGTAATACCAGAGCAAGTACATTGTGTGTGTGTGTGTGTGTGTACGCATGTGCTCCATCATTAGCTGCATGCGTGTAAGACGCGGCCAGTCGCCAGTGCGTAGGTGTTTGTTTGGGGTAAGCGGAGCTGATAGTGCTTGTTTTTGTAAGTGCAGACAAGGACCCCTGGGGAGCAGCAGAGGTTGAAGGGGGGAGAAACCTGAGACAAAGCCACAAACATGAGCTGGTACCTGGGACAGCGCTTTAAGGCAGCGGGGGGGAGGAGCCGGGGCAAGGGTGGAGGCCGACTTACAACACATCTTAAAAAGTCAGTGGGACAACAGCTATGCATGCCACACACATACACACCACAATATGCCAATTAACCACACACACACACACACACACACACTTACACAAAGCACTTTTCCATGCGCATATGCTCAAGTCTATGCAATCTGCCAAGACAAGTTTGGTGAAGTTTGCTTCAAGTCAAGCACCCAGAAGGAATCAACCTACAGGAATGAAACTTGGTGGGTAGGTTTGACATCGTGAGACATGCGAATGGTTCAAGTTTCACACTCTGCTGCACATGTGATGTAAGCAAAGACGGGCCTTATCACTGTACCTGACTGGCCCACAGCCACGTTTGCGAACATTCAGTGGGCAGTGATGTCCTCCATGAGCCATCCTGTTAGTGCCAGCACCATTGGCAGAAGGCTGCGCCAATCTGTCTGTGGAGGCACCGTGGTCAGCACCAAGACGAACGGTTTGTTGTCTCACGCCACATGTCCAGAAGGCCTGGTGTCACTCCACCTCCACCCCTACCGCAACATCCGCAGGAACTGTGTGAGAATATTCAAACTGCATGTGATGGATTATCACAGGACACCATTAGGAACCTCTATAACTCCATGCCGAGACGTCTGGCATGTTGCATTAGCAAACACAATGATCTTCCTTCCCAATAGCATTGCAATCCAGCGCTTCCTTCTGGGTGCAACTATTCTTTCGATGCTCAGTCTAACTTTTGCCAGGCACATGTTATGTTGTATTAATTTTCCCAAGATGCAAAATTCAGCAAAGAAACAGTCATTGTGTGGAACACCAGTGGGCCCAAACTTTTACATATGACTGTATTATACAGTGTCATCAAACCACTTGAACAGTTCAAGGCACTAGTGAGATAGATAGTCCGATCAAGGTGCATAGCTTTGTAAAGGCTGCTTATTTGACGTTCCGAAATGCCGAATCCAAAGCTTGTTTATAGAATGGCTCTGCATAATGTGCTTCCAGAAGTTAGCCGGCATGTTAACTGGCCTATAAAGTTAGCCATGAATGCAAGCTGTTTCCATATAAATTTGTATGTCAATAATATGGTGGGCTTTAAATACCAGCTAGCTTTCCTGGACCTTGTACACGCCCACACGCAACAATGCGACACATCCACATCCAGAAGAGACGTAAGTGACTTGTCACCTGCTAGTGTGAACGAAGGGTAAGAAATCAGAGTACGCTGTTTACATGACCACGTGAATAATCAGATAACTGCAGAAATCTGATTATAGTCGGATTATTAAGTGCATGTGAAGAGGATGAAGCTGATCATTATGAGGACATAAATAAGTATTCAAAGAGAGTCAAAACGCGGTGCTTCACCAAGTTTTGACTTGAATTCTCTTTCAATACTTATTGAATACTTAGTTAACCTGTGTTCTGAGGATGTGATTTACTAAGAAAAATGAAGTGTGGAAGAAAGTAGCAATATTGTTGGTGGCTCTGGGGAGTTAACTGAGTTAATGATTACTAGCTAGGTTAACCTAGCATGCTAACCAGCCAATAAAGCTAGCCACAAATCCAAGCAGCAATGTTTTCATATAAACTCGTTCCTCAATAATAATATGTACCAGCTAGCTTTCCTCCTGGACCTTGTACAAACCCACACATGCCAACGCGAGCCACCATGAACACACCCACAAGAGACAACTTGGGGCGACGTAAGCGATTTCGCGCCTGCTAGTGTGAAGATGGAGACGGTGAAAGAAGATACATGCTAACTTGTATCTGTCATTATGCAGAGCTTAGGCAGATCCTGATTCAAACTGCAGATGTTATGTGATCATTTGCATCCCTGACCACCTGCGAAATGTGGTTGTGTGGGATCACAATGCGACGCTGTGATGAAGTCAGACCTGTACTTGCACCGTCCACCTACAGTCAGATCACCCAAGTCCAGGAAGCGAGTGGAACTTGATACGTGATGTAGACCAGTCCAGGACTCATGTTAATCCTTTGTTTAACATGCTTTGTCAGTCAGACCCCTGACCCAAGCCAAGACCACTGCAGGAGCTTGTGTTTGTGTGGGTGCACACTGAACATGATCCTTTGCTCTGGTGTTGTTCAGTCTCTGTAGTCGTAGTTGTCCTGGTGACTGTGTGATGGTGGTGGTGGCAGCGTGGCGGTGCTGTTCCGATACTCAGGCCAAGCGAATCCCCCCCGGCTGGCATTCCGACTGCACTTTAATGATGTACATTGTATACAGATGGTTTATTTCGTATGTGACTACCGTGTCACCCTCTTAACCACTCTCTCCCGCCCTCTTTCTGCATTTTCCCCGGCTGTTGCTTCATCTTTGCCTTCAGTCATCTTCAATTCAAAGAGTGAGTTATTGGCAGGATCGCTCCATTGATAATGCTGCCAAAGCATTGATGGTCATACCACATATGTTATTGATAAGAATGAAAGAAAAACACTCTCTGGATCTCTCTGTCTGTATTTCTCTGCCTCGCTATCTGCCTCTCTCTCTCTCTCTCTCTCCCTCTCCGTCCCTCTCTCTCTCATTCTCCTTCACTCTCCATGTGTTCTCCTCTGTGCATCCTATTATGGAAATCTCTCTCAAACTCTTTTGGCTGAGCATCAAGCCTCCAAATACACTCCAAACAGATCTCACTCACTCTCTCTCTCTCTCTCTCCCTCTCTCAATGTCTTATTTCTCTCTCTCTCTCTTGCTCTCTGTCCCCCTTTCCTTTCTTTCTCTTCGTTTGTCCTCTTTCTCTCCTCTCTCTCTCTTGCTCTCTCCCTCTTTCCTTTCTCTCTCTTTCTCGCTCTTTCTCCCCCTCTCTGTCTGTCTCTCTCTCCCTCTCTCTCACTCCCTCTCTTTTTCCTCTCTCTCCCTCTCTGTCTCTTCTTTCTTTATTTCCTCTGATCTCTTCTGTCTCTCTCGCTCCCTTTCCTCTCTCTTTTCTTTATTTCCTCTCTTCCCCTCCCCTTTCTCTTTCACTATTTTCTTTTCTCATGTGTTCACTACTCTTTCTCTTCCCCACCTCTATCTGTCTCTTCTTTCTTTATTTCCTCTCTTCTCTATTTCTCTCTTCTATGTTTCCTTCGCTCACTCTCATCTCTCTTTCTTTATTTCCTCCTCTCTTCCTCTTTCTCTCTCTCCTCTTTGTTTTCTCTTTATTTTTTGTTTTCCTGTCCTTTATTTATTTAATATATGCTTCTCTCCCTCGCTGTCTCTTCTCTTCTCTTCTCTTCTCTTCTCTTCTCTTCTCTTCTCTTCTCTTCTTCTCCCCTTTCCTTTGTCCTTCTCTCTCTCTCTCTCTCTCTCTCTCTCTCTCTCTCTCTCTCTCTCTCTGTCTTTCTCTCCCTCTCTCTCTCCCAGTAACAGTGTGATGAGAGTATGAGACGTCCTGTCACTTTACGTATTGACAGTGGAATGTTTTTGAGCTGGCTAAACGTGCTGCTGTTTCCAGGCTGTTTTACCTCAGACTAACCCTTCCTACTCGTCTGTCTTCTGATCTTTCTGGTTTTAATCTACTCCTCTCCATTAATAACGTCATTTCTTAGAGCTGGTGTTGCAGTTGAGCTAACAAAGCTGAAAAATATCATTTTCATTTTGTTTTAAGGAGAAAACATATGCACAGTAAATACGTTTCACATTTCGACCTCGTCCTTCAGCAAGGGCCACATCGATGTGGACTGTGGCTTCCTACCAGAATTCCTTGAGATACATGGAAGGACCAATCAGAGTCGAAACAGCTTACAGGCGTCAGACCAACATGGTGAAGAGAAGGTGTTAAAATGCAGTCACTGCATTAGCCCAACGTTCAGTATAGACCCATAGATAGATTAACAATGTTTATACTGTACGTAGCTTGAAAAACGATCCAAGGATAATTCCAAGGATAAAACCATTGCTACTTGTTTTATACCCATACAGGCTGCTGTAGAGGTTTATAAGGGTGCAAAGTGTCCACGTTCCAACTTGTAGGGGTGGGAAAAGAGGGGCAGCATGTTGGATCTTCTTGCTGGTCAACAGGTCTTAAAACAAATGACCATGTTTTCTTTAGCACTTCTCTAAGCTTGACATATTTAGCAGAAGATCATTTTGGTAATCATTCTTTGAATAAGTTGCTACTTTTGGGAATAACCTCAATTGTTTTCATGGAACTGTTGAAATGGGAATGTCAGTGACTTATAAAAACTGACGCCGAATCACTTTTTTCAAGGTTTATCAGATTTAAAAGTCAAATATTCAGTGTAGGACCATAGATAGATATATAGATTAGTGATGTATATACTGTATGTAGCTGGAAAAATGATCCAAGGACAATTCATGTAAGTAACCCATTGCAACTAGATAAATGTCTCGCGTCCAACTTAGTTTGGAATAAAAAGTTGCAGACAGCTCAGAATATGCCCATGTACATCCAGCATTAGGGCCCTTATATCTATAGCTAACAGCAGTCATACAGTCTGAGAAGCAGCAGCAGGTCCGTTAGGGTTTACTTATCTTTGACCTTTTTAATACTCTCAATTAAATAGCGCGGCTGGAGTTCAGGAGTTGCGCCGTCTGGTCCCTCTGCAGTTAGAACGCATTGTCCTTCAGTTTCTCGTCCCTGTACCACAGAACAGTAGCATGACAGCCACACACACACACATGGTGCCTGTCGTGAAGGGTGGAGGAAGAGGATTGGTGGGCCAAACCCACTGCTTCTCCGCTTGTGCTGCACACAGCCCTCTCTTTCATTAAGGCCAGACCTGCTGAAAGAAAAGCGGCCTTCACGGCTAGCCAAACCAACCAGCAGCAGCCGCTCTGCCGCGCTTGTTTTATACCCATACAGGCTTCTGTAGAGGTTTATAAGGGTGCAAAGGGTCCACGTTCCAACTCGTGCGGGTGGGAGAAGGGGGGCAGTATCCTGGATGTTCTTGCTGGTCAACATGGTTTAAAACAAATGACCATGTTTTCTTTAGCACTTCGCTGAGGATACCGAAATTCAGATTTTGCCGTTTTCCTTTGAATAAGCTGCTACTTTTTGGAATAATGGGAATGGGAATGGGAAATGGGAATGTGACACTGAGCCACTTTATGTCGTTGTGAGCAAGCAAGCAAGTCAACATTTAGGTGTTTTTATTGTGTTTATGTGCTGTTTTTCATTGTGCACACAGTACACTGTATTGTACACTTTCACCCCTCATTGCTCCTGCTGCAACTCGCTTTTTTAGTCCTCATGCCACTGTGGGCAGCGGCAACAGCGGTTTGTATGTACTGGAACACTGATGCTCGGCCCTTGCCCAACCACGCTGCCGCTGCCTGCTTCAAACATCGCTAAAGAGTCACCACACTTCTCCACCTGCAGGTCCTTGCTCCGCCAGCAGATCCATTCACCAGCCTCTGTCTAGGTGTCCTCGTCAGCAATCATTCCGACATCCTCGCTGCCATCTCTTTCGCCTATGAAGAGCTCCATTGCGCTGCTTCCTTTACAGTCCTAGACTGGGTTCTTCTCTGTGTGCCGCCTTTGAGTTTGGGGGACACTATCCCACTTCTGACACCAGTGTTGGCACAGAAACATGCTGTGAACACAGCAGCCTCCCTGGCTGACACAGGACACTACTAACCATGCAACATTGACGGTAGACAGTAAACCCACACAACCACCCCACAACCCAGCACAACATAGCACATACAGCACATGCATATCTTTTAGCTAACAATAACAACTCATTCACAACAATAAAGCCTCTCTTACTGTAGCCATCCCAAGCTGTTTGTGAGCCATAAGCAGGATGCTACAGTATTTTACGGAATTATACACAGTTGAGTCACATTATTATCACTGATATCCAGAGAAACTGCTGTGTATAGGACGGACAGCAGCTAGACGGGCTAGGAGTGACACAGTAAAGTTCTGGTAGGTTGTCACAGGTATCTGGAGCCATGCTGACTGCACTGCATCCCACAGTTGCTGGAGGGTACGTGGGGGAGGATCCTTAGAGCGAACATGCCGATTGAGGTAGTCCCACAGATGCTGGTTTCAAGTCGGGGGAATTAGTGGGTCAGGGTAGTACTTGGAAGTCTTGGTCATGCCCTTCCAGCCGGTGTCAGACATTTCTAGCCGTGTGATATGTCGCATTGTCTTGCTGGAAGATCCCATCCGCCTCAGGTTAGACAATCAGCATGTATGAGCGTACGTGATCTGCAAGGATGGATTCATACCTAATCGGTTGAGAGTGCCTTCCACATGGATGAGTGGGCCCAGAGAGTGCTACGAAAACGTGACGTCCTTCATGAGCCACGCGCTGCTGCCGTCAAAAGTAATGTGACTCGACTGTGTATTTTTAGTATGTGCTTTTAGTTTGCATTCATTTTGAAAAAAAGAAAACTACCAAATCATAATTTAAGCAAAACCTGCTTTTCTTACCAAGAAGCTGAGTGTAACATAATCTAGCCATGTGTCACAGAGGGTCCAGACTCCTGTTCAAATCAACAGATGCAGCTACTTTAAAGTGCACCCACTGCTGACTGCTGACATTTGTTTGTGCACAATTGGCTCCTATAATCTCCACCACCAACAGAATGGGGCACTCTGGAGCACATGAGCCCAAGGTCACTGGTGTCCAATGGCAACCATCAGCTAAAGGGGTATAACGTCCCCCAGCACTGGGCTGTGTAGCAGTATAACTGTGTTCTGTGGAGTAATGGCTTCCGGCCAAAACCACTGGGTTCAGTCTATGACAATCAAAATCATCCTTCACCAACAGGAAAGGTGGGCACTGTGTGCTGCTTCATGTGCAGGTGGATGGAGTTCTTATGTTTTGTTTGTGCGTGTGTATTTGCTACAATAACAAGTTAAATCAAAACCATTTGTGTACAGCTGTGTTCGTGTGCTACCAAAGGCAGGTGTTGAGAGGTCTCGGGAAACACGACATGCCTTGCATACATCTGGACAGACTGGACTGTGAATGAACAAACACGTATTTTAGCTGAAATAAAAGTGGGATTTTGTTTAATATAAATGATTTCCTATCACAACGATGACTCTCTGTCAGCCCAAACAGATTGTGTGCCATAAAAACTAATTATTATTGTTATTATTAAGGCTAAGCAATTTAAGAAATATGTCTAATTGTGATTTGTCCAGCCAGTATTGTGATTGTGATGTAAATGCAGTTACACTCATCATCAAAAGAATAGTTGGACACAGAAGGAGGTGTGGGATTGCAATGCTATTGGGAAGGAAGATAAAGCTTACCAGGAACAATAAATGATGATACATTTAGACTGATATGGGCAATATTTATTGAGCTACCGCTTCCCCCTGGGTGTAACTATTTGTGCAGCTATTCTATTGATGATGAGTGTATTTTCTATAAATTCAGCTCAATGTCTTTTTTGGCGAAGCACTACAGCATATCCAGCATATCCATTTTGAGGCTTGAACGCTGTGTCTACTGTGCAGGACTGCCAATTCACAAGCTCTGTGTCGTTAGGTGAACTTTTTCTGCTTACAACTTAAGATAACTGTGAATAGTGGAGGATAGTTTAAAATTCATCTCTTGTGATTTTTTGAAAATTGCAATTTTGATAAAAATAAAGATTAAACGTTCAGCCCACTAGCAGCCATTTTTTTATGTGAGGGGGACACAGCTCTCAGTACATAAGCTAAATCTAAATACTTGTGCCAAAGGTTATCATTGGTTACAGCCAGTGTACTGAAATGACTGTGAACTATGTAGTACGTAAGTGTGGCGTTAGATCATTTAAACTGTTTTCCATCTTTTTCGTGTTCAGGATTTTTTTGGACAGGCCTGAAATCATGTCCGGATGAGGCACTGGAGCCATACTTAGCATGACCCCTTCCCCTAACACTATAACATTATAAAAACTGGAGCACATTAACATCAGCTAGGTCAGTGCCCAGCAGCTACACTGCACACTGCAAGCTTCCGTTATGGCTTACTGACCCTCCTGAGACAGCGCCTGCTTCACTAACTTCAGCTAGGCTAACAGCACTATTAATTACACTGTCTTTGACTAGCCAAGCCTACTCGACTCCAAGGCCACGCAAGGTAAAGTACAGAACAGGGCTAACAGACTACGGGCTACTGCTTCTCCGTTAGCTTAAGCTAGCTATACCTTGCAAAGATGGGAGAAAAAATGACCATCCTGTTGCAGAGGAACGAGGTTGGCCGGAGCTGGAGCTGGAGCTGGATTCTGGCTCTGGTGGCTCAAGCACGTATGGCTGTACAAGTCCAATATAGCTGATAGATGGAGCATCCGTTTTTTCCGGTCCTTGTGGTATTTGACATTTGAGATGTTTGGGCATGGTTTCCAGCAGAGCAGAGACAAACTGCTTATTTTTCATGATCTTGAATCCTAATTTTATATACTTGCCTTTTATTTAATCGTTCAGTTTGGCTGGGTGGTTAATAATAGCACATTTTACACGGTCTTTAATCTGAATCCTTCTGTCATGAGTTATCATTGGTTCATTTAAATACTTCTGTCATGAGCTGTCACTGATTAATCTAAAAACTTCTATGAGAATCAGGTGTTTATAATTACAGCCGCAAAATAAAACTCTGCACCAACATCACCAGGAGCAAAACAAATGAGGAAGTGGTTAATTCTACACACTTGCTGCAGACGTTTAGTGAAATCTGCATGTTAATAAAGATGTTTTAGTCTGTTACATGTTGTCGTGTTTATTTTTACAACGTTACCTTTGCACTTAGGCCTTTTTTCAGTCCTGATTTGGATTTTTTTTTACTCAAGGCTGAACCTTAAATCCACACAGGGACAGACAGTTGCACACACACACATATTTTATAATGAGACAGCCCTCCGCTAACGAGCGGTGACCCTAACGAGCGTGTGGACAGATCACAGCAGCCTGTCCGACACTGATTTGAGCTGAGGTAATGAGAATAATTAGAGAGAAAGGAGAGAGAGAGGGAATTTGGCCTAGATTCTGGCCCCTGGATACATGAAGTTGGAGAAGAAGCAGGGCAGTACGGGGTACTCTCTTTCTCTCTCGCTCTCTCTCTCTCTCACTTTATCTCTCCACACCTCCACACAAGTGGCTCTAGAATTATGAGAACAGGGAACCTTTAGCAGACTCCACCACTGATATATGAATCTGTATGGTACATCCATTTCAGTGGTAACGCTAGTAGTAACGACACTGTAATGACACACTGTATGCTATTAAAACGCAAAGCGCTACGCTAGGAGAGTTAGCTTAGCATTATGTCAGATTTTTATGTCAGCATTATAAGCTCATTAAAGGCATGTAAATGCCATATTCCTTACTACTCTACATTTATAAGAAAACTAACTCTTTCTGTGAAGGCTTGAACTTGAAGTTTGTCTTTTAGTATCAGAGCATTAGCCTGTTAGCCTTCTGCTAACTACTCAGCCTGCTCTGATGAGCGCAGAATGTAGCCTTTTTGTAGAGTGTAGACTTTTTCAAGAAATGCTTATGAGGCCATGTTCATATGTTCTTTAAGCCCCCTACTTTCTTGAGAGGTTTATGCTTGCATAACACTGTGTTAGGTTATGTACTTTATTGGTAGGAATTTTGTCATTTCACTGCCTAATGCCCAGTCTGGGAGCAGCACGGGATCGCCAGCATAGCAGCGCCGCCTGGGGCAGTGGGGGTTAAGTGCCTTTCCCATGAGCACTGTCATGGTTGGGAGGGTTAGTTTAAAGATGTATAGATGTAAAGATTACTGATTACCTGATAAAATGTAGTTGTAATTTAATCCGAAGGATTACAATATTAAAGTACTGTGATGTGACTACTTTCAGTTACTTTTGGATTACTTGTCCTTTCATATAACTAATTAAAGGCAAGAAAAAATAAACAAGACATTTCCGTCTCGACTAACTTACATGAAGTAATGCATTAGTTAACATGGAGTAATGCATTAACAATGGTTTCAATGCTTAACAAATCTCAGGTGAACATGTAACAACTGCATGCATATGTTAAGTAAATATGTAACAGTTGTTACAATGGTGCTGGCAAAAATTTAGACTGATATGGGCAACATTTATTGAGCTACACATACAGTAGTGTCTCTCAGTATGGCTAACGCAACATGCCAGACATCCCAGCGTGGAGTTGTAGAGGTTCCTAATGGTGTCCTGTGATAATCCATCCCATGCAGCTTGAATATTCTCACACAGTTCCTGCAGATTTTGTGGTAGGGGTGGAGGTGGAGGGACACCAGACATGTCTGGACGTGTGATGTGTGACAACAAACTGTTCATCTTGGTGCAGACCACACTGCCTCCACACATGAATTAGTTGTCTTAGTTGTCTTCTCCACCAAGACAAAAGTGGTACTCGTCAGTGAAGATGACCCGCTGCCACTACATGATTGTCTGGCAGCGTTGACATGGTGTTAAGGGCAGTCATCATAATGATCTGCATGCATGTAGTCCTGCGTCGTGCAGTCGTCTGCCAATGGTGCTGGCACTAACAGGATGACTCATGGAGGACATCACTGCTCGCTGAATGTTTGCAGTCGTGGCTGTTGGGTCAGTCGGGTACAGCGATAAGACCCGTCCTTGTTAATGTCACATGCACGGCTGAGCGCCTCACAGTGTCAAACCTACCCACAAAGTTGGTAGATTCCTTCTGAGTGCAACTATTTGTGTAACTATTCTTTTGATGGTGAGTGTAGAACAGGCTCCAATTTAAACATCACACAGCGTCGCAATCTGTCAGTTTCAGACTCAATGGATGTCATCTCAGCACTTCACACACATACAGATGGAAATGAAAGGTTTTAATAATTCACCTCTTTAAAGTTGCTGAGTTGTTTAAGGGACCATGGCCAGTCCCCAATCACTCTACATCCAACTCATACCTAATGACAGAGTCGCTGACTGGAGTCCCCATCTGTAACCAAAACAGTGCCTGTCTGGAGTGGCCACTAATAATCCAGTCCACAGCAGATATTCTTAGACAGGCCGTGGGTGTATTTTAGGTATTGTTGTTAGAAAGGAATGTACATCGTGTGTGCGACAGCAAGAGGCCTAGCCGTTCTGTACTTAGAGACTGTCTCTCTTCGTCTAGCCTTTCTGCAACCGAGCCCACTTCAGATCTGGACAGGAAATACACACTTGTGTATGATTGATGAAGAGAGTGCGTGGACGCGGTGGAAAGAATCTGTGTGTGTGGATATGTGTGTGTGTATAACCATAATAAGTAAGTCTTGGCTCTGTGAATGTTGTGCCGGGGATAATGAGACTAATGCGAGGATTTAAATCTTATTAGGAGAGTGGAAAAAGAGGAGACTGTGGAGATTCAGACACTGTTACACACACATAATACCTCTTACTGAAATTAGACTTTTCTCTCTGCCTTCTTTACATCACATGAAAGAAGCTGTGTGTGTGTGTGAGAGAGAGAGAGAGACAGAAAGAAAGAGTAAGAGAAACAAGTGAGAAAGAGAAAGTCAGAAAGAGAGATAAAGAATCAAGGGGAGAGAGAGTAAGAGTCAGAGAAAGAGTCAGGGAGAGAGAAAGAGAGTAAGAGTCAGAGAAAGAGTCAGAGAGAGAGAAAAGAGTCAGGGAGGGTGGAAAGAACAGAGTCAGGGAAAAGAGAATCAGGGAGAGAAGGAAAGAGTAAAAAATCAGGGAAAAGACTCAGAGGAAAGGAAGAATAGTCACAGAAAGAGAATTAAGGAGAGAAGGGCGCAGGGAAACAGTCAGGGAGAGAGGAAGTCAGAGAGCGAGAGATTCAGAGAGAGAGAGAGATACAGAAAGAGAGAGAGAGAGAGAGAGAGAGAGAAAGCCAGAGAGAGACAGAGTAAAAGAGAAAGAGTCAGAGGGAAAGAGAACTGTTTTTGTTTTGGCCACATTGCACCACATTGGGATATTAATGCCAATAAATGCATATCAATACATGCCAATGTTGAGCTGATGAACTGAACTGAGAGAGAGAGAGAGAGAGAGAGACAGAGAGTAACAGACAGAAACAGAGAGAAAGAGAGAAAGAGAGAGGGAGAGTAGCAGACAGAATCAGAGAGAAAGAGAAAGAGAGAGAGAGAAAGACAGAGAGAGGCTAGCAGCATCTTGATTGTAATATGAAGCTGGGCTGTGGACGTTGTCGTTGGGATGGAGATTAACATTGTTTCCTGTATAGGTAAGTCTCTGACCTTGGGGGGTTTGTGTGGTGTGTGTGTGTGTGTGTGTCTGTGTGTCTGTGTGTGCTGGGCTGAAGGCTTCTTGCAAAAGTTTAAGGGTGGTGGCAATGGCTGAGAACTGAACCGTGTTTCCTCCATTAAACCAAAGCTGAGAGCAAACTTAAGCTTAATCAGCCCCTCCCTATAGCTCCTGTCCAATCAGAACGGTCCTTCAAACATTGCACTGCACGCTCACACTCCAGGCTCAGGAGCCCAAGAGAGCATAACTGGCCTCTTGCTCTTTCTGGGTGAGCAGGACTACCCTCCCTCTCCCCTACCCCATCACTCAGTGAGATGCTGGCCACTGTGGCTGTTAGTGTTCTCCTCCAAGCTTGTTGAGCTCTGATGATGGTTTTATATCAGAAGAAGCGTGTGCAACCCTTCCCCATTCCTGGTTTGGTAGAATCGTGTGAGTGAGCCAGCCGACAGAATTGGACATAAATTGAGGGGTAAAATTGGCCAAAAGCATTTCATAGCATGTGTGTCAGACTCAATTAAGCTTGGAGAGAGCAACTTTCCAGACTAAAGCTTTTAACTGGGCCTTTACCATCCACTACCACCCTCTTCATGTTCTCAGAATGACTAAATATAAGTACCGTAAAGCAAGACTAATGTGTTTCTAAAAACAACGTGTTTTGATATTGTAGTGGCCTGCGTTTTTCAGGCCTACCCTGATATATGCTTCTCTCTTTTGCTAAGCTACAGCTAGCGATGGGTCATTTGTTAGGTAAGACTCACCAAAGTTCTTGCTGGTTAATTATAGATCGCATAAGGAAACAACCAAACCATCCTTGAAATCTCAAGCACCGCATGCTAATATTAAGCTAATTACCTGCTGTTCGGGTCGGTGACTATTGTAATCTACAGCTGAAAGCAATTGCAGAGTGGGTAATTGGGAGAGCCTGGGGAATTCCGGGGGCCTGTAGTGTTTTGGGGCCCCTAAAAATTTGAGATTGCTCAACTAGAAGCTATCAACGTTACTATAAATGTTGGATCTAGTGTGCATGTGTAGTAATATAGGGTTTAAACCAGTGACCACCCCCCCCCCAACATCAGAAGTGGTACAGCCCCAGTTTGCTAATAGGAAGCTGAAGTTTGTGTCTTATTCCTATTTCCTCTTCCACCTTAAACGATGTAGCACTTCCATTCAGATGTCTGTTTGGGCAAAAGTGCCTAACTGCTGCACTAATTAAGGTGGAACGGTAATTCCAACAGGAAGCTAACATTAGCCTTGACCTATCTAACAAAACAATGTCTTTGGGACGTTCTTAAAACATTCTAATAACATTATATGGGTGTTATTGTGAAGTGTCCTGGAAACCGTTCAAGGGACATCTTTTATGACTTCCTCATACTATGCAAAAAATGTCCCTGTTCTCATAACACTATGTTTTTATCACGTCCTCAGAATGGCTTCAAAGTTGTAAATAGGTATAAAAGTAAAGGTATATGGAAGTTATTGTGTAGGGTCCCGAAAACCGTTCAAGAGACTTTTTTGACATCCTCGAAATGTTCCAGTGTCTTTTTCACATCCTGAAAATGACAACAAAGTTGTAAATAGGTATAATTATAATGGTATATGGACATTATTGTGTAGGGTCCTAGCAACTGTTCAAGGGATGTCCTTTTTGATGTCCTCACAATGTTCAAAAGCGTGCCCATTCTCATAAAAAGACATCTTTAGCACATCCCCAGAATGGCTTAGAAGTTGACTTAAAAGTTAAGTGGATTATGTGAAGATGGACAGCAGCAGCAAAATATACAGATAAAGCTAGACAGAATGTTTCATGGCATATAAATAATAAATAAGGGCTAAGGAAAAAGAAAAGACTTTCGAAAAATTCCTGTTGTATCAAGACAATGCTGTGTGAGTGTGTATAGTAGGAGAAATACAGTTTGAGTTAGAGGGTGGGGTGGGCTGGTCTGCATCATGTCCCCCTGTAGGTCCCGGCCCTGGGTGAAAGAATTTGGTTGTCATAACTGGAACTCAAGAAAACAAAGTTTCTGGCAAATCAGCTGCATTGTAAGCAACAGTTAGCGATAACTAACTGGTTAGCTGGATTTTGTCTTTTAATTCCCTTGTTAATTCTAGGTAACATGAAACACTGAAAAACCTACCTGAAGTCTCCTGGTAGAAATAGCCACACTAGCCTTCTAAGGTTAAAGGCTTTAGGTGTCTGGTTCCTGTCACCACCACTGTGAACAATTCAGAGTCAGTAAGTTTCTCTAGAACAGAGCATTTCACACCAAACTGAATAAGCTAATGGAATGACGGAGGACTTTAAATTATCAGTGAAAGTCCCCTTTAAGGTGACAATAGAGATGTGGTCAGGAGAGGGTTAAAGTACAGGAGAGAAGAACGTGAGGAGGGGAATGTTGGGGGGAGGTTGGGGGGGTGGGTAGAGCTGGACTTGATAGACTCCAGATGTGACTGTGAGATAAACTCAAGGCAAAGCGGTGTGTGTATGTGTGGGTGGGTGGGGGTGTGTTTGTATTGCAGGCTCAATGCGATCGTGTCTTCTGGGCAGCAAGGAAAGCGACAGGCAGGATAGAGCCGGAGATAAAGCGGCCGATCGTGCAAAGCCGGAAAAAAAAAACAACCGAAAAGAGGAGGAGGAGGAGGAGGAGGAGGAGGTGACCTTTTAGATTTTTTTAAGGGAGTTCTTAGTTCTCGCCACATCCGTCAACCTCAAGCTGAACTGAATTTCAATTTGTGTTTTTCTTTTTCTTTTTTTTCGGAGTGAAATGTTTTTTATTTTGCGTCTGCGTTTCCTTCCATGACTTCCACAAGAAATCCTTTTTTCAATATCTTCCCCTCTAGCCTGCCTCTCTCTCTCTCTCTCTCTCTCTCTCACAATGTGTTTTCCTGAAGGTTATTGAAAAAGTGAGGTGTACTATGCTCTTTTTTTCTTGAGGGTTCACACTGCTGCATTTTTCAGGGCTGTGTTAGCTCCCTTGCTAAACACCAGCTATTGGTCGCTAACTTGTTAGCTAAAATTAGCCAAACTTCGTGCTAGTTAATAATAAGCAATATAAAGAAACAATGACAAATCGTACCTGAAAACCCAAGCACCGCATTGATAAGAACCTAGCTACGTTAGCAAGCTACTCTTTCAATAAGTACAGGCCAAGATTGCTGTTTAAAAACTGTAGGTTAGCTAATCTGCTAATATTGAGCTAATAACCAGTTGTTTGGGTGGGTGACTACTGTAATCTGCAGCTAAAACTGTTTGGTTGACATAACTGGAGTTCAAGGATACAAAGTTTCAGGCAAACCCACTGCATGCTAGCGACAGCTAAATGGTTAGCTGAAATTAACCATTTTCCACTTCCACTTTCCACTTTAACAATGATTCTGGCTCTAGCTATCATCTACCCTTTCCCGCTCGCATCATAACCAACAAGCTAACTGGCTTCTTTTCTTGAAAGCAGCGAGAGCTAGCCGGTTAGCTAAAAGTTACCAGACTCACTTGCTTGTTAATTGTAGGTAACATGACAATGCCATGAAAAACGTACCTGAAATTTCAAGCACCACTTTAATAAGAACCCAGCTGTGTAAGCAAGCTATCGCTAGAAAGCTGAAATACTACCAACGTCTGTTTACTTGGCGGCCATCTTTACAACACCACTAGCCGTACAAAACCAGACTCCTCTCTTTGAATGGGAAGAGACCAAAATACTCCAAACTGAGGGTCAGATTACTGTTGATTAGATCTGTGCAAAAACAGCAGCCGGAAGCTGAAAGACCATTTATAAGGTTTGTATCAGATTTTAACAAAGATTGTGGCTCTAGTTATCATCGACGTTCCCCGCTCATCCCAGCATCAGAAACACAGCATACGCTGGTTTTGCTGATGTTCCGGTCTATATTGGTCTGTGCTGGGAAGGACAGCAATTACTCTTAATTACAACTGTCACTGAAGACCTGCCTTGTTTTTGATATAACTGGTCAACACTGAAACAACATTCATGAAGTAGGGTATTTGTCCGCTTCAAGTTGAACTTTTTTCATCTTTGGGCGCCTGGACCATTCTGCTCAAAACAGCCTTGAGTGCCAAAAAAAAGCACCTCATTGTGAACACACCCTTACTCTCTCTTCCCACTCTCCTGAAGCTGAAGTCCACCCACTGAGTGAATATTCACACATTCGCCTGCCACTGTCCCCCGATTTCATTCACCGATATCTTGTGTGCACGGTGTAGTGTTGTTGGCCAGATGCTTCTCTTTTGCCCAGCCTCAGCCTCAATCCAACTGTATTCCCAAACTACTGTCTGTTTAGCTCATATAGACCAGCTAGGCCTATCACTCGGCCTTGTTTATGTGCGCTAATAAAATAGGGCTTTATTTTATAGATTTATTATCTTTTCACAAATTTGCTTTCAGCCAGTTTTGGAAGCAGAGGGGAGTGTGTCTAACTTTTCCCAGACCATAACACACTTTAAGAAGTGGATTTCACACCAGGCAGAAGATGTGTTTTAGCATGGGAACCAGTTTCTAACAGTGTGGAGCATGAGGCAATGGGGAGAATGAGGATAGCCTCGCATGTGAAGCCAGTATGCTTGCACATACACATATGCACAGCCAGAAGCAACTTGGCCTTGGAATGAAAAGATGCCGCTTAAGGCAGCAGATTTTATGCTGCTTTATTGCAGATAAAGACCATTCCTGGAAACTTTACTACTTTAATCACATTGTTAATGCCTGGTAAAGTTAGAAACTATATATTTAGTGAAAAAATAGAGTTATGTTCTGCTGTAATTACACTGTGCTTTGGTAATAGTTCTCCATGGCTCTATATCGGGTCCACTTAAGTTTTCCTGTGACTTTAAACCTCAACACGCTAATCACAAGCAGTGTCAACTAAAATGAAGATGACCATTAAAGCGCAACGTGCTCTTATTTATTTGTGTGTATTCTACCATCATGCTTTCCTATTTTGCCTATTTCTGTTGCAATTACACTCTGTTTGATTGAATTTCCTAGTGGTTCTCCACGGGTCTATATTGGGTCCACTTAAGTTTTCCTAAGAATCTAAACCTCAACACGCTAATCATAAGCAATGTCAACTGAACTGGAGATGACCATTAAAACGCAACGTGTTCTTATATATTGGTATGTGTTCTGCCATCATGTTTTCCTATTTTCTTTATGTCTGTTGCAATTACACTCTATGAGCGGACCTGCTAGCGGTTCTCCACGGGTCTATATTGGGTCCACATAAGTTTTTCTGAGGCACCAAACCTCAAGATCAATATCGATGAAAATGACCATAAAAAGGGAGCAAGTCCTTATTTATTTGAGGGTATTCCATCATCATAATTTCCCTATTTTCGGGGTAGGCCATGAGTTGAAGTTCTTGATTTAAGTATGAGAGTTTTTCTTGGCATCGGATATTCCTACTGCCATGGAATGAGACCAGAGAAAGGTATAATCAAAAAGACCCAAGAAATACAACTTTTCACCACACTATTTTAGTATAGCGCTATTTTAAATATGAGTATAATGGAGAGACTCTGGAAATTACAGCAGGGCTTGGCCAGGAAACGTCTCTTTTGCTGGACACTACATGTGTATTTAATTCCACTTCTCAAAATATGAAATATATCTTCATGCACCAGAACCATAAATTACTTTTAAGATATAGAACCTGCCAGTTCCATTTGCCATGGGCTACAGCGCAGACATGGAAGACATACCCTGCCAGATGGTGACTGATTTGTAAAATGACTTCTCAAAATAAGTCGAACACTAGCTTTGTGGGATTTCACAATGTTGTGCTTGCCAGCCAAGATAGCATATGTAGCATACCAACCAATGGCTTTTTTTTGCTTCGCAGCCCAAATAAAAGCTACCATTCATTTGTTTTCCCTGTGGCTGTCATAACACAGCCTCAAGGGAACAAACTGTCAGGCACACCAACAGCATTAAAAATTCAGCGCATCTGCTTTTAATTACAACCTACCTAAAAACTTGCAGAAGAAAGTTGCTAATCTGCTAATAGTTAGCCATTGTTTGGGTGGTTAATGACTGCAGTGTGCTGTTGAAAGTGTGAATCCTTGGTTGTTATAATTGGAAATCAAGAAAAACAAAGTTTCAGGCAACGATTGGCCACGTTAAAATTAGCAGGTCTGTTTTTAATTATGACTGATCTAAAGAACTTTGCTGATCTGCTAATGTTTATGTAATAGCTTGCTATTTAGGTGGGTAACTCTCCTGTTGAAAGTGCAAATGTTTCTGTATACTTCTATTAGCTTGTGATAGATTTGATTGATTGGTTGTAAACTATACAAATAATCTGAGGGAGGAGAAGGAAAGCAGGAAATTAGCTGGAATAACAAAAGGCAGGCGAATGCTGCTTTCCTGTTTGGGTAGGGAGTACATTTGGGGTGCAGAGTTATAAGGACCCCATTGTGCGTGTGTTGGGCATTACACAGAGCAGTTTCTGCTCCTGAGTGCCTCCCTGTTCGGCCTGCACGGGAAAAGCAGGGCGAAAAAAAGAGAAAAAGGAAACTGTAAAAATAAACGAGTGAGGGCCTGCAGACAGGAAATGACACGCGGCACAAAAATGGCCTCCAACGGCCTCACATACATACACACACATGTGAACATACTCTCACCCACACACACCCACACACACACACACACACACACACATATGTGAAAACACACCCTTTTGGAGATTCATACATGCAGAATCAAATCTGATTTTATAAAGCTATACCTTCCACCAACGTGAATACAGTCCACCAACGTGAATACAATCCACCAACGTGAATACAATCCACCGACGTGAATACAGTCCACCAACGTGAATACAGTCCACCAATGTGAACACAGTCCACCAACGTGAATACAATCCACCAACGTGAATACAGTCCACCAAAGTGAATATAGTCCACTAACTCTTATACAGTCCGCCGACATGAATACAATCCACCAATGTGAACACAGTCCACCAACGTGAATATAGTCCACCAACATGAATATAGTCCACCAACGTGAATACAGTCCACCAACGTGAATATAGTCCACCAACGTGAATACAGTCCACCAATGTGAATATAGTCCACCAACGTGAATATAGTCCACCAACGTGAATACAGTCCACCAATGTGAATATAGTCCACTAACTCTTATACAGTCCACTGACATGAATACAGTCCACCAACTGAATACAGTCCACCAACGTGAATACAATCCACCAACGTGAATACAGTCCACCAATGTGAATATAGTCCACTAACTCTTATACAGTTCACTGACATGAATACAGTCCACCAACGTGAATACAGTCCACCAACGTGAATACAATCCACCAATGTGAATATAGTCCACTAACTCTTATACAGTCCACCAACGTGAATACAATCCACCAACGTGAATACAATCCACCAACGTGAATACAGTCCACCAACGTGAATATAGTCCACTAACTCTTATACAGTCCACCAATGTCAATGTAGTCCACTAACTCTTATACAGTCCACCAACGTGAATACAATCCACCAACACAAATATAGGCCTATAACTCTTATACAGTCCTCCAGCACTAATACAGTCCACTCAGTCTTATACAATCCACTGACACTAACACACTCCATTGACACTAATACCATCTACTGACAGTTAAACAGTCTACTGACACAAATATAGTCCACTGACACTTAACACAGTCCACTGACAATAAAACAGTCCCTCAACAATAATACAGTCCAGTAACACTAACACAGTCCACCAACAAGAATACAGTCCACTAACACTAATACAGCCCACCAACACTAATACAGCCCATCAACACTAATACAGTCCATTGATACTTATACAGTACAATAACACTAATACCGTCCACTGACACTAATACAGTCCCCTAACTCTTATATAGTCCACTGACACTAATACAGTCCCCTAACTCTTATATAGTCCACTGACACTAATACAGTAAACTGACACTAACATAGTACCCCGACTCTAATACAGCCCACTGACACTAATACAGCCCACTGACACTAATACAGTCCACTGACACTAACACAGTCCACCGACTCTAATACAGCCTACTAAAGCCAATACTCGTCCTCTTTGTCTCTCTTTTTCTTTCATTTGTTCTCAGTCTGTCTCAGACTTTATTTTTCTCTCATTCCCTCTCTTTCTCTCTCTTTTTCTCTTGTTTGCTCTCTCTCTGCTTCCGAGTTTTAATATCCATCCTTCTCTGAAACGTTCAATAGAACACTTAGTACAGGACCTGCAGCAGACAAACTCTTAATGGCCCTTCCGTCCCTCTCTCTCTCTCTCTCTCTCTCTCTCTCTCTTTCTCTCTCTGTCATTCTTTTTTTTCCTCATGAGCCCCAGGTGCACAGACAGACATGACTTCTTGAAGAACAAATAAAGACAGAAACAACACAAATAGACACATCACACAGACAGAGCTGAGCTGAATAGAAAAGCATGAAACGCTGAGTGCAGCAGACGATCGTGCTGTTGGCTCAGACATCGGCATTCCTACCCAACAACCAATCACAGAGCTTATTTGGAAGTAGAGCACAAAGAAAAACACTCTGGTTGATTTAAACATCCACCATCTCCAGACAGAAATTCTCACATACAGTCATACACAAGCATTTGGACCCGGTTTTGAAATGAAAATAAGTGTGCATCCTTCAAAGGGAGTTAAAAATGTCAGTTTATTTTGAGTTTCTATTTATTTGCTGAGTTTAACATAAAATACAACATGTGCCATAAACTTGGCACCAGCCTCAGCACCGCTTACAGCAGTAGTCACCGACCCTCACCCTGGAAATCCACTTTGTTGCAGAGTATAATTCCAACCTGCATGCAACATGCTGCTCCACCCCCATACCAGACACTAATGCATCTGATCCAGCTAATCAAGAGCTTCTGTAGAAGTCAGTTGGTTGGAGCATGTGTGGCAGATTGAGGCTGGAACCAGACTGCATGAAGGTAGACCACCAGCACCACTGGTTTATAGAGAAGCAGCCCCATATCTAGATGTTCCCACCCAGTTCATTCTAGGTTTGGTGTTCTTGGGATTATACGTTCAGCCCCTCTACCCCAAACATAACAAGCTGAATTATTGCCAACTAATTTTTATTTTGTGTCTGAACAAAATGAGCACATTGTTCCAAAAGAGTTTTGATTGCTTGTTGTTTTCTCAACCAAGGCCAGTGTCTATCACACTCATCAAAAGAGTAGTTGCACATATAGTTGCACCCAGAGGGAATCAGCCGACAGGAATGAAACTTGGTGGGTAGGTTTGACATAGTGAAACATGAATTTCATTCTCAGCCACGCATGTGACGTAAGCAAGGACAGGCCTTATCACTGTACCTGACTGACCCAACAGCCACGATTGTAGACATTCAGCAGGTAGTGATGCCCTCCATGAGTCATCCTGTTAGTGCCAGCACCATTGGCAGATGGCTGCATGACACAGGACTGCATGAACACAGATCGTTATGGCAACTGCCCTTAACACTACTTCAACGTCACCAAAGACTGCAATGGTGTCATGCTGGCCCGGTGTCACTCCACCTCCACCCCTATCGCAAAATCTGCAGGAACTGTGTGAGAATATTCAAGCTGCATGGGATGGATTATCGCAGGACACCATTCGGAACCTCAACAACTCCATTCCAAGACATCTGGCATGTTGCGTTAGCAAACGTGGCGGCCCGACACCATACTGAGAGACACTACTTCTGTATGTGTAGCTCAAAAAATATTACATAATAATACTACAGACTAAAACTCTTTGTTTTTCAGTAGTGACATAAGTGACATGAGTGACATGAGGTTTTGAGGATGAGAACTACTGATTGGGACTCCTGTTTATGTGCATAGTAGTGTGTGGTGTCTCATTCAGGGCAGGACAGATGAAACCCGTCAAAGAAGCTGCTGATGCTGCCTCGCGCAGAGGGACTGATCCATCCACACAGAAATAGAGCTGCGTATGAATTTTTGATAAAGTTCACACAGTCGGCCAGCAGCATGTCATTAAGGTACTTGAAAGCTTTTTCAGGGCTTACTGGAACGAGCACGATGAGCACAGAGAGCGTGTTTCTCTTCCACATTCCCCATCCTGGTGATAAGAGACTGTGTGTGCATCACTGTTGATCTTCACACAGAGAGAGCGCACGTGGCTCTGACCTTTACCCCTGGACCTGTGTGTGTGTGTGTGTGTGAGCTGGAGGAAACGGTGGGTAGAGTCGTTCCTTTCATCACACTGCTAATGAGGACTGAGACACGCCAGCCAGGAAACACCTATTGTTCCCTTTCAGAGCGTACGACTACCGAAACACACACACACACAGTGATGAGGACCCTCTCAGACACAGAGAGTAACTCGCCCCCTCTCTTCCTCTGTCTGCTTCTCAATCACTCTGTCTCTCAGACACACATATTCACATGCACACGACTTTAACACCCCAGGCAACTAATACCTACTATAATGCGACACTCTCTCTCTCTCTCTCTCTCTCTCTTTCTCTCTCTCTCTATGTCTCATTCTCCATCACTCTCAGTCTCTCAGACACTATGTTCTCTGGAGTGACGGAGCTCCATCCAATATCTTTGTGATGAGCTGGAGTGAAAAGCTCAGGACTGATCTTCCAACATCAGTACCTTATCTTACTAATGCTCCTGTGACTGAATGCAATCACATCCCCACCACAATGTTTCAACATCTAGTGCAGAGCCCTCCCAGAAGAGTAGAGGCTGTTACTGCAGCAAAGGAGGACAAACGTCTTAGTAATGTCCTTCATTTCAGAAGAAATCCTAGATGAGCAGGTGTCCACAAACTTTTGGACAAACTTTTCACATCATTAATATGCATTTGTGTTTATCCTTATGTAATACAACTTCTTCACTTGCAAAAGTACACTTGCTGCCCACAGTTTTAGATAGCTTCACTGGCTGGCCTGAAGCTTTTCTACAGTATATCAGCTGTGAAAGCCTGAGGTGCTTTATGATGCACACTGTTACACTAAACCTCCCGCACATAGCGAGCAGATTTGAAGAGCATTTATCTGCTAGACACCTTGTCAGAGTAAACTCCCCTCAGGAGAGACTGGAGGAGTGTTGTGTCAAGAAGTCGAGATCAAGGCTGTGAGCGTGTGCACGTGTGTCTGCTCTACAGAGAGTAAAGCTCTTCTCTGAGCCCTGCTGGCTGGGCCATGGGCTCACCAGAGCGCTCCTCGTCCTGGAGCTGAATATCTGATTGATGTGTTGAACAGACTGACGTCAGATGCTAAATGAAAAGATATTACTGGGCTATTTGTGTTGTTAGACTTTCAAGTGATACAACATTTTTAAGTAGATGAGGAGGATATATATATTTTAGATATTTTATTAAGATTAAAATGTGACAGAAAGTAAAAAAAAAATTCATTGGCCGACTCATTGGCCTTCAATTTGGGCCAAAACTGAAAAACTTTAGAAAACACATGCTAATGCTAATGCTGTCCTCTGCTAGCATCCATACAGGACACTAAGAGTTGCAAAAAAAAATTTTGACGTGGCTTCAGAATGTTCCATTCCACCAAACGGTGCAAACTTCTGGCACATTTACAGTTACATTCTGCAGCATTTAAGGTGGAGTGGAAAATTCATTGGCACAAACGTATAAGTGCTGCACAAATATTTAAAAGGCATATTTAAGGTGGTAGTACTCGTTCAATGTGTGGAAAATGGGTCCAAAGCAGATGTTAGTGATTGGCTAAAATGAGTGATTGCGTTGGGGCATGTCAAGGACCATAGTGTGACGGAAGTAGCTGAATCTGCAGGTGTGTGGAAGCATACAGTCATACGGGTCTATCAGCAGTGGCTAAAATCCCAGTCTACAGGAAATTCTCCTCAGAACTGGGCCAGAGAAGGCATCCAAATCTGGCCCAACTGCCCAATTCTTTGATGCAAGAGTGTCTGAACATTGATGTGGCCTACATCCAGAAACTTGTCCAGTACATGCCAAATCCAGTCACGCTGTTATTCATGCATGTGAAGGTATTACACACTGTTAGGTACATTTCAGTCAGGTGACATGAGGTGACTCATTTTATGTCCGGTGAGCTTATTTTTACTGTGACTCAGTAATGAATATAGAGCTGCCACCATGCTAATGACCAACCAGGTCATATATAATATTATATTTATTGATTGCATTTGGTCAGTGATCTGGAAAAAAATCTAGTAACAGCCTGCATATACAGCTCCGCCAATGAATGTTTTAAAAATGACTTTTAGGTCAAAATCAATCAGATTAGTCAAAATCAAATTAAAATCGATGTTTTAGGCATCAGTCACCATCTCCATAACCGTTTTATGGAATATCTTTCTGTGATGGGGATTTTAGAGACATTAAAAGCTTTGGTGGTCTGGTTCCTATCACCACCACTGTGAAGTCTAGAGTCGAGGTTCTTCATAACAGACACTCCGGATGACTTTGTTGACATGATAATGACTGAATTATGCAGAAATGCAGATTTCCACTTGTAGGCCAGATAAGCCTTTGGCTACCTACGTTCAGCAGGCTTCTACTTTCATGGCCAACAACATTTTGGATAGAAGGAGTGATGGAAATGTAGCATCAGCTGTAAACGATGGAGGAGATACACGCAGGGCAGAGTTTGCTAACGGAAACCTTAACATTAACATGTCAAACTGTGTGCTTAACACATCAAAAGCCATACCATCACTTGTCGCAGCCTAGTATGATGTGTTCGATGGGAGACCTTCCAGAGAACGTTTTAAGCTCCTGTTTCCCGTAAGTAATTATTGGTGGTGGTGGTAGTGGGGGGGTTGGGTTGGGGGGGTGAGTATAATTATTGAGAGGGCTGTAACCTCCCTGGAAATTACGCCTATGATTGCACTAGTAGTAAGTGAAACCGTCACTGCTGGGTAGAGATTAAAGTAGAATAGTGTCACTGTCACAGCTAGGTTGAGAGTAGACCACCAGCCAAAAATATCCAGTCTACGCCGACTCTGTGGTGGCTCTTTTTCGGCTCAGCAGGCCCGGATACTTTGTGGTCAGCATATAAGTACGGTAGGATTGCGCTGTCGTAGGTGGCTGAGGTTTTACCGTATGCCTTCCTTTGAAACAGCGCGCCGAAACTCATCCGAAGCCATGTGTGCCAAATTGCTGAAGCGAGGCCACCGTAAGGATCCGATCAAAAACAAACAGCTTTTTCACTGAAATCCATATTTTGGAAACGAGCCATGAACGGCTGTGGGAAACAGCTGCGGTTTTACATATAGGCCTTCATTTTTGAGGAGCTGCAGAAAAAGAAGCCGCTTGCGGTCGCACATGAGAGAGGCTGGCGGCCTTCTTTCTGCAGTAGCCAATAAATAAGGGGAGTGGGGGAAATAAAACCGGTCCCCTCCCCCACCAGCTCAGCCTGGAAGCATCCCAGCAGGGAATGTTTCATGGAAGTTTCTGGAAGGAATGGTTGCCAGTGGGATGTACCTGGGTTCGTTATTTGTGTCATGTGAGGAGGCCATTACGTGACATCAGCTGACCTCCATCGTCCTCCCAATTCCCCGCTGGCCAATAAATATCATGCCAGAGGTTAATTTGAAGGCCATTAGTATGTTTATGTTAAGGGGGTTGAACTGATAAGTGTTTCAGCACATGGATATGTGTGAACGTGGGGGGTGGGCGGGGAAGAGAGAGAGTGGGAAGGAGAGAGAGAGCGTGAAACTTCAAAGTGTGTTTAAAAATGAATATTTATAGTTTTGGCTGGGGAGGGTGTAACTCCATCGTGGGAAGAGTCTCTTCAGACTCATAAAGAAAGCATCTCCTCTTTCCATCGCTCCTGATTTCTTCTGGAGTTTTGTGTTTTCCTTGCTTCACACTTCTCTGAATTGTATGACCAGGTGGCCTGTCATATTTGTTCTCTGTGGTGTCGGGGTACGGACATAGTTCCTGCTTTTCAAACAGAAAAGGGACCCCCGTTCCCATCGGCTCGAAGGCCTTGTGGTCAGCCATGAAAAACAGACCTGCCAAGTTTGATATTTCAGCTTTCACACGCATTTCTGAGTGAATGAGTGGTGCTTTTCCCAATGTTGACTTTGTCGGAACAGGCAAGTGATAGTCTGGTGTTATACAGCGTTACAGTGCAAAAAGCAGGAACCACTCTTCGCTTATTTAATTTCCACTCATAATGACCATTAAGTTCAAGTTTTTTCAGGAGATATGTCTGAGGAGATTGGACATAAGATACTCTACTTCCATAAAGGAAGGAGAAAGCTGAAGGAAAATAAATGAACAAGCAAGAGTTTCCGAAAGTGGGGTTGCAAAATGATTAAAAGATAATGGTACTCCTAACAACCACCTGGAACAAGACCAAAACTGTCTCCAGCAGATAAAGAGTGCTTAAAGCTTTCTTCCTTGAGAGCAAGCTTACATTCTCAGAACAATGGACTGACCAACCCAGAGTCCAGACATCAACATCACAAACAGGAAAATGCAACCAACTTCCAAGACTGAACTTTGGAGATGTGTTTCCATTCTGGGGGTCTTTTTACTTTAACTCCACTATATTTCAAATTCTAATATCTCTCTGTTTACTTCACTACATTATGGCCAAATCTGTCCTTCATTTTGGCTTATGTGGGCATTTAAATGTAACATGTCCAAACGGAGGAAGTGTGAAGCGAGCCCACCAATCAGAGTACAGAGGTCACTTTGTTTTGAGCTTGTTTTGGCCTGTTGGCCAGAGCTTGGTTCTAGCTAATGGAAACTGTTCTCCTTCAGTGTTTAGTGCTTATGATGATTTCAATAGACATCAGTGTCAGACTAATTAATGACCTTCTATTAAAGACTGGTGGACTGAGAGAGACACTAGAGTCTCTTCACCTAATCTGAGCTGATTAAGAGTCTTGTTCCAGAAATGATAACAGGACATTAGAGCCATAATAAATCATGCTACTGTTACTCTCCATACTTAAGTACATTTGAAGGTAAATACTTTAGTACTTTTACTCCAGTGGAGGACTAAAGGGAGGAACTTCTACTTTTACTGGAGGAATATTATACCTTGGGTATCTCTACTTTAACTCAACTACATGGTTTGAGTACTTTGTCCACCACTGATTTTAACCAGACATGAAACAAAAGAGGGGTGGCCATTTTTCCACAGTACTTTAGGTGATTACAACACAAAGGGCTCATATTCTACATTTCTCATATTTCTCATGTGTCTTCCTAAATTCCAGATCTAATATTGGTGGTGTTTCTTTGGAAGGCTAGAACAGCACACTTGCTTCTCGACAGATAGGAACAGCACGTTATTCTGCTCAAGTAACGGTGATAAACTGCTGTAGGCTAAATGGAGTTCAATACTGTATTTTCATGGCTGTGACATCATGAAGGGAATTTTGTGGAGGGGTTCTGGAAGGAACGTTTGCCAGTGGGATGTACCTGGGTTCGTTATTTGTGTCATATGTGGAGGCTATTACATGACATCATCTGACCTCCATTGTCTTCCCAATTCCCTGTGGGTCGATAAATTTGACGCCACAGGTTAGTTTGGAGCCCATTAGTATGTTTATGCACACTTGCTTCTTAATAGATAGGAACAGCATATAACTGCTGTAGGCTAAATGGGGTTCTTATGTAAATACTGTATGTTCATGGTTGTGACATCATGAATTCGTGGTCTATTCAAAACAGGTTTACACTTACCCCGAATACTTAAACGAGGATTGATAGCATAGTTCCATACTCACTTTCTGCTTGTAGGTTTGCAAAATTGTAGGCAGTGCTTCATTTGTTAGCTTTTCCATGGTTACATACATTCAAGCGGTAAAGAAAGGTGTTTATAGGATACATGGCATTTCCCCACCATCCTGAAACTTAAAAACGGAAGTGATGAAATACGTCGAAGCAGTCATATTCCAAAATGAAGCAATCATGCAACACCACATGCAGTGCCGGGATCAGATAGCTTCCACATATGCTGCGGATTGCACCGGAGCTTGTTTGAAGTTAATCCCAGACCAAAGATTCCAGAACCAGAGATCGGTTCTCTGGAACGTTCCTGGGATTGAAAATAGAAAACAACTCTGAAAAAAACGGTCTTTGTTTCCATGTACGGTCTGTAGAAACTGGGAAGGGAATGGGTTTGACACCTTCAGCTAAGTTCTTTATCCGTTTCTCTGTGATATGGGTGCTTTAATTGTATATTCTTGAAACTTAAACCCGGTCTAGGTGTGCAGCAGTCCACAGAAACATTCCACTCAACCAATGATTACACACTGTCCTCCGAGTCAATCTGTCTTAAACTGTTTTCCATTTGGCTTCCGTCGCTGACCTTTTGACTCCACAACCTTGTAAATGTCCCACTGATTCCACGTCTCAACTGTGTGTGTCTTGTCTTCACAGGGACCTCAGGAATAACTTGATCAGCACCATAATGCCTGGAGCCTTCCAGAGTCTGACAGCGCTGCGGAAACTGTGAGTGATATTTCACTTGAGCTGACAGTCTTGTTCCCCTGAACCCAGCAAAAGAAGTCAGAACCATTTACTTTCTCCAGTTATGATGATGTATGCAAGTACAGCACACTTATCCTGAACGTCAAACATCTGTACTACATGAAATTACAGAATGGAAGATGATGGCAGAGCTTTTAATATTAGTAATATTAGAGGGGTTGAAGCTGCTTTATCCTGGTCTAATGCTGGGCTAGTGGCTTGACCGCTATGTGTTCAGCATCCAGAGCAGAACAAACTGCTGCTGTCAGAACAAAACCTCATATCTCCAGAACGATAACTTTACTTTTAATGTAGGTCAATGGAAACAGGCTTTACCCGGCATTTTAGGGCCTTTTTGGGCCAGTATTTTTGGCCTGTTGTTTCGGTCTGTTCATCATGACATTTACAGACAATGTAAAGGGCAACAGGCATTTTCAAACTAAAAAGCCCCAAAAATGGAGTTACAATGTTTTGTTCTGACAGCAGCCATATGTTAGCTAAGCTGGTGTATGCTTGTTTCACCGGCAGGGGAGGCAGATAGATAGAGAACATCACTGCTAGGTAACAAGCTTTTTTTGTGGCTGATAGGGTAAAAATCTTGTCTCTGGCAACCAATTTGTTCTGTATACAGAAAGAATCGTTGTTTTCATTACTTTCATTATTTGGCTGGATTTACACTTATTGTCAAAAGAATAGCTGCACCCAGAAGGAGGTGTGGGATTGCAGTGCTATTGGGAAGGAAGATAAAGGTTACCAGGAACAACAAATGATGATAAATTTAGACTGATATGAGTAATATTTATTGAGCTACACATACAGAAGTAGTGTCTCTCAGTATGGCATCAGGCCACCATGTTTGCTAACGCGACATCCCAGACGTCTCGGCATGGAGCTGTATAGGTTCCTAATGGTGTCCTGTGATAATCCATCCCATGCAGCTTGAATGTTCTCACACAGCTGCTGCAGATTGTGCGGTAGGGATGGAGGTGGAGTGACACCAGGCCTTCTGGATGTGTGACAATAAACCGTGTATCTTGATGCTCACCACGGTGCCTCCACACACTGATTCGTTGGTCATCTCTGAAGATGACACGCTGCCAATTTTCAGTCACTCCATGGGCATCACTACTTGCTGTATGTCCACAATCGTGGCTGTTGGGTCAGTGAGGTACAGTGATAAGGCCCATCCTTGCTTATGTTACATGCACAGCCGAGTGTGAAACTTGAATCATTGGTATGTCTCACAATGTCAAACCTGCCCACCAAGTTGCATTCCTGTCCGTTGATTCCTTCTGGGTGCAACTACGTTTTTTGGATGATGAGTATATTAGTCTATAGCTCAGTGGTCAGCGGTCAGCACCGGTTGACACTACGGGGTTTCCCAATAGTTGTAATATGCATGCTGGGTATTGCAGTGAGATAAAAGTGCTATAAAATTGTTCATTTTGGTGAACTGATGAAGCTGGAGGATATCATTGTGAACACTGCATAGCACCACACACAGCATGATAAACTCAGGCTGTAGGCTGGAATGCTGGGATTGGATTTTTTAGTCCCAGAAAACCAAGCTCAGAACTCATTTGGACAATCCATAGGGGACACACTAAGCCTGAGCACAGTGCGTATGCTTTATATCACACATGAGTCAAACAGACCAGGATTTGAAGTACGGTGATGACCAAGATTAGATCTACGCCCAGAGCTGAGAGGACTAAACGCACGGCTGTTTCCAATCATTCTAAGAACAGCTATGGTGAGGCAGAAGCTCCAGCTCATTGTCGTGGGAACCGCAGGGCCCTGCAGAGGTCTCTGGGGCGGCGCTGGAAGTGACAGTGGGGCGGTTGCTAACCGCTTGCTGGCCTTTCATTGTGTCTTAGAGCGACCACGAGCTGTGGTCGCGATGTGGTCTGTCCCTTAAGAGCATCCCAAGAGGGAGCTTATTTGAGCCGAGATTTGAGTTAAGTGAAGGAATTTAAAATGGTTATATGATGGCAAAGATGGCAGCGCCGGAGTTCAGTAACAAATTCACACAGAATACAGTCACTGTGTTCTTTACAAATTTTGTCTGGCGACTGAGGTAAGAGTTATATACTGAAAGAGTTTTCCCAAGATCACAGCTTATTTGTCTTGTGATCCCAAGATAAGTCATGATCTCAAGGAAGCAACTCATTGTTATTCTGAGACCACAAGATATGATTATGTCATGATCCGAAGATAGTAGTCCAGAAAATTATAACTCATGGCCTCTCTGGACTTCTGTAGGTTTATGCTGGGCTGGTGCCAGCTTGGTACTGGTTTGGGCATTCACCAAGCATGGTCATTCTGGTTGACCAGCATACCAGCATTCAAAACACAATATATGCTGGTTATGCCAGCAGAAAATAATTGAGGCTTATGTATATTAATTAGCATCGTGCTAACTTTGTGTCCAAATCAGCACACTCTCTTCTTAAAGTTGTTAAGTTAGTCATACAGCCTTATGTTCATGTTGGTTCAGACCATGTATAACATGATAGCTAGTCATTTGTTCGTGTTGGTTTGGACAATATATAACATAATAATGTTGATAAAATGAAAACAAGTATGTTGCATAGCCAAAAAATAATAGCGAAGGTATTGTTATTGATAACAACATTGATATTTCATACTGTGACAGAAACCACATAAGCAAGTCTATTTTGGAATTTCTCTACAGCTTAACATAGAGTGTTCGCTTATACTTGTTAGCTACTCTAGCATTGTAGCTACTATATAAAACTAAAGAAGAAAATGTCAGATATTATATTTTCCTGACTAATTGACTTGATTTAGGCCTAACATGGACTCCATATAGCATGCTCGAGTAAACATCCTTGCTGGTGTCGTTGAGATGTATATAAAGTAATTCAGGTTGAGGTGAAGTTGTGCATTGTAGTGAAGGTTACAGAGTTTCTCTCAAGTATTATTTTGGGTATTAGGTGGCATATTTGTGTGAGATGACCTTTAGAGGCTTTGTTTCAGATGCCTGGTTCCCATCACCCTTCACTGTAAACAGTTTTGACTCATTACATTTGTCTAGAATGGAGTATTTCACATTAAACCGCCCTGCATGGCGTGTACACATGTACAACCATTTACTAATAGCGCTGTTCCCAGTGCTTTGTCCCAGTCGTGCTATCTCTTGCACTGTGTTTTGTCAGAGATGGATCAGCAGGCTTGTCTAAGTAAACACGCAGCGATAGAGCCATGCTCAGGGTAGATCAGTTATAATGGTAGTGAACGGACAGAAGGACGCGGGTGTAAGCCACGGCGTAAGCCAAAGCAGAGGCTGACACAAGCGCCTCTCTCCGGTATTCTTTAATGGGATCCTGTCTCATCTTGTTTGGGTTAGTTTATGACGAGTTTATAGTAGCTTGTATGTTTTACATATTGCTTTTACTCTAAGCTTTTTAGAGGACATTTCCAGTGTGTGCTTTCAAGTATGCTATAGCCTGCTGCCAAACTGGAACGCCCCTGCCAGATGGCAGTAGAGGTGGCTAAGTGGAGAAGTACGTCTGGCTGGACTGTCATACTAAATTGTCCCATTTGTTGCTGTTCACAGCGACCTGTCCAACAACCGGATTGGCTGCCTGACTCCAGAGGTGTTCCAGGGACTTACCAACCTCACCAAACTGTAAGTCTTGGCTTTCAGAGATTGTTGATGTTGTAAGACGTTTATTAGAGGAGGAAGAAAACCTATCAACGTAAACAGTAAATTTGGACTATTTTAATGTGTCCATTCATCATGAAATGTTCCCATGATGTAAATGGAAGTCTATATTTCTTAAATGAAAAGTAAAATTTATGGATAATCATAAAATCTCCCACTGCATGGCACAGTTTGACTTGACTCAACATGCTTTTGGTTCCAGCTACTTTGCTTTACCTTCTCAAAGTAGCTGTCCTCTGATGGGTCAAAAACCACTACGACCAAAAATACGATGCTCCGTCTAGCAGCCTTTTTTGGATTTTATTGGACTACAGAGTAAGAATCCAGTCCGGAGCCAAAGGACTACCTGAGACTCAAGCTCGTTCCTGCTATTTCAAAATGTCCAGATGCCTCTTATAACTAGGTCGTAGTGGTTTTTGACGTTGACTGGGAATGGTTTCAGCATCTTCAGATGCCCTCACCTTTTCAGAGCAGAGAACACTGTGTATGTTTTCACAGTTTTGAAACCTTTTTTTTTTATACTTGACAATTCTTTTAACCGTGCAAATTCGCCTGGGTGGTTAATAACACATTACTCTGTGCTGTGAAAGATATAATGAAGTCATAGCCATAACTAAAGCGTAGGAATGAGATAATTAAGTCGTGATAATTAAGTTGTGGCCAGCTGTGGGCTCACCGTAATTATCTCATTACTATTTCGAAATGTCCTGACAGCAACTGGCCAAGAGTCACATGGTTATCCTGCATTCATGCATTTCTTCCTGTCTCTCAGTAACATCTCGGGCAACATCTTCTCCTCGCTGGAACCGAACATCTTCCAGGAGCTTCCCTCTTTAAAGCTGGTGTGAGTAAAAAAAAAGAGTGCTGATGAAATGTATGTAACGCCACTAAAACCTGAAGGGTTACTGCAATAACAAAGAATGGATGAACAGGGAACTAGAACTGGCAATAGAACTGCCTTGCGTTTCTCTACACATAGCGGTGCGGTCAAACTTTAGACTGAATCATCCGGATCCGAGCTAAAAAGCAAAATTTTTTTGAGAGCAAACTCCAATCCTGGATTAGCTCCTCGCTCTGAGACTTTGATAAATATTACGGAAAGTATGTGTGCGAGTCTGATCCCTGATGTTAATTCCCAGCTGTGGTTTAACTCATAGAAGAGAAAAGCTGGTTCTTTGTCAGGTATGACAGGTTAATCCCGTAATGTGACTACGGAGGATATGACTGATATCTAGCTCAGTCTCCTGAGCCATTAGAGTGAAAGTGTACACTCCACACAGGGACTACGAGCATGATAGATTACCATCTCTCATAGCCAGAGGGTCACCAAAGAGCACCAGTGGAACTAGGTTCCAAGAGATGAATTAATCACTTGGTGTACGAGACACCAATGTATTTATTTGCCTGTGTTCATGCTACATGAAGGACATCATAAACAATGTATATATATATATATATATATATACACACTCATCAACTCATCAAGAAGGAATGAACAGACAGGAATTTGGTGGGTAGGTTTGACATCATGCAAATGATTCAAGTTCACGCTCAACTGCATATGTAACGTAAGCAAGGACAGGCCTTATCACTGTACCTCACTGACTATATGAGGTCGCCCTGTTGCGCGTGCTTTCCATTCTGACTTGTACTGTTGTGTTGGTAGCATCCTCTGGAAGTGAAGTACGCCTCAGAGAAGAGTTTGAAAGCAATTTGAGCAGTTGGAAGAGTTTGAGAGGGGTCTCATCTATAGGGGCTCCGGGAAGCAGGATGATCTTATCCACGTATTGTGCTCCATACCAGTCATGCAGATATTACCACAGCACACTGTTGGCAGCAGTGTATAGAAGAAGGCACGCTCCGGCGACATAAAGGCTGTAGGAGACCTAGACGGAGAACCACGGCAAGTGACCCAGCAGCCGCGATTGAGGACATTCAACAAGCAGTGATCATCCTGTTAGTGCCAGCACCACTGCCAGAAGGCTGCACGACGCAGGACTACATGCACGCAGACCGTTACCATGACTGCCCTTAACAACATGTCAATGTCCCCAAAGGCTGCAATGGTGATCAGACTGTGACAGAGTGACTCAGAATGGAAGCAAGTCATCTTCAGTGACGAGTCCCACTTTTGTCTTGGTGGAGACGACCAACATATCCGTGTGTGGACGCACCGTGGGCAGCGCCAAGATGAACGGTTTGTTGTAACGTGTCACATGTCCAGAAGGCCTGGTATCACTCCACCTCCACCCCTATTACAAAATCTGCAGGAACTGTGTGAGAATATTCAAGCTGCATGGGATGGATTATCACAGGACACCATTAGGAACCTCTACAACTCCATGCCGAGACGTGTTGCGTTGGCAAACATGGTGGCCTGACACCATACAGAGAGACGCTACTTCTGAAAGTGTAGCTCTATAAATATTCCCCATATCAGTCTAAATTTATCATCATTTATTGTTCCTGGTAACCTTTATCTTCCTTCCCAATAGCACTGCAATCCCACACTTCCTTCTGGGCGCAACTATTCTTTTGATGATGAGTGTGTGTGTGTGGGTGTGTGTATATATATATATATATATATATATATATATAGCAGTCTATATTGCTATAAGATTTACAGCATCAAGTGAAACCTGATATGAAGCAGCAGAAAGCAGGCCTGTCACAATTGTTACATATTCGCCTGATCGCAAATACTTCAGCTGACCGCAATTATTTTCCACAGCTGTTAGCTTTCACAATCGCATGTTTATACCGCAGCAAACAGAATGTGAAATGGGTGCGTTTACATCCGTTGTGTTGGGCCAAATGCATGTTAATAAAAGAAGGCAGGAAACATTTATTGAGACATATTGTGGGTCTTACGAAAACGACAGTACGTTTTTAGGGATGCACAAAAGTGGTAATTCTTGCTCCAAACTTGCTATCAGCAGTTCACCTTCATGTCTTAATACGTGTTGCAATTAATAGATGCAATGCAGTGCCGCAAACAAGGCAAGTGAATAATGTTTATTTTGGTTCAAATGGTTACTACTGTGGGCATCGTGGTAGCACAGTGGGTAGCGCTGTTGTCTCACAGTAAGAAGGGGCTGGGTTTGATTCCTGGACGGGGTCGTCGGGGGGGTTTTCTGTGTGGAGTTTGCAAGCTCTCCCCTAGTCTGTATGTCCGAAGATATGGAGTTAGGTAAATTGGAGATGCTAAATTGCCCCCTAGGTGTGAATATATGTATGTGTATCTGCCCTGAGATGGACTGGTGGCCTGTCCAGGGTGTTTCCTGCCTTCCACCCATTGAACGCTGGGATTGGCTCCAGCATCCTCTCCACCCCAGAAAGATAAAGCGGTTTAGAAGATGAGTGAGCGAGCGTGGTTTCTTATTTCTGTTATGAGCTACAGTGTATCAGAAGCTAGGAAGCAAGATATTAGCCAATTTAGCAAAACCAACCATATAAGTGTTGGGCCTATCAAATGGCGGAACCTGTAGTTCAGTCCTAAGCGAGGCCACAGTCAACCATGGAGTCCAAGAGAGCCCTCTCTATCTGGCACGCCCTCTCCGACCTTCACTGAGCACAGTGCTCATCTGCACAGGCATCTGTTAGCTAGCATAGCAGCATAGGGAATTAGTGTTCTCCTCCAAGCATAATGAGCTGTCCAGTCCAGTGATGTTGTGTAAGTAGCAGTTAAACAGGTGTTGTGGTGTGTCACATGACTCGAAGTAGGCACATGCTAGCCTTCATCCTCCTAGCTCTGGTAGTGACCTTTTGGAGAGTCCACGCTAGTAGATGAAATTGGCCAAGATCAAAACACGGGACTCATGGGATTTTGGACAATCTGAGTTGTCATTTTCATGATGTAAATAGCGTATGGAGATAATGTGCACTTGCTAAGTATTAGAATGCTGCTGCTACACCTGTACCAAAATGTAAAACTAGACTTTCTTCCAAATAGCCAGTCGGCGTGCCATTTTTGGGGTCCAAGCACAAAGTGCTGGTTCTATTTATATCATTTTATCTGTCAGTTGATTAGGCTCATTAAATTGGTAATTATGTGATATATATCGCAATATATATGTTGTGTATTGCTGGTATGTTTGAGGTTGAGGTAAAAATAAATGAGTAAATAAATAAAAAGCTGATAAATATTCAACCAAGAGCTAATTTAGCTGTAAAGGAATTAAAATTGGCTGTGAAAATGAATATTTGGTGCATCCCTAATACAATAATTTCCCCTGTTTGTTAAACACAACAATATTTGATTGTAAAATTGTTCATTTGCGATTTCCCATCTGGTTTTATATGGTCAAGTTTATCAGGATAATATGTTGCGTGTTGACTGAACTTTATTCTCACTACATTGGTGCTATTCTGTTAATATGAACACATAGTCGCTGTCCAAAGAAACACAAGTACCTCCAAAATGGCAGCTTTACAGGAGAGGCCAAAAACCTAATTTAACCTTAATGGAAGTCAATGGAACCAGACGTTTTTCCAAGCAGTTTGGATCCATTTCTGTTTCATGAAATTTTCACACAGCGTAAACAGCAGCTGCTGTGTTCAAATGATGCATACAAGTAAAAATCAACAAAAATGGAGATACCTGTTTTTCATTGGACAGCAACGATATGATCTGCAGCACAGTCTACACCACTATGTGAAGGGGCTACAGTGATACTGACGGTCATTCTATCTTTCTGCCACCAACAGGAACTTTGATTCTGAGTTTTTGTCCTGCGATTGCGGCCTGCGATGGGTGCCAGGATACTTTAGCTCCAGCCCAGTCCGGCTTGGGGATGAGACTCTCTGCGCATATCCGAGAAGGTTCCAGAACAGGCAGCTGCGAGAGCTGCGAGAGACTGACCTGAGCTGTGGTGAGAAAAAGATACATACAAGGGAAAGATCCATACATCCACATCCGCCAGGACGGATACTTATATACCGTATATACAAAAACCCACCCAAAAGAAACAAGGGAAATATGCCTGGCTCCACATGTCGAGTGGCGTGTTTTCCAAAAGGGACCGGAAGAGGGAGGGAAGATTAAATCCTGAGACAGTGTAGATTTACCAAAATTAAAGCTGCCGAATTCCGAAAGGTAAAAAAAAAAGAAAGAAAGGAAAAAAAATCTAATTCCTGCTTTGAAAATTTGCCTGCTTTTTCTGGAAATCCCACCTCCTTGAGTCTCCGTGGCGTTCTGACTGCTCAGCGGAATTCCACTGGAGCTGGGCTCAAATCCCATCCGCCACCCCGATGCAAACATCTTCCATTTTCCTTCCTCATCATTCCACGCTCCGTCTTCTGTCGCTGGGGGGTGCGATTCGGTTTTCCCTGTAGCTTACAGCCAGACCTTGTCTGATCCCGCGGTGGGATATGTGCTTGGGGGCGCGGGGTGGGGGGAGGTTTTTTTTTTTTATCTTTCTTTCAGGCGGCGTCTCAGGGCCTCAAACCAGACTCCCCGCTGCTGTTTCAATATCAGCTCATGTCACCATTCCTTCCTCCGCGACTCTTAAAACATATTTGTGTTGGCAAGCTACAGATAGAGCCGACTGTCTATGAGTAATTCCACCGCGGTTTTGCTGTTATGAATAAAGGGTCGCTGCCAATATCCCGAAAGCCGCTAACCGTCTCTGATTCAGCCAGACTCTCTCTTCCAACTAATCTGATGGCGCTGAATGATGACAGAGCAACAAAACACCCAAAGAAAATGACTGAGTCTCACCCCCTGCTACTAGTGTAGCAGAGCGAATGGAATCGAATGTACTTCGGTTATTACCCAAGGAGATAGCTAATGGGCTTCTCGGGTAGGATTTTGCAAGACCCGCAGATATGATGTTTCATATTTCCTGGACAAAGAATAACACCAGGGTGTTATCCTCTTACACACTGCACCCACATAAGCGTGGAATATTAAATTAATGAAACCATTTATATTCAGCCAGGTTGCATGCGCTCCAGGCTACATAAATAGGCAGCCTCATGTGCAGGGGCAAAGAATTATGGCTTTATGTCATATCAGTACCTACACAATAACCTTTATTAAAGACACTTGTCAGCCTTAAACTAGAGTTTACAAAGATGTTCATCATGTTATGCAGTGTTCTGTATCCCATTATATCACTCAAACTCATCAGTTTGAGAGAACATGATTGTTTTAGCAGTTTAATCTTATCATTTATCACTTTTCTCAGACTACAGTACCCAGCATGCATTATTGAAGTATATTATGCCAGAGAATTGTTACAGAGCATTGTCACTCTGTACTGGGTTGTCAAACACTAGAGGGCGCTCCTGAGCAAGTCCAAAATGAATGGGTTTCATTCACTCATCTTCTAAGCCACTTTATCCTTCTGGGTCACGGGAGGTGCTGGAGTCTATCCCCAGTGCTCATCAGGCAATAGGCAGGAAACACCCTGGACAGGCTGCCAGTCCATTCCAGGGCAGACATACATGTTCACACACACCTAGGGGGCAATTTAGCATCTCCAGTTCACCTGACTGCATGTCTTTGCACTGTGGGAGAAAGGACCCCAGACATCCCCCACCCGGGAATCGAACCCAGGCCCTTCTCGTCGTGAGGCAACAGAGTTGCCCACTGAGCTGTCATGTGGAGCAGTTTAAGCACAACCTTAGACTGTAAATGCTGAAACATGTTAATATATAAGAATGGGTTTATGTCCTGATCACACAGCAGCATGAAGCATATATTGAGCACTTTTGAACTCCAGTTATAGGACTGTGTCTTATATATATTCATGACTTCTTCTGAGTGAAGAATTTGAAGCAGAAAGTTTCACTTTACTGTGGCACTGCTGTAGCATGACTGTAGGCAGGTTACATGTTCCATTCTGGTTAAAGGAGCAATATGTAAGATTTTTAGTTTACAATATTCCAAAATGAACTCAAATTCTGAACAGAATGGGAAGAAATAGTAGTTTTGGTATGTGTTGCATATCTACTGAAGTTAGCATGCTAACCAGCTAGCCTTGGCCTGTCCTGTCTCATACTATGTTGTACCTCAAGAGGTGATAGCGAGCCATTGTACCATTTAGTTGAATCAGTCCAACATGAGTGGATGAGGAAGTAGTGCTGCTGCCCTGATGGCAGTCTAACCTCTTGCTAGTCATGTTGAAGGCCCTGCTCTTAGTTAGATCATTTAAGGACAGGCATAATAATTATACATGTATATTTATCGGTGAACAAATGGATAAAGTTTGATGATGAAGAGGGAGATGGAGGAATGACTATACATTTTCTGGTGATTATGTCACTCCCTATTGTTTAAAGTATGAATTCAACAGGTTGCGCAATCTTACACAATCTTGCTCCTTTAAAGTGTTCTGTTAATGCTGCACCTGCGATAGCTATAGCTGACATTGAATCTGTGTATTTCCCAGAAGGCCCTTTGGAGCTGCACACACTGTCATTGTTGCCCTCGCTGCGGCAAGTGGTATTTAAAGGAGACAGGCTGCCTTTCCACTGTACGGCCGCCTTGGTGGACAAAATCACTACCTTGCACTGGCTCCATAAAGGCCAACGGGTCATTAATGATCCTAAGAATGGAGTTCATCTAGAGGAGAGCGTGCTACACGACTGCACCTTCATCACCAGGTAACGTCTGCTGGATGTTAAGAAAGCTTTTTCTCCTCCTTTTGAAAGAATAGTTTCAGAGATGCGTCAGTTACATAGTGCTATTCTTCTGGACCAACGTTCCTTCTGCAGCGAGCTGATTCTATCGAACACGGACGTTGATGCCAGCGGCGAGTGGGAGTGCGTGGTGTCCACGGGCCGAGGGAACACCTCACGTAGTGTGGAGATCGTGGTTCTGGAGAACAGCGCCACCTTCTGCCCTGAACAGAGAGTGACCAATAATAGAGGAGAGTTCAGGTGAGGAAGACTAGGCTAGCATGTCGTAACAATGCTGACGCCTCAGTATACACAATGAGAGCTAACTGTGTTGCTGTCAGTACAGACCAACTCAAGTTCTATGCTCATTCTACAATGTAATTATCCTGACAGATTGGATAATGCTATTCCTCTGTTGTCTAGATGGCCGAGAACTTTAGCGGGAATAACTTCGTATCAGTACTGCCTGCAGCTGCGCTACCCATCCGTGCCTGTAGGGGGCAGTGTGGAACAGAAAAGGGCATCTCGCTACTGTGATCGCTCAGGACGCTGGGAGGAAGGAGACTACTCTCAGTGCCTGTACACCAATGACATCACCAATGTTCTTCATACTTTCATACTGGTAATACATCAGTGTTGTTATTCCATACTGGTAATACATCACCAGTGTTTTCTGTTATTTCATACTGCCATTTAATTCTGGTGACATGTCACTACTGTCTTCTGTTAAGTCATACTGGTGATAGATTGCCAGTGTTCATTATTACTACATACTGCTAACGTACAATAAATGTTCTCTATAATTCATACTGGTAGTTAGAGATGCCATATCAGTATCAATCAATGCCAGTCAATCAGCATTGTACGTCACAAATGATCTCACATCACATTCATTCTGGTGACATGCCACCAATATTCTCCTTTACTTCATACTGGTAGAACATCAGCAGTGTTCTGTGTCATTTCATACTGGTAATACATCACTCATACATTCATTCATACTGGTAGAAAACAGACATCCCACCCTGCAAAAACTCACTTCAGGGAGGTAGCATTAAGACCCCCACCCTGACTTTCTCCTCCAATCCCCATTCCATAACCCCCCCTCCACACCCACCCTCCTGATGGGAACATCAGCAGTGTTTTATATCATTTCATAACGGTAATACATAATTCATGTTTTCTGTTCATTCATACTGGTAATACACTGCATTACCAGAGTTCTCTTTCATTAATATTAGCAATACATCATCAGTGATCTCTGTTTCATTGATCTCTTCAGTGATCTCTTCATTATTACATACTGCTAACATATCCTAAATGTTCTCCATAATTCATACTGGTAATTAGACATACAATATCAGTATCAATTGATGCCAGTCAGTCACTATTGGCATCAAGCTCTATCACAATCCTACTGGTAGAACATCAGCCATGTTCTGTTTCATTTCATACTGGTAATACACTTTCAATGTTTGTCATTATTGCAGCCCTCATCTTGTCCTACTTCTTCTGCCATAACAAGTGAAGTCTAGTTTAGCTGCTTTAATTGGAAAATCCTGGACTTTAATCAGTTTTAGGCAGCATAGCTGTATGTACCATAAGTACCATTCAGTTACACTCTAATTACATATATCAAGACAACTCAAAGGTAAATCCACTTTAAAATGGGTTTCATCTCCAAACCTAAGCCTTAAATGCATCTTCATGTAGAGTTCTATGTCCTATGGTGAAATAAGGAGAAATAAGGAAATCAAAAACTAACTAACTGTTTTTATCTTGCAGATGCCCATCAATGCCTCCAATGCTGTAACGCTAGCACATCAGGTGAGGTCATACACATTGGAGGCAGCAGGCTTCAGAGATACGGTGGATGTTCTCTATGTGGCCCAGATGATGCAGAAATTCATGGACTATGTCAAACAGCTGCGTGAGGTAAAGTCTGAGCGATCATCTGTTTGTCTGCTTGTTCGTCTGCACAATGTTGTTCCTTCCAAACAATTTAGTGACAATCTCTTTCCTTTGGTGTGTTGTAGCTCTGGGCATGTAAATAGTCTGCAGAGTTATAAAGCCCACATTGCACAGCAGAGGGAGAAACTCTCTCCCACAGAAACCACTTTTCCCAGCTGCCTGAAACGCCTTGTGGATTTCCAGCCCTTTTCCTTTGTTACAGGATGATATAACATTATCATTATTCCCAGCCTACCGGCAATATTGGCACAACCGTTCTGGTGGTTGACCAGCCAGAGCAGAGCATAGGCGAGCTGACCGATCAGAGCACACTGGGCACATCACTAGGGCACAGCTGTGTTCAGACTCCAGCCAGATTGTGTTTTTCTTTAATCAGATCTTTGAAGACGACTGTCCACACTGTGCACACTGTCCGATTGTCCAACTGTCAAATCAGATTTTTGTGTCCAGACATCACCAACCTATCTGCATACGCTGCTGTGGTAACGATGTAGGAGTCAGTAGATACGTAGCTACACTACTATTTTCAAATACACATGCAGGAGACATGGAGGTGGATCATCTTGTGCTTTAAACAATGGCAAATCATTCCATTCTTAGATCCCAGCACTTCCATCTTTCTTGACATTGTCAATGTTTGTCATGTTGCAAGTGATGCATAGCATCTGATTTGACATCCGATTTGAGCATCCTGAACGGCCTGACTAAGATTTATGTGTATAAATCCAAATGGAATATTTCAGAACACTTCCAAATGTGCTTTGGTTCTGGATATGCCAAAATCAGCTTTGGTCTGGCAGTCGGTACAAGGCCTAACAGAGCTGTTCAGTAGAGGCTGATATAGATGTACAGTATGAGAAATACGATGTGGTTTTAGGACATCGAAGCATGTAAATCTGTTAGAGACCCCCAAAATAAAACTATGAATGTTGAAAAAGGGGCATAAAAAGTCCCATAAAAAGAAAAGAAGACTCTTATTCTATGTATGCTTCCCTGGAAAAAAGAATACAATAAGAAGTTGTCATCCTGGCATACTGTGGTTACGATATGCCTTACTGTATACATACAGTTAAGTGATGTAAAGTGATGTGAAGTTTAGAGAGCTCATTTGCATGTTGGTCTTGCAGCTGTCAGAGGTGCTGGTGGAGATGGGCAGTAACCTGATGCAGGTAGATGATCAGATCTTGTCCCGGGCCCAGAGGGAAGAGAGAGCATGCAGCTCCATCGTCCACTCTCTGGAGACCCTGGCCTGGCCACAACTCCACCCCAATGCCCAGGACCTCTCTATGGTAGGTTGGGTTCCAGGATCGTAAATAAACAGGGAATGCTTCACCCAGATCTGCTACATTGGCTAACAGTGCATGCGGGCTAGTCATCAGTATTATCTCATATCTCATATCCATTATTACACAGTCAAGTCACATTATTATGACCACTTCTTAAGGAAGTCATGTTTTCGTGTCATTGTCTGGGCTACTCATCCATGTGGAAGGAACTCTCAACCGATTTGCATACAAATCCTTGCAGATCATGTACACCTATACATGCTGATTGTCTTCCCTGGGGCGGATGGGATCTTCCAGCAAGTCTATACGATGTGTCAAACAGCTAGAAATGTCTGACATTGGTTGGAAGAGCATGACCAAAACTTACAAGTACTACCTTGACCCACTAATTCTCCAGAACCCAATTGAGCCTCTGTGGGACCACCTCGATCATTGTGATTGCTCTATGGATCCTCCCTCCAGCAGCTGTGGGATGCACTGAACTCAGCATAGCTCCAGATACCTGTGACAACCTACCAGGACCTTAATGAGTCACTCCCAGCCTGTCTAGCTGCTGTCCGTGCTGGACACGGTGGTTACTCTGAATACTAGCCGGTGGTCATAATAATGTGACTTGACTGTGTAGCAGTATTAGTATTTCTGGGTGAAAGATTCATTTGACACCTTCCAAGGAAAGCTTTTTCAAACACCATCCTAAAGGTCATGTTTTCTGATTGACGGAATTCCCTTCATTTCCATCATGCAGTTGTAGCACTGCGGGGATATGCTGACCAGAATTTCTGGAAATGTGTAGGAGCCCTAAGTAAAGGAGGGAGACACTGTGTTTGTCATCCCAGAGTGCAGTGCTGAGTAGCCTTAGGGCTAACTCATGCTTGCAGAACAATCGTAGCATTCAGCAAGCAGTATGGGGTGTTAGTGGGGGGTCCCTGCTTCTCATATTGGCCTTGCTGTAGGGCAAGGCCTGCAATAACAATAAGACGCACAGAAGGTAGGTTCATGATACAAAAGAAACAACATTGTACATGACACGGCATGAAATTCTGTTCTGTACGGTTATCAACAAAGACGTGTACTTTATTTTCTATTGCATTCACTTTTGACATCTTGGAGGACGCAATGAATCCTGTATTAGCTGAAATGGAATGATTTTTTACTCAGTAAAGGGAATAACACAGTGTGTGCTGATATGGTTATCGTGGCTTTGTATCCCTGCTTTGCAGATATCTCGGAACATTGTGATGGAAGCCCATTTGATACGCCCTGCTCAGTTCACCGGCATGAGCTGCACTGCCTATCAGAGACGCGAAAGCTCCGGAGCCAGTTCTGGCTCCGACACAACAGACTCCATCCATGAGCAGCAGCTGCGCTTCCGTTGTACCACAGGAACCCACAACACTTCGCTAAATGCTTTCCCTTTAAAGGTGACAGAAAACAAGCACAGTGCTTTTATCAAGCTCCTGCTAACAGTGGAGCTTGTCAGCGATTCTTATGCACGTAATGCTAAATTGGTGTTAGCATTTTGGAACATGTCAGGTGAATGTAGGGTGACGCTATTTTGGTGCAGGAGGGCAGCATGAGGTGGACTGTAGACAGCAAATGCCAATTTTAGGGAATTTGGAAACATTTTAAGTTTTAGGGTGATTTAGAAATCCGGGTGGGACACATTTTTCAGGTCCCAAAAAGAGGACGTGTCCCAGAAAAAGAAGAAGTATGGTAACCCTAGGTGATGGAGTCTTAGTTTCCATTGTACACTAGCTAATGCAGTGCCTAATTCCCTCTCTTAACCTTTCTCTTGTCGTTCCATAGAATGCCATAGCCCTTGCATCGATCTCTCTCCCTCCATCCCTGTTTCCTCCGACCGCTCCCGTGGACTGTAAGCTGCAGTTCGTGGCTTTTCGCACCGGACGATTCTTCCCTTTCGTCGGAAACTCCAGCGGCCTGTCAGACCACGCTCGAAGACGCAGCGTCAACACGCCTGTCATCTATGTAGGCCTCGGTGAGTCACCTGCCATTCCGGGAAAATGTCCATGAAGTGACGATATGGATCTGCAGCAAACAGCTGCAACTAAACACTATTAAAGAGTCTTAATTGGAAGCCAGGAAAAAGAACAGGGCGCACGCAGATAAAGCTCACAAGCCACAGTGCTGTTCCAGGGACCGTGTTCACGTGTAGTTTACTAGCCTGGAAAGAATGTAAACAAGTGCTGGGAACCTGTAAAGAGGCTGACATCATTTTTTCCTGCAGTCAGTAACCGTGGAACGCCATTTAGTAATCCAATCCTTCAAATCTTCAGAAATCCTTCAGAAAATCTCTTTCACCTGATAATGCCCATTAGCCTCAAATGATCCCGAAAATCCCTCTCTTTCTCTCTTAGATGGATGCACCATGTGGAACCAGTCAGCTCCCATCATCGTATCGCTGCGGCACACATCACCTGGCAGTGACCCAGTGGCTGCCCATTGGAGTCTGCAGGCGCTCAAGCATCATGGGAGTTGGAGTTCAGATGGCTGCCAGATAGCTCACAGTGACTCAAGCACTTCTACTTTACGCTGCTTTGTGCTCAGCAACTATGCTGTGCTTCAGGTAAAGCTATCAGATAACACCCATATGAAAATATGCTATCTCCTTATGTATTAAAGGAGCAATATGTAAGATTTTTAAGATGTTTAAAACATGTTTAAAGTAACTAAAATTGTCAACAGAATGTGATGAAATAAGTTTTTGATGGTATGGCAAAGGCATAGATATCGTTTAGCAGATATATCTACTGAAGTTAGCCTACTAACCAGCTAGCACCAGCTGGTCCAGCCTTGTAAAGTACCAGTAAGTACTTCAAGAGGCGATAGTGACTCACTGTAGCAGTGAGTCAAATCAGTCCAACATGAGAGGATGAAGAGGTAGCACTGCTGCCCTGACGGCATATTCTAACCTCTTATCAATCATATTGAAGGTCCTGTTCCCCCGTCAGCTCATTTAAGGACAGGTAGCCAAAAAAAGCTTTTGGCAACCGACCATTATAACTACCACAGCCATCTGCTTTTGCCAAGAAACCACATTTGGCAGCAAGCAAAAGTAGTGAAGCAAGAGTTAACATTGGCGTTGGGTTTCACCACTGAACACACTCAGGAAGGATGAGTGACTTTTTCTGATGATATTTTGTCCCTTAATGTTTGTATGTAAGAATTTGACCGGTTGTGTAATCTTGCAAATTGCTCCTTTAATCCCCTAAGTGCCTGTACATGGGCCCTAACTACATACATTACACATTTAATTGTAGTTATTTTACTACTATGTACTTTTGAACACATCACAGTTCTCATAGCTATGAATACCACTGCAAATGACCACTCATTCCGTATACAGTAGACCCATTAATGTTGAAGTAATAAGGAGTGCTGTTGCTGCAGACAGTCTATAGAAGAGTTATAGAAAGAAATGGAGGAAAAGGATCTGTGCCTGGCTGTTGGGGGAAGCGAACGTACCGTTGCAGCTATCCAAAGTAATCATTCAGGCATCCGAAAGCTGTTTTTCCAACGTCCAATAGATGACCTATATTTAAGCCTGGCCATATAAAAATTATTTATGACTGTCTTGTGAACTTCAGACAAAAATTACAAAACCCATGCAGCATATGGCCCCTATAAAACCTGTCCTAAACTGTATGTTGGTCGGTTGCATAAATGAGAGCTGTTTTTATATAGGCTGATTTACTGAGCCAGTTCCAGGTTATATTCTTACCGCTGACCCCAGAGTGGGCAGAGAAGATGATAGCAGGGTACGACTTCTTCAGATTGATAGTTCTGGGCTGTGCGTTGGACCCAGTGGAGGTAGTTGGGGAGAGGAGGATGTTGGCCAAGTTGGCATCCATAATGGAGAACACCTCTCACCCACCACAAGAGACAGTCGCAGCACTGACCAGCTCCTTCAGTGACAGGCTTCTCCACCTGAGGTGGGTAAAGGAGGAAACCGCAGCTCTTTTCTCCCTACTGCTGTTAGGCTCCACAACCAGCACCTCCACAAGCAGAGCATCAGACACTCACTACTGTAGCACACTATATGGACCATTTCTATCTATATATTCAATGTGACTCAATTATTGTGCAATATTTGCTGCTGCACCTCATCACCTGTATATCACCGGTATATCACCTGTATATATCTTGTACTGACTGCCAACATCACTGTAATTCATGCACTCTGACTGCCTATACCAGCAGTATCTAGGTGACTGCCAAGTATTTATGTCACTGGTATACGAGAACAGTAACTGTGCAATATCTATACAATATCTGCGCAATATCTTTCAGTAACCAAGCAATATATATATATCTGTGCGATATATAAAATAATATATAATATATATAATACACATGTAAATTTGTGTAGTTTTTTATTGTATTTTATTTTTTACCTATCAATAGAGATTTTTTTTTTTCTTATATTTTGTATTTGGCATAGCTTGCACTTTAGTCTACCTCTTGCTCTGTATCTGTTTACTGTGTATTCTACTGTAACGATGCAAATTTCCCCATGTGGGATAATAAAAGGCTATCTTATCTCATCTTACCTTAGTTATACTGTAGGGCGCTTTTATCTAGTTAATGAGCTATTCAGCCCTGCCCTCCCTGTTATAGTGATAGAGTCATTCCTTTACATGGGGAAGACACATATCTCATTACTAACAGACATTTAACACTACAGCCTCTCTTCCTGAAACGGGTCAAGAGATATTAAAGCTATGCTAGGCCTCACACGCCTCAGGAAAAAGATTTGACACTGAAGTGGGAATCTTAACCGTGACTGTTTACTTCTTGGCACTAAGTTTGACTTCCTTATCATTCCGAATGATGTTCAAGTTTAATTAGAGCTTGAGTTTCATGTAAGCAAACGGACGGTCAAGAAACAAGGTCCTAGAGTTTAGTTGGCACTTATCAAGAAGGAGGATAAGGCAATTAGTCTGAGGATGTGAACGCATAGTATGAGGATTTGGTAATGCTTATTTCTCTCCCTCTCTCTCTTTCTAATTCAAGGTGGTACCTGATTTCCCAGGTTCGTCTTCAGCTCCGGTGGAGGTGCTCCACCCAGTGGTCTACACCTGTACTGCAGTACTCCTCCTCTGCCTCTTCACCATCATCTTCACATACATTCTGCACCACAGGTACTGCATGTGTGCAATGAGACGTAGACAGAAGCTGCATAATTAATTCCATAGTTCCATAGCTTTGTCATGATAACACCTCCCTTTACATATGGCGTCTTTGAGGGTCTTGATGGTGCAGCTCCAGGACAAGCTAGAAAACTGTTGTTAAAGGTGCCATAGAACGCATTTCCAGCATTTGCAGTTGTTCTCTAATGTCTACACAGAAGATACGTGACTTTGGTCGGGGTGAATAACGGACAGAAGCAGTTTTACACCCCCATTTACCCCCAGTGATTTGGCTCTAGAATGAAACAAGCTGTTTCCCTTTTTTGGTGAGCTCATGAATAATCTGATGAGCTCTGCTCTGATTGGCTGGTAAGACACCATGATGCTCACACAGAAGAAACATGTCTAAATAGACGTAGACAGGTAAATAAACTGACCCTGTAATAAGCTCATACTGTTTAGTTAGCTATGCTAATAACTAACGTTACTAGCTACTTGCTTTCGATCTGGACATCAACACAAAGTAAATTAAAGCTGTTCCCCACTATGAAACTTCCAGTTTAGATGATCTGCATCAACCAGCAAACACTGATGCAATCACACAGCATGGCTGCTACTTACAGGCTGCTGTTAAAGGTTGTGATGCTAATATAGGATGGAACTACTCCTTTCTTCAGTCTCTTCAGTGTTAAACGCTGAAGAGTGCAGCTTCCTCGATATTGTCCACGGTTCATAATGTCTGGAGTGAAATGCGCAGAGCAAACAAACAACTTTGAATTAAACTTATCCAGGATCTTCTTAAAGATGTGGGGGCTCGAGTTGGCTTCCTGTTTCCCAGCATGTTTTGGAAAATTTCCATTCCACCTTGCTCCATTCCTCCAGCTGTATCAGTTAAGGTGAAACTGAACATTCGGTTAAGAAGCTGGAGGATAAGAAGCCAATTCCGGCTTTGTTTATAAAGCCACCATGCTGCTCTATAGTTCGATTCCTTGGAAAGGGCATGGAAAGTCTCCTTCACAGCCTACAACAGTAGATTTCTCCATGTAGTCCACTGCTGTATTACTGTTGCTACATCATCGTATGTATATTATGGGGGCGTAAAAAGTCAAGACGGTTATGTAACACTGTAGCATTTTGGAATCAGCCCATTTTACTGGCCTCTTTCGCAAATGCGGGATTTGTAGCAGGAGACAACAGTGTTTGAGGTTCATGGTATGTCATTTGCATGTACTGAACTCTCTGAACTCTCCTTATTCAACTAAGCCAACGTAAATACCAGCGTTTTCCATTCTATCACATTTAATGCTACCAAAAAGAGACTGGGCATTAAAGGTTGTATACTGTGCATACAACTGTTAGCATTTAAGTGTAATAGCAATCACAAAAAAGACATTTATTTGACTGTGCATCCTTCTCTTCTGTTCTCAGCTCAATCCGAATTAGTAGGAAAAGTTGGCACACCCTCCTCAACACCTGCTTCCACATCGCCATGATGACTGCGGTGTTTGCTGGGGGTATCACCCTAACCAGCTACAGGGTCGTGTGCCAGGCAGTAAGCATTCCATCAGAAATTTGACTGTTTGCCTATATTAACAGTGAATGCTGATATGTTTGTGTATGCAAAAACTAATATTGGTATGCTTGGTTCTCTCTCGTGTGATTTTTAGGTGGGGATTGTCCTGCATTACTCCTCATTGTCCACCCTGTTGTGGATCGGTGTTAGCGCACGTGTACTCTATAAGGAGGCCTTATTGCGGTCACCAAGACAACCGGAGGGCGAGGCTGTTGTGCCGCCCACCCAGCGGCCCATGCTCAGGTCAGAACTCAATTCTGCTAACTATATATCCTTGTTGCTTGGACAATGATGCTGCTGTTTCCTTCCTCATTATGGCTTCCTGTTCCGAGCTGGTATGGAAAAAGGGTATGCGTTGAAGCTGTGGGAGAGGATGGATGGAGGTGGACAAGACAAATTGGGGCATATAAAGCACTGTTTACAGACAAGCATGCAAGCGCAAAAAGACCACCATGATGCAAAACCTGACTAGTCAAAGACGTCCATTGTCCTTCGCAGAACCATGAGCCATCTGTTAGTATGGAAAGAGGGAGAGAGGAGAACGAGACGAGGGAATGTAAGGAGAATGGATTACATTAAAGTGGAGAGGAAAACCATAAATCTAATAATGGATAATGTTAACTGTCAGTCACGCATGTAGACGTACTCACATGGACATAGATACAACCCTGCCCCCTCAACAGTCTCGGTTCTCACACTGTACTGCTGACCTCCCGACTTTTGGCCACTGACCTCCATGCTACCCACCCACCCTGCAGGGTTTCCTCAGACACTGGGCCTGCTCCCTGGGATAAATCATTCCCCTGTTCTCCCTCTCTCCCACATAAAGCAGCACTTCTCAAGCCTCGGTTCTGAGAATAAAGAGTAGCTGAGAGCATATCACATAAACAGGAACAGCAGAAGATACAACTGTAATAATTTTATTTATATAGATACATGCTTTCATTTCTTGTAACTTGTACACTCATCATCAAAAGAATAATTGCGCCAGAAGGAAGTGTCAGATTGCAATGCTAATGATGAAAAATTTAGACTGATATGATGTCGGCCCACCATGTTTGCTAATGCAACATGCCAGACTTCTTGGCATGGAGTTGTAGAGGTTCCTAATAGTGTCCTGTGATAATACATCCCATGCAGCTTGAATATTCTCACACAGTTCCTGCAGATTTTGTGGTAGGGGTGGAGGTGGAGTAACACCAGGCCTTCTGGATGTGAGACACGTGACGACGATGCCTCCACGCATGGATTCGTTGGTCGTCTCCACCAAGAAAAGCAGGACTCGTCACTAAAGATGATCCGCTGCCATTCTGAGTCACTCCATGACAGTCTGGCATGACACCATTTCAGTCTTTGGCGACGTTGACGTGGTGTTAAGGACAGTTGTCGTAACAACCTGTGTGCATGTAGCCCTGTGTTGTGCAGCCGTCTGCCAATGGTGCTGGAACTAACAGGATGACTCATGGAGGGCATGCTCACTGGATGTCCGCAAACATGGCTGTTGTGAAACTTGAGTCATTTGCATGTCTTACCCACCAAGTTTCATTCCTGTCGGTTGATTCTTTTGATGATGAGTGTAGAAAGCTGCCATCTTGAGCCCTGAATTAGTAATTAGTAATTAGTAAGTTTGTAATTAGTAATTAGTAAGTTTGTAATTTGGTCTATTTGTATAGATAGACCAATAAGTTACCCCATAAGTAAGGCGTGACGATTCAGGCATGCACTTAGCATGATGCTAACTGGTGGCTATGGCTCCCACAACTTGCTAGCACCTTTAGCCTTATAGCTCCTAAGGAAAACTAAAGGCTCAAACTTCAGGCACCAAATATGGAGTCTTGACATGATTTGGGGTCAATTTTGCTTCTTCTAGGAGAATATCTAATGTACTGTACATCATACGCTGTCATCTATGAAAGAATGTAGAACACCTCAGTGTTTTTTGATACCATGGATTAGGGGTATGGATGGGTAAATCAGCCAAGAAAAATATGTAATATATTAGAAATAATATTTTAATTGTATATGCTGCACCACACTGCTGTTATTACTTCTCTTTCTTTCTTTGACCCAGAACATTTCCATTCTGTTTTTCTCTGTAGGTTTTATTTAATAGCCGGGGGCGTTCCCCTCATCATATGTGGGATCACTGCAGCTGTCAACATCAACAACTACGGAGACAACATTCCTTAGTGAGCAGAAATATTCATTAATATTACTGTATAACATTTTGCTTGCTCTCAAACGAAGCGGATCCATTAAGAAACGCAGGAAAAGACCTAGTTTGTCCCACATCCATGCTATAATAACATCAGCTGGTATTAGCAGTGCCTAAGGAAACTGACCAGCAGCCATATATTTCAGTTCTTCCATAATGCACTGCATCTATGACCCTCATTATAGCCATCTCAGATTTATTATGCAGCCCGGCAAATCTCTTCAACAAGAGTCCTTTAAAAACAGAGCTCTTTTTGTGTTTCTGTCATGTGAGTGATTCATTGCCTTTGCCCTCTCTGACCTTTTTACTGCCTCTGACCCCTTCCGCAGCTGCTGGTTAGTGTGGCAACCCAGTATTGGTGCCTTCTACGTTCCGGCTGGCCTGGTGATCTTGGTGACCTGGATCTACTTCCTGTGTACCGTGGCCCGCTTGAGGTGCCGCAACTCCCAAAGCACCAAAGACCCTCCGTGCTCCACCACTGGCTCCACCCCCTTGCCTGAGGGCCAACCGGCTCTTAGTGGCAGCACCAGCTTACTTTCGACTGACTCTGTGGTTGGCCCAATGAATCCTGGGATTACAGTTGAGGACCAGTACTCGCTGAAGGCGCAGTTCTTGGCGCTTGTGGCGACTCAGTTTGTGGTTTTGCTTTTGTGGTGCTGCGGCGCAATGGCGATGTGGCATGCGGACAGAGAGAGGAAACTTTTCAGCTGTTTGTATGGGGGAACAGCCACAGGGCTGGGAATCTTCTTAGTGCTGCATCACTGTTTCAAGCGCTTGGATGTCCAGGCAGCCTGGCTAGGGTGCTGCCCAGGTTATCATCGCTCACAGCCCATTCCTGCCTACAGCCACCCCTGTACCGCCACTGCCGGGGTCCAGAGCACCTCGGAAAGGGGCTCACAGCTTTTCGTGGGATGCCATCCCCTGGCAGAGCCCAACAACTACTCTTCTTCCGCCAGGTCATCCTCTACTCCTAGTGGCACAAGCAGCGTTGGCACTGGACCCTGCAAGCTCACCAACCTCTTGCAGGTGACGCACGACAATGCTAACAACACTAGCCGTGCTTTGGCAAGCACCAACACTAACACTAGCACAAGCACAGAGAACAACACCAACAGCAAGCCTGCCAACAACCTGCAACCCAGTGTTAGCACCACACTGCCTGCTCAGCAGCCACAGAGGCGGAAGACTAGCAGTAGAACTAAGGCGGGAAGTACTCAGTACCACCACCGAGGGGACGGACGGGGACACTATCGGCTCAAGGCATTACGGGGAGCCGGGGGTGGGGGCAGTGTGGGTGCCCTGGGCCCGCCTGGGATGGACCAAGTCAACATCCATCATCTACACAGACATGCGTCCAGCGAAAATGGCAGCCTCCGGAACAGTCATTCCGAGAGCCAGAATGGACCGCTGACCAACGGGAGGCACCGTGGGGAGGGGCTAGCGACAAGTCCTTCAGAAGGAAGTGACGGCGGCAGCAGCGGAAGTAGGAAGCCCTTTCCATTGCTGCCTTCGGTGGCAAGTCGGGTCGCTATGCAGCAGAATGCGCAGAGGCGCAGCGCTAGCAGGGACAACCTCAAACTGGCCACTACGGCTGACAGAGACTCTAAGCGGAGCTCGTTCCCGCCGAACATTGCCACAGCAACAGTGACCGGTACAGTCACTGGGACAACCTTGTCAACAACAGCTGCCACACCGAACGGAACCCTAAAAGGATCCGTGATTGAATTGGACACTAGTGGAACGGACCAGTCGCATGGGTCGGTCGGGATGAGGGGTGGGATCTGGAAGAGTGAGACAACAGTGTGATGCTAGGAAGCAGCTAGCGTTCTGTGTTTTTAGGGAAGTACCCTTTGTGCAATGGGAGCCAAAAGCCTCAGTGAACCATCTTGCTTCCTCCATGATTAGCCTCCTGCCCATGTTATTTTTACAAAGGCTCAGCGAGCTTTGAACAATTTGCACCTTCCTGAAACCCACCAGACGGTTTGCCAGATAACAAAGTCATGTTGAGGCTTCATGAGGGGACCTGTACATTTCAGCCCAGGTGTGGAAAACTGACATGTGCATGGCAGTTTCATTCTGTTGAAGAATGAAGGGATGTATATGCAAACGCTGACCCCTCCAAAATAAGCATTTTGTCAAGAAATGTGCAACAGTATTGTTTCTCTGTAAACTTGTCGGACTTTTGTTACAGTATTATCTAAAATGGGTTTCAAAAGCTATGGAAAGTGTTGAAGTGCCGTCAGGTATCTTAAAGCTTAGACTTATCCATTTTGATCTTTGTTTCTATGCATACCAGCGGAGATGGTGCGAGCTGCGTTCCAAGTTCATCTTCAGAGAGCTATTTGTGTTTTGCTTGTACATCCGTTTTTTTATACCTAATGTGCTTGTCTTGCTTATTTAGTGTCTGTGTGAGAGACGTATACGTCCGAATGTATGAATGAATGTATGTATGTATGAATGTATGGATGTATCAACTGACCATTACAGTATTTAAATCCATCCACTCTCTAGCACTGATAAGTACCTCTTGGCCTTCTCTAGTCATACCAACATTAACGCTAGGTAAAGTCGGACTTCGGTGACCTTCCTCTCCACAATTCCTCTCCTCCATGGCACTGGGAATGTTGGTCTTTTTTCTGCTGATAACGGTCTGTTCCAAAGAAGGAAGTAACCCATTCTGCTCCATCACTGTCCCCTATTGGCGAGGAAGGCCAAGACCCTAATACAAGAACCATGGATCTATCCTGCCCCCTGGTGGATCAACTATGCCATTCATCAGAATTGGTTCTATTTTGTACAGAAGCAACTATGACTATATTATAACAGCCAAAAAATGGAGATGCTCTTGTGTTTTTACTGAAAACGTTGTGTGGAAAGGTCTAATTTGTACTATTTTAATCATGTATGACATGGTTTTCCCCGTAGCACTTGGATGATACTCCCCACACCATATCTATATGGTGGCCCAAATGAAGACAAGGAATTAACCTATATATATATATATATATTAATAAATATATATGATATTCATGTCAGTATTAGCAGATTCAGGGTCTTGTTTGTGTCAGGCATATTATTGGTTTGTAATTTATACTCAATTTTATTTATACTTGTTCACTGCTACACAGATGTTCCTAAACGTCATTCAAAGTACTGTTTGGAAGGGGCCCTTGGAAGACTCTAGTAGTACTGGGGCAGTTTAGAGTAGTTTAGGCTGAAAAGAAAAGGTTATCATTGAGGTATAGTGTCATTTTAGACTGTCTTGGTGTGCAGAAAACTTTGAATGAGGTTCCTCAGCTTTTCTTATATGAGCAAAGAAATAGTACCCCGGTTTCAAAGAGGGGGGGAAAACAGTGTTAGGCACAAGACAATCATTTCATGTACTGGTCCTGCACTATGTTAGGAAGTAGCCTGTTGTTATTTATGATGCCATATGCAATGTCAACCTTCAGCAGTGTTATGTCAAGCTTTCCAGAACCTTGTTCAAGCTTCACGTCGTCAGTCTGTCTATCCTAGATGAGTTGCTCTTCTTTAACACGTATGTTCAGGGATTTTTATGCCAAAGAAGCTTTGTGTTTAACACCCTTCTTCATGTCACCATATTTGCTATTTGTTTCTCTCCTTACACATCAGAAATCTCCCTAAGATGTTAGAAAGCATAGTAAAAGACCCAGAGTTTTGTGGAAGCCGTATTTATTGATGCGTAACGTCAGCATATCGTCGCTGTCCAAAGAAAACCATGTATCTCTGTATTTGTCGATTTTGACTTTTATGCACCATTTGATCACATGATCTGCCGTTTACATTGTGTGAAAATTTCATAATGAACGGACCAACAGAAATGGTCCAAAATTGCTTGGAAAAAAATCTGGTTCCATTGACTTGCATTAGGACTAAATGAGGTTTTTGGCCTCTCCTGTAAAGTTGCCACTTTGGAGACACTTGTTTTTCTTTGGACAGTGATGCTATGTAGCAGCGTCATGTGCTAGTTATGGACTCCAGTATTTTATTAGTGAAGTGACCTGACTGTGTGAAAGGGTGGAGTACACTGTTAAAAGCAGAAATGATCCTTCTTACTCACCGTGATCCGCCAGTCACTGTTTCCTTTCGCAACACCACATGACTGCAATTAGTTATAAGGGTTCATTAAAGAAAAGGTTCAACGTGATGTTTAAAAGTGTGCAAATCTAATTCTGCAGCCCATTTCTACTGTTCTGAAACCTGTTTGTGTGCCATCGTTTCACAAGCCATAATGATCATCCCATTTACGATTCTGCTCCAGCGCATGAGTTTTTGGTCAGTACAAATTCAGTGGGCTCTGTAACTCTCTACTGTCATCTCAAAGTTTTAAAAAGGGAGATTTCAGCAGTTTCATGTGTATTTATATGTCACGTTGCATCGATACGGAAATTCAAACTATTTTTTTTTTCGGTTTCAGTAATATATTTGCTGTCAAGTTTGTGCCTTATCAAAAAATCTGATGCAAAGTAAGAAAATAAAGTAATTAGCACTGAATCAAGCTTGTCTCAGTTGTTTCACTGGCTTAGGCACCGTGCCTTGGCGGGTTTCTGGGGCAGGCCGTCAGCAACCTGGTAGACCTCCAAGAGAACAAGGCACGAAGCGGTGTAACTACAAGGGGTGCACAGGATGGGCAAGCTTACTAGGGCCCATGGAGCAGGGGGTGGTGACCACCCAGGCCTTGTTCAGACTGCTGCTCTTGACAGCAAAAAAGGATGGCACAGTTGTGCAGTGGGTAGCGCTGTCGCCTCACAGCAAGTAGACCCTGGCAAGGTTTGCGTGCAGTCAAGATTTATTGGAAATGCTAAATATTCCCTGTGATGGACACACAACCTGCCCAGAGCGTCTCATGCCTTCTGCCCAGTGAGTGCTAGGATAGGCTCCAGCACCCCTCACAACCCAGGAAGCTTAGAAGATGAGTGAATGGGTGGACAGCAGAACCACATTTGGAGAACTGTTTTACAGGTGCTGCTCAGTCTGGATACTCCAGTCTCTTAAATTGGATTTTGAAGTGGCTTTTGCATCACTTGCAATGGGACAAACAAGAACAATGTCAAATCCAGAGTGATGGAAGCGCTGGGATTTCCTACGTAGTTACTAAAGTCTACATTGTTACCTTGGCACACCAGCCCGACCTAATTGCTTGCAAGTAACAGTGAGGAAAGTCGTCTCCAAAGATCTGATCACAGCCTAAAGACACAGTCGAGTCACATTATTATGACCACTTGCTACTTTTGACGGCAGCAGCGTGTAGCTCATTAAGGAAGTCACATTTTCGTAGAATTCTCTGGGCCCACTCATCTATGTGGAAGGCACTCTCAAATGATTTGAGTATGGATTCATCCTTGCAGATCAAATACACCTATACGTGCTGATTGTCTTCCCTGGGGAGCATGACCAAGACTTCCAAGTACTACCCTCTAATTCCCCAGACTTAAACCTAATCGAGTATCGACCACCTTAATCTTTGTGCTCACTCTATGGATCCTCCCCCATGCACGTTGCAGCATGGGATGCACTGCAGTCAGCATGGCTCCAGATACCTGTGACAACCTACCAGGACCTTACTGAGTCACTTCCAGCCCATTTAGCTGCTGTCCGTGCCGCACACGGTGGTTGCTCTGGATATTAGCAGGTGGTCAAAATAATGTGACTCGACTGTGTACTTTCTTGGATGTTATAGGACATATAACGTTAACGTTTAGGTTGGTGTTAGATGCTAGTGGGTGTTAGTCACTAGTGGCTTTTAGTGTTTTCTTGATGGGTTGATATCGGAGTGTAAAGGATTCTAATGGTTTAACAGGTTAAACCTGGCTGATGGTTTCCTAATGGGATCTAAAGGTGTCCTACAGAAATCTAGAACAGGCAGTTGGCTTAATGGTTACCATTAGAGATCACTTGTTCTGTATGACACCTTACGATCCCTTTAGGAAATCATCAAGTGCATCTGGAATCAGTCCCAGAACACTACTTCTCCTAACAATCCTAAAGAGCCATGTCAACCATTAAGCCCATTCCTGTTAGAACACAGCATCAGGTTTTAATCCTGATGGAAAGCAAAATCCTCATGTTTGGCTCATAATGGAAATAAAACCTTCAGGTTTTAATCCCATTGGTTCTAATGTGAATCTTGAAAGGTCAAATTAACCATTACACCAAGTCCCATTACAAAGCAAAACCATCCAGTTTTAATCCTAATGGGGAAAAAACATATGATTTAATCCTAATCATACTAAGGGGAATTTGGCTTAATGATTACCATTAGAGACCACTAGTTTTCTATAGGACACCTTCAGATCTCTTAAAGGAACCAGCAAATGCATCTGGGACCAGTCTCAGAACACTACTGCAACTATTAGCATAGAACCCTAAAGGGTCATATCAAACATTAAGCAAATTCCCATTAGAAAGCAAAACCACCTCATTTTTAATGATCTATTTTTTAGCGATCTATTTTCTGGGAGTGAATTCCACAAAGCAGGAATTTTCGGTTAGTCAAATAACTTAAGCCCAGAGTCAAGCCTGTCCAATGGGGAAAGAGCACAGGGACTTTCCTATTGGACAGTTCTCACCTTTGGGATAAAGTTATCTGGCTACCTGAGAAATCCTGCTTTGTGGAATACTGCCAGCATGGATACCTAAAGCGACTAAACAAGCCAGTTATATTATTGTTAAAATAATAAAAGGTAGAAATTTCCGCATGAGTATTATTTACGTGTTTGTTTATGTATTTATTTATTTATATGTTTGTTTGTTTATTTATTTGTTCGTACCAGATGCCATACGATCTACACCCGTGAACCATATTAGAGAGTTAATTATTTTAATTTACGTTTTTTTATTTTATGTTTTTTTATCATTTCTGTTTTTTTATGTTATGTATTATTTTAATCAAATGTTTTTTTGGCATTTGACTATTACGCAACTCTACTTACCATGCGAAATTTAATTCTCTCTCTCTCTCAGCCAATAGAAAAGCGTCTGCTAGTGATTGACATGCAACCTATCCAATCAGATGGCTGGACTTACATTGTGGGGCGGCGCTGTATTCTCCTTGAACAAAGAAACCATTGAAAGCCCAGTTTGATGCTTCACGGTGAGCTTACAGCGCTTCGACTTCAGCCAAACCTACAGCTGACTTATTTAGTTCTGTCGGCTGACGTTATGTACAAATGGGTTAGTCAAACTATGAAAGCAGCCCAACCCATTGTTTGGTGTTTGACGGTTAGGTTTACACCTTAAACAGAAGCGCAGGTCGGCTCCGTTCAGTAAGGCTGGCGTATGCTTCCTTCGCGGAGGGAGTCATATTATTAGAGTTAACGCTAACATAACGAACGTTTACGGTTGGGCTAAAAACTAGCATCTCTGAAGCTAGCAGGCTAGTAGGGCTGTTAGCCAACTACCTCACTGGAAGCCAGAAGTGGGTCACTCGGCGGAGGAGTTGCTTGTTTAGCGGGGATAATAGGTAATGTTTATGTTTCAGACTGTTAAAAAAAAGATTTATTGTCTGAAGCGAACGTAACCGCAGCTTCCAGCCAGGAACAACATCAGCTCGCCCTTAGTTAACGGCTTTGTTGTTTATGGTGGTTGCTAGGTTAAGCTGTAAACTTAGCCACATTGCTAACTTTAGGCGGTGTAAAGGTCTGTGGGCAGGTTTACCGCCGACTTTTAACTCACCTGCCTACATCACCTGGAGCAAACAGGCTCCACACAGCGACTCGTTCACTAGGGGAGTGGCCTACGTGGTGGAAAAAAAGCTCCAGCAGGCGCTGTGCGGGAGGGGGGTTGCTAGCGAGGTAAGTTTGTGAAGACAGTCGCTATACAGACCCGGGAAGGCTGTAGAAGTCACACTAAACGGGCGAAACGTTTGGTTTCGTCCAGCGAGACGACATAACTATCAAGATTACCTCCGCTGAAGAGCAGACCATGTCTCTGGCTGAGCAGAGCCAGCAGTGGTATCCCACCAGCGTACAGGTAACGGTGCTTGAGGCACGAAGCCTGCGGCTCAAAGGCAAGAATGGTACCAACGACGCGTACGCCATCATGCAGGTGGCCAAGGATAAGTTCTCCACCTCGGTGGCCGAGAAGAGTGTGGCGCCCGTGTGGAAGGAAGAGGCCACCTTCGACCTGCCGCTTTTCCACCGCGGCAACGCGGACCGGTGCACTTTGTACATCATCATCATGCACCGTGCCTTGGTGGGCCTGGATAAGTTTCTGGGGCAGGCCGTCATCAACCTGGTGGACCTCCAAGAGAACAAGGCACGGAATAAGACCGAGTAAGTAGCCTTCCCTCTCAGAACATAACTTCAGTAATAATTTAAAGGGGATTTTCAACGATCATTCAGAATATCACCCTTATGCTGTGGTTAGGATGTAAACAAATGCTTCCAGAATTAGAATTAATTAGTGGATAAACTTACCACCACAGATTTTCTTTACAGTGGTGGTGATGGGAACCAGAGATCTCACTGTCTCCAACTTGGCCATCTTATTAACTGTCCAAAACCATCAGTGAACCTACACCAGTTTATGTAATGTTGATGATAAAATAATGGACAATCTGGAAAAGAAAGGTGTTTTTTTTTTTTCTCTTCCCTTCTTCTATTGGCACTCTTTTTTTTTTTTTTTTTTAACCTTTACATATCCCTTCAAATGGAGGGATTGAAATACGTGTTAGACCAGAACTAGTGTAAAACAGCGTCTCCGAGGTCAGGCATCGTATTCAGAGCTGTTTTATGTAATAACTTTCTTGTGAGGGAGTTTTTAGAGGTGGACATCTGGTTTCTATCACCACCACTGTGAACAATTCTGACTCGGTGTGTTCCTCTAGAACATAGCATGTCACGTCAGACCACTCTTAATGACTTAATGTTTACATCTCAACCAATTAATTCTACAGAAAATTTGGGAACATTGGTGGAGTTCCTATTTAAGAAGCTATAGTGTGGTATAACGCTAAAATAAAAATATTATTATCACCTTATAAAACAGTACATTGCACTGTATTAGTTGGGTAGTGTAATATAAAGATGTGTAATTAATATATTGTCCAAAGAAAAACAAGTATCTCCAAAATGGCAGCTTTACAGGAGAGGGCAAAAACCTTTAATGTAAGTCAAATGAACCAGACCTCTTTTTTGGGGGGGGGGCTGTTTCTGTTGGTCCACTCATCATGAATTTTTCACACAATGCATCTACAGCATTTTATGCCACAGATTTAACAGTATCTCCAACATCAGACTACGTATTTGTAACATAACATCATAACTTTACGTGAGGGAGCATTTAGAGTAGGCATTCAGCTATTCAGATGTCTGGTTCCTATCACCACCACTGTGGAGCATTTGGCTCTACAGTACCACAGCACACTTTGACCTTTGGTTAGATCCTAACAGTTTAATCATGCAATCGTTTTGAAAACCAGGTACAGTGATTTTTTTAACAGATGATCGTGGTCTATCATTCAAAATATTCAGGAGTTTAGAAAACTGTAAAAAAGCTACCCCTGTCATATGTTAACCACCCCAAAGAAATTTGGCTACATAGTTATCTGAAGGCAGGCTGACTCTGACGTCTCCATGACTTATTAACTTGTGTTGATATGTGATCATGGCCTCATGCCTCACAAAAGCTGTTCTGGACTTGTATGGCGGCTGTTCATCTTTTTATTTGTCATGGTCAAGCTTCCCTTTGTGTTTGCTGGTAACCACTCCCATACTGTTATACAGAGGGAGATCAAATAGCACAATTTCAGTGGTTTTACTCTGGCTTGCTGTTGATCCTGTGCTCGTTTCCCAACTCCTGGTGTGTGTAGGCCCCACCTGCACTGCATGTTTTTCACTGCATGTATGATGAGTCACATCATATTAGCTAATGATCAAGTCATTTGTGATTTGAATCAGGTTTGCTGGACCGGGTAAACCTGAAACTGTGCTGTGCAGGTGAACTGCAGTATTGGAGTTGTTACATGGTGTTCTCATGTGAAGCTATACATTGATCCTATATCATAGTTTTATACCTGAATTGAGCTTTTAAGCGTACTCCACACACCCTGAGGTAGAGTTTGGCCAGAGTTATCTGTCTCCTTGCATTTGTTTTTCAACAACATTAACGTAAATTATTATTTAAAAACAAGAAATGAACAACAAACACTCTAATGGGAGGTGTATTAAATTGTGTATAAAACCATCAGAAAATTAGCCACCCCATTGCTAATTGCTAATACGTATTGGTTAACATGCCATTGCTGACCTTACATTTAACTGGGTATAGTTAGTTTCTATATCAACTGACAGCTTGCCACTTATTCATATTGTCTAGTTCGTTCTGTAAGTTTCTCGTATGCAGTACCATTTAAGGTCGAACATTACTTTTGATTAGTAAGCTAGTTTCTAATTCAAATGTTAAGGCTTTACACCACTAGGCCTAGATGTTGTTTACAGTGAATAGATGAAGCTTGCAATGTTTGCAGTCATGTTGGTTTTATTAAGTACTAAACTTTCTTTACAGTCAAATACTGGGACTCAACAAGCTAGGTAACTAGACCCATCTCAGTTAGGTTCTCACCATCAGTTGTGGAGCATGCCAGTGCTAACATTTACTTGTTACAAAAACATCTTTATAGGATTGATGGAACTTGCCGGCATTTTGGGCCATTTGCCCAAAACTGGTGACGATCAAAAGAGAACTTTATCAGTCTTTTATTTATATATGCTGGAAAAAGCCTTTGCCCATGTTGTACTCACATTAGTAATATTTTAATTGACGTTTATTGGTTTATCGTTTGGTTCTGAGTTTGTGACTTTCATGTGTTTGTCACTTTCGTGTGTTTGTCACTGTGTATGCACTAGTTAGACGTTACTACGAATTGACTTACAAAGTAGTGGTGCGACTGAATTTAGTAAAACGATATGCTGAGACTAGCATTAACTGAGGGCTTAAGTAGACACTTTATGTACAAAGTTACGCACACGGTTACGCTAAACTGGTATGGTTACATCACCTGGCATGGTTACATCACCATCATGAATCCGCAGTAGTTCACCTCCATGCAAACATGACCTGCTGGAACGTTGCCTTTACTTGGTAAATGAGCAAAAAATTTGTTTACCCGAAACTACCCAGTGGCTTCTGTAATAGGTGTGTTTTGAGGCAACATGTTTTGTGTTCTTTCCAAATTACAGGAAAATGTTTGTCTGTGGTAATGAACTGTAAGCTACAGATGTGGTAGATTCATTAACATGTGTAGATCTAACAGAAACGTCAGGTATATATTTTGTCACATTCAAGTTTTGCATTTTCCACTAAAAGGTTAAAGATCCTGTTGTGTGTCACATCTCGTATAGTTCTGAATCATCTAGAGTACCACATTTACTAATTACAAATACAACTTGGTCAGCCATTTGAACCCAGTTCAAATGGAACAGTCAAGTGGGACAGTTATAGCTTATATTTTTTATATCTAAACAATTGGCGTCTTATTTGGAATTGAAACTTGGAATTGATAAGAACCAGAATCGATAAGCAGAATCTTTATTTTAATCTATAAAATTCAAACAATACCCAGCTCTAGCTGTGTAGCAGAAAACAATGGCCCTCACTGCAGGCACTAAATATCACTACATAATAGGCATGTCACTTTCTCGCTGTTAGGGTAACCTAAATTCCTCTAGCCTGGTGTAGCAGGACACATCTGTTGATCTGTTTTGGCTGCTGGGCAGGAATGGAGAGTTGTAGAGCCCAGCGTACAGAGTTAAAAGATATAAAGATGCTGACAGTCTTCAATGTTTTATTTTTATTTTCTTTTTAGATAATTACTAACAATTCTGTGATTTAAGGACACAAATTTTACTGACTTTTTCTTTGGACTTTTCTCAAGAACAAATTTAAGAAATAACTTAAAATAACTAAGGAATATGTCAGTAAATAAGGGCCATTAACATTTGCTAAAACATGTAAATACCCTTTTTTTTTTTTTTTTTTCCCCCTTTTTGAGAGTTTGATTACAGCAAAAAAAAAATCCCATTGTGACAGATAATAGCTAATCCATCACTGCATTAGCCAGTACCAACTGCAAGGAATGGACACCATGACCGTGACTTTGATATTGTTCTAAATTAAGTCACAGTGAGCTTCTTAGCAAATGATAGATATTGCCAAAGGGACACTCGCAGTAGTATGGCCACACATTTCTGACAACTTCAGTATTCAGGATTCTGTATTATTCTATTTTGTAAGGTATCAGTGGCTTATTAATCTGGAATGTCCCTTCACTTTTAAAAAGAATTATATTTAACAATATGGAGGAAATTTGAAACATTTTTATTGCTCTAGATTATAAAAATATTTCTTTGACTCGTATATGTTAGCAGGCAACAGCTTTTCTGGGTCTTGCTGCTGGAGTTTGGAGTCTTTCATAATGTCAGTAGCAGGTGGGACCCTCAGACTGTGGCATTTGGTCTGATAGGGATGTATTGGATTAACTTTACCGCAGACCGTAGCAGACTACAAAATGGGATAAATGTCAAGGATTTCTTAGATGCCTGACTCAGCTATTTAGCGGAAGTGACTGACCATAGCTTGTTTTGTACTGTTTGTATGTAACATTTTCTGTGATTATTTGTCGCATACTGGTATAAAAGTACTGGTATAACTTTTTTATTTTTATTACTTATTGTTTTATGAAGAAGTTCAAACAGTAAACCAAATTAACCAATATACAGCCCACTACTAACTGACATATCACTGGGAAAAAGGGGATTTAGTTCTTAAGTGGTGTAGCTGTCTAAGGTTCTGCCTTACTGATGATAGATTTATAAATATTGATGATATATTTAGAAATGTATTGATAAATTGAAATCCTGATGGTGTTGAGAGTTTAAGAAAGCCGGATTAGTCCTCTTTAATAAGGTGATAATTTAATTGCTTTAATTTAATTATCTTTTCTAACTTTGTAAGAAACATATTAGGAAAAAAGCTGTGGTGCATATAAATGTCTTGAAGTGTCATGGGAAGAAAGATCATTTACCGTAACTAATGTGCGTGACAGGTCTTTCATAATAGAAGTGGTCCTATGCAGGTTCACACCCAGACAGACCTTTTAAATAGGCATTATAATGAGGCCTTTAATGAGGCCAGCCCAGTGCCACAAGCGACATCATTCCAGGGCTGGTACAAGTATTGTGTACAGCTGGGCGGTATGATGATAATGCAGTATGCCTTGGTAAAATGTGACGGCAAGTGACATGTCAATTTCTATTCCAGGTCTGATTGAATAAGTAAACATGTTCCACCCATTTCTATTTCTAGGGCACACTGATTGGTAGTGTGGGAGCTCACTGATACGTGGAGTTGTGCTAACAGGAAAAAGAGGGGGAAATCAGAGCCAGGAAAAACTTGCTTAAACTAAGCAAGATAGCAGCTCAGCCACAGCAAAGAACTACACGGATCAGAAATTGTCTGCATAAACCACAGAACACACTTGATTTAGGCTTTCTGTCATTCTAGTTTTGCTCTTATAAACATTATCATCTAAATTTGTGTCGACAGAGCACAAAATCAAGCCTGTACTGTGAAGGTGGCACTGTTTGGGTCTGTAGCCTGCTTGCTAAGCTAACATTAAAGTAGCCTCTCACGCTACAGATCCAGACAGCATAAACAGGTTAAAATTCATCTTTCTGTCCCTTCAGTGGTTGCTTCAGCTTCACTCTTCACTCTAAACTTACGTCAGTGCTTTAATTAGCAGAATCTAATATGTTCTGTGGTGGGCAGTGCTGTTAGCATGCTAGTGATAGAATGCTAAGCAGCTCTTTTGTCCTACTCAGCAACATTGTTTAACATTTTTAGCAACGTTTCAATACATGGTTTGGCATTTTGACGTTTGACTGAATGATGACCTCATTCACTTATGTCACTTAACTACGTAAAGAAAACTACTTCTTTCAGTTTAAAAAGACTGTTGGTGAGTTGACTGGAAGGTATGAAGGTATGGGGAAAAATAGATCCTGCCCAGGCTTAGTATTGCGCATCACCCATTGTTATGGAAAGGTTGAATAGTATTCATCTATTTCGTTGTGTACTCAGCCCTGTTGATGTACTATGTAATGTGTTTCAGCGTGTTGTATTTGTGTAGGGTTTGACTTTTTCTTTTTGCTGATTCTGATATGGATGTAGACTTGGCTGCATTTGTATTTGCTCAGTGTCTGCAGGCTACTCCATCTTACTGCAGAGCCCAGCCTTGTTTGAGTTTCACTTAATCAGGATAGAGAGCACTAGGAAATCAATAAATCAGCCCGCATAGTTAAAGTGCATGTCAGTGACATCATCTGTTTGCACTCCCAGCAAATCTCCCTTCTCAACACACACACACACACACACCATTGTCACGTTACATGATACCAAAGGCCATAGACACCTTTGGATTACACTAGAATGGAACATGATCCAGGAACACTTGGCTTTCCCATCGTATCATTTCTATTCTTCCTTGGTTACATCCCTATGCCTGGTCTGTTGTAACAAGGTCATTTATCTGCCCGTCAACAAAAGGAGTTGTCCAAAGCTCCAAAAAACAACCAAAAATATATGAAAATACTTGTTCAGCTTTTCACACTTCGATTTCCCTAAAAGAAAGCCAGTGAGAGAGCCTCAAAAATACTATGATGCAGTTTAAAATTCTCTTATCTAGGAAAAAAAACCTCTCATCTAGAAGGTTAATTATTAAGTATTGAAAATGTTACAGCCTTGTTTAAAAAGTGCTTGCCTCACTGTGAAGTTGATAATGAAATGGTTTCCTTCTCTGGATGTCAGGCATTGGAGATTCTTCAAGGCAGTTAGATATGTTTATCGTTTCAGTGCTGCTTTAGCAGTGAGTTTCCTTGTAGTTATAATTTATTGCAATTTACCACCTGGTAATGTGGCATGGTACAGTGCAGCTACAAATCTATGATTGCATTATGTCATCATTTCCCCTCCCCAGTAAACTGTACTGTATCTCAGTACCTATCCAGAATTTGGTTACCGTCCTTGCTTCGCTAGCAACCATGCTCAGCTAGAATGTAGCGGGAGTAATCCTAGAAATGGTACTGGCCATTGATTGGCCAATAATCAATTTATTGATTGCAATAATCAGTTGAAGCTTCCGCAGAGTTACTGCGGTTGTTTATGTTCACTGTGTGAACAACCTCCGGAGGACCGTACTTGCAGATATTTGATCAAGGTTTAAAAAAATTTTGTATTTGGACTAGTAACTGTACCGAACCAGTGCATACTACCAGGTGGTAAATTGCCTTTAGTGACATGCAGTGTCGGGCAAAGTCTTTGGTCATCCGACAAGATACCACTGTTTATTTAGGCTTTTTTATTGTAGCTTGTAAAAAAATAATGTAAATAATATATGTAAGTAATAAACATTAAATTTGATGTCATGTGTGCTGGTGTTTTAGCATAGCAGCTTCCAAGGTTTATCAACACTTCAGCATATTCATGCAGTAATTGGAGCAGAACAACCACACTTGTTTTGTCACAACTGTAAAACTCAGTAACTTTTTGTGAAACTCAGTTTTCTTTACTTTATACTGCATTACTTTATTTGAATTCATTTGAATGTTATACTGTTCAGTGCACATAGTGGCAAAGTATAGTTTGAAGCGACTAAAATTAGGTTTTCTTTGCAGAAAAAAAAAAAATATTTGGGTCATATGTAAAAAAAAAAAAAAAAAACCAACCCTGCATTTTTTTTTAAATCAAGGAAAGATCTATGCTTGTGTGTGTGTGTGTGTGTGTGTGTGTGTGTGTGTGTGTGTGTGTGTGTGGTTTTGTTTTTTTTTTTGTTTTTTTTTTTTTTAAAAACCCTCTTTGTCTTTTTTCTCTAGACAGATAAATGAAATGTCAAAGCACACGGCCAGTCATTATGCAGAACCCTTGGAAAGTGTTGATATTATTGTCCTTGCTCAAGGACACTGTGCTGTTTCATAGACCATGTGTGATGAATCATCTGTGATTCATTGTCACCTCACTCACCCACAGAGCTAACCCTGTGCTAACTTCCCACATAAATATAGTCTCAAAAGCAGTTTTTAAGTTCAGCTTTGTAGACCTAGTTTGATTTCTCAGCTGAATTAAGTAGTAAAAGACCTGTTTACGGATGTAACTAAATTGCTTATTAGCTTAGCTCTGTGGTTTGCCTTACTGAAACAGTAAACTGAAAACAGATCATTTGTATTGGAAGCCTGTTCTCACTTCCACTTAAACAGGTAGTTTAGCTTAATGGTGAAGCATGTCCAGTCGATACTCTCGCTCAGCTGGTCTCTATGCTACTCTTTATGCAAACAGAGAAGTGGGAGAGTTTCCCCTTATTTGCCTTTCAGGTCATGACGTTGTCTTGCAGGTGCATCTAGGGGTGGACAATATTACAAAACGCCATTGTGACTGCAACAACTGAACGACCACACATGTCATAAACACTCGTAAAGGAACCTGTAAACACTAACAAACCAATTTATAGAAACTTCATACTTACGAGTAGTCTGTTATGTCATTATCTTGTTTTATGAATGGATTTTTTCAATTGTTTCCAATTGGTTTCTTTTGGTTCATCTTATTATAGATTACGAAAATATCTTTTTCTTATTGTGGGTTTTTTGTTTTATATATTTTTTTTGTTATCGCCGCATCCTTTAGGTGTCTCCCTGTTCAAACATTCCCAAGAAAGAGGGTGTGGATACCTGTCTGTCTGCTTTGGGCTCGCTCCCTGTTTTGTGACGTTGGTGTGAAACATCTTAACTGCTTACGTTGCTTTTTTAAAAATAGCCTGGGAGTTGGTCTAATTGTAGAAACATATTTTCTATACCGTTTGGGTGTAGCCATTTGACTTTTAAAACAGGCGTGACATTTGAAAGTTTAAGCAGAGCAGAACTCAGAGCTGCATGTTACGTAAGGAGATTATGCTCGTGTTTAATGTCAGTGTGTAAATTCAGAATGTGAAAAGAACTAGTTTCTTTCAAGGGCAGTCAGGTTTAAGAGACAGTGTTGTTGCAGTCGGGTAGGGTGAGTGTGTCTCTTCCATCCGTCCCTCGTTCCATTGTGTTTACAACACTCTTCTAATCTATATTATCTGCTATGAGGGCCTGTCTTGATGACTGTGATGTATCATCATTTGGCAGGCTACCTTAAGGTTCAGAGTGCAGTTTCGTTTACACACACACACACACACACACACACACACACACACACACACACTCTCTCTCTCTCTCTCTCTCTCTCTCTCTCTC
>CM067484.1:29263763-29381843 GCA_034552555.1 Semaprochilodus insignis
CTCTCTCTCTCTCTCTCTCTCTCTCTCTCTCTCTCTCTCTCTCTCTCTCTCTCACACATACAGGATATTGAATTCTGCTTCTCCTTTTTCTTAGTGCTGGTTCTTAGTGTTGGTGTTAGGTTACTGTCCTACTTCAGTGCTTCAGTGTAATGTTGATATGGCAGCAGTTGACTTTGGTCAGCTTTGCTTTCAAGGATGTCCTTTTTCACTTGTGAAGGAGTGTCTCAAAGGTTTTGTGCTTGGCCTGAGTATATCAATATATTGCATTATTGGACGCAAGGCCATATATTGCAGTGTATTGCAGAGAACCCTTATGGTACTTGTTACATTGGAGTGGAAGAGTATAATCACTGAAACAGTGCAATCTAGCAGTCCCAAATGAACCACAACTTGCCATAAATATTTGCATGTAAACTATTAATTAAAAATTAATGTTGTGTTTTCGAGAATACCAGTTTCACAGTAAGCCATGGTAACATTTCCAACAGTTAGTATTATTATTTTAATAGTTTTAACATTTTAATTATGTTTAAAAACATGGTAGTGCGATTTGAAAACTCAGGTTAAATACTGTCCGAAGTTAGCAACAATCTCTGCAAAAGGGGAGCAACACTTCAAATCTTTGTGACCACACATACCTTCCTGCATAAAACACTAAGTAAGTTTCAATAGTTTAAATCATCTTATTGGAAAAAAAGTACTAAGCTGTAATCGGCTGCTGTTTCAAACTTCTCTGTTCCACATTAAATAGCACAGTAGATACATTCTGGCACCTGAGGCATTATATTAACTGCTGTACCATTTAAGGTAGAACAGGAAAACTCAAACAAGAAGCTGGCAAGTGTTCTTACATACAGAAAATGTCACCAGCGTTAAAACAATTGTAATGACAAAGTTCTCAAAGTAGTGTGTCTCAGTATGACGTCAGGTTGCCATGTTTGCTAACGCTTCCTCTTCAGCATATTGTTTGGTTATTCCTGATCATAATCTGATTTAATGCTGGACATACCCCTGTTAGTGCCGACATGCTGACGGTATCACTACATATTGTATCCCACCCTCGTTGAGAAATAATCAACTCCTCTCCCAAAAAAAAAAAAAAAAATAGCTTTTTCAAGGATCCATTTTCTGTTTTCTTTGTAAACATGGATACGAGCATTTTTTTAATGGAGAGATCCATATGAAGTCTTGGTTCCTGTTAACCTTTTTAGACGACAGCATTGTTTCTTGATCCAGTTCTTGAGGCCCAACTGACGGTTCCACATTTTTGTTCCGTTTACAGCAAAATTGTGGAACCATCTTCGGGGCCTGAAGAACTGGGTTGAGAAACTAGGTTGAGGTAAAACTTGAGTTATATTTTCGGGTGCTATACTACTCGCAAATACTTCTGAATACAGTGTGAGAGCTACTGCTTTAGGCTGTAATATTAAGAATTAGTGGTATCATATTCAGTGTGTGCAGTGTCATTTCCTTAGATGGAGTTTAACTGTTTGTTTTGGCTTAGCTCTCCTTAGCAGACTGATAAAGAACTGGCAGTTTGTTTTTCTGACCTCCCCCAAACAGCCCATTCCCCACCCCCACAGTGACCTGGGTCCACTAGGCTGGAATGCAGGCTTTGGATTCTCATTTCCTGGTGGCATTTGCTAAACCATTTTGATTCTTCCAGCTTTATTCCTCCAATTGTATTAGAAGGTCTGAACCTGCTTGAACAAAACATTGTATCTCCTAAATGATAACTTTACAGGAAAGGAAAGAACTTGCTCTACTTTTAATCCAAGTCAGTGGAACCATACCCCCTCACCCCCACCCCAAGAAGTTCTTTTGGGCCATTTCTTTTAGGCAGTTGGGAGCAGAAGACCCACCAGAGTTCCTCTGTTAACAAGCGGAACGCGTAGTATTTCTCATTTCCTCATTTGCAAACTAAACATGGAGCTGGAGCTTTTTGTTTAAATCTGCATGTGTAATGATAATGCATAGAGATGAAACCCCACAAAATCAAGTTTTCAGTTTGACTCGCAGCAGTGCCCTGACACTTGATGATGGTGTGAAAGAGTGGAGTCTTAAATGGCTTTGCGACTTCTAAATCTCCTTTTATATGCATGTAGCAAGGTCTGTAGTGGAATTGACTGATCGTTCCCCTTATTATAGTGCTATCATATCGTTGTATCACCGACCCCCTAGTACCTGCCTTTCCCAAGAGACTGAAAAAGGTATAGGTCCAGTTATTTAACATTTGGAATGAGAACAATGTTGCAGTTTAGCTTACCATGCAAGGTCATATTCATACAGCTGTTGTTTAGTTATGTGTGTACTTGGAGCTGTGAAACAGATAAGCACATTCACAATCTCTACCTCAAACAAGTATTTGATAAATGTTTTCCATGCAGTCATGAAATGGCCAACTGCATTACAATCTTTTAATCAGTACTATTAAAAATTGTTTCATTTTAAATTGTTCCACACTTATGCTGTGCACAGTATTATCTTGCTACCTGCAGATAAACCGTGGTGTTGGGTTTTTGATTTAAGACCTTTCTGAGGACTTTCACTGACCTGGCTGCTTGAGGGTACATTACCAGTGTGCTGTAGACCAAAGAGCTATGCTTTTCACCTTCAGGGAAGGAATATCTCCCACATGAGATGTTTGTGGCTTGTTTCTACTGGCTACAGTGTGTTTTTGCTGTTGCGCCCTGATGCTTTTATGACTGTGAAACATATCGCATGGCTGACTCTCAGTGCCCTTTCATATCCTTGGTGAAGTCTCTTTAGAGGAGGTTGACATTTTTTTTAATGAATTTGTATCGTCCATGATTTGAAAAATGAACTTTCAGTGCTGTTGTCAGTCAGTCTTTTCTGACTGATGGAGCTAAATGCTACTTTCTACCACTGTGTACTTTGGTAGTTTGCTGTTTCTGTCTTTTATTGGCAGTTGCAGTTTTCCCTACCAAACTGCAGTAGAGCAGTTGGTTTCAGTGTTATTGCTCTCTCCTAGCTTATCTTAAAGGAAACTGCCTTATCCACATTACGTCCACATGGTGACTTCACCAGTACATTCTTTGAGCATTGGTTTTCTCACTTCATTGAGTGATTCCTTTTCCTGTTAGTTCTCCCACACATAGTTCTGTATTTTAGATTCCTGCTGTGCAAGGTACAAGTCCACCAGCAGTCTGTTTTATTGCCTTGTGATTGCATCTGTGTTTATGGAGGATTTTTGCATGAGGTTTATTAGGAGAATTAATAAACAGGCTGTTTCCTCTACCGGAACGTGCAATTGAGACACAGTATTGTGCTCCATGCTTTGGGGTTAATCACCTAAGATTGATTTTTGTGTTGATAGCTACAAGTAATACACTGTATATTAGCTGATATACTGATATATATTAGTTTAGTAAAGAAAACTAAAACTCTAATTTTTTGGCACCACACAGTTCTTTGTGCAATGCAGATGTAATAACATATGTCATATGGTACATGGAAAAAGTGAATTACTTTTTCCTGTAGATGTTTCAAAGCTGTACTTGTCAACAAAGGCTTTGCAACAAAGTACTAATGTCGTTAATGTTTGGTATTTCAGTGCCATTCTCCATCACTGCTGTTTGGCTGACATCTTTTGCCCCGCCCACAAAACAGTTTCAGAGTCAGAGTAACTTGGTGAGCATAACCAAAAGTTGCAGGCTAGACCCATGTTCTGTAGCTGCCTGTTTATTAATATGTTTATCCATATGCCAACATCGTTAGTTTATCCATTCGTTTGTATGCTGATTTGTCCCTCCATTTATTTATCCGTCTGCATGACTGTTTGTCTGTTTTACCACACGTTGTTTCGTTCATTCCATAAAAGGTTAACAATTCCTTTACTTAAGTGAAATACTAGTAAAAAAAACTTCAGGTTAAGTACGTTTTTTGAAGTAGAAGTATATATTTTTTGTCAAGTAGATGTGTAAAAGTACATGCTCTGACTTGTACTGAAGTAAAAAAGTTATTTCACATTTTTAACAGGATATTATTTTTATTGAGGGTTAGAGGGATGCATACACAAAACTGAATATACGTAATGCATACTAAAACTTAATACATCGTCCTCTAAAATGCACATATATAGAGCACCCAGATATGTTTCATGTATAGTTGAGATGGACGTTATTGGATTCTGTGCTAACATCAACGAACTGTCCATTTCGGTACTGAACAGCAGAGCAAATGATTCCTGTAAGTAAGGCCAGGGCTGGAGTGGGGCTTGTTTTTCAGACCAGGAGTTACGTGACACAGACCAGCCCACCCCAAACTACACACACTGCTAATGTCCTGCAGTGTTATTACATAAGGCTATAGACGGTTTCCAACAGCAGTGCAGTCACCTTGCACACACAAACACTTAGGCACTGATACAAAACAGTAACAACCAATCAGAGTACTGGATTCACATAAACACAACCACCACTGCAACACCTTCACTATAATTACTATAAATCATATGTGCACTCGCCACAGACAAAACTGTCCCTGTCCAGAGATGACAACTACATTAAAATCAGACAGTTACACCTGTAAAGTTAAAGATGTATAAGCCAAAAAACACACAGCCTAAAAAAACACAGTCACCGTGGGCAGACCCACTGAAGGGAACGTGGACGTTAAATTAAACAGCTGATGAGGAAGACAAGGAAAGCAAAACCAAAATACTTAAAAAACCCGAGGCTGGTCACTGTGGGTGAAAGCACACTGTCACGGCAGGCATCACACATGTTTGTGACTTCAGCTTAATGTCTTACCTGGAATCCTGTAATGATGTCCAAGGTTTGTTTTGCCGTTTTCTCCGAGCTCATGCCAGGTTTCATAGTGAAGCAGCACTGTTACTACTAATTTCACAGAAACCTTACAACGTAAGGTTAGCTCACAGTAAGCGGCCCAAAACGCTACCGGCCCACTGGAAGTGGACCCTCCTCTGATCATCCACTCCAGCACTGAGTAAGGCCACGGGTGCAGGGTTTTTGAGACAAATCATCTGTAGTAAGCGCTGATATTACACTTTGGTTGTCCCCACATCTACACTCCATTCGCCCTTATGACACCCCCCCCCCCCCCCCCCCCCAAATGATCTTTGGTTCTCAGTCACAGTAGTGCTCAGACAAGTGCTGCTGTTCCTGCAGTACATATGCAAGCAAATTAGCATTCTTTGTTCTATTGAACTTCCGTTGCCTTTCCCATAGTGTTGGAGAGATTTATTTTGAGCCATATACAAGTGTTTTTCAAATAAGCAGAGGACATATGAGAAATCATTTCACACAATGAATATCTGTGCTTTACAAATAAGGATGCATGTTCACTCTTGGAATCTCATCAGTACCAGTCCATGCCACAGTTGATATTCCTTGACTGTGGGAGCCACTGTGTGGTATCCCATTGCTGTTGCAACTCTGTTACCCTGTATTATGACAACGGTGTGGGTAGATAAAGGCATGTTTTTCTACTTATGGAGAGAGCTCTCCAGAACACTCCTGTCTGCCCATTGTGCTGAGCACAGGCTAATCCTCGTTCAGAGAATAGGAGGCAAGCGCAAAAGCAGCACAAAGATATAACTGTCTGTTTTTATTATTGGCCGTCTGCTTTTCATGACCTGCAATTTGCTGGAACAGGCTGATGTACCCATGAGAGTCAAAAGGTATAATAAGCCATTTACACAAAGGACTTATTCTGTCACCGTAATTAATTTTCCAATTGTTTGCATCAAGAAAGAGTATTTTCAGGCTGTTATATTTTTGGTCCGGCCAGATAATATACTGAGTATGGAGTTGATTGAAATTTGAGTTTAATGCAAAACGCGTTTTGTCTATTTTCAGTTGGTACAAGCTGGTGGACAAGAATGGCAAGGCAGAGAAAGACAGAGGAGAGGTTCTCTTGGATATCCAGTTTATGAGGAACAACATGACAGCCAGCATGTTTGACCTCTCTATGCAAGACAAACCTCGGTCCCGCATCTCCAAGCTCAAAGACAAGGTACGTGGCAAGAAGAAGGATGGACTGTCTGACTCTGCTTCTGCCATCGTGCCTTCTACTGTTGCTCCGGTCCTGACGGACAGTGAAGAAGAAGGTGAGGCCAATCCAGATGCTCTGAAGAGCAAGAAGTCATCAAAGTTGAAGTCTCTTTTTGCACCAAAGTCTAATCTCCATAGGGGCGTGTCTCAGTCCATGTCTACTCTTGGCACACTACCTGAGAAGAACAGCTCGCTGAGCAGCAGCCGATCGTCAGGCCTTAATGCAGAGTCTCCTGATGGTAAGGCGAGACACGGTGCAAACACTGTTGTAGTAGTTTTGTAAGAACGGATACAAACAAAACAAAGTTTGAATTAACATTAGAGGTACACTAATATAGAATTTGACATGACCAGGACCACTATAATAAACTGTAATTTAAATAAATTATTTCTATTAACATACTTATGTACTTATTTTAATACATTTAGCAAACCTCTTATCCAAAGCTGTCCCCAGCAGTAGGTGGTTAATTCCTAAAACAATGGGAATGTGTAATTAACCAACAACAGCAACTAATAATGTTCATTACAAAGTGATAAACTTGATACCAGGCTATAAAAGTCACACTTGTGTAGCTAAAAGTTGCAAGATTTGCCCACAGCTTCAACTTTGGACATCACCCTTTATTTTTAAGATAAGTTGGAGCTAAAATATCAAGTGATTTTAAAAAATTTGTTAACTTAATTTGTTCAACTTGTTCAACTAACACAACCCTGTGTATATGACACACAGCATAGCATATCCGGACCTGAACACAAAGGTAACAGGCTCATAGGTTTAGCTAATTTGTAAGTAACTATAATTGTAACTTACTAACTGTAGGTTGCCAGTAGCAAATGAGTAGCTTCTGATCAGTGCTCAGTACTGTATGTCTCTGCTTTTTTGGCGCTCACATTGTCCAAACTATTTGTTCCAAATGAAAAACTGAAACATGTCTTAATAATATTTTTTTAAATTGTCATGAAAGTTTCTTGTCACTTTACATCCGTAAGCTATACCTCTACCTTTGGCAGCTATTACAGGGCCACATTTCCACCACTCTGTACATCTATATCTATACGCATACACGTCCTTCAGTGTTTGCTAGCTTAAAATAGAATGCAAAATTATTTGTTGTAAATATTAGCTATAATAATTAAATTATAAAATACAAAATAATAAAATAATACATAACTATATAAATAGTCTTATTCATTTCAGCTTCTACAATATTTATAAAACTCTAGTTTGCTGTGCAATATAACATTCACTAAGAGTTCAGTGTGTTAACTCATTTAAATGTGCTCTCTCTCACACACAGTGAAAAAGAAGTTTAAATTTCTGGGCCATAAAAGAACCAGCAGCACAGACAGCAAAGTATCTCTGGGTCCTTTTTCACTGCTGAATCGCTCTAAACAGAGCATCCCAGAACAAAACAACCTGTGTATCAATGGCAGCCATGTTTATGCTGAGGAACAAGAGCCTAAGCCAAATTCTGGATCTTCCCTCAGTCTGAGCAGCTCTGCAAAGGGCTCTGTGGAAGACTTGCGGAAATACCACGAACGAAATGCATCTGATGTCTCAGCTGACTCATTCAAAGGCCTCAGTATTCCTACCTACAAGCCTGAGCCTGTAGAAAAAGCCTTACACATTCCACAGCACCCTCAAGAGGATGAAGAGAAGAAGCACAAGAAGACGGAAGGACGCTTGCAAGATGTTTTAGAGAGGCAGGAGGAGCAGGAGAAAATAAGACAACAGGAGCGAGAGGAAAGAAGGAGAAAGCAGGAGGAAGAAGACAGAAAGATGAGGCTTGACGAAGAACAGAGGAAGCGCCAGGAGGAAGAAGAGCGTCAACGAAAGAGGCGTGAAGAAGAAGCAAAGAAAGCAGAGGAGCAGAGACGCCAGGAGGAGTCCAGAGTGGCTGAGAGGCTGACTTCCCTTTTTGGCCTGGGGAAGAAAAAAGATGAGCAGAGTCCTCCGGCTGTGGAAGATCCCAAACTTAAGGAAGCACCTGATGCCACAAACCCTTTTGAGGAAATTCCTCTCAGTCCAGAGTCTGCAAATCCATTCCTGGAAAAGAGCTCAGCACAGAAGGAAGAACGAACTACCTTTACGCCAACTCCACCTAGTAATGCTTTTCCTGGTCGGACAGCCAAGGTTTCTGCAGTCAAGCCAAGGTAAGTTTTCAGATGACTTCAAACTGCATTTGAACAAACTGGTCAGTGACAGTTGAATTGAGATGATCCCAGTGGAGTCACATGGTACATCTTTGGCCAGAAGGAAATGGTAGTGCTTAGTGATGCACTAAAAATAAAATTTTTGAAAAATCTGACATTCTGGAAACACTTGGGGCAAAACAGCAGTGGCCAATGATGAGTAAAACCAGTTTATTTGTTTATGAATTTACTACAATTATTATATTACGTGGGCTGAAGCATGTACCTTAAAATCCAGTGTCTTGACAACAGAGAACAAATTAATTTCCTTTTTGATATTGTCCTTCGTGATTATTTTCTCTTCATGCTAAAGCCTGTGGATTCAGACAACAGTGGAGACGTTATTGTTCTGTTTTGCTGTATTCTGCATATCAAGCGAGATTTCATGTTTTAGTGGTATTAAGGCTGTTAGAGGGAATTATTTGGTTGTTGTATCCCCTCTTCATACTCACCATTAAGATAAGTGATTACATATGACTCCTTTGATGTCCTATAGAAAGTCTTTACATATAAATGGTCTAATGTCCTATAGAATACATGATATTGTTCCACACAAGCAGCATTTTTTTTATTGATATGCCGTCACAGATATCTGAATGTGTCTGCATCGTCCACCAGAGGAGAGTAAAGGAAACAACAGTGTTTTAACCATTATTTAAAATTAATATTTAAATAATTTTTAATGTCTTTATTTCTGCCTTTTGGTCTAGTGTGTTTCTTTTTTTGTTTGTTTGTTTTAACAACAACAAAAAAAAACGGATACACAATGACCTTTTTTTCCTCTTTGGGCCTTTTAGTCCATTCATTATGGAAGTATTTACACAAGGTAAAAGGCAGTAGATATTTTCAGATTCTGTCCAAAAAAACCCAAAAATACAAAAACTGACGGTTGTGATAAGTATTAGTCGTTTCATTCTCTTAGACAATTAGACAAATCTCAGATTACTAGATTGTAACGATCAGCCCCACTTGGACCCTGAGGCTGCATAGAAAATGGTAAATTGAGCTATCTGCTAATGCAGTTGGGAGCTTAGATAAGGGAGTTGCTCATGTGAGAACAGTCAGATGTAATTCCACTCCACTAACCTCTGTCTGCATGGCTTTTATAACAAACAACCCCTTCCTCAGGAAAAGCCCTTTCAGCTGTAATAACCAATTATTTTTCTGTATTCTTATGAATAAAACAGTGTTACAACAATGATGTGACACTTTTGAACTAAAGTGCTGCTGCTGGGTCTTATGGTATTCTTCCTCCCTTCATTGAACTCTGTTATTCTGGAAGGGCCCAACTGGATACCTGCCTGCGCGCCTTTATCCATTCCAGTGTTCCTTAAGTTAGCTTGAGAGATCCTAGCTAATCCTGTTCAGTCTACAGGAATGTGGTCTTCCTTCTGTCTTGAAACGTAGCCTACAGGACCAGTTGCGCAGGCAGGCTTTGATTGGTCAGTGGTAAGGGAATGTGGCCTGGTTTGTCAGCTGAGGTGCATAGGTATGGAGAGGAACAGGTTGTGGATGGGTGATGTGGTCTTGTACGCTCACAGTCTGTGACTAACTTGCGTTGTGTGAAAGTAGGTTTCTGAAGTTGTACTACTTTTTGCATGCTTTTTGAGACTTTCCGCTCAGTTGTGGAAATATGAATCTCCCCGAAGTGGTGAGTAACATGCTGTTTTTTGTTGTTTGGGTTTTGTTTTTTTTTTGCACAGATTTTGATAGATGTGGTGATTAGGCTAAGTTGAAAGGTTTTTGGCGTAATTGGAAATGCTGTACTGGTAGGTTTATCATTGCTTTGACAGAGTTTCTAGGTGTGTAGCAGGTGTAACAATATAGTATGACTGTGGTAATTTTGGAAACTCATACTCATCACAAACTCACGCTGAAAAAGTACATTATTATTAGGAGTAGTACTTCTAATGTTTCATTTCCGCGGTGAAAGGAAACTGTTGAAATGAGCGTTTGACTGGGATAAGTGCAGTCTGTAAATTGTTGTATTACTAAACAAACCTAATAGGAGGTTTCGAAGAGACTATAGGAAGAAGAAGAATTCTTTTAGTCATTATAGGATCATAATTATGTTGAATCTGTTTTGGTTTCAGTTGGTTTAACCACAGATGCTAGAGCTAGGATCCACTGACAAATTGGTGTTTTGTGTTCTTGCTCCTTGGCAGATTGGCCCTCAGTCCGAAGCCTGAAACAGATAATACCAAACCCCTTGCCTCCCCTGTCACCTCAGACATCCAGCCCACTCTCCCTGCAGCCTCTTTTCCCCCAAAACTATCTCCCTCTAGCAACCCTTTTGAGTCTTTCGTTATGTTTTCTGAAATGCACTCTTCTCTGGCACCTCCTAAACCCCAGAGAAGTTTTGCAGAATCCCCAAGAGGCAGTATGGAAAACCTTTCAGGAGCTGACTACACCACCAGCATGTCTGAACAAAAGCATAGGGCCCCTCAACCACCTAGCTACCCTGGAGGTTCATCAAAGAATGGAAACAACCAACCAAAAAATGAAGCGCTTGCACCAAACTCCCAGCAAGGTCATAGACCTTCACTTCCTCTCCCTGACTACGAAGTTCTCTTTCCCAAGAAGAGACACGGGGTAATGACTAGCTCTCGTTGGGAACACATCATAGCAGAAGTCAACCAGAGACAGAGGGATTCCCATCTTAAGATTACTGGAGAAGAGATGAGTGTAGATGGTCCTAACGAACCTGCGCCTGATCAGTCTGAAGTTATCAAAGATAGGAATTCATCTCACTTCATCCAGCATCACAAGGATCATGTAGAGGCAGCCTCGGCCTCCACAACAAGATTAGAGCCCAAACAGGCTCTAATCCCACCCAAACCAGCTATTTCAGCTACAGCAACACCGGTGCAGGAGGTTCATTCCAAGCAACGTGATCCTCCCGAGCCAGTGTATGCCACTGTGGAGAAGTCCAACCGCTTTGGTGACAAAGTTTTGGGCAGTGGCTCCACACCAAAGGTGCAGCAAGAACCTCAAGTGTATGTGAAGAGAACCTTCAACAGTGTTGTTAATGTTGTTGGTCAAACCTCAGAGGCAAAGGAAAAGCCGACACCAGCAGCCAGAGCTATGAAAAAATCTAATTTGCAAGAGAGCTCTAACTCTGAGGATGACGTAGAGTTGCCTTCAGCCAAACCCAGGCTAAAAGTGCCCAAGACAGAACCAGTTATACAGGTTCAACCAGAGCAGTCTAGCCTTCTAAGCTCAACATTATCAGAAAGTGCCTCAAGGAAAAAAGGTTCCATGACCCAGAAGAGCTCATGGGAGAATACAGGCTTGGAGGAAAGAATGCAGACACCTGTGAGTGCTTCGGATATATCTGGTATCACCAAAACTGGTCACGTGCCAATGGAACAACCAGCTGCAGATGTATCCAAAGGTCCTGAGAAAAAACTGATTGACTCTGATCCTTTCCCAAATGATAAACTGATCTCACAAGATCCATGGGCCCTACCACAGCAACACATGGACCAAAATGACCTCTTCACTATTCCTGGCCCCAAGGAAACACGGAAATCTGACGAGCTGGGATTAACCCCAGAAGACTTTGATAATTTTTTTGGACCCACTGCATCTAAAGATGAAACTGATCCGTTCTTTGGCTCTGTTGCATCAAAAGATAAAAAGGATCCTTTCCTTGAATCTTTTGCCCTCAAAGATGAAACACACCCAAAGGATGAACACGAGAACTCAAACCCCTTACTACAAAAACGATACTCGCAAAAGAAAAAACAAGCGCCTCAGCCCCCAGTTAATTTGGAGAAAACGCTGAAGGAGAAACGTATTTTGGACAGACCAGTTCCGCAGTTTATGCCAGATGCAGATGATGTTGAACTAACTGTTACTAGTGTTGCTGAACAAAGTAAGAGTGTAACCACAGTAGCCACCTCAAAAGCAGACCTTTGGGGAATGGATCCATTCACTCCCCCCTCTCAGACCTTGCCCACCTCATCAACACCAGAGCTAATGTCTGGAAGTATATCTGGGAGCAAGACTATGCTCCGTGCCTGGGTCTCACCTTCTGAGGTTCAGTCCTTCAGCTCGCAGAGTGGTGGAGGTGGGGCTTTGACTCCTCGCAGGTGAGAATGACCCACAACCCCACCCCCCAGTGCCATCCTGTCTTTTTAAGAAGCGACTACTACTAACCCCAGAACCTTCCCTGGCTTTAATTCTGAGGTGCCACACGGTCTCTTTTCTTAATGAAATCATTAGCATAGGATTTTTGTTTTCTGTGTTGGGGGTTGTGAGGCTCACTGGTGATTGACTGCTGTTGGTTGCGCACAAAACAACAGAGTGATCTAATCTTTTTAATGAGACTCCAGGATGGTTTCTCGGACATATATAAAGCCTGGTCTTACAATAAAAAAGGGTTTTATTTCCCCTTAAACCATTAAAAAAAGATGCTGTCATTTAGTTCAGGCCTAGGCTTTATCTGTCCAGGAAACTAGCCTTCATGATTGCTAACACTGCTACTAAAGGTCAGCTGGTTATTCCAAATGAGGCTTGAACTTCTCCTGCTTTTTGTAGATGGCAGATTTGGTGGTTCTTATACTGGCTGTAACTTTCTGCAGTAGTTTGTATTATCTTAATCAAAGGAACATCTGGTTGAATCATCATGCTGTGTTTGGGGGGGTTTTTGATGTGCTTTACAGTCTCATGACAGTTACTTTTAGGTGGAAAAACTAACACGGATCCTGTGTTTCTGCTCCTTCTCACATGACTCTTCTGCCTTTGTGATGAACTGTTAATTCTTTGCATCACAGCTATTCATGTTTTTAACTTAGGATTAAAGAAAGATTCTTGATTATCACTTTCATGCACAGTATCAGGTAGTGGTGTGAAGTGTTTTGTCATGTTACTCTATATTGTTTGTTATTCTCTGAAGTCATATTTCTTCTTGTTTTCACTGAAGTCTGTTCCTGTCTTGTTTTCCTCCCAGGCCACACCCAGTAAAACCATTGAGTTCCACAGAAAGCCAGCCTCCCAGCAGCATTTCTGTGGGGAAAGACCTGAAGACTCCAACCATCCAAGAGATGGCTGAGAAATCAAAGGTGTGCTCAACTTTCCCCCTATAAGCTGATTTAGGCTAGAACAATATCTGAATTATTCTTTTAATGCTGGTAACAATTTTCTTGACCAATTTTCTTGTTCAGATTTTCCTGTTCCACCTTAAATGTTGCTGCAGCTATGTTCTAGCGTCTGAGGTGTTATAATAACTGCTTCACTATTTAAGGTGGAAGGGGGAAATCTGAATAAGAAGCTGACTTTAGCTTTGTAAGTTTAATGCTAGTAGTATTTTTAATGAGGAAATTTAAGCCATCAAACTATCCTACCTGGAGGTTCATTTACTTTACTTTTAGATAACTTGCCAAATGAGAAACTAACAACTTTGCATAAAAAGAGCATCAGGGCGCAAGTGCTTGTGTTTGGATAGATGTAAGATGTGCCTCCAGCACAGCCTGTCTGGACTGAAACATGATTTAAATGACAGCATATCTGTTCAGTCACAAAGTTGCCACCTACTGGGCATATTTTAAAGTGCAGTAAAATTAGAGTTCACTAAGAAACGTAAATATTGGTTGTAGGTGGTCTTAACAAGTTGTCAAAGCCTGTAAAATCCTGGATGTGTCCCACTAATATTCTATCTTGTTGACCTCTCTTTTGTTTGTTTTTCCCCTGTCCTCAGACTGTAGAGAGTGGCCCATACACTCAGCTAACTCAGGAAGAGCTGATAACGCTGGTGGTGAAGCAGCAAACTGAGCTCTCGAAGAAAGACGCCAAGATCCTTGAGCTGGAAGAATACATTGATAACCTGTTGGTGCGCGTCATTGAGGAGAAACCCAGCATCCTGTTGGCTCTGAGCTCCAAGGCGTAAGGGTGAGGGCCTAGCTTCTCATGAGGACTGTGGACCCTATGGCATAATGACGTGGACAGTGACCTATTGTAGACACAGGGATTTGACAGTGGGTTCAGACTGCATTACATTTCCTAGATGGGCTGAGTGGCTCAAGAACCAAACAGTCAGTAAAATAAAGGGTGTTATGTACTCGCTTACCTGCACACTATGATTTCACTGGATACACACACAGATTTTCTCGGCTTGTTTTGGTTGAACAAGCAGATGAAAATGAATGGATCTGAACCTCTTCTGCTGCCTATAGAGATTGCTTCCATGGTGAACTAGCCTTATCTCCACTACCAAGGGTCGTTTGTTTCCTGCTGTCAGTCTGCAATACATTTAAACTAAAGCACTTTGTGCCTGGATGAGAAAGTCTATGCAGAGATTGCTGACAAATGGAGGATATTTAACTGTATGCTGGAATAATGTCTTAAGCTGAGATGGGCTGACACTATAAAACGCCTGCTCAGTAAATATTGTTTATACTTGTGTGCACATCGGATACTCAGCACAGCGGGTGGTTGTAGATGGGAATCCCTGATGATATCAGAATCGTCATCTGTCGTATTTGCTTAAAGAGAAATCGGGAAGACCAATATTTGATTGTGTATCTGGAGTACTCTTGAGGAGAACGTTTTTTTTTTAATTATTATTAATTATATTGGTTTTGTTACATTTCTATGTAATAATTATTCAGGTGGCTGTAATCTTAGTGAGAGCATTCACATGCATTTAATAACCTGATCATAATCTGATTTCTACAGTTGTCTGATTATTCAAGTCATACAAATGGCATACTCCGTTTAGATTCGATTATGGTCTAGAAATCTGATCATTAAAACCAATAGAGAGGGCAGGATTTTAGCTCAGTAATCGCGTTTCTCAGTTCATCTATAGTATTATTTCAATTTCTTTTGTTTTTTTGTTTTGTTTTTTGTTTTCTTTTGTATTTTTATTTTATTTATTTTTGCTGGGCCACAGCACTGGAAATAAGCAAGCAGCATTTAACCACAGCAGGTGCATGATGTCAACAAAACAACACTTTTAGGGTGACCGTGGTGGCCACAGTTTGAATTTTCAGTTATGTTTATGTAACATCGTCTAAAGTGACTGAGTTCTTTTTGGCCGGTTGCAAAGCAGATCTTTAATGTAAGCCTGACTTCTGTAGACCTGGAGTTTTCTCATTATCTGATTACTCAAGTACATGTAAACACATTCATCGGATTACTGTCAAAATCTGATTTTCTGTGGTTTGTAAAGCGCATGTAATCACACTCACTTTCTACATCTGTCTGCGGTGGTACCATCATCTGTAGATATGTGTATCGGGGGGGGGGAAAATCCCTCAAATGTTAGATATTGGCGTCTACCCAGAATTTCCATATCGCTACATCCTGAGTTGTTAGATTTCACTGTGCAAAGTGTTATGGTTTTATATTGCAATGATGATATTCTGCAGGTTCCACTCCAAGTGTTGGGCTGTTTTTCAATTACAGTGATGTCAGTGGAGGCTACTCTGTTTGCTTTTAAAAGTGCATTTCCTGTCTTTAAAAGCCTAAAAAGTCAGTTCACAACGTACGTCAGCACACTTTTCTTCAGTACAGAGAGCCCATCAGCAGATGAGTCAGTGCCTGTATGTGCGCCATTCTAACCTTTTACCTCAGATCTTGTACACAGTTGGAAAATAGGTGAAATTGCCATGATGATACCATGTAAAGATAACGGTACTCGTGCAATTTTCTCCACCTAGATTGAGAGTTGCTCTGCTGTGGAGATGAACACTAATGGCAGGCATTATGGATATGGTTATTTGTAACATGAAGCCTTCTCCTGACATGATTATTCCCAGTTTTGTATGTTTGAAGATTTAAATTATACCACTTATTCTAGAGCGGCCCAAAATGTGCGCTTTTCTTTCATACATGCTTGAACATATTGTAGTAGTTGTTATTTATTGTGTTGACTGCTGTCCTGAATCTTGTCATGATTTAAGAAATTTCTTGATGATAGTTTTTCTGTAAAGTATGTATTTATTTACAAATATGCAGTCAAGGAAAAAAAAATGCTTCCTGGTGAGGAAAACTGCTTCCGAACATACCCAATTGCTATTTAAAGAAGCTTTTTAATTTTCAGACACTATCAGTAAAAGGGTCATGTAATTGTCTTGCAGTGTGCCCATGTAGGCATCCTTGCAAACCACAGGCTTTAAGGGAGGCCTTTTAAGAACAAAGCTAAACATGGTTTTGCCCTTACTTCGTAACTCTGACCCGGTCCTGTGAAGGCTGTGAGGCGTTTTATTGCTACCTGATTCAGGCTTTAAGGTCATTGCAATAAGCCTGTTGATTATTTTGCATACCTTGTGCCTTCTTTGTTCTTTATGTAATAATTCATTTCTACGTTCCAATGATCAAATATATTTTAAATAAAGTATGTATATTCTTGGTAATAAATTTGTTTATTGAACTGATGTTTTTTTTTCTCCTCCCCAAGTTTCTCAATTATTTCAGTAGCTGTACATTTATTTTGCTCTGTAAAATGAATAAAAGTATTCAAAATTGCATCTTCTATAATAATTATTTTAAAATATTAAATGTATTTGAAATTACTGTATTTGTCTTTCTAATGAAGCATTTACTGTTATAGTACATTTTGCAGATGCTTGTTTGGCTAAATGAATCCCCCTCCCCCATTCTGTAAATCAATCAAAAAAAAAAATCGGGACACATTTGAAGTTTTCTACAAGTTTGAACTCCATGATGGTTTTCACTGCTATTACCTATCTATCCACCACAAAGGGGTTATTTTAATGAAAATTGTTATTTTCAGCAGTATTGTGTAGCGCGCTCCAGAATTCCTTGGCACCTTCTAATAGAAGAATTATCTTAACGTAGCAGCTTGAGGCCACTAGATGGCGACAACAGTCCATATTTTTACTGCCGTTGATTCAACCCTCTTATTTCCATTGTGCTGCATCACAACGGAACACAAGCAGCCCTGAATCCAGCAGTGATTTCTATATTTAAAAAAATAAGTGATAATCAAGTGCTCAAGATAGCAGTCTAGATAGTGTGTTATGTGCAGCTGTTGTACTGTGTCCCATTCTGTTGTGAATGTAAACAAAACGTCACATTTAATGTGTTTGCGAGGGATCAATGCATCTGAAAAGTCTGATTGTAAGGAGTCATGACTAGGTATAAAAAGAGAGTCAGAGTCTCTCCGAAGCTGCAAAAAAAAAAAACTGCATTTAAAAATTGTAGAACAATTTCAGCACAAATGTTCCTCAAAATAAAATTGTGAAGACTTTGGACATTCCATTGTGATTTTCAGGGCTTCAAGTGGCACTGCATTAAGGACAGGAATGATTCTGTACTGGAAATCACTGCATGGATTCAGGAACACTTCCAGAAATCATTGTCTGTGAACACAGTTCACCGTGCAATCCACAAATGCAAGTTAAAGCTATATCATGCAAAGGAGAAGCCGTATGTCAACACAATTCGGAAACGCTGGCGTCTCCTCTGGGCCAAAGCTCATTTAAAATGCACTGTTCTGTGACTGTTCTGGCTGAAAAATATTCTGTGGTCAGTTTAATCAAAATTTGAAATAAATTCTCTTGTAGATCTTTTTTCAGGAGTCCCCCGATACACTTTGGACATGTAGCGTAGTTGAAGTTTTATAAACGAGAGGGCCAGAAATAATGAAAAAAGAGGGTGATTCCATAGCTTCTTTTCAGACAGCAGCCATATGCATTTCGTCCATAGGCAGCCCATCCACAGGTAGCATTCTCAACAAAGCCCTCGGTTTTCCAGCAACTACCCTATTTGTTCCCGAGGCACAGAAAGTTAATCACTAAGCTCAGATGTGTTGAGTGGTGGTTTAAAAGTCTGAGGTCTTGAGTACCACTGAACAACAACTCGGAATTGACCTCACATCGTTAGTAGGCTATAAGGTTTGGTGGTGTTAGAATTCTTACCTGAACATACTGTATCACCTGAATGCTGAGATTGTAAAACCCCCTCCAGGAGAAGGAACAAGGAGTGTCGTCCTGCAGCACACTTGAGCACCTTGCTTGAGGCAAGCTTGCAGCACACAAGTACAAGGAGTACAAGGTCAGCTTCCTTCAGTGCCTAGCCACGTTCAAATACAACGTTGTTTGTGAGCCATAGGGTACCTGGTTTTCAATATAAATGAAATGAAGATCCATGAAAGCAATACTTTTTCCACCTAAGATGCATCATATTTCTTGTTCCAGGTCTGCACTCCTAGCCTAGAGCTGAAATTTGAAAGGTGCAATAACTCAACTTGAATTAAATATATACCTCCCTTGGTGGCCGGAGGTGGACAGGTGGATATAATTATATTTACAAACTACATTTCCAGTCACTCAATTAACAGATCGGCAAAATGTGCACACAGTGGAACTACCCAGAGAGTGTGCATGAATTCAAGACCTACAAGAGCATGACACAGTTAGATAACTACAAATCTGGTCCTTAAGGACAAATAATACGTGTTTAGCAAACAAATAAAAAAGTAAGTATGAATGAGTGCAGAATAATGTTACCATGGCACACCCTATGGCAGGGGTGTCTAATCTTATCTGCAAAGGCTCCGCGTGGCTGCAGGTTTTTGTTCCAACAAAGCAGGATCTATTGGTCAGTCATCAAAGATCTGATCATTGGAATGAAAACCTGCAGCCACATTTGCTGTTTGCAGGCAAGATTGGACTCCCTTATGGCATTTCCTGGAAAGACAAGTCTATGGGAAGTTGTTTTAGCGTAAAATGACACCAGTGATACATAACTACAAGTCATAACTAGTAAAAATCGAATGTAGCCCCTCGGTCCTGTATTTCACTCTAAATTACTTTGCGATTACACTTTCACCTTGTTGGTGAGCATCCTGTGGGGAAAAAAAGCAGAAGTGAAAGAAATCTGGAGCTTGAAAAAGGCAATTTCACAGTCAGTATCTTGGGGTAACATGAACTGCTGTATGGGTTAGGGTTACCACAACTGCAAGTTGGATTCAGCAAATGTTCGAGCTGAAAATCACTAGAGAGACAGAGAGAAAAAAAAAAAATCAGCTGTGAGACCTGAGATATCAAGAATGGGTAGAGTGTTTTTTTCCCCTGGCCATTAGTCTGGACTAGCTTTTTTTGTTGATTCACATCTTTCCCATCATGCACCTCCTGAGTCACCAGGCTTATTATCCAAGCTTCCCTCGCTTGTTTGTCTTCCTTTGATTTATCAGGATGGCAGACCATTGAAAAATAGTGCTTCTATCACGCTGGGAGATTGAGAGGAGGGGAGGGGGAAAAAGCTAATCACAAAAGAGAAACTGTATGGGTCACCATGGCAACATCTCGTTTCTCTTTCTGTCTATTTTTTTTCTTGTTACCTCTCATTTTCATGTTGTGGTCCAAGTCAGGAGTCTGTTAACATGCTGTTGAAAATGGTTCTACTACCTGATCATTTAGATGCAGGCGGTGAATTCCAAGCCTCTTACCATCAAGAGCAATTTTAGAAACTTGCTTTTTGCCAGTTGGAGCATCAACTGTAATGACAAGCGATACAGAGTTTTCAACAGGCAAGTTCAGTAGCTTGTGGTGATAAGGACACCTAGAACACAACAGGATATGACACAACAAGATAAATCTGATGCCCTGAAATCCTTGAAGAATACAGGTCTTGGTCAAACTCACCAACTCTACAACACCAGCTGTTCAGCTGACAATACGCTTTTAGGGTTTGAATAGCTTGTCATCCCCTGCAAGAGCAAGATGCTTAGACAGAAAAGATAAAGGCCTTTTTTGAGCTTCTTCAAATCTTATGATATCCAATTTTACATATTTACAAGATAGTTGCTGCTTGAATGTAAAGTATGTACTCATTAACAGCCTTGGAAAAAAGAATAAGGAGAAAAAAAATAATGAAATCGGCGTTCACTTACTGAGCTCCGATCCGCAGCGGCTTAATCACACATCTGCAGCACATTCAACCCATTCTTGTGACTGGAAAGAACATCTTCTACTTATTCTTAATGGAGGAGTGAATTATACCAAATTGAGATATGACAAAACAAAACAAAACAAACAAAAACACTAGATTAAGAGGAAAACCAGCTTCTCTGTCTTTTATCTCTCAAATCAAGTCTTCAATACGATCAACATAACATAATGAACTGCTTATTGCCGTTACAGGGGTAATACACAATTCCGGAGAATGACTGTTGATATTTGAAGTCAACGGCAAAACAAATACACCCCTCTCCATAATGCTACTCCGGAAGCTCCGCCCTCACATTCATGGCCATACATTCCCAAGGTGAACAACACCAGGCTAAATGTTTAGGTGATTTGTTTTTTTTGCTTCCTAAGGCCTCAGATTGTAACTGCAGCAGCATTTTCGATGGAACGGGAAAATTCAAACAAGAAGCTGGCTAATAGGAAGCCAACTTCAGCCTCTCAGAAAACTCAGACATCTCGCCACCGTTAAAATACCTCACTGATGTTATCATGGCTGGATCACCCAACTTGTTTCTCAATCTTTGTTCTTCAGATATTCTCCTCTTTGAGTGATTCTCAGCCATCTCTCCTTCTTGACAATGGGTGGAGTTCATCATGTAGCCCTTCCCTTCCCCCCGTCCTTCCATGTTCCTGACTGGCTGGAATAGTGTTATGTTTATTTTCCATTTCCAGAGCCAGGGTTGTGTACAAACACCAGATTAGTCTTCCAGGGGACTTTCACAGAATTGGACAAAAAGTATCTTGGATTGAAATACTGTGCTGCACCTTTAACCTACTAATATTATTCTGAATTCTTCAATTATTGTAGACATGACATCTGCAAGTAATATGAAAAGATAACGAACGATAAATGTGACAGATATAAAATATATTAACTACTCTGCACAGTTTATTAAATGTCATGTTGCGCATCACATTCATTTGTACAGCATGTTGAAGGTGGAATTACAAACAGAGAAATTCAGGCTTATCAAATTGACAGCCTAACATTCCGATGTTCACTGTTCATTTCTTGCCGTTCACAGTAAAGAAGTCAGGAACTCTGTCTTCATTAATATTCAGTTCTTATCGTAGGTGGAAATCATTCCCATTTAACAAAAGCATCCTTATTCTAATCTTGTAAATCAGCTGTACAAGGTCTGTGGATGATGTTACCTTGCCATTATGTTCTCATATCCGGTAGTCTGTACTGGAGGGCATCCCAATGCCAAATCATCAGTGGCATGTAAACAACTTGCTTTGGACGAAGAAGAAAAGTACTCTATTATCAGATCCAAGGAGGGCAAGCATGGGACATCACAAGCCTTCATTAATTTCTGTACTAATGAAGGCAGATTCTGTTGACTTTTTTTTCTATCCACCCGTATTTGAAAGGTTTTCCTTGATTACTCACTTCCTTGCAGAGGCTCTAATGATGAACACATACTGAGGTGTGAAGCAAGTCATTACTGACTCGATAACTGGTAAATTAATGAAGCCAAAACTTTATTCTGCTGTTATATGATTTAAGGTGGGTAATCAGGAGTGGGTCACAGTGGTCTGACCAAGTTTCATCAGTTTAGTTTGCTTTTTATGTATTTCTTGAAACTTCATATTTGGTATGTCTTTCAGCGTGTTTCCGGAACCACATTCCAAAGCAGAAGTCCTTAAGAACAGACACCCCCTCAAAAACCAAAAAGAATTTCGCAACTAGTAGGTGTCAAAGTTCACTTGTTTTCACATTCATCTCCTTTTGAATATTAAATCTACAAAGTTGGCCATTATTCATCCAATGCATCCAATCCATCCAATCTTTTGCTTTCAAATATAGAGATGAATTAATTCCATTCATGTCTCCACACTCGTAGAGGCCTTTGTCACTAGAGACGTTAGGAAATCTGCAGTTGTTTCATGTGGAAATACTGTTCAAAGATAAGCGTCTTCAAGGACAGTCACTTCAAAAGGTTGTTCCTGTATTTGTAGTGTCTCTGTTTCATTCTCAGTTAAAGCGTTTGCACCTGAAGAACAAGAAGAATAAAGATAATTGATCTGTTTACTCCTTACACTTGATGCTTTCTACAGCAAGCACATGAATCTTTGAGTTAGTCCTTTGAGTTCCTTGAGTCGAAGAGTAATGTCCCACTGCAAGTCAGCATAACCCACCAGGAGGTTTCGGTCAGTTCATGCACTCACTTTCTGGACATGCTACTAACAGGCGTAAGTCGCAAAATCAAGCGAGTATTTACACTGACTGAAGATGCACCTGAAACAGACCAGTGAAGAATCCAGAGTTTGTTATCAACACTCAGACTTCCACACCAGACGTCTCTAAACCAAGCCTTAGCCTTGTCATTCTTTTCTCTGCTGGCATTAAACCCACAATGAGTCAGTTCTGTCAGAGCACTACGCTTGCAGTGGCACAGTTGTTGGCAGGTATCCCAATCCCGATTCGGCGGTGACACGTGAACATTTTTCGCAGCTCTGCTCGGAAGCGATCGTGCAGCCATGCATACAGAAAGGGGTTGCAGCAAGATGAACTCATGGCACACAGATGACACAGCAGCTGGATGAGCAGGAAATAGCGCTTATCGATCAAGTTGATATCAATGTCGCGAAGGACGTTAAAAACACTGATCGGGAGCCAACAGACTGCAAAAGCCGCCACCACCAGTGTCACAAGGCGGAATGTTTTCCGCTTCCGAGCCCGCTGTGCCTCTGCCTGGCTCTGAGTGCGGTGCCCCGGCACCACACAGTTGCGAAGCTTGACAGAGATACACAGGTATGAGATGCAGAGAGCAGAAAGCGGGAGGACGTAGGTGATGAAAAGCGTGCTGTAGGCGTAGGCCAATCGCTCATGTTCCTGGCCCATCCAGAACTCCTCACAGATCGTGAAGCCCTCATCTTTGAACTCCACATGGTAGGTGTGGGCCACTGCCGGAGCTACTAGACCACAGGAGAGGATCCATATACCAGACAGGAGGTATGCACAGGCCAGCACAGAGATGCGCTTCTTCAGAGGGTGGACCGTAGCATAGTATCTAAGGCAGAATAAGTTTGGAAAGTTACACTGGTTTATTGTCAAGTAAAGAAACTTTAAAGCTGGAATGAGTTTACCAGAGAAGGTCTGGTATTGTCATTTGTGGGGATTTGACCAAGTACAACAAAATTTCTTTGTAATTTTTTCCTGAATTGAAAGTTTATATACAGAGTTAATGTTGGAAAACAGACAGGGCACCTAACAACAATAACACAAGACAAAACTGTGTCTTATTGGCAGGTTCTGTTATTCAATTAGTGTGAGGTTGACTGAATTTACAGATTTGCAAAATGTATTACTCTACACAGCAGCAAATTACAGATCACACAAGAGACAGCACTCCTGGATTATGGCTTGTCATTGTGACTGTGACATGAACCTTTCCAAAGCACCAAAGCTTTCCTGCACACTGTATCAAAAAGGGTTCATTATTTTAAGCTTTGCAAAAAAATGTCAATTAGCTGCACCTGGTGCTTAAATGCACAAAGTGCTGCTAGAGCTAGTATACATTTAGAGCTACTCCGTCTAATGCTGCAGCAAACTTGTCCCTACTAATGCTTTGAAACAATGTGTTACCAGGGATGCATCGATACCGATAGCAAGCTCATTTAATCATACTCACTGCAAAAAATATATATATATCTTGGCATGTTATCTTTTATCTAGTTGATATCTTTTACTAATATTACTAATACATGAAAAAGATTAGTGTGTTATATATTATTTTGTTGTTGTTTTTTTAAACTGCTTGGTACTCATCATACAGCATGCTATTTTGAATGATCAGCTTTATTTGAATTATCTGTAGGGGGTGCATTTCACAAAGCATGGACCGAGTGTCCAGTGCAAGTCATCAAAGAACAATAGTTTTAAAATCACACAGTGTGTGTCTGTTAGGCTTATTAGCCTCGGATATGACGACTTCTGTCACTTTGCTAGACAGACTGCTGGTGAGACAAAAAGGAGCGGGGGTCATAAGTTCAAAACTTACTTACAGCTTACAGCTGTTTCGATGTGGAACTAAACGCACCCTTTTCCACTACAGCACTACGCCATCCAAGGTAACTAAGGTAATTAGCATATCTAGCTTATGCATGTCATTTAATTCAGACAGATGTTAATGATTTAACTGTTAATGTACATTGCACATACTAATTCATTATGCTATCAGTACATACTAAAAACATGTACTCATACTCTGTCTGAAAAAAAGGTATTGATCCCTCACAATTACTAACAAACATGTGGTTTGAGTGTATTGCATAATTAAATAGTACTCTGTAGTACTGCTTTGAAAATATAGGAAAATGTTTGACAAATCAAGTCTTGATGCAGACCTCAAAATGAAGTGTGTTGGTTTTTTGTATGCAAACTCTAATACTTCAGTATTAAAAGGCGACACCACCATTTGTCAGCCTTGTTAAAAAATAGAAACAGTGCAGGGCTAAATTAATGTATCTTCTCAGACATAAATTAAAATACCTCCCCAGGTAAAACTAATCCAGCTTGGGACTGCTGGCAGGTTTAAGAAAGGTGTGTCGGAAACCTTGACAGATCTGCCAGTGTCTCAAGAGACAGTCTTGTTTTATTCTAACCACAGACCATGCAGAGTCAGAGTTAAATGTTGTTCTGTTTATAGATGATTACACTTTAACTTTACTGACAATCTCTCTGTCCTGGCTGGCTGAATGAGGCTACAACTGTATTTATACAAATGGATGTGGAGACAAAATACATGCACAGACTGATCTGTCTGGAAGTTTGAAAAATGAAAAGCCTTACTGAAGTGGCAGGTTATTTGCCTTCCCTGTAATTCCCCACTATTTGAACTGATGCCATCACAAAGCTAGCAGACGGACCCAAACTGACACGTGCCCTCCCTCTCTGTCACATCAAATCAGTCCAGAATCCATATTATACACCCCCAATCACTCACCTGTCCACCCCAATGGCGGTTAGCGTGAACACAGACACGTACACAGTCACCGGCTGAATAAGGAACACTAGGTAGCACATGAACCTTCCAAACACCCATCCTCGAGGGTTGAAGGCATATGCCAGTGTAAAGGGAACACAAGTGGCGCACATCAGCATGTCTGAGAATGCCAAGTTCCCAATGAAGAAATTAGTCACGTTGTGCATCTTCCTGGTGTGGCAGATGACATACAGAAGCAAATAGTTCCCGAAAACCCCAACCAGCACTACCAGGGCATAACAGGGGATGATGAGGGGTTTGAATGACTGGAGGAGCTCCACACCAACGAACTGTGGACTGCGTTTTCTAGTGTTGTTTGCTGACTGTACCACCACCTCATATATCCGACCCATGCTGGAGTTCTCCGTGGTGTTGTTACTCAGGCAACAGGAGGGTATGGAGTCACCTGGCCAACCACTACCACTCCCCTCCATCATTGAATACTAGATGTCAGCCTCAATAGCGTAGAGCTGCAAAAAAAAAAAAAAAAAGGCAGGAGAGACACGTGTTTAGTTAGCATGTTAAGCCAAATCTTCAAAATCTAAACACACACAATGTGGAACTAGGTTTCTCATTTGACAGATGGCTGTTGAAAGCCCAGAAGAACTGGCAAGCCAAGTGATGGCAAGCTTGTGTGCGTAAAGATTTTAAGTGCTAAGTACTGAAAGTGTGCGGTTCCCATCAATTCGGTTCACATGAATTTTGACAGCTTCAGTAAAAAAAATATTCTCTGATAACAGAAACATTTTCAGACTTGAACAGATGTTAACAAAATGCCCTAAATATTATGAAAAGTGTCACCAGGGATACACCAAGTTGGCCTTATAATATTCAACACGTTGGGTTTACGCTGTCATATTAGTTTGAGCCATAAACGCACCAAACCTTAGCTCATAACTGCAGTAACCATTAAGGTTAACCTCATTTTAATGTATGCTATGCTCCTCCAAACACAGCAGTGATGAACAGAAAGCTGCGTGGCAGGTAATGAATGTCAGCATGAATTTACAAGTTGTCTGAGTCATCTACGTGTCTGTTACAGTCATCCATATTTGTACTCAATTTGCTTTGTAATGCAAATGAGCCTTTTTTCTGGTGTCCCATTATTTAATGAGTAAATGGGTCACAGATTAAGGGTAAATGCTCTCAAGGCCCTCAGGCATCAACCATATGATAATTAATAGTGGTGTTTTTTTCACAGTTACTGACTTCTGTTTGTCATCCCCAGCAAAGATAGAAAGCACGTGAGGCTTGTACACTGGTCTTGTTGTAATCGGAGGCTTAAATCACATGCTTTTTAAATGTGGAATCTATTTTCAGTTTGGCATAATGAGCAATCATAGACACTCATTATATGACAACTGTGATAGACTGTTATTCTTTAGTGCTTGTACTGAAGAACATGAGAACAAGACGACTCCCTTAGGGCGCTGTCATGTTCTTGTGATGGACATAGTAGTGTACCAAGTTAGTAATTCAGCTTTGCACTAAAGATGAACCCAGTTTGCTTTATAAAGTCAGACTATTTACACAGCTTAAAACTCTGCTGACAATACTCTATTAAACTATAAAGCTATCTATTAAACTATAAAGCTACTTTACCTTAAGAAAAGAACAGATTTCATTTTCTGATTAATTAAACCTTAGCACAACCAACAGATTCGACAGACATTAAACAGCACGAGCTGCTTAGAAGCGTGCTTGACTGGTACCTGAAAACTGATAGTGCCTGGTTTGAAATTTGAGAGGAGCAATATGCATGAGACATATCCTATATATAGAATGTGCAGAAAAAATTATTAACAAAATTGGTGTTGGGCATGCTATCCTATTTATCTTCCACTTATCTGGTTGAAGCTCTGTGGGTTACATTCAGATGATAATACTCTTAAAAGCATTTGTGGCAGCTAAGAACCCAAAATAGCAAAAACAACACTTGTTTACTGCTCTAGTACATTGCATTTTAACACAATTTGGATGTTAGAAATACCATCTGCAATCACAGTAGGAGTAAAAAAAACAACATACACATAAACTTTTCTTTAGTGATCAAATTTACAAAGATACAATCAACAAAAGGAAACTGTTAGTGACTGGTACAGATCTGAAACCATTAGGTGTCAGTCTGAAAATGCTGAATTTATACCCAAGGGGAAAAAACTGAATAAATCTGATCAGACTGGTATTGATATTGGACAATCATCAAAGTTTAAATATCAGTAACAGAACAGAACAATAAGTATTGTTCTGTGTCTATTTGTAATAAATGTTAGTTAGTTTATTCAACTGTCAGTATTTGACTAAAACTGTTTTTTCTCATCAGCACTCACCTATAACAGATCCATTCTTAGTATTTATTCATTATATCCTTTCCATGCTGCCCCCCTTAACTAAAGAAACAGTGAAACAGTGTCATGTCTAATGTTTTTCGCTGTATCTCTATCTTGGCATTGGCCAGAGGCTTGTTTTCCTATTACAACCCATGCCTCTCCATCACCTGTGCACATAATGTGTACTCTGAAAAGCACAAATTGAATACACGGCGTCTGAGGATATTCAGTCTGATGAGCTGGCCTTGAGCTTGCCCTATTGAAGCATCCGCCACAGCAGCAAATAGTTGCTTATCGGCTTCAGCCAAAAAGCTGCTTTGTTGCTGCCTCCTATTCTTGAAATCTCCTCGAATGAACATGTTCATATGTTGAGGGCACCGCACGCTGATGGCTGTGCACAACATCAAAAGACACCTATTATTTGCACAGATGCACTGCAAAGACCTTTCATTGGCATCGGGCTATGACCTTGTCATGCTCAGTTTGCAAGCCCACATTTTCTCCTAGTTCTGAATTCTGCCCTAGGTCCTTAAATAGGAAAAGTTTTCCATGGCCATAAAGTCATTTATTGCATAGCCTTGATTTTAAGGCAATTTACCAGACTAAGCTTAAGTGTTGTTGCTGCAGAACAAAAACATCTAATTATTTCTTTTAAACTACTCTTCTTTGTTAATAAAGCGATTTCACAGTGTTAATACAGTGATTTTCAGATTATTATAAAACATAATTATGGGTGTGGCCTAAAGCAAAAAAAAAAAAAAAAAAAGGGTGAGGTGCTGGAAGTGGACATTGCAGTTTATGGACTGCAACGGATTGCAGGCTAATGAAGCTCTGATGCTAATTACCTGCATGTGGAATGTAATTAAGGCAATCACTAGTCAAGATTTTGGAACAAGCGAACTTTTTGGCTCATTAGTGCTAATACAACTGACAGCTTAGGTATTGAAATTTGATGCTGAACAACACAGAACTTTTTCAGTACTGTAGTAATTCTGTTGGTACCATTAAAATTAATTAACTTTGATGCAATGACCATTTTCTAATGAAGCCAAAACATCAGTGGCTATTTGTTGTTACTCTAACGAACCTAGCTTTTTAGACAGCTCTTATCAATGTGGATTCTGTTCTGAATGCATGAACATGTTCACACAGGTTATCATTGTGCATTTTAGAAACCTTCTTCCAAAGAAGAGAGCCAGGACAACAGGGTGCAAAATTATTCCTTTTTTGAAGAGCACTTTGTTTGACTTCTCCACATCCAGTCTGACTAACAGCTCTAACATACTAAATACAACTCACTGTTAACGGTTACAGCATCATCCCTGTTGCAAAACTGCCCAGTGACTCTTTTCTTATCATAAAATGCACCTGGGGACTTATCAGGTTCTCCCAGTCTCGGAGCATTGATTATTTAGGAATGCACACAGATAAGTGAGGCTTAGCAGTCATATTTCAAGGATATGACCAGACATTGGTGAACTAACTGCAGCTTAGAAATAAAATTATACTAATAATAAAATAATTAACCTCACAGCATCTGCAAATAAAGGCAGCATGGTGCTTCATTTATTTAGTGAAAGAAAACACGGTAATGCGATTCAATTCCATGTGCTGATATGTTTCATTTGACCAATGTTGATGCTGGCTAACTATTCTGGGAGAGGATTTTAATGAGTTAAGAAGGACAAAGCCAACGTTTCTGGATGAACTAAGACATTAGGTAATGGAAAAAGGATAAAATATGTCTAGTTCCAGTTGAACTTCTAAAGTGTGAGCTATTATTTTGGCAAATGTAGACTGATCTGCTTTGAAAGTGTTAGAATAAATTGTATGTTATTTATTAGATTTGTGTTTTAAGTTCTTCAGTTAACTGCGAAAGGCACCAATTACTGCATGAAAATCCCAGTTCATATTGCACACTGTAATGATTATCATGGGTGTACTACTGCTTATTGTGTGTATTACTGTATTGTGTATTTACTGATTCTTACAGAATATGTTTTATGACTGCTTATTGAGAGACCACTGAACGTCTGTGTAGTGAGCTGTCACTGTTTTGAAGTTTACTGAACCTTTCACCGTGCATTAGTACTGCTTTTAGCAAGTAAAGAAAAAAGCTTTAAAAAACACATTTTTTCAAAATCGTACACTCTACACAGAGAACCAAAGACTGCCAGAGACAGCTTAGATCTTTCAGCAGCCAAAAGACATGCTTTGATTTTTCAGTTATCCTATGCACAAAGAACAACCAGGCTGAAATCTGTTTTGTGATAATGGTTCATGTTAGAGATTCTAACAGACAATAGATAAATAGATTATATAAAAGCATAAAAACAGATAAATTTCCATGGTGTTGATGGCATAATAATAGCAAATACCTTAAGTAAATCGTGTTCAAATCGTAACATACTAATCCACATACTACATAGTATATTTGGCTAATTTAACACATAGCACGTCATAATATAAAGCCTTACACAGATGACTCTTCTGGTAAACTGCAGGAAAGCAGGAAACTCCTGTGATTAGTACTTTCTGATCAACAGCATAATTTAACACGGTGTGTACTTATTTATAGGATAATTAGGCTTATGTATGGCTAATTCTCTCTAATGTGTGTAACCTAACTGCTTTAATTAAATGATGCAGTGCATTTGTTTGATATATTGGCTAATCCTATGTGAAGTTTCAGAAAAGCTTTCCAGACATTCAGTTTTTTATTTTGATCATGTATGCTCTCTGTTGCCAATAGACTTGCTTGAAGCAGCCTTTTAATAGCTTGTATTGTTTATTTATAAGTGGCAGTCCTTTTCTATTAATATCTTCTTTTAGACAAAGCACCTTAGTGCCCTTTGTTGTACATTGGCTGGTTAAGTGTAGAAACAGGGATAGATCATTTAAGATTATATCACCTGCGTTCTTAAGGGCTCCTGTTAGGCCAATGTGATGTGAACAGGCCTGTACTGGGAATGAGGCCTCATCTGTGTTCCCACTGATAAATAAGTAAATAAAATATGATATTAAATTCTGAGCTTGACTCCTTCTGTTTGCATAAATGAGCAATTTGTGGCTTCTTAAACCTGACATACTGCTGGCTACTCAGAACGAAACATCCAAAGACCCTATATAAATGCTAATACCTATATTAAAATGCACAAAGGGCAGTCACTGTAAAATTAATATGAAATACTCTAATGAACCCGCATGACTTCATTTTCATTGCTTTGACTTCTCTTGCACAAAATGGTCCCATATCAGTTTAACGTATCGCATAACATAATCCTACTACAATAAACTGTAAAATGATCAGATCCGCCAATCTGCCAGCTGATGACTTCTCTATAAAAGCACACTCTATCAGTCAACATTAACTCTGCACAATGTCCATTTTCAAGTCCTGTTAGCATGTACCCCGACTTCAATTTCAAACGTTTGCCCTCGTCCATTAACTCGTGTGGAATTGCTCTGTGAATACAGAGCAGAATCTGGGCATCCCTGAGGGAAGCTGGGTGTGAGAGGCGATAAGCCAGCAGCATTTTTCAGTGTAGAAACCAGCAATATATGACTGATGAATGGAGGACAGTTAACAAGCCTAAAGGCAGATTTCATACCTGAAAACACACATACACATTAGAGCTGGGCAATATGGACCAAAAGCCCAGTATTTTAGGCTGAATGGCAATACACAGATCCCAGTATTTTCTACAAATTGAGCTAAATGTTCAGTTGTAAGTCAAAGTTGCATGTGAGATGGCACAAACACATCGAAATGATGGCACGAAATGTTTTCCTTTTAGGTGTACATGAAAAATGCTCCTGGACAATGCGTATATTATATTTTCAGGGACGCGGTAGACCACTGCACTTTCCCGTATATAAGGCACACAACCCCTCCACCATCTTTTCTTATTAACACTGTGTGTTAATTAAAACCTCAAAAATATTACAGCAATAGTTTTGAAAAATGAGCAGAAGGAGCTCAACATGTGGCTATTTATTAAGAGGAATAACGTTAGCGCGCAGCTAACATGACAGCTAAAGCATTTGTGGGAAGAGAAACTGAAAGTGAGAAGCGTAGACGGTCTGATAAACAGCAACGTGTATGGTCACAATATTCTCAATATTCTGTTTTTAACCATTTATTTTTGTGTTTGGACACTTTTGACGTCAGTAATGGCGGCTATAACTTACATTTAGATTACGTGTTTCAGCTGTGTGTGTATGGCCAGTTCCTTGGTAACTCATAACACAATAGATTATCAACCTCGATCAAGTAGTTTATAATTTCATAATTGGATATAAGATGTTGTAAGATAAGACATAATTCCTAGATAAGGTAAGATATGCTTCTATAAAATTAACTTGTGAAAAATCTTCATTTAACTCTGTCCATGTGCTGGAGAACGTGTGAGCGTGTGGGGGTGGGGCTGGATTTGCTCAAACAGGGAACAGGTAGGGGGGTAGGGTTGCACAGAGTATCAGAGAACAGAAATGCACTGGCATGGCTTTATGGACCAAACGGTTCATATATTTTAACACATCCAGGCTCATCTAGTATCTCATCTGAAAATATATGGATATACCATAAAAAGTTGATTTACCACCCAGTCCTAATAAACATCCACTAATAGCCATACAGAGACCTCCTGCAAGCTCCAGCACCTGATTTGAATAATCAACTAAAAAACAACACTGTTGTGAGATGACTCTGAAAGGGGCTGGTGATTCTACAGGTTTAAATTTAAAATTAAGTTAAATAAAGTTAAAAATACTCAGATTCAGCATCAAAACTAAACCCTGGCCTAAACAATTTAAAGAACACTGATCTAAGACCAGATCTCATCAGATTGTGTAATTCTATGAAGTGTTTATTAAGGCTGTAAGCTGACAAGAGATTTAATCTGAGAAGTTTGGTAAATATGGGCCATCAAATGACATGTTTTTTTAATATTCTCTGTCTCATTTGCACAGCCAAAGAAAAAAAATGGGCTAGGTTGCTTTCTACTTTGGAAACGAGAGCGATGCAACTAAGAAACTGACAGATGTGTTTTTCCAACATGCTGTTATGTCTGGTTTATACCCTAATTAACTTTGTTCAACCTAGAGAGTCCTAGCATCATAGAATTGGTCCAGCCACTGAAAGCAGAGTGAAGAGAGATTTGAGGTTAATTTAAGCGAGGTACGCAGTGTTACATCTGTCATGAAACCTACAGTAGCGGTTTACAGAAGTGGTGATGGGAACCAGGGGTTGCCATATAAACAATGCATATATAGCCATTTTATAAACCACCAGTGAACCACTTTTTTTTTTTTTTTTAATCAGTGACGACTTTGGCTCAGAACACCCTTTATGTACCCCTCCAACAAGGATTAAAACAAACTCACTGAAATATTTTAGACCAAAATTTATCACAAAACTACCATAAAACGTCTCAGACACCAGGTTGCATATTCACAACCATTACATGTAATAACTTTTTGGGAGAGTGCTTCCAAACATCGCTTCCAATCACTCAGCAAGTTTCTCTACAACAAAGCATTTCACACCAAACCACTCTGAATGATTATGATGACGTATTAAGCATTTAATTAAGAAGCACATGCCTAACAACATTGCATCACGTAATGAGAGTGTGCAATTCCACAGCAGATTTGTTACAGGACCCGATTTGATTTAGGGGCAGGCAATATGACAATAAGATGATTGTTATTGTGATAAATGATGTCACAAAGGGCTTTTCTAAGCATATTGTGAATACTGTCTGTACTTAAAGAACACTGACAACATGCTTCCTAATAAAATGAGCTTAACTAGCCCTGTCTGTAAAATATTAAATAAAAATCACTGTAGTTGTAGGTTATTTATTATTGTAGGTTAATTATTATTACCATATCGCCCACCCTTAATTGGATTCTGTATTTTAGTTCTCCTCCAATATAAGATCCAGCATTTTCTCTGGCCAATACAACAGACTGGCAATACTTCATCCCAGGTAGGCTCTCTGTACCATGCCCATTTTTGAGTAAAATCAATCCATCATCCTGCATAGAGGATGATAGCGAAACAAGTTGCAAGTTGAAATGTGTTTCTAAATTTGTACTTTCTATCTAACCGGTATAACTCAACATTATGCCAAAGAGCTGATGTACTAACGACAAATCAAAAAACCCTGATCTCAGATATGACCTGCCATGTTCTGTTTGCGACTAGATAACAGAGGTCTAGCCGAGCTAGGTAAGTTTGCAGAGATAATGCTAACTAGCATGCTATTTGTAGAGCAAGACTTCCTGTATTTTTATGATATATTCTAAGTAAAATGTATTTTTTAAGCAGAATATTTCACAGTATTTATGGTAATTTGCTGACCTGGAGACTCACACTAATTATAGTAATTTGCTGACCTGGAGACTCATTAAGGTAAAAATATTTGTCTGGATAGGAACCTCTGACCACATAGTGGGGTTACTGAACCAGCTTGATGCTGGGGGACAGAAGGGACTCAAGACGGAGCACCCAAAGGCATTGATTCAGTTCAGTGCTCTCTGTGGATCTCTGCTGGTTTTGCTTGGTACTGCTATTTTATATCACAGTCAGTGTGGTTTGTGTACCACCCCCCCACCCCCACCCCAAAAAGGGGCAGGGACGTGTATCAAAGTTCACGGATGTGCCAATTTCATAAATGAGGATAGCTGGTATTGGATCGGTGGCATGTCTACATAATAATATTACACTTGCACTGCTATCGGAAAACCTGGAACTAGATCCACTTGGAGTTGCACAAAAGAGAGATACAAAGATTACAAGGATTGTGGAGGATTACAAATACAGTCAAATGAATATGCAGTCGGGGCACAGCAGCCCAGTCATCGGCTAAATGTTTTGAGCACAGTAAGTGTGCCATGAAATGTCTGACCATATCTGATATCGGATATCATCTCCACTCTCCTACACACTCGTTTGCTGGAAATTTTGCTTGTTTTTTTTTTAAGCACCAAACTGCATTCAACATCAACACAAATATATTAATGGGTGGGTTCTCAAAAATAGGAGAAGGAGCAATACTTCAGCAGCAATCCATCCCTGTTCTAGAAACTAGTGCTTTAAAGCAGGATGAGCACTAAAACTGCTATATACTTCAACACCAAGACTGAAAACCACAGCTGTAGAGACAACACAGAAACACAGAGCAGCTTCTTTTAGTCTCTCTCTCTCTCTCTGACAGAGAGACATAACCACGACTGAGGGGACTGAGGAGTCCAGCTGTTGAGCCTTTTATGAGGACTACGGTGGAGGAGTTTGTGAGCAGTCTTTGAACAGTGTCACAAATACAGGGGAATATAATGAGAAGGCGAGACAGCTTGACCTTTCCAAAGCTCTCTGTTTACAGTTTCTCGGTCCACTAACGAGCGTGTAGTGACATTAATAAGCCATGAAACGGTCAGCGACTCAAGTTTTTGCTCTCACCTTCAATTACCGAGGGGGAAAAGGCACCGCGCTCGAGCTATTTCCGTTCAAATTAAACCACAGGGCGTTTTAAAGTCGAACTCACTTCTACAATAATTCACACTTATAAACACTGTTTGGCTGGAGTTTAGCTTCCTATTCGCCAGCTTGATGTTCGTACTTCCCCGTTCCACCTTAAATGGTGCAGCAGTTACATTCAGGTGCCTCGTACCTGCTGCACCATTTAAGGTGGAACGGAGAAATTCGAACAACAAACTGGCGAGTATTAACCTAACTCAATGTTTTATCACTGTTTTTGTTCAAGTAAATATCTTCTTATATGGTCTGAAGTCAGTTACTCGTAGTCCAAAGCTTAAGCAAGGAAAACTCACCTTTATCTGCAGACTGAGTCCAGTTTTCCTGAGGAAATTGAGCCTCTGGTCGGTTCGTTGACGCTGCCGCGGGTCACGAGCGCCAGTTTGTCAGTGAAACTTGGTTGTGTGTGGGGTTTTTTTGCCTCCGCTCGAGCGCGAGGCGGGGAGAAGATGCGCGCGGGGCGGAGCTAAGGAAGCCGGCCACTTCAGCAGAGCCAGGCTAACTGATGGAGATGACAGGTGATGAGAATAAGTCCTAGCAAGGATAATGAGGGCGCTTTTAAATCATGGAGAGTCCTCATACCAGGGGCTGGCGTACTGATTTTGCTTGTGGAGTTTATAAACAATGTTACGTGGATATGTGTCCATTCTTTCTGCCATAGAGAACAAATGATATATTGAAAACTTAAATTTACTGCATCTTGAGTCCTTTCATTCTTCTACTATCTAGCTAGTGCGGTAAACAATGGCCAGCAGCAGTGTTCAGTCCGGACATCTGTTATCTACGGTGGCCAAGAAGTGCAAAACAAATTAACATTTCCGGAAAACAAAATTACAAAAGCAAAAACAATTTTACAAGGGCAAAAAAAATTACGTTTCAGAAAACAAAATTACAAAAGTAAAACAACACTTTTACCAGTACCGAAACACTTTTACAAACTGGGAATTCTGACGGAAAGGGGAGGTCTAACACACAGGAAGTGCTTGTTGCGGACCCTTGTCAATCAAACTGTTCGCGGTGGTGGAGTGGGTGGAGTTTGGCATGGTCACGACGCTAAAGCATGTTTTGTCCATTTGTGGCACGCGTTTTAGCCAGCTGGCCCGATTTTGTTTTTCCTGTGGAAGGCCTTTATACTTTTTAAAAGAGCAGACGGAAGAAAGAGACGAACATGCGATGTCTAAACCACGTGGGCTGTAAAAAGGGGACTTTTGCAAAAGCTCTCAGCCATTTTAAGATAGCTAGCTGGTTATCCACTATAGCTAGCGTTACAGCCCACTTACTTTCCTTAACATTTATAACTCTAAGTGGTTTAGACGTCGCCTGTTTCCTCCACCCACTCTATCACCGCCAAACAGTTTGATTGATAAGGGTCCGCAACAAGCTCTCCCTGTGTGTTAGACCTACCCTTTCCGTCAGAATTTGCAGGTTGTAAAAGTTACTTTTTAAATGTGATTTTCTGAAATGTTAATTTGTTTTGCACTTCTCAGCCACTGTAGTTATCTTAGTGAGTCTCCTGGCGAGAAATAATCCACTGTTGAAAGTAAAAATACATTTATTTAAAGTATTTCATAATATTACATGACATATTTTACTTTTCAGTCCTGCCCCACAAACAGTATGCTAGCTAGCATTAGCACTGTGATCTGACAAGGACCTAGCTAGCTACATTTGCCTAGTGGTAGGGAGTCGATTCCAAAAGACGATTCGACTCGTGGTCAATGACTCTTACGATTCAAAATGCTGGGAGTGGAGCCTTCGATTCTGTTGACTCTATGGCTGGATTCGAAATGGCATACCACATACTACTTGCGTACTGAGTCTGCCTAAAAGTAGTATGCAGTATGCAACCAAACTGTAAACCTGTAGTGCACTGAAGATGGTGTTCTACTCCAGTCAGAGTTTCTAGTATACAGGGGAGCTATCCTCATGGTGTACTGTATCCCATCATGCACCGCGGCCTCACCAGCTCTCAGCCTGCTTACCGGCAGGTACCACTGAGGAGCAAATGCAGCCAACTCTGAGTATAAGTGTGGGTGTAGTGATTGTAGTGGGGTATGTTTTCATCAGAATGAGCCTCAGAAAGTTTAAATATACAGGTCTGAAGATTAATAAAAGATGAACTCGTTTTAAAGGTTCAGAGTGAAATAGCCGAGGGCAGCTAACAGCTAGGCTAAACATATTTCAATTGAACTGGTCATGTGACTGTATTAGTATACTACACTGTAGGTCAGAACTTGTTACTGTACTGCATACTACACACAGGGGCGTATACAGTATGCAGTACATACTACTGTAGTATGCAGTGTGCTGTATAGTAGTGTGCCATTTCAAATACAGCCTGTATGTTTTTTACCGTAATCAACTGGAGGAACATTCTGACGGAGGACAACGTAAAGCAGGAGAGTCTGAGTTTAATTACGTACTTTGAACGACACTGTGCTGCTCAACAGCTGTTGTAGCACAAACTCTACTCACGTAAACGCCTTCTATACATCCTGCAGAGCGGATCTTCATTCTCTGCCTCATTTAAGATTCAATAAACAATTCAATTAAAAAACAGTACAAACAAAAACCAAACACTGTTCGCATCGGAACGTTGTGGAAAAGAGGACGGAACTGAGATTTGCTCATTTTTTTCAGCTTTATAGCTATTGAACTTTCCGTTCCACCTTAAACAGGGCTGGAGTTGCATTCTGGCCCCAGTGCACCCTATAACTTTTGCATGACTTAAGGTGAAATGGGAAATCCTGGGGAATACAAAGAAACTTCAGCCTCTTTATTATTATTGGCTCTGAGGCTGTATCGTTTAAAATAAAGTCTCAATGAGTCGATTCTGTCAATACCAGCGGCAGGAGTCAAGAGTCTGAGTCGATTCCACAAAACCCGGGTTCGTGCATGACTACATTAGCCATGTCGTCTAGCCTGAGCCCCAACCAGAACATGTCAGATGAACAAATCTGAGATCAGTATTATTTAATTGGTACAACCATTCAGACAGCATCTCTTTGGCATAGTGCTTTTACTCAGTGCTATTGCATGCTGGATTGTATTCCCCCCAAAAAAGAGCATGGCAATGAGGGGATAGTCTGGATGACGTTTTGCCGATCTAATGTGTACTGCATCCCAAAATACAACACTAAAACAGGTGTGTTTAGAACCACACAATGGAACACAAAGGACATTTTTTGAAGTTTATTTGCAGGTTTGAGGTCAGTCCTGAACAGTCTGGTCTCACCCCTTTCCTGTAAAACTTCTACATTTTGTGCCTGTTTACAACTTAACATATCTTCGCTGTCCAATGAAAAACATGTATCTCCACTTTTGTCCTATTTTACCTTATTGCATCATTTGAACACATAAGCTGCTGTTTACACTGGGTGAGAATCTCATGATGAATGGACCAACAGAAATGGCCAAAAACAGTTTGGAAAGATGTCTGGTTCCATTGACTTACATTAGAGTTAAATGAGGTTTTTGGTCTCTCCTGTAAAGTTGCCATTTTGGAGATACTTGTTTTTCTTTGGACAGCGACGATATGTTTCATGTCTGGATTGTATCTATCGATAAATTAATCAGCATGGTCGACCTGGAGTGCATTAAGACACTTAGTTTGGGACTAACTTCAGCCTTGTTCTTGTTCATCCTCTCGCCTGTTAGTCGGCCCTTGGCAGATGCATTTCCGCTCACCTAATTGTATCCGGATAATTAAAACACGTTCTGATTACACTTGTGTTAAATGTGGTCAAGATGCGTCTCTTACCACCTTGAAAAGCATTATGTCTAATTTGAACATAATCCAAAGACAATGTGTCCCAGGGGTGTTCACACCTGGCTTTTCCTGTGGTCGAGTGAAATCTGAACATGATTCGATAACCAAAAGCACATGCTAATGCAAGTTGTAAACAGGCCATTGGAAGCTGATGAGAAGACACAACAATAAGGTCTAATGGTCTTCTTCACAATCACAATGTATTATATAGGTAGTTTAAAAAGTATTGCGTCATCAGCAGGCAGGACTAATAGGACCCTTAAGAAGTAAACTCAAGATATGACTCATTTTTCCAGGCAAATGGATAAAAATGTGGTCCAGTAATAGTGTTGCATCTACATGTACTCAAACAGCCTAAAATTATTTAATCTGTGTTCAGGACTGTTGCTGACTTAAAGTCATTAGTAGCTAAAGGATCATGGCAGTTTGAGATGTGCTGAAGTTTTAAAGTTCTGAGGTTTTAAGATAAGACTTTGGCCTAAAAGGTTTTTATTAAGGGAAAATAGCACCTTTTTCGGAAAATTGCTTCCCTTCAACACCACTGTAAAGACAATCTGAGTGACTAATATCCCAGCAATGCATGTTTGTATCTTATTGATTGCAAGTATCCAAAAATGTACAAAGAATTTGTGGAATTCTTAATTAAATCACATGAATGAAAGACATTTATAGTGCTGGTAAGCGTCGTATGCCAGAGGCTAATTGTATCGACCAGAAAGAGTCAAAGAAAGCCATGGCAGACGAATTATCAGTACCAATCATTACTTTTAAGCCCTTGCTATACCAATTTGGCAGCCGCAAACATTTCTCCTCATGTTTGTATTTCCCATGGATTAGTGTACCGTGTGGGTGAAGATCTTGCACACTGACAGGTTTACTATCAGAATTAACACTGTGTACCACACCAGAATTAACCTTGAGTCCCTTTTCACTCTGCTTTCAGTGGCCAGAACTGTGCTGAGGCGCTGGGACTCTTCAGGTCAAACAAAGTTAATCGGTGTTTACTGAAGAAATGACAGCGTGCCGGGAAACATGCCTGGCAGTTCATTAGTGCATGTTTATGGTGAGGTGAAAGCTCGAGTTTGCTTTCCGATTCAGCATCACTGCGCAGGGAGCAGTTTTAAGTGGCTGTATAATGCACTGGTGAATAATTCATGGTTGGCTAAATCATTTGTGTGAACAAGGAAATTTTCATAGCAGAGAGCTACCTTGTGACAGCCAGGTACTGTGGTTTGAGTCTCCAAGCTGAAGGGCCAGAGCACTGTTTAGCGTTCCACTGCTTTTAACACATATTAATTCGACCTATCAGATAATGACCAATGCCTGCAGTAGATGAATATGGTGCAAATATGGAGCTGCAAAAAATATGAATTACCTTTTCCAGCATTTTTGAGAAAGGACTGTTCAAAGGAAAGCTGACCGGACTTTAGCTTGGGTGTTTAGCCAATGCTAGCCAACTAGATGTTTCACAGAGGGGACAGCTAATTTGTTACCTATCTACGCATACTTTGATTTATAGAACTAACCAGCTAGATCTCAAGCTAGCCACTGAACATTAATGATGCACATTAATGTATGCTAATGTTCGAAATGAATACTACAGTGGTTAACTAGGAAGTAAGATTTGGCATCCCACAGTTTTTGCGGTAGGGGTAGAGGTGGAGTGACACCAGGCCTTCTGGATGTGTGGCATGTGACAACAAACATTCATCTTGGCGCTGACCACGCTGCCTCCACACACAGTTTCCTTGGTCGTCGTCGTTCTTAGAGCCACTAGCATTATGTGGAATCTTAAGAGCTAAGCACCGGAACTGCTCTGAGTGGAGAAAGTTTATTTTGATGGCAACGTCCAGCTATAGTCACCAGAAACCAGTATGATTGTGCTAACCACTTTGTGTCAGACCTGCAGCTGATCAGTTTCTTATTCTTATTCTGCCGCCTCAGGCCATCTGTCCAGCTTCTCACTCAAATGTCCCATTTCACCTTAAATGGTGCAGCAATTACATTCCGGTACCTCAGGCAACTGCTGTTAACGGCTGCCCCATTTAAGATGGAATGAGAAAATTCGAACAAGAAGCTGGCGAATAAGAAGCCGACTTCAGCCTTGTGTGTCTGCCTGGGTCAGAACAACATAGCAATGGCAATGAAACTTTTGTAGGAGATCAATAATAACTGTTTGTTGCTGATGCTAACAGCTGTGGTAATATATTAATGTAAATGTGATTGGCTGTATTCAAAATGGCATACTACATACTACTCACGTACTAATTCTACCTAAAAGTAGTATGCAGTATGTGAGTAAACTGACGATCTGTGGTGCACTGAAGATACCCGGATGGTGTTCTACTCCAGTCTCAGTTTCTAGTATACAGGGGGAGCTATCTTCATGATGTACTGCATCCCATCAAGCACCGAGGCCTCACCGACTCTCAGCCTGCTTCAGCCAGAGAAAATGGCGGTGGGTAACACTGGGGAGCAAACCGCAGCCGAGTATAAATGTGGGTGTAGTGATTGTAGTGGGGTATGTTTTCATCAGAATGATCCTCAGAAAGTTAAAATATACAGGTCTGAAGATTAATTAAAAAAACGAACTCGCTTTAGAGGTTCAGTTTTAGAGTGAAATAGCCATGGGTAACTTTCAGCTAGGCTAAACGTATCGCAACGTTGAGCAGCGTTAGCAGCAGCTAGCTCTAAACAGTGTATACAGTAATAACAGCTCTGAGCTAAATGTGAGGTAACTGGTCATGTGACTGTATTAGTATACTACACTGTAGGTCAGAACTTGTAACTGTACTGCATACTACACACAGGGGGCGTATATAGTATGCAGTACATACTACTGTAGTATCAATGTGCAATACAATATTAACACTGTTAGTTGTTAGTTGAGTGTATGCAAGGTGATCTTCATCTGATCAACAGGTGAATCAGGTGAGAGTAAAATGAGAGAATGTGTATTGGCTTTGGCAAAGAACATGTGCCATTCTGAACCGGGCTGTTTAGACAGGGTTGGAAGGGAGCCATGGTGCTTTATCCTTATGGTATTTTGACCAAACAGGTTACAGACATTTCATTAAGACCCCAGAGAACTGTTTTAACTCTTGAAAAAGGGGTATATTATGTCATATGTACTGTGGTATCACGGTATGGACACATACACTCATCATCAAAAGAATAGTTGCACCCAGAAGGAAGACTCATTTTTTGTATCTGATGAGCCCTCTGTTATTTGGAGATATTTTGGGTTTAGGAAGGAGGAAGTAGAAGAGATTGAGGTGCTGTGCAGAGGCTGCCATGTTAAAGTTGGGACACAGAAAGGCAGCAGATCATTTTCTTCACCTCAAGCAACACCATGAAGTGTGAAGAGTTCCTTGGAACAAAGTCAGACCCTACATGTCGAACATCCTGTTTGAAGCCCAGGCAAGCGCTAATGTCGACTGCATTCAGTCACCACTGAGAGAAAGTCACCACTAGAAAGTCCATTTCTAGAAGGCACAAAGAAAGTACAGATGCCATAACTATTCATATTGCTGAGGACATGCTACCTGCATGACCTGTTATGAAAGAGGGCTTCCAGAAAATGGTTCATACACTAGACAATCGTTTTCACTCGAGTGGCCATACCGTAACTTTATGATAAGCGCAGGACGAGCTTTAATACAGATCTCCAGAAAGAGGAATATTTAGACAAAGCCACAGATTTATGGTCCAGCTGGAGGACTGAACTCTACATGAGTTCAACAGTCCATTTCATCAATAAAGACTTTAAGCTGAAAACCCGATGCTTGCAGATGTCTTTGTTTCCCAGTGAGCACACAGGGGAAAACACAGCCCTTGGAATGAAAGAAGAGTTAGCAGCATGGGGCTGCAAGTCTGTGTTACAACAACAGATCCAACATGGTGAAACCACTAACTGTGAATAAATAGATCTGTCTTCAGATAGAAGTTACATCTTGCAGTTGGTAGACTACATTTTGCTTTCTTGAAAATTAGCAATTACAGATATAATGCTGTAGCTTTGGTTCAAAAAGAGACATAGGATAGGCTAGCCAAGCCAGGAATTCTAGCGAGTCCAGGGTTACACAAAGGTTGACCGTCCCAGCGGCCTACCAGTCCGAGTCAAGTTCCTTGGGGCAGGGGGTGATTGCTTCATGGTGGTGAATGCCCCAGTCCTTGATCAGAGCCACATCCTTGTCACCACGGCCCTGCCTGAACGTAGCACAGGTCACTGCATTGAGTCCCAGACCACTCGGCATCGTGGCAGCAGCAATAACCCTTCTCTATGCCACCCACAGCTTTCCTTATCGTCCACTGCACCGTACGTGCTGGTGGGGGGTCAGCTGTCCTGCATGCTGGAGCCCTGATCCTCTGTCTTGGCTTTGCCATTGATGATGACCTGAGCTGGACATAGGTTGCCTTCCAGCCATCTGATATACCTCTTTCTGTTAGCATGATTGGTTGCAGTAGGCAGAATATGGAATAAGCAAATCAGTTATGTATTGTGGAGCTAATCCATAGAGAGCTTTAAAAGCAAACAATAGAAGTTTAAAATTAATTCTATATTTCTCTGGTAACCAGTAAACAAGAGTGGTGTGTTTTGTGTTCTATTTTCTTACCAGTTAAAAGTCTAGCTGCCACATTTCAAAGCATTTGTAGACAAGAGATAGTGGAATGGGTCAACCCCATATATTGGGAAGTACAGTATTCCATCTGAGAAGAGATATAAGGAGAAATAACTATTTCCAGGTTCTTTCTGAGCTAAAAGCCGCAATAATTTGGCTACGGATCTCAGCTGATAAAAAACTCCCTTTCACAACACTACTGACATGTTAGCTAAAATTCAAAGTCTCCAAAAAGACAGCAAGATCTCTAATTACATTGCGGAAATTTGCAGACAGGGCCAAATTAATAATTACTTCAGTTTTGCTTTAGTTGAAGGAAGTTTCCTCTGGACAGTTAAAGAGGTTCTTCAGTGAGCAGCTGCTGCCTGGTAGAACTGTCAGGTAAAAGTGTCTACGTAACAGTCACACTGAATTTTATAGTTCTCAAAGATAAAACCAAGGGGAAGCATATATAATGAGAATAAAAGAGGCCCTAAAGTTGAACCTCGAGGGATGCCACATTTGATGAGAGCAGGGAATGAAGAACAGTTTAGTTCAACCTGACAAAGTCCTTGAAAAATAAGACATTGGACTACATGAATGAGAAGCATCAAGATGAAGACATGCAAGAGTTATTGGATATGTCATCTTTCTTAGATGGGTAGAATAAGTAAACCAGAAAAATGTTCAGCTCATCTAGTGTTCAGTTAAATTTTTTGCAAGTACATCTTGAATCATTATTTTCTGCCTGATAATAATGCCCTGAATATTATTATCTGTCAGAACCAAATTTGCATCTCCAAAATGTTAATTGTACAGGTGAAAGAAAAAAACATGCTTTACATTTAACGTAAGTCAGTGGAACCAGACCTTTTTCCAAGTCATTTTGAGCCATTTCTTTTGGTCAGCACAAAGACAAAAGACAACAGGCAAAAACTGAAAAATGACATCAATGGAGATGCAAAAGGTTTTGTTCCGACAGCAGTGATATGTGTTGTCATAATGTTTTAATAAAGCTCTTTTACTATGTTTTAATGTAGTAGAAACAGAGAAACAGAGGTCCACCACCAGCAAAAGAGGGAAAGAAGTCATCGGCCAGTTTCTTTAAAAGCACAACTGCTACTGCTACAACACCATCTGAGGCCACTTAAACGTTCAATAGAAGCTGAACTGAACAGCCATTTGATGTCTCCTAAAATTGATCCACTTTTTGGTGGAAAGTCCACTAAATTACTTTCCAAAAGCTCAGCAAAATGGCTTGTGAATTTCTGTGCATTCACCAGATCTTGTTCAGAGAGGCTTTAAGTATTGAAGGCAACACTGGAGCAACATGTCAGCGTGCTTCTCTGAAACCAGCTGTGCTAGATAATCTGGTGTTCCTGGCCAAAAGCCTGTAGAAGCACAGCAGTGGGGGACAAAACAGGTATACTAGACACTGTTGCTGTTTTGGTTAAAGAACATGAAGACTTGATTATAATCCCAAGTTGAATAGAAAAAGGTTACCAGGAACAATAAATGATGATAAATTTAGACGGATATGGGCAATATTTATTGAGCTACACATACAGAAGTAGTGTCTCTCAGTATGGCGTTGGGCTGCCATCTTTGTTAACTCAACTTGCCTAACATCTCAGCATGGAGTTGTAGAGGTTCCTAATGGTGTCCTGTGATAATCCATCCCATGCAGCTTGAATATTCTCACACAGTTCCTGCAGATTGTGCGGTAGGAGTGGAGGTGGAGTGACACCAGGCCTTCTGGACACGTGACACGTGACAACAAACCGTTCATGTTGGTGCTGACCACGGTGCCTCCACACATGGATTTGTTGGTCATCTCCACCAAGACAAGCCATTCTGAGTCACTCCATGCAGCTGTCTGCCATTGGTGCTGGAACTAACAGGATAACTCATGGAGAGCATCACTGCTTACTGTATGTCCGCAAACGTGTCTGTTGGGTCAGTCAGGTACAGCGATAAGGCTTATCCTTGCTTATGTCACATGCACGGCTGAATGTGATACTTGAATCATTCGCATGTCTCACAATGTCAAATCTACCCACCAAGTTTCATTCCTGTCGGTTGATACCTTCTGGGTGCAGCTATTTGCACAACTGTTCTTTTGACAATGGTGTATAATTTGGCCTGCTAGTTGTATACTAAGAGATAATAAATTCGTTTGGAAAGTAACTACGTTTCCCAAATCTATTTGTTATAAAATAACATTAACCATCACTTCAAACATCAAGTTTACAATCAGAGTGTACGTATCGTTATCGAGGAATCTTACATAAATACAAAGGTATGAATGTTGGCCATACTGTACAGCCCTAATTTATATGCATAAAACTCAACTAGGAACAGGGATTTTGATAGTCTCAGCACATTGCAGCAGGCAAGGGTAATTATCTGTGTTCATTTTCTAAATGCCCTTTAGCGTGGCAGACCTTATTCTTGAATACCGGGGGCAAGAAGAGTAGCTGAGCGAGCAATTAACATTAGTCATCCTTCCTTAAACTGTGGCTTAGTTTCTGAGGTAACATCCTAGAAACACTGTTAGTACTAGATTCATTAGAGGCTGTATTTATAAATCCAGGCTACACTTTATTTCCATATTGTCTGAATGAATTATTCATACATCGAGGTGCCCAGCAGCACAGCCAGTTTTTATGCCTTTAGATTGGAATTGCTGTAAAAGCATATATTGAAAATGCTGCAGTGCTTTATGTTGGTTCAACCAATTCATGAGTGCTTCACAATTAATCCATTTTTGCAGATGTTGTGCACACACTGTAAAAAGTATATTGTTGGTCCAACCTAAAAAAATGACTTCAATTTGTTCAAGCAAATGAATTAGGTTTATTCAACCTAAACAAATGACCTTGAATAAATAGTTCTTTCAATAAAAGTAATTTTTGAGTTGAGTTAAACTAATCGAATTGCTTGTAACAAAGTGAAGCAATTTATTTATATTGCACTTTTACAGTGCATGTTGTAATTTCTTTTGGTATTTGGTTCTACACGTCTTATGTAGTTTCTATACCAAACTTACATTAAGTAACAAAGTCTCAAAGAAACAAGGCCTCAAACTTCTGATCTTGGGAGAAATGTACACTCTAAAAAAGTGTTTTGTTGGTCCAAATTAAAAAAAACATTCAAATTTGTTACAAGCAAATGAATTAGGTTTATTCAACCTTAAAAAAGGACTTTGAACCAACGATTCAATCTTTCAATCAAAGTAGTTTTTTTGAGCTGAATAAAACATACTCAATTGCTTGTATCAAATTGAAGCAATTTATCTAAGTTGCACTTTTTACAGTGCATGCTGTAAATGTTTTTTGGTCTTTGGTTCTACACTTCTTTTCTTTTGTAGTTTCCTTATTATAACATACACTATAAGCCCTATAAAACGTGTTTAGTTGGTCCAACCTAAAACAAAATAACTAATTTGATACAAGCAAATGAAGTAGGTTTATTCAACCTTCAAAAAAGACTTTGAACAACAAGATTGAACAATTCAATCTTTTAATCAAAGTATTTTTTTTGCATTGAGTAAAATTTATTTAATTGCTTGTAACAAATTGAAGTACTTTATTTAGGTTGCACTTTTTACAGTGTAAATTTAGAAGAAAAATGGGTCTTCAAACTCCTGACCACAAGAGAAACCACAGAATCGACCTTGTGATCAGCGTAGATCAGTAGCGTCTTTGTGTGGATTCATGGTAAGGTGGCCTTGAGAGGTTTTTTATGCTTTATAAACCTTTCGGTCTCTGCTGTTTTAAACAGAAATCAATCGCTGGACATATACACAGGGAATGGCTATTGATTTTAGATGCCGACTCCCACAGTGATTTCAAGCAGGAGGAGATGGGAACTGAAGGTGGTAGTCGCCGTGAGAGCTGCAATCGCAGTGTGTGAAGACTGGTCAGGGACTAGAAGTCCAGGGATCAATAGCAACTCTTGAGATCTGGGTTTTTTCCAAGCAATGTTTCACTAGCAACAGATCAGTTCCCTCACATTCGCAATGTGAATATATGCAGTACACCTACTTCTACAGTACACCTATTTGCATAATGAATGCACCATGTGGACATTCACACAATGCACCTGGGATTTTTTTACATATGGGCATACTTATCCACATGCACTGTGTCAATGCTCACATATGGACTGTTCTTTTATCTAGAGAGGATGTGTAACCAAATGGGGTTGTTGCTGCTGAAAGTTTGTTGAAATGTATCATTTAGACAGTTTCCCTCGTAAAAGGAGCCATATGTATGATTTAGGGGGGTCTATTAGCAGAAATCCTATATAATATACAGAACTATGTTTTCACTAATGTGTAACTGCCTGTAACTACAAATCATTAGTTTTCATTAGTTTAGAATGAACCCTTCATATCTACATAGGTGCGAGTGGTCTTCCAACGGAAGCTGCCATGTAGAGTTTCTAGAGTAGCCCAGAATGGACAAACCACACACTGTAGATGGCACCTTTCATGTTTTTGCGTTCTTGGGTTACAGTGGCAGCTTAAAGTTGGCGGCACTACAGCCCCGGCTGTACATGTAAAAAGAAGATGAGTCCTTGTAGAAATGTCCCATCGTAATGCATTTATCAGCAGTTCTGTACATTTTCATTTAGACTGTTAGGCGGATGCTAGTATCCAAAGCAATTTACAATTTGATCATTTCTTAGACGGGTAGGTGAAGGTGGCGTTAGGAATCTTGCCCAAGGACTCTTACGGATATAGTGTAAGGTGCGATACCATACTTTTGTCAATAGTTCTATGAGCTTCGGGGACTGCTGAGTAAATATTGGTCATACATGCTAAAAGATTCAGCTGTTGAGCAGCAGATTTCTCGGTTTGATAGGAGCACCACGGCCCAGACCACACCATTGTCTGATGCAGGCGAGGTCAGTGGACTGGTATGCTAAAGGCTAAATCTTGGCTAAAGGACAAACCTTGGCCAAAGGCCATTATTAGCCCAAAAGGGTACTAGCCACATGTTTTTCTGGCGTTCGCTCCCTCAATAACGACCTGGACCAACATTAATCCAGACTGTTACTGACTATACAGCAGGAGAAGGATTGCAGAAAGATGCATCACTTAGTCATTCAGGTAAAGGGTTGCAATTTGCATGTTTTGTACTGTTTGTATGTTGTTAATTGGCTTTTTATGGCATACCAGTCAAACTAACTTTAAGAAAAGTTCCAGCTGTGATATTGCCAACTACTGTTGTCTTCCCTTGGAGACTGCCTTTTTACAGATTTTGCACTGTGCATTTTTACTACTGCTTGTCAGCCCACACCACAGATATTTTGCAATTCCACCAATTTCCAACACATTTCCTATTAATTCAGTCCTTGATTCACGTGGGTTGATGTGAAATGACTCACAGTAGAGGAATTACAGATTCTGATTTCTTTGCAGAGGTGGTGATGGGAACCAACTAACAAATACAACCATTTACTTTACTATCCAAAACCACAGTTGAACCACCTTGATGATGGTATAATATATGATGGTTAAAATAATGTTATAAGTCATAAATGCTTTCCAATGCCATACATGCACCCTCTGCTCTGAGTGATTTAAAATGCATGGATTAAAATACGTTTTAAACATTAACAGCTTTATCACAAAGCTGTTACACAGTCGAGTCACATTGTTATGTGACTAACCGCAAGCTAACATCCGGAGTAACCACCCTGTGCAGCACAGAAAGCAGCTAAATGAGCTGGGAGTGATTCAATAAGGTCCTGGTAGGTTGTCACAGGTATCTGGAGCCATGCTGACTGCAGGGCATCCCACAGCTGCTGGAGGGTGCGTGAGGGAGGATCCATAGAGCGAACACAACGATCGAGGTGGTCCCACAGATGCTCGATTGGGTTCAAGTCTGGGGAATTAGGGGGCCAGGGTAGTACTTGGAAGTCTTGGTCATGCTCTTCCAAACATTGTCGGACATTTCTAGCCGTGTGACACGTTGCATTGTCTTGCTGGAAGATTCCATCCGCCCCAGGGAAGGCAATCAGCATGTATGGGTGTACGTGATCTGCAAGGATAGAATCATACCCAAATCAGTTGAGAGTGCCTTCCACATAGATGAGCAGCTACGTGCTGCTGCCGTCAAAAGGAAGTGGAAGGAAGTGGTCATAATAATGTGACTTGACTGGGTATAAAACAATGTATGGGACCTCAGAGAGCCTATTCATGGCCATTTCATGTCATAACTCTCTGTAAGGGGGCTTTCAGAGGCATAAAACTCTGGTTCTGGTTCACTGTGAACCATTCTGTCACTGCAAGGTTCTCTAGAACAGATCATTTCACACAGACAACCTTCACTGCCTACAGGCAGCACAGCATCCAAAGTATTTCCTCTTTCCTTACAAACTGATGTGTAGCACACATATTTATGCACAAGGCCAAGACACACAAAACCCACACACACACACACACACACACACACACACACACACACACACGCGCACACACACACACACACACACACACACAGGCATAAATCAGCAGAGACAGCTGCAAATAAATATTCAGATCTTCTCCACTGAAACTGATAAGCAACAAAGCAGCCCATTGGAACCTTGCTGTGGGTTAGTTTGTTTGTTTATTTGTTTGTTTGTTTTTGTCGTGTTTATTCCCGGTACAGTGCACTGTCCCAGTGTGCCAAGACTTTACTATGAAACATTAATAAGACAGCTCAGCTGTTTAGCTTCCATATTGAAATTTAAGTTTCCGTTTTAATTTTTCAATGAAGCTATGAGGCTAATGTAGCTAACAAGTAATGAAAGCTTATGACCACCAGGTAGCAATAGACAAACTGCACGCCTCAGTCATCATCCTTGCCTCAAACCGAACAGCTGTTAAGTAATCTCATTAGACTTCCTTGTGTGAATGTTAATAAATGTTAACAAGCTGATCATTTGAAAGTGTAGAAAATCAGGGTTTGTGTTACAGTGTATCTTGCTATTGTCCACGTACAGAGTACTGTCTGAAAGTCAGAGAGCACCCTTTCCAATCAAAATAGCCAATACATAAAAACAAATTATCGTTCATACTTTTGTACATATGTATATGAGCGTCAGGTTCTGCTGAGTAAATATTGCTCATTCACGCTAACAGTTCCAACAATGGAGCAGTGGATTTCTCGGTTTGATGGGAGCGCCAGGGCCCAGACCATGCCATTTTCTGATGCAGGAGAGATCAGTGGACTGCTATGCTAAAGGCTAAACTTTGGCTAAAGGCCATCATTACCTCAAAAAGCCGGCAGTTCCAACCACATGCCTTTCTAATGTTTGCTCCCTCAATAACAACCTATACTAACGTATATACTAGCAAGGCCTTATCGCTGTACCTGACTGACCCAACAGCCATGATTGCGGACATTCAATGAGCAGTGATGTCCTCCATGAGTCATCCTGTTAGTGCCAGCACCATTGGCAGACAGCTGCACGACTACATGCACGCAGACTATTACAGCGACTGCCCTTGTCATGGAGTGACTCAGAATGGCAGCAGGTCATCTTTAGTAACAAGTCCTGTTTTTGTCTTGGTGGAGACGACCAACGAATCCGTGTGGAGGCGCACTGTGGTCAGCATCACATGCAGTGCAGAGCGGTTTGTTGTCACACGTCACATGTCCAGAAGGCCTGGTATCACTTCACGTCCACCCCTACTGCACAATCTGCAGGAACTGTGTGAGAATATTCAAGCTGTATGGGATGGATTATCACAGGACACCATTAGAAACCTCTACAACTCTATGCCGAGACGTCTGGTGGTCGACGCCATACTGAGAGACACTGCTTCTGTATGTGTAGCTCAATAAATATTGATCATATCAGTCTAAATTGATCATCATTTATTCTTCCTGGTAACCTTTATCTTCCTTCCCAATAGCACTGCAATCCCACACTTCCTTCTGGGTGCAGCTATTCTTTTAAGGATGAAAGTAATTGATTGGTGCTACTTTGCACATGCACTGCTTTTCTGTGAAGCTGCTTTGAGACAACATTAGTTGTAAAAAGCGCTATACAAATAAATATTGATTGATATACTTTATACTTTACTTATACATATTTTCTGTCTTCACTGTTAGTTAGCAAATGCATAAAACAACTTCAATCTGTATTTGAAAGCTGCATAAAGATTATCTGGGAATTGAGCGACGAATATTCGATTATTCGTTTTGGTAATCGATAGATTATTCGACTATCAAAACAATCGTTTGTTGCAGCCCTATTGCATATAATGCATTGTTACAGTTAGGAGCAAGTTTGGCCGAAAAATCCCAGAGTTGTCGCAGTCAGTGTAACTATTACTGCAACCTTGGCCAGTCCTGATGTGACAAAGACTCTATGTCAGTATCTTTTCTTTAAATGGAAAAAAGGCAAGGCACAGAAATGCAGGGAAACAAACTGTAGCATGAAATGCACTGTATATACAAAGTCTTGCTTGCAGTAGCATGTTTTTATTTACCCTGATCTGTAGTCAGTCTGTCCTGCAAATCAGTATTTGATTTATCATATAATGCTTCATGAAACAGCACTGAGAATAACAGAATTAATAATGCAGGAGCAGCTGTGCACTAATGATTGACACTGGTCATACAAACAGTGTAAATGAATTGTTCATGGAAGCACACATTACATATTTATCACATCTCCACCTAAAGAACCGGCTTTCTTAACGTGTGGCTCTTCTGGACCTAATTATCCTTTTCTTTCTGCGGCTGCTCAGCCGGCACACACAGTAGGAAGCACTCACCGCTAATCCTCACATGTTCGCTTCCACTGTTTACGCTCCTCATCATACATTAATCGTCAAATGAATAGTGGCACAAATAGCTGCACCCAGGAACAATCTTGAACAAACAGGAATGAAACTTGATGGGTAGGTCTGACATTGTGAGACATGCTAATGATCCAAGTTTCACACACACTGCGCGTGTGACATAAGCAAGGACGCGCCTTATTGCTGTACCTGACTGATCCAACAGCCACGATTGTGGATATTCAGTCAGCAGTGATGCCCTTCATGAGTCATCCTGTTAATGCCAGCACCATTGGCAAATGGCTGCACGAACCAGAACTACATGCACGCAGACCATCACGACGAATACGCCTGGTGTCACTCCACCTGCACCCCTACCGCACCATCTGCAGGAATTGTGTGAGAATATTCAAGCTGCATGAGATGGATTATCACAGGACACCATTAGGAACCTCTACAACTCCATGCTGACACGTCTGGGATGTTGGGTTAGCAAACAAGGTGGCCCGACGCCATACTGAGAGACACTACTTCTGTATGTGTAGCTCAATAAATATTGATCATATCAGTCTAAATGTATCATCATTTGTTGTTCCTGGTAACCTTTATCTTCCTTCCCAATACCACTGCAATCCCACACTTCCTTCTGGGTGCAGCTATTCTTTTGATGATGAGTGTATTTGCATAAAGGTGTTATGAGGTAAATGTGAATTGAATGCGGACTACATCGAAGCTCATGGCTGGGATTTATGCACATCTCCGCTCACAAATACCATCCGTCTGACCTTTTAATTACCAACAGTGCTAAATAAATATCTCACCTTTGCAGACAAAGACTGAAGCACATTCGAGGTGGAGGTTGATAAAGGAGAGATGAATGGCTCCAGTCCCTTCTGGGTCTGTCTCCTCTAACTAAATCAAGCCGAGAGATCTGAGCGGAGCTCACCTCCTCATGATTCAAGCAAACAAGCGCTTACCGTATGCTGAAGCCTCGGCAACGCTCTGGCACTGATATGATTTGCGGCTCAGTGAGGTGTTAACAGCCATGTTTTTGAACTTCTGCTCCTGAGAATGACTTGGAACTCAATGAACAGATTTCCTGTGATTTATCCAAGTTTGTCTTGGGGGAAGTGTGTGTTTTTTGTTTGTGTGTGTGCGTGTATGGCCTTTTTCTGTGTGCATGATTCATGCCACTTGTCACCCCGATAAAGTTTCCAGCAGGTCTCCAGAAAGGAAAACAAATACGTCACAGCTTGGGGAACAGTGGAACTGGCTACCCAAGACCTCAGAGTACAGGGGGCTTCCATGGGGCCTGGAACGCAAAGTTAGCTTTGGTGTTTAAATATTTCCATTTCTAAGCAGCTATTGTCTTAACTATAGATTAGGGCTGCACAATATATCGTTTCATCAACATCACGATGTGTACATACACAGTACTCACACCACAGGATGCGCAATGTCAAGTAAGGCAAATTAAATGAAACCTGCCATGCTATAACTTTTGGCTGCTTGACACAAAAGAAAAACTTGCATGGTTCCTGGACCCTGTTTTAAGGCTTATCAGCTTTTGGGTTTGGTGCACTGAAACCAATTATATAGCATAACATATTGCAATATACACTCATCGTCAGAAGAACAGTTGCACAAATAGTTGCAGCCAGAAGGAATCAACCGACAGGAATGAAACTTGGTGGATAGGTTTGACATTGTGAGACATGCGAATGAATCAACTTTCACACTCGCCCGCGCATGTGACATAAGCGATATGCCCCATCCTTGCCTACATCACATGCACAGACGAAAGTGAAACCTGAATCATTTGCATGTCCCATAACGTCAAACCTACCCACCAAGTTTCATTCCTGTCGGTTGATTCCTTCTGGGTGCAGCTATTTGCGCATCTACTCTTTGACGATGGGTGTATTTATGGAAAGCCCCTACTGGTTGCTCTGCTTACTCTTTGTGGAGTCAAATGGAATTTAATTTGAGCAGAGCTCCGATAGTCGCAATATGCACATATGCCGTCATTCATGTCAGCCTTTGACCCCCATTGCCAGCAGGGTCGCTTTATTACAGTCTTTTCTGCCTAATTTGCACGGCTTCGTCTTTACAGCTAATAAATGTCATTCTGACAGGCAGAATTTCATTATTTGACTATGGAGAAAAGCTTTTTGAGAGCATTTGATAATTGCAAATAGAACAGAATGATTAATTTCTGCCAGCTTAGTCATTAGAAAGCCAAGGCCAGGAGAAAGAGGGACGAGAAGAGAGAAAAATGACTTGCATCGGTGATTCAATACAGCAAAAATGTCTTTTCATCATTAATGGCTACGTTGATGGCAGTGAGTGAAATATTTTGATTCGGGATTTGGCCACTGTGCTGACACTCTCCTGTCTTAAATAAATGGAGGATACCTTGATGATAGTCCTCCAGCCTTGTTGCGTAACAAAGGGGAACAAAAAACTAAAACACACTTCAAACACACTTGAGGAAAATAGATAACGTCAGATGGTCTGGTTTGGACAAAAGCATCGTAGAGCGATGATTATCTTAATTGTGAGTAAGAGCTTTCAGAGCTTGCTCTTCTCAACCATCTTGCAGGGATCATTTGGGAAAACCTAAAGGCACAGATGATCATCTTGGCAAGGGGTAAATACGGCATGATGAAACAGTCTATAAGGATCAAGGTCCTCAAGCATTAGTGTTTGAATAACTCAAACGAAGCAACCAGGTCACTGTGTTCTTCTGATCAATCTCAAACCTCACCTTATACACTTCACTGCCTCTTTATTAACCTTCACGTCTCCTCTTGAGACCTAAATGGTCCGACTGATTGGGACACACTGAAGGGACTGCACAGCCTGTGCATTAGTTTCTATTCTGGACTGTGCAAATACATAGAGCCAGCCCTCGCTCTGAAAAACCTGGTCACAACGGTAGTTATTATTTGCCAAGTTTAAAAATAGATGGCTTTTTATTTTGAACTAAGGTGCAGGACAACAGGCATCTACATGTACAGAAGCAGGGTTTTATCACATACTGTACGATATATATTATATATATATATCATATAAAAATAGTTGTAATTCGAAAGGAAGATAAAGGTTACCAGGAACAATAGTGATGATAAATTTAGACTGATATGGGCATGTTTTTGAGCTACACACACAGAAGTAGCGTCTCTCAGTATGCTAAGTTTGCTAATGCAACATACCAGACATCTCATAGAGGTTGTAGAGGTTCCTAATGGTGTCCTGTGATAATCCATCCAATGCAGCCTGAATATTCTCACACAGTTCCTGGAGATATTGTGGTGGGGGTGTACGGGGGAGTGATACCAGGCCTTCTGGACATGTGACACGTGACAACAAACTTGGTGCTTCCCACGGTGCCTCCACACTTGGTGGTTGTCTCCACCAAGATAAAAGCGTGACTTGTCACTGATGATGACCCGCTGCCATGCTGTCACTCCATGACAGTCTTGCACGACACCATTGCAGTCTTTGGTGATGTTAACGGTCATGCTAACGGTCCGCGTGCATGTAGTCCTGTGTCATGCAGCCGTCAATGCAATTGTGGCCGTTGGGTCAGTCAGGTACAGCGATAAGGCCCATCCTTGCTTATGTCACATGTGCGGCCGATCATCAAACTTAGATCATTTGCATGTCTCACAATGTCAGACCTACCCACCAAGTTTCATTTCTGTCAATTGATTCCTTCTGAGTGCAGCTATTTGTGCAGCTATTCTTTTGACGATGAGTGTATATGAGCTTACTCCACAAAACATTAGTCACTGTGACTGAAACATATCTAATAGGATGTAATACTTCCATGAGAACAATTAACAGCTGTGATTCGACTTGGGATGGACTGGACAAGTTTCTGGATATAGGCAACATCAATGTTCAGCCACTCCTACAACAAAGAATTGTGCAGTTGGGCCCGATTTGGCGGATGGCTCCCTGGCATATTACTCATTGTTCCAGGTAGTCCCACAGATTTTCAAGAGGATTCAAATCTGTGGATTTTGCGGGCCAGTCCAGATATCTGAATGCTCCTCAATGTTCCCCATGCCATTTGCAGCCCTGTGAACATGACCCTGCCATCTTGGAGTACAAGGATAGGGATGCAAAACCTGGTTGTCCAGCAGCTCAGTGTAGGCACTGTGGTTCAGATTTACTGTCACCTCAACCAAAGGACCCATTTCCATGTAATTTAAACACCCCCAGAACATCACAGAGGTTTTGGTACAATCTTAAGTCTTTAACACTCGTTGTGGGCTTGAGGTTATGGAACCAGCCTTGTGGACAGAGGGTCGCCGGTTCAGTTTCCTGGACTGACAGGAACGAATGAAGTGGCCTTGAATAAGGCACTGTAACTGTCAGAGTGACATGTTTTATTGAAATGTTTATTTTTTATGTTTTGTTATGAATTAATTGTCATTTCAGTTCATACAGTTTATTAAACAGCGCTAAATCAAATGAGAACAGGTTTAAAAAGAGAGTAAAATGTGTCTAAAATATACATCTTTAAAATAACATTTGGTTAAAAATACTTGGTGTTATGTAATTTTACTGTGAAGTGTAATGGGTCACGTGACATTAGTTAATTGAGCCTAACTGTGGAATTGTGGGTTAGAACCAACTTGCCGGCAGAGAAGAAACATGCTACCCCAAAAACAACCATAGCTTACACATGGTAAACGTTCATGGAGGCGCACACAGTAAATGTTCATAATTGTTTTATGTTTGTGTATTACATTTACGGCATTTAGCTGACGCTCTTATCCAGAGCGACTTACAAGGTTAAACATATTACAGGTAGGCCAATGTAGTGTTAGGAGTCTTGCCCAAGGACTCTTGTTGGTGTAGCACAGCACAGTCACCCAGACTGGGATTCGAACCCCAGTCTCCCACATGTGGTGGTGGCGGCTCCCTGGTGGGTAGTGGTGTTACCCGCTGAGCTACACCAACCTTTTATGTACCTTTTATGTACCTTTTATGTACTTTTTTGTGGATACAGAGTTTAATCTTGTGTATTTTGAGTTCTACATGAAACTGTTGTGCTAACTAATGTGTTTAAGCCTAACTAGCAACGAACACTAGCTCTAGAGACATTGAAAGGACTGAGAAATGCATGTCTTGAACAAAGGTTTTATTTTCTTGTAGGTTTCACGGTGTCTAATGAAGAAAGAGAGAGAGAAATAAAACTTCCAAAGACATCAGTATGACTCGTGGCCAATATTCCGTTGGACCAGTGTAGCTACAGGCACCTAACCCCCAACTGCTCCCCAGGCGCTGTAGATAGGGCTGCTCACTGCTCTGGGCAAGTGTGCTCACTACCCTCTAGTGTGTGTGTTCAGTTCATGGATGGGTTAAATGCAGTAGACAAAGTGCTCTGTGTGCAAACACAATTGGCATATGGTTCTAAATGGTTCTAAATTCTAATTCTCTTATCATCAAACAGCAACTCTTTAGATTTAGTTCTCCAGAGGTGGAATTAAACAACGTTGCAGCTTCTGGATTGAACTGAGCATTAATATTCAGCAAACTACTTACTAACACTTGACCATATTGACTACACTGAAAGTGTAGAGCTACTGTTTGTGATAGCTGCTGTTATGGATGGTTAAAACTATACACACAAATACCCATCCCTGCTTGCTTACGATTTGTAATTGAAACGAATCTTGTGCTTCTTATTAGTCTTATTATGTGTGAGTTTCTGAATGACTTCACTTATCCCCCTCACAGAGCCTTTGAACAGGAAAGACTGCTTTGAAATGCCTGGCACGACTTGTCCCTTGTACCTGAATGGGACATAGTTTGGCTTGTCCCTCAGCCTCTGCTTCACATAGCGTTGATACTGCAGCGACAAATGAGGCATTTCTCACATTCACGTAGCAGGATGAGAGATGTTCACGGCTCAGGGATAAAAGACGACTAGATGCGGTTCAAAGGGTGACTCACATGATTATCTAATTTCCCATGCAGAGGGCGGAATATACATTTCTCTCACGTCATGTCCAACAGACACCCGTCAAGCTGCTGCACTCTCGGAGCAGCCGCAATTATTGCTGGCATGTTTGACGCGAAAGCTCCACAGAGGGCAATGGTAAAGTATGGTGGATAAATGTTTGGGTATGAATAATGAGCTCAACTACTGGTTCCTGAAAGGCATGTTCTTTGTCTGACGCAAAGGATCATGCCAAGAACCGGGTTTGAGAGTTCAGGTCAATTTTCGATAACAGCACAACCCTCAGGAGGTCCAACTTTCTCTAATTAAGCTGGTTAGATGGTCCATGGGGATGGTTCAATGCCATAGTGGTATTCACAGTGTGAGAATGACCTGCATATTCATGGTAATGAACACGGCGAGACCTTCTCTCTGGCCATTCATCATACAAGAGAAGACAGGAAAAAGTTGGCTCACCTAAGTTTGCAAATGGACTTTAACCTAATACTGTCATATTAGACAATTCCAGTCTGTACTGAGTTGAATCTGGCCTCCTCAAACGAAGTCGAAAGCCTTAAAGATCTGAAAGCCATTAGTCTACTAACAAAATAACTGCATTTCATTTCTAGCAGACCTAGAAATTTGGGGGCGAGCATAGCTCTTATCTGATACCATTTGCCTGCAAAACTGTTATCGCAATGGTATTATTTCCAAATGTGTAATGAGGAAAGAGCTGAGCATCAGGCAAACAATTATTCTTAGCTCACATTCTTGTCCTAAGCCTGCCAGGCTGTTGGCAATTTCCATTTCCATTGCTAACGCAGTGCTCGTGGTTTAGCCGCAAGGCAAGTGTTTATGGTTTATTGTGTATTTTCTTCAAGGACGTCAGTGAGACCCTGAGAGCCCCCATCACGAAATCCCTCGACCCGAGACGATAAAAGGAATCCGGATAAGTGCGGCTCTTGCTTCTTTAGATTGGCAGCAGGTCATTTCCGGGCATGAGCGCAGAAAACCCTTTTATGGAGTCGCAGCTCATTCTTCTATCAGCATGGGCTCACAGCAAATCTCTTTGAACAGCTAGCCTGGGTTGCTGAACTGTACCGTGCCCCGAATGTGCATACGCACATGACAGTACATGAATGAACAGGCTCTGGGAAAGGCAGAATGAGAAAAGTCTTGTTCCCCTCCCCTGACTGTTGTAGTACATACAGGCCTGGCTCTACAGGAGCTGCAAAAGGAAGCAGGTAGAATTCCTGGTATCTCAAGCAGTGGCTTGATTTTGGATGGGTAGTTGAGCCCATCATGCATTATAAAGTGGATAGATATCAATTCAGCGATCATACTGAAGTGCTGCCTAAACACCTCACCAGCAGTGCACCTAATACACCTCACACCTGTTTAGAAAGAACTGCACTGGCTACTTTTAGGGTAGAAGTTCTGCTATGGGTTTTTATGGCTCTGGAACCCGCTCACCTCACAGAATGTATCGAAAACTCTTTAACTCAGCATCTAATTGAAGTTTAGTGTCACTGTCATGTTGTCTCCTCCCTCTAGGAAGACTACACATGGACCCGCTCAGACAGTACCCACTGTTCCTCAAAAGAACAGTTGCACAAATAGTACCGACAGTAATGAAACTTGGTGGGTAGGTTTGACATTTTGAAACATGCAAAGAATTCAAGTTTCAGGCTCGGCCACACATGTGACGTAAGCAAAGACGGGCCTTATAACTGTACCTGACTGACCCAACTGCAGACATTCAGCAAGCAGTGATGCCCTCCATGAGTCATCCTGTTAGTGCCAACACCATTGGCAGACGGCTGCACGACGCAGGACTACATGCACGCGCACCGTTATGACAACTGCTCTTAACACCAGGTCAATGTCGCCAAAGACTACAATGGTGTCGTGCCAGACTGACCATGGAGTGATGCAGAGTGACACTGGGTCATCTTCAGATAAGTCACACTTTTGTCTTGGTGGAGACGACCAACAAATCCATGTGTGGAGGCACCGTGGTCAGCGCCAAGGTAAACTGTTTGTTGTCACGTGTCACACGTCGAGAAGGCCTGGTGTCACTCCACCTCCACCCCTACTGCAAAATCTGCAGGAGCTGTGTGAGAATATTCAAGCTGCATGAGATGGATTATCACAGGACACCATTAGGAACCTCTACGACTCCATGCCGAGACGTCTGGCATGTTGCATTAGCAAACATGGAGGCCTGACACCATACTGAGAGACACTGTATGTGTAGCTCAATAAATATTGTCCTTATCTGTCTAAATTTATCATCATTTATTGTTCCTGGTAATCTTTATCTTCCTTCCCAACAGCACTGCAATCCCACACTTCCTACTGGGTGCAGCTATTCTTTTGATGATGAGTGTAAAAAAGACAATAGAAAGACCCCACAAAGACAGACCCAAGTCTATAGTTTGCTGGGAGGAGGAATGCAAAGTATCTGAATACATCAAAACAGGATTTTGTTATTCTACAGAGATTGATTCGTTACAGCCAAAGCACTAAGCGGATTACAGATGTTCCTGAAACCAAGGACTATATCCGAAGAGGAAACAAGAAAGATGAGCCTTAAGTGAAAGTCGACCACCATGCAAAATCTGTTTGTAGGAATAACGCTCTGTGCATCAGGACCTGGCACTTCAATCCTACTGATTGCACTTTTCATTAGCTACGCAGCCGTCTATAATGAAATACCTTATGGAAGTAACCTTGTACATACGAGAGACTCAGAGTGAGCGAAAGAGCAAGGAGGTGGCTTAAGAGGATTTGTGCTTACGCAAATGGATGGCATGGGAGACAACTTCACCTTGAAGGATATGATGCTTGAATACTTGTGAACAGATAAACAGGCACATGATCTTCCCATCATCTTTTGCCAAAGGAGATGGAACCTTCTTCACATTTAGATAAATACTTTGTCCTGCAAGGCAACTTCTGAAGACTTGTTAATGGGTTCTTCACTTCCTCACCATCAAAGGTTCTACGAGTCCCTGTCACCATGCCAGGTTAGTAGCATAAACCTCATTTACGTAGACACATAGGCCTCTTGCAGGAACAGGACTGCTTTCTTTACTCCTCCGTATGAATTACAGTGTACCCGATGCTGCAAGGCCACCTCTGATTTCTCTTCCGCCCACTATTACATTGTGTTTGGGTATTCAAAGAGCACTTCAGTATTTTTCACAGTGTCTCAAAAAGAATCTTCTGTCCTTTTCAGACTTTTAATGAATGTAATAACATACAAAAGACCACCACCCCCCACCACGAGCGGTTCTCGCTGAGGACAGTTTGTTCGGCAGCCTCGGAGTCCAGGGTTTCTTTTCACTTGACTAAAATCCTGAAGGGGAAGGGTGCTTCTGTTAGGGTTTTACACCACGATACGTTTCTGGCTCCTCGCCTGAGGCTTGCAGACTGGCAGAACAGAAGAGCTTTGTCACTTCAGTGAAAGGTGGAACAATAGGCCAGGCTCTTTCTGCGAAAGCCGACATCTGACTGTGCGCCTGTCTGGTCCACTGGTTAACAACTAGCATCTGCTTCACGAAGCATCTCAATCGAAAGCCTCTCCCGACCTCTCCGCCCCACCTCCCCAATCAATAGCTCACAATTTACCACCTTGATTTTCCACCCGAGTTGGTGCGAAGCTACCTGCCGGTTTTGCCCTGCGTCCTACCGGGTGTAAACGGGCTGCCTAGCCCATGCTTGAGTTGCTGGGTAATTACAGATGTCACGACAGCGTCTTGGTTCGATCCACAGTCTAACCAGTAGATTGCCACTTAAGGTGGTTTCAGATGTCCTCCCTTTAGATGATTTGTGGGGGGGCAGCTGCTGAGACGCCAAGGGATGCTGGACTGGAAATGAAATATGGTGATGGGGAAACAACAAACGATTGGCGAGACGCATCGCCGCTCTTCTTTCCATGGGTACACGACCTGTAGCAGGTGGTGGATACACTCTGCTGGGTGCAGGCAGTGAGCCTTAACTTTGATTTGAAGAGGTTGATGGCCTTAGATGCACAGGTTCCGGGGTCCAGATCTTTCACCGGATTTGCGATAAATGTTCAGAATATAATTTGAGACCCACCAGGCAAAAATCTCCCTTGACCTTGAGCATGAAAAGTGAAAGAAGTTAGCAGTGCTATCAGTGTGCAATATTTAAAAGGGAGTTCCCGCCCATCAACATGCCCATTGAACGGATAGAGCCCAGCGAAGTTCACTGAGAGTCTGTTTGTTTGGCTTTGTTCTCTACTGATGAGGTAGGCTGTTTATTAGGGCAATTGCTGTTCTTCATTATTACACTCATGTTCAAATAGCTGCACAAATAGCTGCACCCAGAAGGAATCAGTCGACAGGAATGAAACTTGGTGAGTAGGCTTGACATTGCGAGACATGCGACTGATTCAAGTATCACGCTCAGCCGCACATGTGATGTAGATTATCGCTGTACCCATATAAAAAATAGTTCAAAGTTCAAATTACTAATTTAGAAACATTTATATTTAAATTGTCTTTGCTGGGTAGGCATCCTAGGCTGGATGCCTATCCGCTAGAGGCGCTAAAAGACGCTATCCTGGAGCTGTAGTGTTGCCTGGACTCGTGGTGTTTGGCTGTGTCCATGAGCAGTGCTATGCTGGAGCTACAAGGCCTTTTTAGGCCAGCTGCAAGTGATGCTACATCCTACGTGGCTACCTTTGCCAGCCGTTTGGGAGATGCTGCATTGCAGCTATAAAGCTGCCTGGACTGGTGGTCTTCAGCTACATGAAAACGCTACCCCTTCCTGGCTAACGACATTTCTGGCCAGCGTGTGACGCAGTGCAGTCGAGGTGTGATATCTTCCCTGCAGTAAAGACTCATCCTGGATTAGCTAGGTGACTCTATAACATCCCCCCTGCTGGCTGTAGGAACTGTGGATTGTGTATCTGGGCCTGTGGATATCTGTCAACCGCCCGAGAGGCCAGGGTTAGTCTCTGTGGAAGGCGAACACTGATCTGCCTTTGATGTGGGGCTTTTCTCAGCGATCTCCCAGATCTGTCATATAGTGTGAATTCGCCATAACCAGATTGTTTTATATATATGTTTTCTCTTCCTGTGTTTTCTGATGGAGCATGACAGGATGTCAGTGTAAACACAGATCATTCCACAGGCATATATAAAAATAAATTCCCTTATTTACACTCCCTTAAATAAGTTCCCTTATTCACACTCAGCGTCAAAAGAATAGTTGCAGTGATGCCCTCCATGAGTCAGATGGCCACATGACGCAGGACTACATGCACGCAGAGCTTTATAACGACTGCCTTTAACACCACGCCAACGTCGCCAAAGACTGCAATGGTGTCGTGCCAGACTGTCGTGGAGTGACTCAGAATGGCAGCGGGTCATCTTCAGTGACGAGTCCCGCTTTTGTCTTGGTGGAGACGACCAAAGAATCCGTGGGTGGAGGCACCGTGGTCAGCGCCAAGATGAACGGTCTGTTCTCATGCATCACATGTCCAGAAGGCCTGGTGTCACTCCAGCTCCACCCCTACCGTACCATCTGCAGGAACTGTGTGAGAATATTCAAGCTGCATGGGATGGATTATCACAGGACACCATTAGGAACCTCTACAACTCTGGCATGTTGCATTATCAAACATGGTGGCCTGACGCCATATTGAGAGACACTACTACTTCTGTAGTTCCTCCTTCTGGGTGCAACTATTCTTTTGTCGATGAGTGTATAACTTTACCAAGGCTTTGACTGCACATGCATTGTTATATAACAGAGGCGGTTTCATAAGGCTGGGTGATATGGCCAAAAGTTTCATTGCAGTATATTTTCCCATATAATTACAATGATAGTTCTTAGTTTTACCCTGCAGAACACAGATGTTCTCTGCCTCTTTTGCTCTCAGTTACACTCCATAATTTCAGCACTGAAAATAGCAAACGCTGTGATCTGTGTCATGCTGTTTTGTCAGCATGAATGTCTTCGATGTTACCTCCCTCTTCATTGAAACAACTGAAATGTGCACATTGCAAAAGTGCAAGTCTTTGCTGCTACCAGGGAACAAAATGAGACAATCACATTGACAATATCTCAGTTGCATATTATCAGTACCTAGAAATTTTAACACCCAGAGCGACTAGCACATACACATTGCACTCTACCACTCATAATACAACGCCAACAGGAGCCTCCAACACACAGGAGAACACTAAAGCACCTGTTGGGTGCTACCAGCCAATCATATTCATGCTTATAAAGGTGGTAGTGTGTAGTCTTAGGACTAGTGGGTTTGTACCATTCTGAGTACTTTTATAAGACACTTGTAGTTCTGCTCAAGTATCATGATGTCCTCCCCCCTCGTTTACACCCTCGTGTGATCTAAGACTCATTTACTGGCTTTATATACCTCTATGCTCTCTGTAGAAGATCTCCCAGGCTCCACAGCACCCTGAACTTCCATTCATTCCATGATCACTTAGGCTGAATCTCAAAAACAGCGCCCTACTCCCTAAGTAGTGCACTACTAGTGGTGGAGTTCATTTATAGATAGACTTAGATTTCATTGAAAATGAAATGATACATAATAATACCACTAAATATTGGGGGGAAATGCCATCATGGCATTGTTACTTAAAAAGGCCAGAATGGGTGGTCCCCCTAGAGACATCCCCGGTTAGTACTACCAGAGGGGGAATCCAACCTGACCTTCGAGCTCTATTCAGGTGCTTGCAAAATGGCAGAGGCAATATTAAATAGTGGTTGGATCTTAAATGTGTACTAATTCTACACTATATATGCTACGTGCTAATCTTAATAATATGAGTTCAGCAAACAGGCACACACAATATTAGCATACATCATTTCTTACTAACAGGAAGTGATGAAGCCTATGTGTTATATCAAGCTGGAGTCTAAAGACAAACAAATAAATGCATTATTTATTAAAATACATTTATTTTTACAGGCTGTTTTGACAGATTTGGGTTGAACTCACGTTTATACACCATTTCTTATCCTGCTAGCACTGCAGCCATCATTACATCAACTTTTCCAGATCTGCGAAGCTCGTACCTATCTGTTTCCCGTTGCACTGTGGGACAACAGTGTCCATCATTACCATATTCAAATTGACTGGTTCTAAGTGTGCATTGTGTTGTGTTGAAGACACTCAACTATGACATTCATAACTGCATGTAACTACATACTAGGTATTCAAAAGCTGGTTAGTGTTAGTATTAAATGCACTACCGGACTGTGCAACCACAGACGTGCTGGCGCTCAGTGGAAGCACCCAACCATTTTTGTAAATAGGTGGTTGTGCTGTTAGATAAACACACGTGTTACATGTTACTTGTGCTATTCTGTGCCAGGCAGTTGGTGTTGGTCTTTGCGGTCACCAGGTTTGGACAAAGTATGGTGGGAGGTGACCTGCCCCGCTGTCCTGGCTGTTTAGATAGCGCTGGGCAGTGGATTCTCCAACGCTGGCATGTTCAATCAACATTGGCTTTCCCATGTTTGCTTTTCCGATGCCACAGTGTTATTGTTATATGCACTCACTAAGAATCTGAAGGCAAACTACCCCACCACCCCACCCCCCAGGAGGTCTCATATGTGGTCCCCAGTTCCATCTCTTTATATTTCATTCCATTCTGTGGGTGTCCACACCTGGACTACTTTGGATTATACTTCAGCCCAATATAATCCCAAACAGATTTATCAATTTCCTTCGGGATCAATACAGTATCTATCTATCTATCTAACTAGACTCGCCTCTAGCAAACTTCAGATCCAGTGCTGATAGCTGTGGGATAAATTGAGGATCCACTTCAGTTCGACAGGGTTCTTGAGGACTTTTTGGACCTTGCTTTGCATTTTTCTGAGTCATTACGTTTTATTGAGATAACAAGGCTATTATTCTGAGGATGGATTTACATGGCTACTACATCTTTTCATGACAGCTTGGACAGATGTTTAACTTTTGCTTTTACTTTTGTTCCTTTGCAATGAGAACATTTCCAATTAGGCCATGTCCTCAAGGACCCACAATCCCAGACAGTACTTATCCAATGAATCCCAGCGGTAGAACCAGCCTCTACCCTGGAAGCAGGGCTTTTACTGGATTAGCAGGCCGGGAGGTGCAGACATCCGAGACTTTAATTGATGCCCAGAGAACACACCATCAAGAGCACCAGGCCCCAAATAAGGTACAATGGCCCAGGTACGCTGAAAGCAGTTCGCGCTGTCTCTCAGCATGTGTATGTGGGAGTGCATGTACACTATAGGTGAGAGGTTGAAGCAGCACAGGGACCTAATTCAATGGCGCTAATGGCCTTGCTGTATGATAGTCAGTAATTATGTGAATGCTGGTGAGTGCATTACATCTCATCTGGGCTGAGCTTTTTTTAACGGATGCATGGCACTGTGAACCCCTAATTACAAACCTCCACTGGGGGTGGGAGGGTGGGGGGTTCGGTGGCGGCTACAGAAACAAGTGGGATTGGGAGAGACAAAAACAATGTGCTGGAGCGGGAAATGGGGACTGAAAGAGAGAAGAAGAGAAAGAGACATAAAACAAACCGACAACTCGTCTTACAGGGTTAAGGAGATGTGTATGAACTCTCTCTCTTTTGTTCTCTGTCCTTGAAGGTGAAGAAAGAAAGCGAGTACCTGATTTGCCACTATGCATGTCTCTAGGTATCTGGAATATGGCCTGAGTGAAGCCAACATGGCTACAATGCTAATGAAATTCAGACTGGGGTGCCTTAATGAATAGCACAAGAATAATAGCCATTGATTAACTCATGTCACTCTGACGCTCCTTCCATTGACAGGTCTCTGTTCTGCGGCCTTCGTGTTTCATTCACGTTTGGTCTTTCATGCTCTTTCTTTCCACGTGCAACATCATGAATGAGTCTCCGAGCTATAATGATATGAGTAAAGCATGTGGGGGTGAATGCACAAGGCAGGTGGCCTAAACGAATGTAAATTTTAGTTCTGCTATCATATTGACCCTAGGTGTCGTACACCAGGGTTTCCCGATCTCAGTCCTGGCAACCTAGCATCTGCCTTCCCAATAGCATTGCAATCCCACACTTCCTTCTGGGTGCAACTACTGTTTTGACGTTGAGCGTATTTCGCATGTCTACAGGGGTTAGGATATGAATGTTCTTGCTTTGTTAAGCTAACACCAGAGCTGCAGTACCACTTCCTGTCTTATTCCACACACAGCGCGTGTGGTTAAGACTGATAGTTGTTGATGCTTCACCTTCAAACAGACAATCCAGCTTCCTTTGGTCTTAACTGACCTGTATCGTCCCTACTGTGGATATCCAATCTCTTGATTTAATATCTAATAAAATCATCTCTTGAGTGCACCACCAGCTCTAAGAGGCTTGGACAGCAACAGAATACAAAGAGAAGACAAGCCTCACAATGTACCCAAGCCTGCACACACAGACCAGCATAGCATCCAACCCGACAAACAGATTCACACTTTTCTCGAGATTCAATTCATAACGCCAATTATTCAGGCACTGTTCAACCTAGGTATCAATGGATCACCTTTCCCTGCCTTCTATTTACAACTCCAGACTGTTTCTCCTTCTGCTTTTGTCTCACTCTGCCATCTAACTCACAAAAGCACAACAAATAGAGAGCATGTGCGACTGGGGGTGATGGGAAGGCTTGAAGGGCCCTTTTTGATCAGCGCTGAACACATGCTCTGAGGAAACAAAACCCGGTCGCGCTCGTTCCTTCACATGTTTCCTGGTGGAGTGATTGATTCTGTGTTAATCATAAATAGACTCGTCAGAGCCCATCCATGCTCAGCGGGACGCGTGAATCATCAGGCGAGGATAATTAAACTTATCAAACGGCAAATGCTTAAAAGCGGAGGAATCGCTTCAGAGAGTCACGGCCTCGTTAGCACGGCAGCATGATGGGTCTGGGCTAGGATGGGAATGAAAGGCAAGCAAGGCTGTGTAGGAAGCTTGTTGTGTTGTTGTGTCGGCTCGACTCAAATTCAAAAGGATACATGTTTATTAATGAACAGCTATGAGGCTAATTACTAGGGATAACAGAGGAAACTGGTTTTTGTAATGTTTGCTTTGGTGAATTTCTTTTGATTATGAGGAGCATGTGGAGTTGCTGGCAGGGTTGGGTAGTAACGTTGGGTAGAAGTGTGATCTAGTGTGGAATAGTCATACGGAATGCATGACTAAAAATGTGAACTAAACTAAGGGGGTGTTTTAGTTAGGTGGAAATGGGTCCTTTGGTTGAGGTGACAGTAAATTTGAAACCACAGTGCCTACATTGAGCTGCTGGTCAACCAGGTTTGGCCTTCTGGTCCTCCTCTTACTGTGGAACATAACATTCCTATCCCTGAATTCCAAGATGACTATTCTTGTGCTCACAGGGCTGCAAATATGAGTGATTGGCACAATGAACATTCAGGAACATTTATACATCTGGACTGGCCCCCAAAATCCCCAGATTTGAATCCTCTTGAAAATCTGTGGGACTACCTGGAACAACCAGTAAAATGCCAGGGAAGGCATCCACCAAATCTGGCCCAAATGCGCTATTTTTTCATGCAAGAGTGTCTGAACATTGATGTGGCCTACATCCAGAAACTTGTCCAGTCCATGCCAAATCCAGTCACAGCTGTTATTGGTGCTCATGCAAGTGTTACACGCTATTAGCTATAATAAGCTGATGAAGAAATGCTTTAGCTGGATGCTGGACACACCAGTGACTCTGTGGGCATTGGATATTGCATTGGCATTGGATGTGGGCAGTGGGTATACTTGGGCCCGGTGATGCCGACCAAGGCGGCGCTTCTCTGTTGTGACGAGTGGGAACTACTGAGGCCTGCGTTTGAACAACTTGGTATTGAAGATGGTTAAAATCTCAACACCTCAACAACTGCAACTCCTAGATAACCGTCCTACAGTTATGAAGCCTTAGCTTTGCTGACAAACACAACACGGTCTATCTAGGTATGGAGCTGACATCAGCATCTGAATCTGAATTTTGTATGTTTTCATTACATTAATGGGCATTAAATAAACTTGAAATCATTAACAGTGTAAGTCTTAAATTTGAATTTTCAAAATTCTGACCTGTTTCACTTTCTGGCATAAATATGGATTTCTGAGTTCTGAATCTGAGAGATTTGAATTAAGGCATCTTGATTTTTACAAAATCTGAAAATCGTACATTTCAGAAATTTATTTTTTCCAACAGAAAATTTCACCACCTCACATGTTCGAAATCCAAAAACTGCATTATTAAAATTCGAATTTATAAATTACGCCATTTTATATGTTACGTTTATTAAATGTTGTGTAATTATAATTAAAAAATCCCAAATTCAGATTCAAATACTTAGCTTTCAAGCTCCGTAGCTAGGCTGTTTTACTAAATACCTTTTTGAAAGCTTTTTGATAGATTTTTCAAGCTAGGTCCAGTGTTTCTTAGCAACGTTAGCCTGGCATCTCCCATTGTACACTGTAGAAACACACTTCAGATATTAAACATGTTATGGCTTACCGACTGAATTAGGGATGATAAAGGATATTAGGTTTTTTCACTGAGCTATTCCTAGAACATGCAACTTGGTGGTGCAACTGGTGTGCAAGGACTTTATAAAGACTTGTATTTACAAATGTATGTAACACTAGTGCTGCCCAGTCCAGACATGTGGTTTTATCAGGCCGTGCAGGACTAACTAATTTTCAGCTTCTGTGCTGACTGTTCCACAGAGCGAAATATTCTATGTTGTCATTCCTTAAGTAAGAGAGTTCTAGGTCATGTTCAACCTGAATTTGACACAAAGACCACATTGATATGTAAAAATACACTCTTTGATGTAGATAAACTAGAGGAGTAATAAGATACATCAGAGCAGTCCCTCTTCAATCTTCGTATTATTGCTCCTGACCACTAATCAAAGTGTGAGCCTTCAGCAGAGCCACTGATCTTTACTGATAATGAATTCCTTTTGAACCTCTGCAGCAGGGAATAAGGATTGTACTCCAAGGGCAAAGAACCATATAAAAAAGCTCATTCCATAACTCAGCTCTACCACATTAAATAACCTTTACTCTACATTTAGACCTGTCTATTGTCTACTGCCATGTATTAAAGCAATTTTCCTCTTTACCTCAAACCTAATCTGACATGTTCAGAGTCTGAGGTTTGATTCTTTACTATTGCACTACAGCTAAGACAATAATAGAGCTAACAACGATGACATCCTCTTATAGCAGCCTTGATTCTGTTTTCGTAGAGAACAGTGTGTCACTGAGTCAAAAGATTTTGGCATTCAATGTGCATGACGCTAATTGGTGGCTATAAGCTTCCATTACTTGTTAGCTACATTAGCTAATTCATTACTGTGTAAAAGTCTGACACCATCCTGATGTCAACCAATACTGTATTCTGCAACTGCCACCTCAGTGACTACGACGTTTATACACTCATCTTTAAAAGAATAGCTGCACCCAGAAGGAAGTGTGGGATTGCAGTGCTATTGGGAAGGAAGATAAAGGTTACCAGGAACAACAAATGATGATGAATTTAGACTGATATGGGCAATATCTACTGAGCTACACATACAGAAGTAGTGTCTCTCAGTATGGCATCAGGCCACCAGACGTCTTGGCATGGAGTTGTAGAGGTTCCTAATGGTGTCCTGTGATAATCCATCCCATGCAGCTTGAACATTCTCACAGTTATCGTACAGACTGATCACAGGCAAACTAGACTTTGTTGGTTGGACATGCTTAAGACACCTGGTACATGAAGAGGTGCTACAGTGCAGTGAATGTCTCGTTCCATGTGTGGAAAATGGCTCCAAAGCAGATGTTAATGATGGGCTAAAAGGAGTGACTGCATTTGGGTGTGCCAAAGACCATAGTGTGAAGGAAGTAGCTGAATCTGCAGGTGTATGGAAGCGTACGGTCATACGGGTCTACCAGCAGTGGCTAAAATCCCAGTCTACAGGAAACTCTCCTCAGAATTGTGCCAGGGAAGGCATCCACCAAGTCTGAACCAACTGCACAATTCTTGGATGCAAGAGTGGCTGAACATTGATGTGGCCTACATCCAGACACTTGGCCAAAGCCAGTCACAGCTGTTATTCGTGCTCGTGGGGGTTTTATTTGAACCTCAGTTCAGATGAAGAAATGCTTCCATTGGATACTGGACACACCAGCGACTCACCGGATACTGAATTGGGTTTGCTTGGACTTGGTGATGCCAACCAAGGTGGCATGTCTCTGCTCTGACAAGAGAGAACTATTGAGGCCTGCACATGAACAAATTGGTAGATGGTTAAAAAGGTTTATTAATGGCCATTTTGACTGGTGATCAAATGAAGAAGTTCAAGTTTAAGGGGCAGCGTTCCTCCAGGAGCATGGAGCAATATGAAAACAATAACAATTGTTGTGCAAGTCAATACAATGCGATATATACAGTAAATACAGAAGTAAATACAGTAGTAAATACAGAAAACCTACAATATATACAACACAGGACAGATACAGTACAGGGTACTGAGAATATGTAATTCTGGGTAAACTGTGCAATTCTCTGATGCAAGAGTGTCTGAACATTGATGTGGCCTACATCCAGAAACCTGTCCAGTCCATGCCAAATCCAATCACAACTGTTCCCCAAAATAATTATTTGATGAGCACTTTTCATAACAATGGCAGCACCGAGTGCTTTACTGACAGGTAATAAAGCTTAACCGTAATTAAGGAGAAACTCAATCAATATGAGAAGTCATTTAAAATCAAATCAAGACTATGACACAAATCAAATGAATGAGATAAACACCAAACGAGGATTAGAATTATAATTAAACACTACGAAAAAGAGATACTTCTTACTGCTGCCTGCCGAGCGCGACTGTCTAACGAAAAGTTGAATTGTGTTCCACAGTTTAAACAGAATAGCTGAAAGAGTCTCTTCACCTGTCTTGCAGTTTAGAGCGGGTGTTTGCGGAAGGTCAGCATCTGCAGATGCAAGTTTAAAAGCTGGAACATGAACAGACAGACATTCAGTAAGGTAAGTGGGTGTTTTAAGGTCTTTTAGAAGCTTGAAATCTAGTAGCAGAACTTTGAAACCAGTCCTAAACGATACAGGTAGCCAGTACAGTACTTTCAGAACAGGAGTGATATGAGCATCTGTTTTGTTAGTGTTAGGATCCGTGCTGCTGTTGTTTGAGTCGTAGAGGACGTGTTGATTTTTTAGGAAGCCCAGTAAAACGTGCATTACAGTGATCAACTCTGCTTGTAACAAGGTTCCCTGCATCGCTCTGTGATAGGACAGTCCGGTTTAGTGGCATTTCTCAAATAATAAAAAATCTACTTTAGTGACTGTGTTTACATGCGGGATAAAACAGATTACACCCTGATTTCCCACTTTAGGTTTGGTATAAAAGAACATAGCTTCTTATAAAGCATTTTTAGAGAGTTATAGAGTTGTAGTACCTAGAATCAGCATCTCAGTTCTTTCTTGATTTAGTTGTAGAAAATATTGTGACATCTACTGAGAAATATCTGATACACAACTGTCTTGATTTCCAGAGGGAATGGAAATGCATACCTGCATGTCATCAGCAGAGCTATGAAAATTGATATCATGTTTCTTTATGACATCGCACAGAGGTAACATATAACAAGAGAAAACACAAAAAACTGAGACCCTAAAACTGACCCTTGTGGTACCCTTGTGCTATTGCACAGTTCTGTCTATTATTTATTTGCACTAATCCTACATACTGTACAAATGTTCTGCTCCTATACCTTTCAGACTTATATAGCATATATTGTACATTTTGTTCATTTATATACATACATATCTTTTTTTCTTCCCTCTAGTCTTTTCTTTCTTTATTTAGTACTTAGTATTTATATTGGAAGTGTGTATAGTAGTTGTTGTTGTTGGTTTCCTAAGGATGAGCTCCCAGTGAAACCAAGTACTGTCTATTTTTAAAATATGATTTCAACTGTTGTAAAGATGTGCCTGAAAGGTCCAACCCAGTATTCAAGATAGAACAGAATCTTAGGACTAACACCAGACACCAGTGGTGTCTCACTAATATGGTTAGAACTAAAACCTGATTGAGACTTCCCATATAACTCGTTTGATATGCATTTAATTGCTTAAAAGAACTTCTTCCAAGACTTCACTTCAGCAGAGCAGGTTTTAAAGCATCTGGATAAGCTCCTATTGACAGTTTATAGTAGTTAAGATGGGGGTGCTCAATCCTGGTCCTGGAGATCTACCACCCCGGAGAGTTCAGGTCCAACACACTTGGCACATACAGTCAGAACCTCCTGAAGACCTTGGGTACCTGGATCAGGCATGTTAGACTGAAGTTGGAGCTAAACTCAGGGTGCAGGGTGGTAGATCCCCAGGGTCAGGATTGGGCACCCCTTAAGTTAAGGCATTAATCAGAAACCAGAATCAGAATTAAACAGTAATGTAGGAACAGGATCAAGATCACATGTGGACGAACTTAATTTGTTGATAACAGTTTATTATTGATGACAGAGAAACACGTAATCACTGATGCATGTGGTTTAACGGGAACTTGCTCCAGAAGGCTGTGCTAGGCTCTGTCACAAACGAGAGTACAACCAGCCCATGGCGCCCCTCGGTGTGCTGCTCTCTGATCACATCTTCATTTGGCTAGGTCAGGGCTGAAATGTGAGCACTTTTTTTCACCATTGATTTCATTACCGCAAGTCGCATGGAAGGGCCCTGGAAGTGGCAAGGACATTACATTCATCCCTGTGGACAAGGCAAGCCACATCTCAAACTGAACCCTCTGGAAAGCTTTTCAAGCGTGTCCGCTCGCTAACATTTAACAGCAGTGCCGAAGGCAAACAATTTGAGAACGGCATCAAGCCAGCTTGCCAAAGCCTTACAGAATGAATGGAAGCCTATGAGCTCAGCTAGCTAATGACATGTCATCCCAGTCACTGTTTCATGTAGCGTCCAAGACCCAAAGCAACATGTATATACTTTCATATACGTAATCTGTAATCAGATAAATCAGCTTTTGTACAAAACAGATATAAACATATCAACAATTAAACAATGCAACAAAATATTGAGCAACATATAAGCAAGAGCATCATCTCAAGACCTTTGTGATGTGTAACTGTACATGTACATGGTTTGTTGTCACGCGTCACAAGTCCAGAAGGCCTGGTGTCACTCCACCTCCACCCCTACCGCAAGATCTGCAGGAACTGTGTGAGAATATTCAAGCTGCATGGGATGAGTTATCACAGGACACCATTAGGAACCTCTACAACTCCATGCTGAGACGTCTGGCTGCAGCTATTCTTTTGATAATGAGTGTATATTATTTTCACATCGTTTTAGAGCATATAAAAACTACACACAATTTGATGGAGTAATGCAAACATGAGTTATCTGTATTTTTGAATAACCACACTTAGTTGTGCTATCCTGGTTCTAGTAGCCCCTAAGAATATATCAGCTGCATCAGTTGCAATGGCCAACATGTGTATCTAGTTGACTCAAACTATTTCTTTACAACCCAAATACAAATATACTCTGCTGATTGTATGTTAGGAATGAAAACTGTGATCGTCCACCCCATTTAGAACATCTGCATAATCAACAGGAAGCTATGCCATGGCTTTAAGAGCTCCATGCATAAAGACGCCTTTGTCTTTTACGAGAGAGAGAGGGAGAGACGCATCTGGTTGCTGGAGCTCTATGCTGTAATTTCTGTTGACTAAAAAAGCTTATCTTTAAAGCAGCACGCTGTGTTTCCAAAGCTGCTTTCTGAGGCAACAGTCTGCTTGGGGGCTGTATCCCATTTCCAAGAACCCAATTTCAAATATCACAGCTCTGTGGTTTTGGCATATTCGTACCACTTACTCAAACCCCCACCACTGTTCAGTGCAGCGGTGGCTGTTGAGAGAATCATTAATATTAATTAATTGCAAGGTCCAACATTATGGGGATACCTCACGTTTTCCCCAGGACCTCCACCAGTTCCATCAACCTGCCAGACCCATCACTACTGAGTTTTCCAGGCCCACATCCTCACAAATGAATCCATGGGCACACATAATGAAGTTGTCAGTGGGTGTATGTTTTTAACTAAATGTTGTGGCTACATAATGAATATTCCACTCGTGATCACATCCGTAATCTCTAAAGGATGCATGATGATATGATTAAGCGGCGCAGCAGAAGTTGAGTAGGAAGAATTTATGCTAGGAACCATCTGTGCTGCGTGATGGCATCCGAGTTCAGAGTTGTGAGGTCAATGCCAGGTGAATGGATTCCGTCACGTAGTCAAGATTGCGGATGTTGATGGCGCTCACGTTCAAACAGCCACCCGGCAGCACGTAAACGTGTCTCCTCTTCGCCAGGAACTCAACCTGTTGAACTAAATGGACAAAATGAATTAAACGCCGAGTGTCATCCATTTATCCACTGACCTTACGTGATCTCATTTTGTAATCATCGTCTTCCCACGAGACGGGCCATTGGTGTGAAGTCCATGTTCCCAATCTGAGAGAATGAAGTCACGGCTTTTGTAAGCGTGTGTATTGCAAAGCCACAGAGAGGGAACAAATTAATTCAGCCCAATTACTGTTTCATTTTACGCTCTGTTACTGACGTCGGACGGACACACGATTTCCATGCACCCGTAAGGCAATGTGACTGCTTAAGGCATTCATTAGTGGGAATGAGAAATGTGGATCGGAAGTCAAGTGACATTTTCACGTGTTGCAGAGTTCACAAGCAACAAAGTCTGGATCTGTGAGGCTTTTCCACTATGGGTACAGCTTTTACAGCACCTGACAAGAGAACAGTCTTTCACATTCTCCCACTAGATTCCTAAAATGTGCTTGCTTTCTGGCAAATATTACAAAGGGCGGGAAGGATTGCCATTTTGCTTTCCAGTTCTATTTGCAGAGTAATGCACATCGCTAAAAAAAGCAGATAAATCGTCCTGAAAAGGAGGGGGGAACGTCCATGGTCCATGTTTTTCTGAGTAAATGTTATGGAATAATTCATAAGCAGGAAGCTCACCTCGAAGAGTGGATTTAAATGTCATAAACACCACACGACCGGGATAGACATGCTAGTTATTTGTGCAAGTGTTGTTCTGAGGAAAAGCGGGAAACGGAAGAGGCATTTCTGCAAATATCAAATATTAGCTGAGAACATATTCTGGAAGAGCACAAGGCGGCTCCTCTGACATCAAGTCTGCATCAACTATTACGTAGCTACCAGAAGACGAGAGGGAGTGCGCAAGCGTAAGTAATGCCACAGCTGTGTTCTGACCAGCTTGGAGCATCAAAGCCGTGAAGCCGTGAGTGTTCTTTTGCAACCGTTCTCAATAGCAGGTCCACCAACAATGGAACCACTCTCTTAAGAACACAGGTGTCAGAAAGGGTTCTTTGGCGTGAGCACTGGGTTTCTAATTAGCTAAGTGTGTTAAAACAATCAACACAGACAATACCAAAGAACTCATCGTGGACTACCAGGAAAACCAAAGCTGCACACACAGTCCTGTCCAAATCAATGGAGGTAGAGCGCGTCTCCAGCTGTAAGTTCTTGCGAGTCCAGGGATCTCAAGATCAGATCTGTCTTGGATCTTCAACACCTCACACTTGGTTAGGAAGGCACAGCAACTGCTCTACTTCCTTTGTCTTCTCAGATCCTCATAAACTTCTACAGTTGCACCACTGAGAGCTTACTGACCAAATGCATGACGGTGTGGTACAGCAGCTCAGCGTGTTATCGCCACATAGCTTTCTGCCAACAGAGCTCGCAGCATCATCAAGGACTCCTCCCACCCCAGCCACACCCTGTATAACCACCCATTCGAGGGGAGATACAGAAGCATCCGGGCCAGAACCAGTCCAGCTTCTTTCCATCCATTATCACTCTGTTGAACTCCACACCTCACCACTCCTGCTCATATGCTGCACGCACCAGGCTTATTTATTAGCCCAACATTTCCTATACAATAGACTGTTCAATGTACAGTGATGCGACACATATCCGCTTACTCTATAGTCTGTAACATATACAGTATAGATTGTGTTTTTACTGTTTATATTGTGTATATATATTTCATAGACATATTATTCGTATGCCTGTTACTGCATATTGCAGTTCTGCTTTTGCACTATTGCTACTGTTTGCACTTCTGGTAGATCCTAACTGCATTTCATTGCCTTGTACTATACTAAGCAAAGACAAAGTTGAATCAATCAATCAGTCAGTCAGTCAATCAACCTATCTATCTACCTATCTACCTACCTATCTATCTATCTACCTATCTATCTATCTATCTATCTATCTATCTATCTATCTATCTATCTATCTATCTACCTATCTATCTATCTATCTATCTAGCTATCACAAAGTCGCCTGAAGGGTTATTTAGGGAACCAATAATGGTACCCCTATGGCATCACTCCAAAGAACGCTTTATAGTTCTGGAGGACACTGACCGCTGTTTTTACAGCCAGTGGACCCACAAAGGTATAGTCATGTGCTGTCATGTGACAAAACATGAGATTGAGCACTTCTTAACCAGATTGCACAGTCAGAACAGTGGTTTCTTTTCACAGCCAGAGCACTGTTTTATTTCTGACTACCAGAGTTGCCCCCAAATAGTGAGAGTTGAAACTTATCCCATGAAAGCTGCTGTCGGAAAACAAAACCTTGTATCTCCAAAGACTATGGGAAAGCATACTTTACCTCTGATCTAAGTTAATGGTACCACAATTTTCCAAGTCATTTTGGGCCATTTATTTTGGTCCATTCATCATGAAATTTACACTTAATGTAAAAGGTTACAGGTACTTTCAAATTATAGTGTCAAAAACTGAAATCCATCAGAAATATCGAGGTTTTGTTTCGACAACAGTGATTTACAAACCACTGTTTGCAATTCGGCGCATACACCTCTCACCAGTAAGTCCAATGCAGCAGTAGAGACCTCCCGGCTTTATCAAGTGTTCCCAGCTGCCAGGGCTTCCAAGCAGGCGCAGCTTCTCTCTGAGACGTTCTCGCATCAGCATGCATCTCTCCACTGTTCCCTTCAACCCCTCCTGCCTGAAAGGGCCATTTGAAATAACTGACTCAATAATGTATGAAGCCAATTCCACACCAGAATATATATATGATGCTAAGTGGCAACTTAACCAGTATTCACTCATCATCAACAGAATAGTCGCACAAATAGTTGCAGGAATGAAACTTGGTGGGTAGGTATAACGTTGTGAGACATGCGAATGATTGGCGTTTTGCGTTTGGCGGCGCATGTGACGTAAGCAATGATGACCTGACTGACCCGAAGGCCAAGATTGCAGACATTCAATGAGCAACGATGCCCTCCATGAGCTGGCCAACCAACTCTGTTATCACCCGATTTGAAGGAATTTTGTCCCTGTTATTAAACACTAGTAAATTATGCGTAAGAACGTTCGATCTGATCAGGAATGGTATACAGCTTTTTTGATCTGACTTACAGTTTTTGGAAAAAGGGCAAATCTCAGAGCACAAATTAAATTCTGGTTTGTTCCACACTCGTCTTTTTTTCCCCCCATCCTACGTAGAGGGTTACGGGTCAGTATGGCTGTGGATTAGAGTTTGGGGACCTGCCCTGCTACATGCAGTTTGGTGGCTGTAGGTTTCCTTTAAAACTCAGGGTAGGTCCCTAAACAGTAATCCAGAGTTATACTGACCTGCAATCCTCGATGTGTTGTTTATTCATCCCTCGTTCCTCGCATAGACTCCCATAGACCAGCTATCACTCTGCATTTTTCCTTAGGAAATACAGTTTTCTAGTTTCTATTAGAAAATGTATATATTCCATTATTACTCACTGGCTTACCATTCAACCAGGTGAGCAGGATTGCTAAGCACTGTCGTCACCACTCGGGTGCCTCCTACTGGTGGTCGGCCCCAGAGTGTTTGAACGATCTTCTCTGCCTGCAACTGGACGGCCAGCTGATTGGAACTGTCCTTCAGAACACAGAGCAGGTGGCCCACTCTTTCCCCTGAGGATGTGATAGGATAGAGCATGATGCATTTATTATTATACCTTTCTGACTTTTTTCCATTTAAACTGCCCTCCACCTCCTACTTGGAAAGTCAAAAGTCAGTGTTTCTGTAGTCTCAAGAGTGCCAACTTCTTTGGGGTGCAATTCTATCATTTCCAAATGATTCATGAACATAACAAGAAATAATAGCTTGTTCCAAGTATATACTTAGCGTATATTTGAGGCTCTACTTGTTCAGAATATGCTACTGTGTACGATACCCCTACATACAGGGGCCTACTTGGAAAACTAGAGCTAAATGATTCGGTTTTTGTTCGCAGTATTTGTGTCGAATGTTCTTTTCAGCACTCTTGGCGGATGATGGATTGCAACCTCTAATGAAACTAAAGAAAAAAGGCTTTTAAGGGCTTTTCATATGCACACAGCAGCTGAAAAAGCTTGCGGTGAGGTTATGTGAATGCTTTGAATTCAATGAATGTGGTACGAGGCTTGACTCAGCCCCAGCACTTTGCGAATGTGTGATGCTGTCCTTCCTGCCTGTGAATGTTCTTACCGTAGAGGCCGAAACTGTGGGAGAAAGACTGAGTGCACAGCAGCTCCAGCCCCAGAGAAACACAATATCTCAAAGCCCATGAATCCAGCTCCACGTCCCCGCTGCACAAACCCTGAGCAGGCAGCAGGAAGAATGGCAGGAGCTGACGCCTCTGAGAGATGAAGACAGAGAAAAGGTTTAGGGGTAAAACATCAATCATTAAATCAGCTGATTAAACATTTATGACCAATCTACCACAGGCCCTTGACCTGACTGCTTCCTCGAGCAGGCATTCGCAGTTCCGATCCTGGGGGCAAGCATTTCACACAGCTTTCTCTTCTCCCTGCTCTGTCACTCCTGACTCATCCTATCAGCTAATTATCAAGCCCTTCATGCACTCAATCAAATGTGCCAATCCATGCAGGGCAACGAAAGTCAGAGTTCACCCTCCATTTACACTCATTGTCACAAGAATAGTTGCACAAATAGCTGCACCCAGAAGGAATCAACCTACAGGAATGAAAGTTGGTGGGTAGGTTTGACCCTGTGAGACATGTGAATGATTCAAGTCCCATGCTTGGCTGCGCATGTGACGTAAGCAAGGACGGGTCTTATCGCTGTACCTGACTGACCCAACGGCCACAATTGTGGATATTCAGCGAGCAGTGATGCCCTCCATGATTCATCCTGTTAGTGCCAGTGGCCTTGACAGACAGTTGCGTCATGTAGGACTATATGCACACAGATCGTTACGACGACTGCTCTTAACTCCATGTCAACTTCACCAAAGACTGCAAAAGGACTGTCATGGAGTGACTCAGAACGGCAGCGGGTCATCTTCAGTGATGAGTCCCGCTTTTGTCTTTGTGGAGACGACCAACGAATCAGTGTGTGGAGGCACCGTGGTCAGTGCCAAGATGAACGGTTTGTTGTTACGCGTCACACGTCCAGAAGGCCTGGTGTCACTCCAGCTCCACCCCTACCGCACAATCTGCAGGAGCTGTGTGAGAATATTCAAGCTGCATGGGATGGATTATCACAGGACACCATTAGGGTGCGTTGTAAAACATGGTGGCCTGAGAGACACCACTTCTGTATGTGTAGCTCAATAAATATTGCCCATATCAGTCTAAATTTATCATCATTTATTGTTCCTGGTAACCTTTATCTTCCTTCCCAATAGCACTGCAATCCCAGTGAAGACACTGTTTTATGACAGTGTTGTGATAAAGCCTAAAACATCAATTCATTTTAATCCATATATCATATTCAATTTAAAATTCTTCTTTCTAGTGAACGAAAGGTCACTTGTTACATTTTCTGTGGTCTTGAAAAAGTTCCAGAATTTCAGACCAGGACATGTGACAGTCTCTCTGAATTGATTTCAGAAGTTCAGATTTGGTTCAGTTCTAGATTATTTATTTTGGGTGATGGATCAGTATTATTAAGGGGTTACAAAAATATCAGTTGGGTCAAAACTAGCATCATGGTGTGTAAACAGATTTTGCTCAGACGGTGGAAGCATACGGGGGTTCCACCAAATTAGAGAGTGGGAGGTTGAGATGGCAAGAGTGGCTGCTTTTGAAAGACTGAATGAATACATGAGTAAGTGGGGCAAATATATGGCTTTTTCAAAGGGTTCCTAAAACTGTTGGGACATATGCTCTTCTCTCTCTCTGTGTGTATATATATATATATATATATATATATATATATATATATATATATATATACAGAGAGAGAGAGAGAGAGAGAAGAGCATATGTCCCAACAGTTTTAGTATATATAATTTATTGTATTTAATTTTACTAATATATTAATAACCAGGCTGTTCTGTATGTGGTGATGACAATTTGGAAGGTGGGAGGGGGGTTTAAGATGTGGGAGCTGTTTATTCATTATTCATTAGTGGTGTGTTTTGTAGTATGTGCTCTTCTCAAAATATTAAGTGCACATTTATTTTAATCAATTTATGGCAGATGGATAAATGCAGGTAAGGCAAAATAGTCCCCAACAAACATATTTCTCTTCATATTTCCCTTATTTACCATTATCAACAGTATATGTAAAAAGCTCAGAAGACACGTGAAGGCTCACTGCTGGTTTGGGTAGTAAATAAAAGCCCTATATTTGTGTTGTGTAGACCCCTGGCTACCATCACCACCATTTTACCTCAAACCACTCTGAATCACTCTGGCGTAAGCTGTGAGACTTTCAGCCTTTCACCAACACCAAGGCGATATGACACTTTGTTATTATTATTAATATACCACATCACTGCTATGGACAAAAACTTGACTGAATTTTAATGCAAGTCAATGGAACCAGACTTTTTTACAAGTGACTTTGGGACATTTCTGTTGGTCCATTAATCATGAATTTTTTTATTTAGTATGTTTAAGTTAGTATGTATATTAATGCTGCCCTGCTGTAGAGTGATAACCTGAGCCTCATGCATTGAAATGAGAAATAAACTTGGAACTTGAATTTGACTTTCTTTACACAGCATCACAGAATTATGCATACATTTAGTAAACAATCGGTGGATAATTTATCAGTGTCAGGAAAAAATTACAGATAAATTCCACAGAATCCAATCAGAATATGCTGTGATGATAGCATTCTTCAATTTTGGGTGAAATTGTATTTTTCTGTCTCTTGAAACCACTTAAAGCTCAGAGACTTCAATTCCATAAATACATTACTTTCATAGAAATTACCGAATAATTAAATAACTCATAATAGAGATTAACAGCTAAATAATAAGCCTACAGTTTAGGGGTTAAAAACTTATTACTAGCTAAACTGGACCAGCAGAGAGCACTATTGAGCAGAAAGCTTCTAAAGTTCTACCTCTGGCTCTATGTGTAAGTTAGACAGCAATATTGTGACGCAGTACCGCCAGAACATCAATCACTCGCTTCCATTCCTCCTGTGAGAGATCCGCGCCAGTAGGGTAGTGTCCCGCCGCATAGAGGACCACCACGCTTTGTTCTGGAGCTTTTTCCAAATCCTCCAGCATCTTCTCCACACGATGCTCCACACGATGCTCACCATCCCAGTATTGGTAGTGCTGGACGTCTCTAATTCCAGCTGCCTCAAAGATGCTGGCTAATGACTCTGTAAAACATAAACCACAGGTGCCTTTTTAGATTCCAGACCTGCAAAACAAACTATTAAACAATCAGGGAAAAAAAAAAATAACAAGCCAAACAAATGAAGTGATCAGATACTGTGCAGTTACTAAATAGTCATACGCACAAGTTCGGGTGCCTCTGGTAAAATCACATGTGAGAGTGAAATAAAAAGTTCTTCTACAGAGAACATACTTCTCCACATATCAAATGCATTTCCAAAACACTGTTTATTTGCTGAATTTAACACATTTGGCAAAAAATAGGACCAGTGCCTTGAGCTGTATGTCATTTAAAGTTTTCCAATAGTCTGAAATAAACAGAATTGATGCACAAAAATTTGCAAAGCCTTCCAACAGGGCAAAAAGACAAAAGAACATGTCACAGTTCAGTTAAATTAATTGCGACTGCCAGTTAATTTTAGCTATTGAAGAGCTCTGTGCACTTATACAACTAAACAACGTTGTAACAGTTTATAAATCGCTGTTGTAACAGTTTTATAAAACGCTAATCGTGAATCAGTTTTCTTCCATCTGCACATATTTTTATATGACAATGTTCCAACGAGTCTTTAGTCCTTAGAATTAAACAGGCTGCTTTTGTTACTGTGCCTTTAAGAGTGATTATATGTAAATGAGCTTTATTCAAGGTGGCTGCCTTGTATTGCGTCTCATTCAAAATGCTGTAGGGACAGGAACGGTCTAAATGGGCTTTCATCCTGAATAGGTGGGCCTGAAGTGCTGTAGTCTGAATAGACGTTTATATGTATATGTGTTGTTGTTGTTTTTTTTTTGACATCCACAATTACAGCCAGATCAAAACAGGCTGGGTTTTGCAGTTTAGATTCTTCATATTGACTGTATGGAGCAGGGAGTGAATGACACGTTTGATATAAAACATACACGCTTACATAAAACATTAAAGTCTTTTATTTAAAAAAAAAACAGAAGAGGAAAATTCAGTTTTCCATGATATGGGCTCAGATTTATGGTCACCAATACTCCTCCCATGTGCCAAATTCAGCTACAACTCAAAACCTAGAAACTCATATCTGAAGTAAATGCGGCCAATTAAATTGTATGTCTATAAACACATGGTATCCAGGTTTGGTGACCACTGATTTAGACTTAAAGGGCCCATCTTGGTGCTGACCATGGTGCCTCCACACACGGATTCGTTGGTCATCTCTATCAAGATAAAAGCGGGACTTGTCACTGAAGATGAGCCGCTGCAATTCTGAGTCACTCCATGACAGTCTGGCACGACACCATTGCAGTCTTTGGTGATGATAACGTGGTGTTAAGGGCAGACATCGTAACAGTCTGTGTGCATGTAATCCTATGCCATGCAGTCGTCTGCCAATAGCGCTGGCACTAACAGGATGACTCATGGAGGACATCACTGCTCACTGAAACCTGAATTATTTACATGTCCCACAAGGTCAAACCTACCCACCAAGTTTCATTCCTGTTGGTTGATTCCTTCTGGGTGCAGCTATTTGTGCTGCTATTTTGTTGCTGATGAGTGTATGTAAATCAGCTTTGTCCTGACTGGCTGACTCCTTATAACTTCAGTGTGAATGGGCAGACTGCGGACTGAGGAGTGAACGGTACATTCTGAACATTTTGTTTAAGTCAAATGAGGGGAATAATATATGGGCCCTTTAAACCTATCATATAGTCATGCTAGTGATACAACCCACCATTACAAGGAGAGGAGAGAAGAACAGGGCCATTCCAGGATGAGCTGGTACAGTAGCAGTGCTTCAGTAACTCGGCTCCCAGACGCACTGCTCCAGCGGTGCCCACCGTCTGCACTCCGACAACCTTCAGAGAGTGAACCAACAAGAAGACCAGCAACCCAGTCAATCACAGCATCTCCACACAAACCTCCAGCTGACCTCTACCACAGCCTCATGATGGACAAGCCCCACTTTTCATTCTCTTCACTGGATATTCCCAAAGCCTTCATGCCACAGCTGGTCAGATTTGGGCCAGAGCTTTAGCCTCTCAGCATTTAACCACCAGCTCCATGACAGAGAAGCTTGTCTCCTGGCAAAGAAGCTTGAACAACTAAATATAGCGATGTGCAGTTTTGATCTTCTAGTGCATTTTCACTTGTCTATTTTCTTGTCTCAGTAAAGACTGTATTGTGCTTAAACCCCAGACTGCTATTAAGCAACGTAAGGGCACAATGCTAAAATAGCATTAGCACACCTATGCATATGGTGTGTTCTTTATACAAGGACAGTTTTCCTAAAATTAGACTTGAAAAATCACGATGTATCATCCTGCTTACAGCATTGTAACATATCAAATTGTAACCCCCGTATCATAATACTTATCGTATCACCAGGTTCTTGCCAATACATAACTGTAGCCTGTAAAAAGGTATGGCACATTTTATATTATGTTTTATGCACAATAAATAGAAATTTAATTTGAGTAACTCTGTGTGTTTAAGGTGGTAGCTACTTCAGGCTCCTGCAGAAGGCGCTGCACAAGGATGATGGGGCTATAAATACCTGCGGGGTGTGAGTAACGGGATTGATAGATTGAGAAGAGAAGAGGTGCTACAGTGCAGTGAAGTTCTCGTTCCATGTGTGGAAAATGGCTCCAAAGCAGATGTTAATGATTGACTAAAAGGAGTGACTGTATTTGGGCATGTCACAGACCACAGTGTGAAGGAAGTAGCTGAATCTGCAGGTGTATGGAAGCGTACGGTCATACGGCTCTACCAGCAGTGGCTAAAATTCCAGTCTACAGGAAATTCTCCTTGGAATTCTGCCAGGGAAGGCATCCACCAAATCTGGACCAACTGCGCAGGTCTTTGATGTAAGAGTGTCTGAACATTGATGTGGCCTACATCCAGACACTTGGTCCAATCCAGAAACAAATCCAATCACAGTTGTTATTTGTCCTTGTGAAGGTTTTTACACTATTGGTAAGTTTCAGTCACAGGTGACTAATTATTTGTCCGGTGCGACTTAATAGGTAGAACAAATTGCTAGAACACCGGTGCTGGATAACCATTTTGTGTAGTGAGTGAGATGTTTGAGAACCCAAATTTTGGCAAATGGGGCACAAAAAGCACAAGAAAACTAATCAACCTTCAAAGAAGCAAAAACATGAAGAGGCGAAACGAAATCGGGACAGGCACCGAGGCAACGGCAGAAAGCTGGCCACCATACCCATCAGGGAAGGGAGGAACAGGTAATAAGCAACCTCCCAGCTACAGGTTACACATTGTTCCTAGAATGTAAGTCAGTGGAACCAGACCTTTTCCCAAGCCATTCTGATGTGTACACACAATACCAAAGGTAACATTAAAAAAATGTTCAAAACTGAAAAATGACAAAAATGTAGATGAGGTTTGCTTTCTGAAACACTTGTGCTCTATGAGGCAACAAAGTGATTCTCAGGTCTCCATTAAACTGGTTCTATGATTGTGGCCTATATCAAACTTCCACTTCCACAACCCAGATATACAGAATTTTCACCATTCTTCAAAGCGGCCCCAAAAATATTTCGACGCCTCTGGTAAACTTCAGGTTTAGGTTACTTCATAAATTGTGTAATGAAACGACTTTTGTTTCTGAGAAAAACACTTGTAGCACAACATCAAACTGATGATACACTCTTTGTGTGGAGAAAGCCTGGAGAAGGATTCTAACCAGACGGCACTGGGAGTACTGTAAAGCCCAGAGGTGGAAATGTCTGGGGCCACTCTTCTTGGATGGAAGTCTGCAAAGAGACTGCTCAACGTTCTGAAACAAACCAGCCGGCTTTCGAAAGAACACTTTGCCAAAAAGTAAATGACAGTCTTGGAATGGAGCGCACCAACATGGAAGGGCACCAACATTTCTTTCTTTTACCAAGACAAGCTTCATCTACCAAGCTTCATCCTTTCTTTCGGGACCTCTGTATAAATAGATTAGGAAATAAGAGAACATCCTTCAATCATTTCCCTGTGAAATCCCCACGATTCTGTATCTTCAGAAGATCTTAGAAGACCTTTAGAGGACTTTAGACTGAAGGTTAATTTGTTGCAGGTGGTCTAATGGTTTCAAGTGACATGAGGTCATGACTTCCATCTGAATGCGGCACGCCTGATTAGCTGAAATCGTTTGTGTTTCTCCATGAGCTGGTGTCTTCTCGCAAAGTCTTTTCTAAGGCTCGTGCTCAGTCTGGTTTAATGTCTTTGAGTTTGTCTCTGCAGAGCGGTTTTCATGGCCTGGTCTCCTTTGATAAAAGGCACCCAGATTTCAACAGGACTTCCTGGTTCACCAAAGATTGCATTTACAAAACGGATAATAAAAAATAGGTCACTGACTTAGCGTAATGGCCTGTCTGAATAGAGGGATTTAATTGCCAGCTGAATAAACCAGCGTCTCTGACAGGCAGCAGTGAAAACACAGGTGTTAAAACAGTATTCAGCCTGCAGCGGGCTTCGGGCCTTCTGGCTCTCAGGTTATCACGGTATGAATGTAAAATGCTCCATGCCGAATGCAAACAAAGAGATTTCACCGCGGCTTTCGGAATACGCCATGCTTCCACACTGCATGATGGGATGAAAGCTCATAACTGGCAGAACTTACAGTTAAGCTTCCATGAAATGACATGGATGTTAAATTACCCCCTTTCAAGCAACCGTATCTCTAATCACTGGCAATAAAACGCTTTGCATCATCAGAGCACACTCCTCCGTCGCACCGCGCGTCGATCTCAGCAGATAAATAAAGGTGACAAGGGTAAATGTTTGCGTCCAGCAGCAGGTCTCGAAGTGACATTTAACGTCAGCGGCGAAGGTACATGACGTCCCCTTTCAACAAACCTCCCCTAGTTTAAACAAACTACAGGCCGTACATGCTGTGTCTCTGCCATGTTATCAGTGTATTCAGCTGGTAGCCCACCACCAGTGACAGGCCAGATTGCAGATTAGGAAGCCATTTCAACAAACAGGGATATATATCATAGAGACAGATATCTACGTCTAACAGATGACTTGTGGTGAGCAGAAGACAGAATGAAGAGAGTCACCCTATTCTCCACGAGGGCACTGCTGTCCCGGCCTAAGGCCAGCTCCGTAGCTCTCCTGGAGAATTCTGGAAGGCCCAACGGAGGTGGGTTTTCGGGATGAAGAGTTGGGTCCGCGCCAATCTGTTGCTTGATTTTCCAGATAAGAGGAAGCACTGAGGCCTGGCCACCTTCACCGACATACTCTACATGCAGAAAGAAGAGAACACAAAGGTAGTCCACGTCCACAACTGCTCCGACCACACAGTACAATTAGCTGAAAAGCATTCTACTCCTTTATACTGTATCTGTGATAATGGCATACTTGCATCATTCCATAGACCGCAGGTTGCCAATAAAAAGAACACCTAATAAAAACACCTTTGTAGACATGAAGCTGCTCGTCACGTCTCGTTCTTAAGAAAGAGGCGGGATATGCGCCTGAAGTGCAAGTTATTTGACTGACAAGTACGTAAACATCAAATAACATGATCTGAGAGGACATTAGACCAAGTTCTACAACTGCAGACTGTAGTCCATCCGAATTTCTGCATACCTTGTTCTTCTGTTCTTCAATGGTCAGGACCCTCACAGGACCACCACGGAGCAGGTATTATGTGGGTGGTGGGTCATTCTCAGCACTGCAGTGACACTGACATGGTGCTGGTGTGAGTGGATCAGACACAGCAGGGCTGCTGGAGTGTTCAAGCACCTCAGTGCCACTGCCGGACTGAGAATAGTCCACCACATTGTTGTGAGATCAAGACCTCAAATTACTCAGCTTCTTTTCCTCTGTGGACTCTTAAGCTTTTTTATTTTTTTTAAAGCTTTTTTTAAGATTTAAGCTTAAAGTTGTTTTCCTGAGATCACAAAATATAAGTTGTGATCTCAAGATAACAGTCCAGAAAAGTGTTTAGTAACTACCTCATGGCCTCTTTGGGGTTTGTTAATTTATTGCTTAATTATTATTAATTGCTTTTGGTTGGTATTGTGTAGTAAGGCCTTTGCTTCCTATGCTTTAGACTGGGGTTTGATCCCCTACCTGGGCAAGCACCCTACGCTATACCAATAAGAGTCCTTGGGCAAGACTCCTAACACTACCTTGACCTACCTGTATAAGAAATGCTCAAACTGTAAGTCGCTCTGGCTAAAAGTGTTTTCCAAATGCTGTTTTTCCATCTCGACGCCCTCCAAGGAAAAACAAGTATCTCCAAAATGGCAACTACAGGAGAGACCAAAAACCTGATTTAATTTTAATGTAAGTCAATGGAACCAGACTTTTCTCCAAGCAATTTTGGACCATTTCTGTTGGTCCATTTGTCATGAATTTCACACAGTGTCAACAGCAGCTGCTGAGTTCAAATGATGCACAAAAATAAAAATCAACAAAAATGGAGATACAATGTTCTTCATTGGACCGCAACGATATTCATGTGATAAAACATATTGTCACATGTGGGAAAGAGCATATGTTCCACAATTTAAATGTGTTTACATATGAAGAAAACATGTGATTACATGCTGTTTCATGTCAGACGTGATCACACACGTTATTATATATATGTTCTTTATCATTATTCATTATGTTTACTTGCACACAGTACACTAGATGCCCAATGGAGGAGGGTTTGCAGCATGACTACTCTGTTTTAGCCGTTCACTGGAGGCCTGACGCTTTGACATTGTCTTAATCATTTTCATTTCAGAAATCGAAATGTGTCCGTGAACCTGCACAGATGTTAGAAAATATTTCTTTGCCTTTGTGGTCTGAAGGTTGGCGAGTGGGATGATCATGCATTTCATGTTGTTATTCATTATCAGCAGGTCACCGCATATGTTAAAGTATTGCCTGTGTGCGGTCTGTTCTGGGTTTAAAATGATATCTGTGTTTCCTGGCCTGAAGCTGTTGTTTCAAAGGCTAGGCTGAACAGTAGGTGGGCTGCATTTCTAGGCCGCTACATCATCAAAGGCTCCTTCTGATACCATCTAGGATGCTGCCGTTGACAGTCTTCTGCTTTTGGAACGCAGTTTAAAAGAGCACCAAATCATAAGATCATGATAAACCTTTGTAGTGCCTGCTTGTGCAGTACCAAATGCCCATTAAATTCGTCCCTTTCTAATAAAGCTGTGGGACGGGTTCACAAGTCCCAACTCAATTGAATCTTTTATAGTACATGTGCACCATGTACATGCCTGTTATAGGTTAAAGAATTATTAATATACACTCACTGTCAAAAAACATAGCTGTACAAATGGTTGCACCTAGAAGGAATCAACCTACAGGAATGAAACTTGGTGGGTAGGTTTGACATTGTGAGACGTGAGAATGACTCAAGTTTCACGCACGGGTGTCCATGTGACATACGCATCGCTGTACCTGACTGACCTAACAGTCACAATTGCGGACATTCAGCGAGCAGTGATGCCCTCCGTGACGACTGCATGATGCAGGACTACCTGCATGCAGACCGCTACGACATCTGCCTCTAACACAATGCCAACTTGCACAATGCAATGGTGTTGTGCCAGACTGTCATGGAGCGACTCAGAATGGCAGCTAGTCATCTTCAGCGACGGGTCCCGTTTTTGTCTTAGTGAACCAATGAATCTGTGTGTGGAGGCACCGTGGTCAGTACCAAGATGAACAGTTTGTTGTCACGCATAACACATCCAGAACACCTGGCGTCACTCCCCCCCAACCCCTACCACAACATCTCCAAGGAACTGCATGAGAATATTCAAGCTGCATGGGATGGATTATCACAGGACACCATTAGGAACCTCTACAACTCCATGCCGAGACGTCTGGCATGTTGGCCTAACACCATACTGCAAGACACTACTTCTGTATGTGTAGCTCAATAAATATTGGCTATATCAGTATAAATGCATAATTTGTTGTTCCTGGTAGCGTTTATCTTCCTTCCCAATAGCACTGCAATTCCACACGTCCTTCTGGGTGATCTTGATGATGAGTGTAATTTAAATAATGGTCTTTCATTACTTAGTGAAATTATGATCAAACAAAGTTGTAGAATAGCATGCTTTATAACATTAGAAATGCATTGCTCATTTAATGTTTTCAAATCAAGATAAAAAAAACTTTAGATAATTATTTATTTAGATTTATTTACAAGCAGATTCATAGTTTATTTTTATTATTATTTACCTTACTGTTTATAATTTGATTTTGTCTAGACCATGGTATTTTGTCTTTCCAATGTTTTATGTTGGTGTAAATCACTTTGAAATTTCCACTTCGAAATATAAACAGTATATGAATAAACTGTATTATTACTCATTACAGTGATTATCGGTGAATCACTAAATACGACGAACAGTAAATCAAAAGAATCGGCGCTGTGAGCAGAATCGAACGACGCATCACAAGTGCGCCTCGTTCTGAGTAATTCAAAGTTTGATTCAGGGGAATCGGTTAAAACTAATCTTCGCAAAAGACCTTATTCAAACGAATCGATTCGTCCACGAGTCTTGTGACTCACCGCTCCCCGCCAGGTAAACCTTGTCGTGGTGGGAATCTCGCTTGAACGCTGCCAGAAGTTTCACCTCCGTGTTCAGTGTGGCCACGCGGGTGTCGCTGAATACGGAAAGCGAAGAAGACATTGCTGGACCGTTGTTTTTATTTATCCTTAAATTATAACGAATTATTAACAGAGGCGCAGTTTTCATTCACGCGTTACTGCAAGTACGTCACCACGTAGTTACGCAGGTTTGTTTACTGTCTGTTGCTAGGAAATTACGTGTGACGCCACAGCGTTGCTCAGTAACATGCATTACCAGGTAATTTGTCGAACACTAGCGGGCGTTCCTGAGAGAGTCCAAAATGAATGTGTTAATATGGAGCATTTGAGCAAAATAATAGTTTGTGAACGGTTAAACATGTTTTATATAGACAATGCATTGATTTCCTGAAAACATAGTAGGTTAACACTGCGTTTATATTTTTTAGACCTTCTGAACTCCGGTTACTGTGCCTCATAAATGTCCATGATGATAATCTTCATGCAGACAATGAACTGATCAATTCACCAAACAATCTGCACTCAGCAGCACTAATGCCAACCAGTCAGTGCTCTATGGCACTACTGCTAACCAAACAGCACTCAGCAGCACTAATGCCAACCAATTAGTGCTCTGTGGCACTAATGCCAACCAAGCAGCACTCAGTAGCACTAATGCCAGCCAATCAGTGCTCTGTGGCACTAATGCTAACCAATCAGCACTCAGTAGCACTAAGCCAACCAGATAGTGCTCAGCAGCACGAATGCCAATCAGCAGTCAGTGGCAGTAATACCAACCAATCAGTGGTCAGTAGCAGTAATTCCAACCAAACAGTGGTCAGTAGCACTTGTCAGCCAGTCAGTACTTAATAGCACTAATGCTAACCAATCAGCACTCAGTAGCAGTAATGCCAACCAGACACTCCTCAGTAGTAGCAGTAATGCCAACCAATCACCATTCAGCAGCAGTACCACCAATCAGCATTAATTAGTTCTACCGCCAACCAGTCGGCACTCAATAGCAGTAATGCTAACCGATCAGCACTCATTGGTTCTATGCGGACAATGAACTGATCAGTTCACCAAACAATCTGCACTCAGTAGCACTAATGCCAAGCAATCAGTGCTCTGTGGCACTACTGCTAACCCAGCAGCACTCAGTAGCACTAATGCCAAACAATCAGTGCTCTGTGGCACTACTGCTAACCAAGCAGCACTCAGTAGCACTAATGCCAACCAATCATGCCAAGTGCTCCAGTAAATTAGCCCTTTAAATTGTGAACAGATGATTATTAAGAGAGAAAGTATACACAAGTTCACTCAGTTACGTCATCTAAAACGTTAGCTGACCTTGATCATTATTTTATTTTACATTATTAAAAGCATGAAACCAAATACACATTTCTTCACAGAAATACGTGGCAAAATTACAGTATAAACAGTTCAGATTACACAAGTCTGTCAAGTCAAGTCAAACCTGATTCTTCTCACGTACTATAATAGGTCAATGAAATCTAAACAACAAAAAGTGAAACCAGCTTCGTAAGGTTTTCATTCGCACCACATTCGTTTCTGTAAACAATTACTTGACTGCAAGCTTGCCATCTGAATCTGATCTGCTGACAAGGAAAAGAGACAAATCTGAATCTTGCTGCATAAATACACCCCAGAACTTTGTTTTGACAGGCAGTATTGGATTGTTTCCCCCTGACATATTTTGTGCATCTGATCTTCCCCTTAAAGTCTAAACAAATACATCAATCAGGACAAATACTGCTCACTGAAAACCCATGGAATACCATTTTCATATAGGCATATTAATTTACGTAAACCATCATATAGATGCCATCTCCAAACCCACCAAACTAATTGGGTACATAAACAAAACAAAGCAGAGACAGTCATTCATTAAATCAGTGCATTTGGCCTGTTAGGCTCGTCCTTGACGACCCACTGATGACAGGGAGGAGGATCCGGTGTGGTTCATTCAGTCAGGACGTCAGCTTTGAGGTCCTCTTCCTCCGCGGTTTCAGTAGGATTCACTAAAAAGGCAATAGCAGCACTCGTAATCATTAGGGGCAGATAATCAGATGGGAACTCACGTGTACCGCACACTCAGCCCTCACGTGTGATATGTTGACCTGAGACGAATACTGGTCCTTTGCCTGAACATAGCTGGAAGGTAACAGGAGGCATGAGCTCCAAACCAGGAAAACTGACCTGGGGAAAAAAAAAGAAAAGGCATAGTGCATATATCTGATCAAGTCTATGCTTCAATAATATCTGCAATGTGTCCAAATGTATCTAAAACCAAGATTTTATCAAAAGATAAATACATTTAAAAAAAAAAAAACATGTGTCACTGGAAGTAATCCCCTATGTCCACAGTATTCGATAAGTCTTGCAAGCTTAAACATGTTACCTCCAAGTTCATTCTTAACATGCAGTGCATGAAAAAAAGGAAAAAGTTCTTGATTATATTTTTATTGGCAATACATGTAGTTTTATATGTTCTTATAGACAGTCCCTGAAGTTCATTCTGATATGTTACTTTAAGTTATATAAAAGTTGTTTTAACACCCCACATTTTCCAAGCTCAAATATATCAAAATAACAAAAACTTAAAGTGACTGATTGATATATTTATATACATGTTCACAGTTGTATACAGAAGTTTGGGCAGCCCTGATAAAATGACATCTTTTGTTGATTTTAAAAGTGAAAATAAGTGATGTTCATTTGTAAAGAAACTTGCAGACTGATTCCAGGGGTCGGCATGTCTACAACACAAATATAGCCATTATCCAAAACCACCCGCGAACTTACACGTGTCTTCTGAGTACTTAAATGGAATAGTGATGATCATAAAAGTAGTGTAATGAATGGATTAAATTCAACTGTTTAAACTGCATTTTTACTCAAAACCTTATCACAAAACGACCATAAAGAATAACTCGGACATCAGGAAGCGTATTCATAACCACTGCATGTTGGAACACGTGAAGTTTTTACAGGTGTTAAACACCACAGATGTCTGGTTCCCATCACCACCACTGTGAACAAATTCGACTCTGTTAGTTTCTCTCGAACGATTTTACACCACACCACTCTGAACGCTTTCTTTGACATGTAAACCACTTAATTATGGTGAAACAAACAATAAAAACAGTTTAAATTTAATTTAATTTTTTTAACAATCACAGAAGTGTTATATAATTTACTGTTTAAGAAACTGTGCTTAGATGGTCCAAGGGAAGCATGGTAGCCAGTTTTTTCACCCCGATAGATATTCTGTGTAATGAGGTTGTCATTCTTGGCACAAAAGTGTTATTTGGCACAAAAATTGAAATATTGCTGAGGTGGAATACTGTTTTTATTTTCTTCAGTAAGAACAAAGTGGAACTGTAACTATACAGAACAACAAAAACCTAGAATCTCTTGACATGGAAAAAAAAAAAAAAGTCTAACTAGCATGAGCAATTATTCAGCACTGATCAAGGTTTTCAAATTCTCAAAAATTACAAAAGCCAGACAATGTGATAAATAATAACCATTGATAACCAAAGTAACCAATCATATATCACTGATAATAATCGACATTAACTAATCTTCCACCAAATACATAGGACACGGTGGCAAAGCATTACAATGGTCTGGGTCTGTCACAATTCAGCTGACAATTAATAACTTTATAACCTCCCAAGCAACTGTGATTAATAATTTGTCTTTTTTTTGGTTCATTGCATGAAACTATTATTAACTGTGGTCAATTTAACTGATTAGCTATCTTGTTTCTTAGCTGTTCATATTTAGTTTGCTCTCAACTGATGAGTGAAACAGCCCAAACTCAAATAATGCTCACTTGCAGCCTCTGTATGTGTTATGGCACCAATCAAAAGTAGAACTTTTGGTAATTTGGGGGAAGAAAAACAACAACAACAACAACAACAACAACAACAACAACAAAAAACTGTTTTTGGCTTTGGATGAAAACTCAGTTGTGATTATTGTAAATAATTGCAATCAGCTCAAACAACAGTGATCATGAAATAGCTGGCCTAAGCCTAACGGTTGTCAATAACCTGGCGCAACAATACTTAATGATCATTCTAGAGAACGTTCTAGACCACTCCAACGCATCCCAAAGGCACTGGATGGAGCTCCATCTCTCCAGTGAAACCAGCCCAGTACAGGTGAGCTTTAAACCCCTCTCCTCAACACCAGGCATTCTGCATAGTTATGTTAGGCTCACGTGCGGTTGCCTCTGAGCATCCTGTTCTATTGATGCTTTTCTATGGCGTTTATACAGCTGTGTGCATTTTAATACCGGTACCATCAGAGGATGCTCTTTAAAATGGACAAACCCACTAATTAGAGGGGGCGTCTGTTACTTTTGGACATATAATTATATAAATGCAATGGACACGAACTTTGCTTCAGCTCATCCATTTACAGACCAAATCTATTCAAATGCATGACTCACCATGGGCATACAATGACGCAGGGTGGCAATCGGAACGGGCTTGGAGCCGCCAACGCCGTCAGACACAGCCACTACATGCATCTCGTCGCCCGCCTCCGCGCTCAGGCATATCTGCACAAGCAGCAGGCAAAAAGTGAAATGAAATTCAAACACAATTTATACTCCCTGAACTCGGAGGAGGCGTCTGTCTAAGCTCTCCTGCCTTTCAAGCACCACTAGGCTGGTGCACCGCGAAGCCAGCGTAAATTAATCCAAAAGCATGGGCCGTGCAACTTAGCAAGAGTGATGCAGCAAGAACCCCAACGTACAGAAATGAGAAAAAGAGATTCCTGCTGCCATTGAAAGCACCACCATGCGCATCCTCATGGTCCTCCCACGCACAGCTTAGTCACAGTTGATGGCACCTTTGGGCTGTAGAAGCAGGGCTCTTGCCAATGATTTCTACAGCATGGACTGCACTAAATACTGCTAGGGCTGCACGATATGGACAAATTACCAATACTGTCATTCCTGGGCTGCATATGATGACTGGAAAAAAATTCCCTTGTCAATCAATACTGTGACGTAGCCTGCTTCTATTTTTCTACAGTTCTGTATAGCTTCATTATTGAGAAGTCATTCAGAGTGTTGAGGCATTGAACTCGTCTGGCTCTTAGTACTAACACAGTCAGTTTCTAAAGAAGTGAGCGTTTTATACCAAACCACTCTGAAACAACAACAACATCATCATCAAATCCAGAGTGACTGAGGTGCTGGGATTCGCTACGTACTTGCTCCTTACTCCTTACTCCTACCTCATTAACACAGCAACCCATACATATAGGTTTGAGACGTCTACACACACAAATACAATCTGAGCACTTGCAAATAACAGTGCAAACAGTCATCCCCAAAGATCTGATTCCAGAAACAAATCTGCCATTGAAACTCAGATGGAAATGTGATTAGTGAGGGTCCCACAGTATATATACAAAATAACAACCACTGTGGTTAGTTAGAGGGCTTGTTTGCATATTGTAGTATTGAGCAGCCCTGACTCTCACATTCAATAAATGCAGTAACAATTTACCCAGGCAGGCTGAAAATAGGAGATTGCAATGTGAACAGCGCTGGATTCATTTGCAGCAACTTGCTGCTTGACCTTCTCCTGCTCGAATGCACACGTAACCTACAGCCTTTAATAGTTAAACACCTCAGACAAGGTCCTTCCAGTGCCTTACCCGTTCTTGAAAAGTTCAAGGTTGATTGATCATCTTAATTAGCCCTGTTAATTAAGGCTGCTCCGTGCACAGAAGGGCAACCATATCCAATTTGTTCATCAGTTGCGTGAGATGCTGGGACCGGCCTTATCTGGGCCGCTGATCAGTTTCAGTACTGCAAATCAGCATGTTGGGGCCACATAATTAATCACAGTGATGGCCCATAATTAATCCATTGGACAACTTTCTAAAAATTCCTGTCATATAATATTTACCTGCTAGAACATTTTCATTGAAATGCATGCATACTTTTAATAATTAAAATAATAATTAAAATAATTATTCTAATTATTATTACACAACCCTTCCTTCCGGTCATTCCACTTGTTTCAAGCCAAGTCTGGCTCTTTTCTAGTTTGAGCCCAGGGATTCTTCCATTAGTCATGAGTGAGTGATCTTACTGTTTTGATGAAGAACTGGTTTTCCAGAAGATCGTCCTCTACCTCAAACACAGCCGTGGTCTGGATAGCACTGAGCTCACATCCTGACAGGTCACAGCCCAAAACAAGAAAAACATGTAAACAGTGACCGACCTGCCATATGGCTGACAATGGTATTCTGAGGGAGACAGCAATTCAGAAGAGGAGGCAGGCCCTACCCCAGTGAACACAGACTTTGTCAGAAATCGATGAGGAGCTGGTTAATTCTGACAGGCTGACCGAAGCTATGGAAACATCTCCAGTGACACAGGTGGTCATTTCAGCCAGACCCCTTAGGCTAGACAACAGAAAGGAGGAAGAGAGATGCCTGTTAGCTAGCCGCAGGTCAGGAACAGGTCAGGTGGGTAGAGTAGCCCGAAGCCACATTAACTATATGATTCTATATAAATAATGAAAAACAATAAAAAAAAAATACACACAAATTCCCAAATTTAAAAGAGAAATAGGATTTTAAAAAAAAATCATATGTACTGAATTCTGAACCAGGAGGGAACTTTTTACAACATCCAGCATGAGCATATACACTAGTTGCTACCTAGCTAACTTAGCTTGGTGCTAATCTACCCTTGTTTTGGTTTCCTTTTGGCCTAAAATAAACTAAAAGAGAACTCTGGAAAGTAGATTTACATTCCTTATTAAGTTTAACAGGCATAATTCTCGACTTAAAAGACACCCATCTCTAGTAAATTACCTATGTTTAATAAAGGTCTTTATTTTTTAATTCTGCTGCATGAGAGTGGATGAACACTGCTAGGCTAACTAGCTACAGGTGTCTCTATTTAGCATACTTTGGTTAATACTGAAAGTAGCCTGTATAAAACTTTAACCTGGGACGTATTTTAATAGCTTAACTCTTAAAACAGCTGATTCACCTAATGAACGGACTCGTTTGGGTTGTTTATGTCTGCGTATATTTGACGTTGACTTACTGAAAACTGAGACAAACTCAAAGGCCCAGACGCTGAGTGTCGGTCCAACCGGGTTCGTTGATTGATGAACCTCAGCTGCCCGTGAATTAGCTACTTTGAGCAGCTCATAGCGATACAGTCCTCTGAACGATAGAGGGCGCTGTAGGACCGTTTATGAGCAGGAAGGACTTCCTTACGTGGGTCTGGAATATTGGGAGATGTGTAAAGAACAGCTGCTGCTATGAGGGCCTAAAATGAGACCTAATGACGTCTTATGTTTGTTATATGTCTTGGAGAGAGTGTGATTTAACATAATCCTGCTGTGGGGCATACAGAGACACCCGGTTAGACCCCTGGGCTAAAGATGGTGTTGACATGAAAGGCAGTTAAAGGAACAGTTCCCTGGAAACTTCCCTTTGCACAACTTAGCCCCCTAAAATGCAGGTGATCAAATGTCGGAAGTATGCTTTCTTAGTTTTGCATGTGTGGGTACTCTCAAATAAGGTGCTCAGATTTCTGAAATTAAAACTGAACATTTTCAGTTTGGCGTTCAGCATGACAATAAAATATATATAATAAAATAAATGTTTTTATCTGTGAAATAAAAAGGGAGGACAGTTCCAGTTTCATGTATTTCAGTCATGGTAGCTCCTGTACTGTAATAAGCTATGCCAGATAGCATGCAGGTGTGGGCCATAACTGGCAAAAATATGGCACTGCTGGTCCACTGTCGGCACTGGCATCTTTTGTGAGTCAAAGGTGGCCCATATATTTACAACATGCATTTCACCCACCTGTCCCAAAACAGGTCTGGTCCATTTTTGGCACAGGTACGGCAGTGGTGCCTACTGACAAACTACACGTGAGTGGCTATAGCTAAAAGTGGCTATAGTTTCATAGCCAGACCTTAAACACAGAGAGAGAGACAGAGGCCGGCTGTCATCCACATATGCCGAGGACCACCAGTAGGCCATGAAGCACCCTCTAGTGGTCCGTGGGCCTGTACTAAGGTGGAGGCAGTAGTTTGTAGAGGTCTGGAAACGTCATATATAACTATAGTAGTGTTATATTAAGTATATTCATGTATAAATATATGTATAATGATGTACACTTCGCAGTAGCAGACTAATTAAATGTCTTCAGTTGGAGACAACATAGCCACTGACGGAGACATTTTTGGGATGCTTTCACAGCTCCATTGTTTATATTTGTTTTATAATTTGTCTTTAACCGAATTCCTTGGAGAAGTTGTATTTTTAAAAGTTGATTTAGTTGTCTGGTGGGTTACTATGCTTTGTAGTTGTTATCAGGTGGGCCTTGGGGCAGTAAAGGTTGAGAACCCCTGCCATACATCAAATATGGATTGCTGAAAAACTGATGGAGTTTAGTTTGCAGGGTAGCTACAGTCAAGTAGACTGTATGGCTATACGAATCAGGTGCTCTGGTAGTTTGATTCGAATCCCATAACCCCAGCCCTGCTTTTGTGGGGTGTTGTGGACTCACTTTACACTTGGCTCATTTCACATTTTCTGCGTGCATGTAGTCTTGCGTTGTGCAGCCGTCTGCCAACGGGGCTGGCACTAACAGGATGACTCATGGAGGGCATCACTGCTCGCTGAATGTCCACAATCGTTGCTGTTGGGTCAGTCAGGTACAGCGATAAGGCCCGTCCTTGCTTATGTCACATGTGTGGCTGAGCGTGAAACTTGAATCATTCGCATGTCTCACGATGTCAAACCTACCCACCAAGTTTCATTCCTGTCAGCTGATTCCTTCTTGGTGCAGTTATTTGTGCAGCTATTCTTATAATGATGAGTGCATGTTCTAGGTGAGGAGGAAACTGTCTAAATGAACTTAAATGTTTTGCTTGACAAAGCAGAAGTTAAAGAGGTCAAGCTGTACTCACAATGGCCAGCTCTGTGACATTTTTTACTTCACTCCTTCGCCACATGATCTTTTTTCCTGAGAGAAGTTAAATCATAATAAACAAAGAGCCATTTCCCACCAAAAATATGTCATGGAGTGCATCATCTTCGGAGGGGAACAGCGAGTTCTAAATTGTTGGACTCGTCTGCGGTCGGTGTAGATATCTCAGAAGCACAAAAGGATTACACACATGACCATCCCCAGGGTCTGGAGGTTGTGATCTGCCACCACGCTGATCAATATCAGCGTCAGACCTTTGATAAGTGCTTCCTTTTTAGTGCCCCGCTGCGTGGACAGATTACGTCTACTTAAGGACATTCAAACTGAGGTAATGGCAGTGCAATCTGACACCACAGAATCCAGTCACTTAAATTAAGTAATAATTCAAGCTGATGTAAAAGTGGCTACCAAAAACGGACCTGAGTTCAAAAACTCTTCAAGTACTCCTTATGGAGCTGCAGCGGAACATCTCAGTACATCCAACATTAACATAGCTGCTCTTCTCCTTTTGGGATCCTCTTGGTCTAAAATTAAACAAGTGACACGTGTGAGCAACGGCAAAGTAGAACAGGTGCCGAACCAGCAAAACAGCACAAATCCAGATTAAAAGGAATTAGATGTGAAGGACTTAAGTGGAGCTAAGTAAAAGATTCTTTATCTTGCATATAAGTCAAAGTATCATTTAAAAGGCACGCCTCTATTGAAGCAGTTACAAATAAACCACATTCAAATCTTCATAGCCAGAGCCATTTCTAAACATTTGGGGACCCACCCTAGTAATATTTAATATAATATTTAATATTTAATATAAATAGTTAAGAATTAATACTTTAAAGTGCCCTTAAGTAATCTATGCACTTGTTAACTCTTTTCTAGGTTTACTTTATTTACTTTATCCTTCAGCATCATGGGCCAAAGTTTGTGACAGAATCCGAGTCCCACAACTGCCCCACCACCCCGGTAAATGAACATGCTGCAGGCCCAGTTCCTCTCTTAGTGCCATGTCCTCTTCCTTGGGGCGCAGCTGCAGAGAAAGACTGAGAGCTGCGTCCTCCTCCTCAGCGCGGCGGCATCAATTCTCACGACTCCACATCCCACCACACCAAAGACACCTGCAAGGCTGCTGCATGTGTACACTACAGCCCCAAGACTCGGCCTGGACCAATCTCCACGTCAACATCTGCTCGAAGTGTCACTTGAGGGCTGCAGTCAGCTCATCTTTGAATTTGTGGTGGCACCATTCCCCATACCTGGATAAGTTGTGAGGTATTATGTTGTGAGTGAGGCTGAACATTGGTCAGCATGCCAATGGCATATAATGAGTTTGAATGAGGCGTGATAGTGGGTGCCAGACAGAAGGAACACTGCATTTTCCAAAGTTTGTCCGGGCCTTTAACATTCCTCAATCCACAGTTCCATGTGTGTACCTGGAATTCATCGTATAAATCATTATCACCCACAGTGGACAGTACAGTGGCCGCCCATTGGTGCTTAATGATCGTGAATGGCGGCATCTGGCTAGAACTGTTCAAGCAAACAGACAAGCAACATCCACATTCAATGCTGGAGGCCCCACACGCATATCCCACAGGTCAGTGCAGGGTTCTTTAGCTTCCATGGGATATGAGACCAGAAGACCCACCAGACTGCCTCTATTAACACCACAACACAGTCGGACACAGCACCTCACTTGAGCTCATGAGGATGCTAACTGGACCTTAGAAGACAATTTGGCAACGTGTGTCAAGGTTCCGATGAGTCATGGTACCAGTTGTTGCTCCATTCCATCCATTGGGCTGATGGTAGGGTTTGTGTGTGGCACAGACACCATGAAGCCATTAATCCCAGTTGTTAACAAGGCACTGTGCAGGGTAGTGGTGGTTTCATACTGGTGTGGGGTGAGTTCTCAAGGCCTGGGTTGGTCCGCTGGTCCACCTAAATGTGCTATTGACCTGTGTTGCATTCTGTATATTCGGATGAACGGTGTGGCCTGCATGTTTGCCCAACATGAGCCCAATCAAGGTGCTCCACTATCATGCCTTGTTTGAACTCCGCCTTGCCATTAATATGCTGGCTGTGTTCAACCTCACTCACAAGAAAACACCTCAAAACTGATACAGGTATGGGCGTTCCCAAGCCGTCCCCTGAGGCAACTCCACTTTGTAATCAATTTTCATACTTCTATCCCATGACTTTTGGTATGTCTGTGTATATAATCATAACAAGCCATCCAAACCATTTAGAACGCCACTTCTTTTTTTTTCCCAAACAAAATTAACTATGAAAATGAAAGTCATGCTCAAATCATGTAGAAGATGGATAAAGATGGTTGACAGCTTATACAGCTTATAGCAAGACCGCAGCCTACTTTTTCCCCACCTAATCAAAAAGATGAACTGACCTTAGTTGATAGTTAAAGTAGACAGAAGCCAAGTGGAGGGAGGAAATATGTATGTGTGAGAGCGCTGTTTTTATTAGCCTTATTCTGGATTGAAACAGAAGGCCTTATCTCCCTCCGGCTCTTTTAGAAATCCTAAGTGACCAACATTCTTCACATTATTTCTGTTTATTAAAATAAGTAAGCTATTCATCTTTTCCTACCAGCCATTTTTTTGCTAGTGATCATGATTTTGAGGGGGTACATGTGAAATATCACATTTTACAGATGAAGATACACTTTTACTTTTAGCAAAAAACACTTTACAGTATATAAGCCTTATTGTTTAGTATTTGTGTGGGTTGTACTTGGCGAGTCCTCTTCCAGCAGAAACACCCAAGAGTCTTTTAGGGTATGTCTCAAATCAAATTTTTATTTAGTGATATTTGACTCTAAGAAACTGATCAGGTTCCATGAATATTGCTGATGAACATCAGTCTTCACGGTACGGTGGGTGGGGACGGGTGGGCGGTGTGGGGGGGTGTTATGTCTGGTTTTAAGTAGGTCATGGCAGGTTGTTTACCTTCTCTTCCCATATATGTTCATGTTCCCTCTGCGGTCATGGTGAACCTTTGCTTATGGGCCTTTGTTATGTTGAAGATCAAATCCCTCCTCTCCAGCATGTTAGAAGCCAAGCTGCAGGTTTTCATTAAAGTTTTTTTTCCATACACATATGCGCATATATACTGTACATTACTGTATATTTTGCTTTTAATACTAGCAGGAGACTCTGACAGTAGGTAAAGTCTTCATAGCATAATGTTACTACCACCTTGTTCCATGTTGGAGTTGGTTTCATGGATGATGTGGATGAGCCAAATGAAGGCACATGACTTTGTCTTGGACTTTCATTCTTAAAGCCTTCACCTTTGAGAGAAATTCAAGCTCAACTCCTGCTTCAGATCTGAAAGCATGCACAGGTGTTTCTGTCCATCCTTCCAGTCCGTTGAGAGACAACTGCCAAGAAGTCCCTGCTGAGAAAAGGACATGGACATGTCACACAAGGCAGCTGGTGGTGTTCTCTGAACAATGGACGGGTCAATCCTGGACTGGGGTCCAGAGCTCAACATCATAGAATATGTTTGGGATTACTTAGACTGTAACTGCAACCAACTTCTAAGACTGAACTTTGGAGGTGTGGAGAAATATCCTGGCAAAATTCTCTGAGAAGCTAAAAGCAAGTCTCAGAAACGAATGGAAGCTGTAAAGAAGGGCAAACCTCGAAATGTGTATCTCTGAAATGGAAACTTTGCAGGAGAAGATAAACTTTCAGTTGAATCACTTATTAAGAATTCATTCATCTCCCAAAACACTTAATCCTGGGTTGCAGGGGGTGCTACAGCCTATCCCAGCGTTCAATGGGCAGAAAGCTCAAACTACAATGATATATATGAAAACTGTTTTTTGTACAAAACTAAATATAGTATATATATAGAGAGAGATACACACAGGACTACATATACAGGAGCAAGTGGTATATATCACTATATACATCACTTTGAAACAGAATCTTTTCAGCGCTACACACTGCTGCCGACATCATACTGCCTGCTTGTTAGGAATATTTTTATTTATTTGTTATTTATGAACTATGCAAAAAAACAATGATATATATGAAAAAGTGTTTTTTGTGTGTGTGTGTGTGTGTGTGTATATATACACACAGTGGTGGACAATAACGAAGTAAATGTAATTAGTTACTGTACTTAAGTAGCTTTTCCGTGTATCTGTACTTTGCTGAAGTATTTCCACTCTGGGTGACTTTGTACTTTAACTCTACTACTAAACTCTATCTGACTGTTTACTCCACTACATTATGTGAAATCTGTAGTTCCTTTTGGCGTATGTGTGCGTTAAAACGTAACATGTCAAAACGAAACAAGCTTATTCATGGATTCTTAGCATCCATGGAAATGTCCATTTCAGACCTGGGGACCACCTGGAGGAAGGCAGGTAAAGCAGTATGGGGTTAATGCAAACACTGACTGACAATCACACATTGAAAATTTCAGTATAATTCAGGCATTGAGCTCATTCAGAGTGGTTTGATGTGAAATGATTACAATGTCTACAATACTAATATAGCCACACGTGTCTTCTGAGTATTTATATGTAATGCTGATCCAGCCAGGTATAACTGTCTGTGATGATGCTTTTTAAGACATTACCCTTAAGCTTTGGACATCTGGTTCCCATCACCACCACTGTGAACAATTCTGATTCTCTAGAGCAAAGCATTTCATATCAAATCTCTGAATTCATTCACATCTTAACTCTGTAATTACGCAGGAGGTGGAGTTCCCCTTTAACTGCTGAGTCACACCCACCAAAGGCTCTTTGTTTAGCTAAAACTCTGCTCCAAATTTCACTCATACCAAAAGCATGCTATCAGTAATACAAACTCAGTATGTTGCTCACGAGTGGTCAGATTTAGATTGCGTAACTTCAGTAGATGCAGAGGACGTGCCTGACCTGCCTCCCCCTGGGTTTGTGTCAGGGTACATTCCTTTTTTCATGTGAGACAACACAGTTGTATGCAAAAGTTTGGGTACCCCTGGTCAAATTACACATCCTCTACAGCAGTGCCTCTCGACCCTGGTCCTGGAGGCCCACTGTCCTGCACATGTAGGTGCTTTTCCTGCCTTAGCACACCCACTTTAACTCAATAACGGGGTCTCAATGAGCTGATTAGTCGGATCAGGTATTTTGGCACCAGGGTAAAACACTAGAGCAGGGATGGGCCTCCAGGACCAGGGTTGAGAAACAGTGAACATAGGTCTGCACATGTTAATACACAATTAGTGTTTATTTATCAGCTTAACATAGCTGGTGTAGGAATGTGGCCTCTGCAAAGTTATATTATATGCCCACTGGATAAAAAGATGAGTCAGCTGTGGCTGAAATGTACCTACTAGCATGTAATACCCCTACAAGCACCAATAACAGCTGCGGTTCAATTTGGCATGGACTGGACAAGTTTGTGGATGTTCAGACACTCTTGCATCAAAGAATCGCGCGGTTGGGCCAGATTTGGCAGATGCCTTCCCTGGCACATTTCCGATGAGAATTTCCTATAGACTGGGATTTTTGCCACTGCTGGTAGACCCATATGACCGCACACTTCTAAACACCTGCAAATTCAGCTACTTCCTTCACACTATGGCCTTTGACATGCCCAAATGCAGTCACTCCTTTTAGCCAATCATTAACATAAGCTTTGGAGCCATTTTCCACACATGGAACGAGACATTCACTGCACTGTACCACCTCTTCTCAATCTATGAATCCCGTCACTCACACCCCGCAGGTATTTATAGCCCTTTCAATCTTGTGCAGCGCCATCTGTAGGAACCTGAAGTTACTACCACCTTAAACATGCAAGGTGACTCATTTATTGTCTGGTGAGCTTAATTGGCGGTTGATTTTTTTTTTTTTTTTCGTAGAAATTCTGTGCATATTTAAGTTTGTTCCTTTTGGAGAGGAATAGGACAATGTTTGGAATAGGCCAGTCAATAAAACATGGAACACATGTGTGGACTACAGGTCAATTCACATATGTGGAGCTGGCCTTGTTTTGGGTTAATGTATTTATTTCCTTTGCTTTTGGCAGTTATGATGTATAATGTGAGGAAAAATGTGCAAGCTAATACTGTACAGCGGTGTACGCTCCAGGCTGAGGCAACAAAAGGTAAAAATGTTGGAAGTGAGAGTGCTTTGACAATCCAGTATGGCCAGAGGCTGTAAAAGCTTTTAGTACTGAAAGGTCAGAGTTCAGTCTTGAATATGTGGAGAGTGGGGCAAATCTTAATGGCTTTAGCGTTTGAGGATGAATGGCATGAGGGCAGTATGCTTCAGGTAGGCCTTCCCTGTAAGCTACAGATGTGACACTAGGCCATATGTCTTGAGTGGCAGGTGAGATGCTATTGGAATGAAGATATGTTTAGGTCCCAAATTGGATTCTTGACCTTGAGCTGGCCTTTCTGGCATAGTTGACCGGCAGACGACTGTTGCAGGGTGGCATTCTTGTTAGAATTGTTTCGGAGGGTGAGTCCAACTGTCTACAATGTTGCTTTCTAGATAGTCGACCCATCCAGCCAGCTCTATGGCTTTTTATCTTCACGTTTAAAAGAATTCCCCCCCCCCCATTCTCATCTTGAGTGAGTTCCAGGAGGGTGCACACACGACTCACGCTATCCTCGCTATCGCCTGGCCCTGCTTATCTACTATTCAACACCCTGCTCACAGCGACAGTTTATTTGAGGAGGACGGAAAACACAAAAACATTCGCTTTGGTCCGAGAAGGACACAATGAGAAATATGTTCCGCTGAAGTGCTCGGAAGATTGAACTGGCACAGTTGTTCGCCCTGTTTACCAAGACAATGCAGTACTATCTTTTTTCCCCCTCCAAATAATTCCTCTTTACTTTAGTAAGCAATTCCACAGATTTTTTTATTGCTCGGGTTTCCAGATCCTGATTCGTTTTCATCCCGGGCTGAATTGCTTTGTAAATAGACACTTGCAATTGAAAGGCCTTTTATGAGTGCAGGATTAGACTTGTTCTCTGTTTGCGGAAGAAAACGACCTTAAAAGTATTAGATTTGGTTTGAGGTAGATCCTATCAGACGACCGGTTTGAAGCGTTCCGTTCTCTCTCGCTGCACGCTGATATTCTTTCCTAGTCGACCGTGTATTTGCTTTGGAAAATCAAGACATAGTCTGCTGTTACTCAGCGCTCGGGCATAATCTGATATACTATTCTAGGAAAGCTCTCCTTCTGCTTTGATTCCATTTTATTGTTGTGGCTTGGAAATGTGGAAGTTTGGGAGATTGGCATCTCCAGGCTTGAGCATCTGTGTAAGGGCAGATGGAGTTAAATTTAGAGGTGAACATCGCTGATATCAGAGTCCAGTTGAGTTAGAATAGTCTCGCAAACCAACCTGAGGACTTAATTTCGATGGGTGCATTCATCTGAATCTTCATACAATAGGATTTCCTAAATGGTTCTTGGCTTCGGTGTATGGTGTATATAGAACATAAGCACTCTTTGATATTGAACGTACAGAATGTGGAAGTTCTTTGGAACGTTCTTCACACTCCCTCACACATTCTCATCTACTTCATCTAGAAAACAAGTCTACAGCTCTTCTATTATCTCATAAAAAGTGTGGTAAGATCTAGTAATGTCTGGCAGATAGGTCATTGGACTACTCCAATAATCCCACTCACTTAGTAAGCTTCCAGGCTAACTGTAATTGCATACATAGCTTATTTGTATTGGAATAAGCCCAGCATACATGACCGATCTTTCATAATTTCTGTTTAGATGTAAACAAAGACATTCAAAATAGTTTGATCTGAAATTGTTCACAGTGGTGGCGATAGGACCCAGACATCTGAAAGTCCGAAAAGAGGACTAATAGGCATCCATTCAGGTATTGCACTGGACGGAGGACTGGGAGTTGAAAAACCGGACTGTCCAGCCTAAAACTACATGGTAATCACCCTACATGGTATGCAGTGTGCAGTATAATGGTAATAAAGCTCTGACTGGTCAGAGGCTCTGATAGCAGAAAACAGGCAGAGGTGGAGAGAGAGAGAGAAAGAGAGACACAAACAAAGTACCAAAATATATGCTTACACATAACAGCACTCAATGTACATTTACATTTAAGACAATTAGCAGACACACTTATCCAGAGCGACTTACAACCGTGCTTAGTGTTCTGTTGGATAATGTTTCCAGTGTAGATCGTATACATAAAATCGGCTCATTAAGATTGGTTAAGAAACGTAATGCCATAGTGCTTTTTATTCAGAAAGCCCGCCTTGTTTGTTTGTGTTTGTGATTGTGTTTGTTCACAGGCCATACTGGAGCAATATGGCGGAGGCTTTGACGTATTGCAGCAACAGGCGGAAGCAGCCGATGCGACTTTTGGTTCTTGTCGGGGGGAACCGATTTGGGATGCATAGTATTAGCCTTTTAACATAGTTCTAGTTCATAGTTTGAGACACCAACCAAAAATGGTTCTATATCCTTTAAAATGTTCTGTAGGATGTTTTAAAACCTCCAGTCTTAAACGTTTTTGTTTCAGTCTCATAGAAAAGGTTTCAATATAGTACCAAATGAAAGTTGGCAATGACTGCACAAGCCTTTTTGGTACTAGGCCTATATAGAGCCATCCTACAGGTTTTCTGTCATTTAACCATGCAAAGAACCATTTATTCATCCAAATGTTTGGTAAAACTTTACATTAAGTATTGACTAACTAAAATGAAGTAATGCATCAGTTAACATGAGGTAATGCACTAACAATGTTACATGTTGCTATATATGTGTTATGTGTATATATGTTATATGTTTACAAAACACGTGAACTTGTAGTTGTTGCATGCTTTGTAACCATTGTTAATGTGTTACTTCATGTAAACTAATGCATTACTTAATGTAAAGTGTTACAAAATGTTGTTTAGAATGTTCCTGGTTCTATTTAGAACCATTGTCTTTGCTACACTTGAAGAACCTTTTTTTGAAGGCACTTGGAACCCTTTATTTTTAAGAATATAACCTTAAACCTAACACTTAATCTAACCCTGTTCTAGCCCTAACCCTAGAACCAATCCTATCCAGTAAACAATGGTCGTCCGCGGATGTCTAAAATGTGTTTAAATATAGTCAGATATGTGATTTCAACTTTGTTTCAACGGTTCAAATGTTTACTGGGTAACTTAAACCTAACACTGTTGATAACTGTGTTTCACCAGATAGTGTGATAGCAGTTTAGATTTATTTGTAGATCAGCTATAGAGGGCATCAAAAATTGTGACCCTGGATGTTTTGGACTTCTCGTCCCTGTTGGAGCTTAAAGATGGTCTCTCCAGCTTTGTTTGGTGTTGTTTGTTAAGGAGCAGAATCAAGCCTAAGCTGATAGGAATCAAGCTGAGCTCCCCCCATGGGGGTTTTGGTTAATCGTTTCCATCCAGCGGGGTTGGGGCAGATAAGACTGTTGTTATAGCCTGGGCAGTTCCAGTGCCACACTCATGCAAACTGGCCTGGTGTGCTTAGGCCTACAGTGAAGCATCGCTCAGCCACGTGGCATTTTAACACAAGTGGTAATGGTCACAGCTGAAAAACAAACATTCACTTTCTCTCATTTGGAGGAGGGGCAGTCTGACCTTCTATGTGTGTCCATATTTGTGTGTCCGTTTCTTCACTCACCTGTTCCTGGGTAGACAGCAAAATAAGTTATTTAGTTTCAGTGAGGACATTCTCAACAAACATTTGAGAAAATGTCCACGTGCTGATAGCAGATCTGATCAGTGAAGGAGAAGTAAATTAGATTTGGGTATTACAGCCCCCTGTTTGTGTATAGCCTTGGGCGTATTTATATAAAACTACATATATAAAACTTTCTATTATTCTTTCTAAAATATGTTCCAGTGAGCAAATGGCACTCAGTTCCATTCTCACAAATAACATTTGAACGATTTTATACTCTTTCTTTCTTTGTTTTTAAACAATACATATTTGTGAGGAAAACAATCTACTGATTTGTTTCCATTTTAGTCCTTCACGTTCTCTTTTCATGTTTGGTTTCACTTTATTCTACTGATATTCAGCAGCTGTTATATTTTAGACTTTTAGGCCAAAACAACCCCAAAAAAGAGAAGAATAAAGCCTATCAAACTTCCTTTCCAAATTTCCTTCCTATGCTGTCATGCCTTTAAAAATAAAGATGCCAGAAATGTTTTTACTATGCCATAGAAGAACCCCTTTTGGTTCTCTTAAATCCTTTCAATGGATGGTTTTTGTAAATGAGATTTTCAAGGTACGAAGAACCTTCACATAATGTAAGGGTTTAGGACACTCGAAATGGTGTAGAACCTTGATGTCCCACAAGATTTCAAAAAATTGTTTCACACCCACAAATCTCTTTGCCAAGCTGTATGGAAACTAACCAAGCGTGCTTCTTCTATACCACCTTTACGTAACCAGTTATGGTTCTTCTATGGTATCTTTGGGAAACCAAAAGGGATTCTTCTATAGTATCTTTAAGGAACCAAGTGTGGTTCTTCTTCAGCATCTTCAGGGGACCAAGTGTGGTTCTTGTATGACATGTTTAGGGTACCAAGCATGATTCTTCTATGGCATCTTTAGGGAACCAAGCATAAATGTTCTATAGCAACTTTATGGAACCAAGTGTGGATATTGTATGATATCTATAAGCATGGACCTTCTTTGGCATCTTTCGTGTGCCAAGCATGTATATACTGCATCATTTTTAGAGAACCAAGCATGCATCTTCTATGGAATCTTTAGGGAATCAAGCATGGTTTTTCCATGGCCTCTTTAGGGATCAAAGCATGGATCCTCTATAGCATCTTTAGGGAACCAAGTATGGTTCTTCTACGCATCTCTTAGGAAACCAAGCATAGATCTTCTATAGCATCTTTAGTAAACCACGTGTGGTTCTTCTATGGCATCTTTAGTGAACCAAATGTGGCTCTTCCAAGGCATCGCTCAAAGAATTTATTTATGGGTGTGGGTGATCTGAAAAGGTCCACTGTTTACAAGGGAAGTACTTCTTGAAAAAAGAACGTAGTAGTCTGAAAATGAGAGTTTTGCCCCATTTAACTGTAATATGGCCTTCACCTCTTCCCATTCACATAGACAGGAGCCTGGTCTTGTATGACTGAAAGGTGGCAGGCAACTTTCCCCATAAGAACTTTGTCTAAACACACCTCAGGCTCACCCTACAGCCCATTAGGCAATGGAAGGTCACGCTGCAGCACAGTGTAACCACCCAGTCTCTAAAGAAACAAACATGATGGTTTTCAAAATGTGGAAGTAGCCGAAAAAAACTACTTTATTTAGATATCTAGTCTTCTTGATGTAATTGATATTTTTGGCCATGCATGTGGGTTGTTTTTTGTTGAAAATTTCCATCAGTGAGCTTCAAGTCTCAGTTTAATAGTTGCTTAAATAGCTGCACCCAGAAGGAATCAACCGACAGGAATGAAACTTGGTGGGTAGGTTTGATATTGTGAGACATGCAGATGATTCAAGTTTCACGCTCGGCCCTGCAGGTGAGGTAAGCAAGGACGGGCCTTATTGCTGTAACTGACTGACCCAACAGCCACAATTGCAGACATTCAGCGAGCAGTGATCCCTCCATGAATCATCCTGTTAGTGCCAGCACCATTGACAGATGACTGCATGATGCAGAACTACATGCACACAGACTGTTATGACAACTGACCTTAACACCACATCAACGTCGCCAACGACTGCAATGGTGTCGTGCCAGACTCAGAATGGAAGCGGGTTGTTGAGTCCCGCTTTTGTCTTGGTGGAGACGACCAATGAATCTGTCTGTGGAGGCAGGTGGTCAGCGCTGAGATGAACAGTTTGTTGTCACACATCACATGTCTACAAGGCCTGATGTCACTCCACCTCCACCCCTACCACAAAATCTGCAGGAACTGTGTGAGAATATTTAAGCTGCATGGGATGGATTATCACAGGACACCATTAGGAACATCTACAACTCCATACCGAGACGTCTGACATATTGTGTGAGCAAACATGGCGGCCCAACACCACACTGAGAGACACTACTTCTGTATGTGTAGCTCAATAAATATTACCCATATCAGTCTAAATTTATCACCATTTATTGTTCCTGGTAATCTTTATCTTCCTTCCCAAGAGCACTGCAATCCCACACCTCCTTCTGGGTGCAGCTATTCTTTTGAGGATGAGTGTATATTAACTAAATCCTCAGTTTAGGCTACTTCCACTCCCCATTCGCCAAAGAGGTCACAGTCAAATCCCATCCATTCAGTAGACGCCTGCTCCCTTATAATGGAGCCTTTCTTGCTTCCAGAGCAGCAACTGTTCATCAAATTAGAGCTCGAACAAATCACAGGACTTTTCACAGCATGCTGTGGGACTGCGCTGGCTTATCTCAGAACACACACCAAGACAGACCACAGGTGTTCACACAGCCTGTCAAATCATCAGCAGTTTTGCACGCTGTGTTGAGAAGCGTGTGTGTTGTAGGGCCTGTTGTTCTGGGCACAGGTTAAGCTGAGTCACTGAATTAAAATGATCAGTGGGGATTTTTCCCCTGAAAACAGGTCAAGCCTCATCAAATCTCCTTTAAAGGAATAGTTCTGTGAAGAATCAATTTTACACAATTTCCCCCGTAAGCCGGCACCAGACTTCAAACGAAGTTGATGCTTCGAAGCAAAACTATGTTTTTCTGGCCAGCCCGACAGTGTGGTTTGAGTTCACAGGGTACGGTGTGTGCTGCTGGCAGAAAAGCGCTCCTAATATTCATTGTTCTGAGACCTCCCCCTCACTGTGATTGGTTCTAATCACAGTGTCATTGGTTCTGAGAACTCCCACTGACTGCAATTGGTTCTATTCACAGTATCATTGGTTCTGAGAACTCCCACTGACTGCAATTGGTTCTAATCACAGTATCATTGGTTCTGAGACCTCCCACTGACTGCGATTGCTCCTAAAAACTGTCACTGGTTCTGAAACCTTCCCCTTGACTGTGATCGGTTCTAATAACTATGTCATTTGTTTTGAGACCTCCCCCTTACTGTGATTGGTCCTGATAACTGCAATTGATCCTATCCTAATAACTATGTTATTTGTTCTAAGACCTCCCCCTGACTGTGATTGGTCGGAATCATTGTGTTGTTTGTTCTAAGACCTCCCCTTGACTGTGATTGGTCCTAATAACTGTGTAATTTCTTGTGAGACCTCCCCCTGACTGTGATTGGTCCTAATCATTGTGTTATTTGTTCTGAGACCTCCCCCTGACTGTGATTGGTCTTAATCACTGTGTCATTTGCTCTAAGCTCTCGCCCTGGCTCTTTTTGGTCCTAATAACTCCCCCTGACTGTGATTGGTTCCAAATCAATGTGTTATTTATTCTGAGACCTCTCCTTGATTGTGATTGGTCCTAATCATTGCCTTGTTTGTTCTGAGGCCTCCCCCTGGCTGTGATTGGTCCTGATAACTGCAATTAATCCTAATAACTATGTGATTTGTTTTGGGACCTCCCCCTGATTGTGATTGGTCTTATTCACAAAGCACTGTGTCATTTGCTCTAAGACCTCCCCCTGGCTCTTTTTGGTCCTAATCACTTTGTCATTTGTAATAAGACCTCCCCCTGACTGTGATTGGTTCTAATAACTGTGTTATTTCTTGTGAGACCTCCCCCTGGCTGTGACTGGTCTTAAACACCTTGTCATTGCCGTTCTGAGCCCCCTCCCAACTCCAATTGGTCCTAATCATTGTGCCATTAGTTCTGAGACCTTCCCCTTACTGTGAATGGCCCTAACAACCATGTGATTTATTTTGAGACCTCCCCCTGACTGTGAGTGGTCCTAATAACTGTGCCATTTGTTCTAAGACCTCCCACTGACTATGTTCTACCACTGGCTTTATTATCCAAGACGTGATCCATCAGATAAGACATGCTTGGCGTCCGAAGCCTGCTTCTTTAGCTTTACCCTGGTGCTACAATGCTAATGTAACTAATGAATAATAGAAGCTTATGCTGCATGAATTAGCATAGCTAAAAGTACCTAAAATGTCAGTTAGTTCTGTACGTTCAGCATGCCCATTGTTATACATAACGGTGTGTTGTGAAGTGTTAGAAGCCACATAAGCAGGTCTGCTGGAGCTATGTGATGCTAATTGGTGGGTATAAGGGTCCATTACTTATTAGGCGCTTTAGTCTCACAGCTCCAGGACAAAACGAAAGGAGCAAACTTAGGACAACAAGCTGGTGCTCCAATAACGTCAATGACAACATCACCCAAATGATCATTTTTTGGAATAAACTTGCAGATGTGCTTTGTTTTGGTTTTAAACATTTATTGTTTCTGAGCGTTCAGTTATTTTTTTCTGCTCCACTTATATTACAAGAAAATCACATTAAACAAGGAATTATGTACATAGCTCAAAAAGCAGTAGGGATGTTTTTGATTGCTCGGGGGGTGGAGGGGGGCAATCATTCATTCATTATCTGGTATCAGAGGGCACAACAAATATCCTGAGTTTGTCCACAGAAAATGTTTCCGCCGTTATTTACTATTATTATTCTTATTACTTAGCAATTTTGCCCTCTTTTCTCCTCCCTCCCTTCGCCTCTGCGATTGCACCTGATAATGAAACACGCGTTGGTTACATTTGGAAAGGTCACTGTGTTCAGTTGCGTTTCTTCTTCTTGACCCATTATTCTCACAATACATTCTACCCTGTGAACTTTATTAGAAGAACTAAATAAAAAAAATAAAAATAAAAACAAAAGGAAAGCATAATACAGAACGACATTGTGCGTTGTGCCCTATACACTGGAAGTGTTGCAGAAGATTAGTGCTCGTCAATCTTTTTTGTCTCCATAGAAGTAATAGCAACAATAATAATAATAATAAAATTTTAAAAAATAAAATAAAAGTTAGCAGCATTGAAGGTGTAGAAATGGAACAGAAGGATGAGGTGATTTTCTTTTTTTTTTTTCTTTTTTTCGGAACTTTTAAAATTTAAGGTTGAATAAAATACGGCCAGCTCTCGATATGGTAGTGTAATGTGTGGTGTCAGAGTCTTGAGCACAGAAGACAAACGATATGCTTTGCAGTTCATAATGGACAGACTAAAAGAAACACATCAGCTACCATATTATACATGTCACCCGAACAGAGGTTTAACCTGTACGACTTGGATACCTGTATTGTTCTGATGAGCATTTCTTGTTTTTTTTTTCTTCTTTTTTTTCTTTTGTTGTCGTTTAGCACGTTCACAGATAACAAAGTGGGGCGCCATTAAAAAAAATAAATAGAAAATAATTTAACACAAGTAAAAAAAAAAAAAAGAAAAAAAAAGAAAAAACAAAGACTGCCACTTTTCTCAGATTCAAAACCAGAGGCTACATCCATTGTGCTTAGAAGAAGTCTGTTTTGCAGGTGTGCGCGGCAGATGTCTCTTTAAAGTCCGAGCTCGTGAAAGAAAACATCCAGATATAGACAGTCTGGCCCATGCGGGGCGCAGTTGGGGGTCGGCCTTTGAGGAATTTCCTTGAAACATCGGGGTCCCTGTGGGAACTGGAGGTCGGACTGGGCCTCTGGGTCCTTGACCCTGACCCTGCCGAGACGGTCTAGAGTGGACCCGTCCGTTTTGTGCCATCCCTGCGGCCGCTCTCAAGTGCTTTATCAGTCCGGTCTGTGCATGCCACAGCATTTTTCCATTTGGCTCATCTTGTTTGTCTTGTCGATTTCATCACAGTCATTTGCAGAACCTCCCCTTCTGACTCTGTATATATTGTGATGATCCTTGAACTGCTGGTCAGGAAGTTTAGCCATTCTCGGACGCAATTAGTCGTCCTCTCTCTCTGTCTCTCTCTTTTTCCCGTTTCCCCCTTTCTCTCTGGCTGTCGTTCGGTCGAGGCTGTGCATTCTCAGTCATCCTGGTCCTGTAAGGTGGAACTAGAGAAGAAAAGAGAGGGGAAAAAAGGAATGAAATCCTGTTAGAAGCGCTGCCAAAAACCTCCTACAGTTATTTGATCATTTCAAATGCATATCTTTGTCTTGGAAGTCATTTGGAATACTTTCCTGGTTTTTGAACTTTGCAGGAATGCTCAAAAATGAATGGGCTACTCATACATAGCACACAAGGCAGGGTGTTCATACTGCTTTCCGAAACCATCTGTTGCTCTTATCTCAAAAATATCCCAAATGAAGACAGAGGTTTCAGACTCTTAAACATATGTAAATGATGCTAAACAATGCTTTAAAAAAGTTGTGATCTTTACATTTAAGCAAGCTTTCAAAACGATTGATGTATTTTTGATGGATGTAGTCTTTTCTACAATTTCTTTCATACATTTTATGATTTAACATTTTTACTGATAAACATAGGAACTAACATCATTTTAAGTTTTAAACATGGCCCAAAAGCATCTTAAAGAGTATCTTAGAGTTAGGATCATAATAGTTCGCAATGGTATATATATTTTATATATATATATGTATATATATACTTTTTAAATGTATTACTTATTAGCAGTATTAATACTTATTTAATGTTCTTTGTGATTACTAAATTATATAATGTTCCCTTATTGTAAAGTTGTTTCTTAACACCTGCTTTATAAGTGTACAGTAATACATATTACACAACCAGTACATACTTCACATATGAATTTGATATGTACTTCATAAACATCTCTAAAGTGTTTTAAAGTAGACTTTGATTTAAGATTTTATTTGAAATTTTCATAGACTTCATCTGGGCTTGTACAAATGTTCGTCTGGGCTTACGTCTTACTATCCTAATTGTTAAGACACGCAGTTATCATTACTATGACTAATTAATGATTAATTGAGACATCACTTAAGCATTTAGTAAGGATTATAAAGTACTTAATAACCTTTAAAATACTGTTATTCCTCATTTCTAGCATTAGTTAATGGATAATTGATTAATTGCTGTATTACATGACTATTAATGCTTATTACTGTCTTAAGTACTGTTAATAGATGTTCCCGTTATTGTAGGTGTTACTGCATAAACAATGTAGGAAGGAAAGGATAGTAGATAAGTATATAATGCTGCTGCTGGAATAAAAACTTGTATCTCCATTTTCTGTCTTTTTCTAGTTTTTAATTGTAGTTTAATGACATAACTTGAAAAAGCCTGTTACCCTTTACTTTGTATCTGAATTTCATGATAAATAGACTTTTACTTTACTTTAAAAGTAAAGTATGCTTTTTTCCATTCTCCTGTAAAGTTATCAATGTGGAGATATAACCAGTAATATAACGTTACATTATATTCCAGTAAGATACTTAAAAATAGAAAACAAGAACTTAAGCAAGTTATATTTATGTATGTATATCAGAGTAAAAACACATTTTCATATTGATTAGAGTGGGTGGGGTTGAAGTAACTAACTGCATTGGCAGATATTTTGGCTTGCAAGCAAATTTCTTCAAATAGGCAAAATTGTTTGTCAGTTCAATGAGACAATATGGCTTACTAAAATCACTTAAAACATCTAGAAATAGCATCTACAAATAAGTTAAATAATCTTATAATAAGCTCACAGCAGTCTTAAATATAAGATATAAGATATATCAAATAAGTTTACTTGACAAAGATATATATCTGT
>CM067484.1:29382239-29393796 GCA_034552555.1 Semaprochilodus insignis
TTTTGCAGTGCTGAAGATATAAAGCATTGAAAAAGTGACTTTCCAGACTTTTATGGTTAAGTTGAAGTTGGATGGCTATGAAGCACAACGTTGTCACAAAGAGAGCTCATACGCTTTATAAATTCTTCTCGGTATAACCTCCATGGCCTAAATCGATATGACTGCACAATGCAGTATTGCCAAAGAAAGAAATTCTCTCTCTCTCTCCCTCTTTCTCATGTCAAAATATCTAAAAGCCATGGTCTCATAGCTTAAGCATCCATACGTTCAAGGCCAATTTTCTCATCAAGAGGTTGGCTGGTGTGTTGAACTTGGCAAGGCCGTGTAGTGAGAGATGACTTGGATATGGCAGAACAAGGCGAAACGCACACGTGGCACTTTTCAAAGAACCTCCGCGGCCAGTGGCGAATCTGTCAATGCGCTAGAGATCGTGGACTTGTTTTATTATTACTGCCATTTGTAGCTGTCACAGCGCGTGAGAGATCGCTTTTCATTGGTATTTCTACATGAAAATTGTTTCGTTTTTGGTGGTTTCAAAATAGCTTTGCAAACACTTGAGCATGTTGTATTTGCTTCCCCAGAGATAGCCGATCACAAAAAAATAGTTCCAAATGTTGAATTTACACTGTTTTCCCATCATATTGTCTCATATTGTCACTGTCCAATGAAATACATGGATCTCCATTTTTGTCCATTTTTACTTTTGTGCATCATTTGAACACAGCAGCTGCTGTTTACACTGTGTGAAAAATTCATGATGAATGGACCAGCAGGAATGGCCGAAAACTGCTTGGACTAAAAGTCCGGTTCCATTGACTTCCATTCAAACTAAAAGTGTTTTTTGCCCTCTCCTGTAAAGTTAGCATTTTGGAGATGCTTGTGTAACGTGTAATCAGCCTGGACTAGTTTGCTTCTTTAGTTTTACATTGAATATACAAGGCTAATCTAGCTAACAGGTAGCGTAAGCTAACAGTGAGTGCTAATCATTACAGGCTTGTCTCAGACCCTGTGCTGTTATGTAATCGGACACTTTGTGACATACTGTTATATACCATAACGGGCAAAGTGATGTTGTAACGCTCTGTTATGTTGTATGTACAGTATGTATGCATTGCAGGAAACCACATAATCTACTTGAGTTTACTTAACAACTCAACATGGTTCGAGACAAGTCTTTGATGCTAGTTGAGGTGGTTTGCATGATGCTAATTGCTGAGGTGAAAACTTTCATGACTTGTTAGCTTCCCGACACCGAACATGTCTTAGTCGATCAACTGCGCTCGTGTTTAGTAAGTTTTCAGCAAAGTAACGCTTGGGAAAAAAACCATCCCGTCAGTCCTGTCAGCCCTCAGAGAACGTCCCATCCCTCATCCTTTCCTCGTGATGTTTCATCGCTCATCATCTTCTCCATCTTGCTATACCCCCTCCACCTCCGCTCTCCTTCATTTCTGCCCCTGTCGCTCCGAAGGCCCGAGATTCCGATCCTATCTCAGCTACTGTACATGTCTCCACAGGAACGTGTAAACAATGCCCAGTGTTTATGACCTATCCAAGGGGAAAAGGGGGGAAAAACAAAAACGAGAAGTGCTCGGAGAGGGCCCGGCCCATGGCTCAACCCTCAGGAGCATAGGAGCCAGGATCAGATGGCCAGTGGAGTAATTTAAAGCAGTTTTTTTTTTTTGTTGTTGTTGTTGTTTTTTTTCGGGTACATATCAGTTCAGATGAATGCAGTATGCTTGCACGCAGAGGCGATCCTGAAACTCTACACCTTGTGGTAGGGCTACGTGATGTGGCCGGGATATGAGATTGTGATTACACTGTTATCGATTTGGATCTCCATATGCCTTGCGACAGATTAACAAGCTACATAAGGTTAAAGATTAATAAGCAAAGCGTTTTAGGTGTACTGTTATGGGATCAAGTGAATCTGACGATTTATCAACCCAGCGACAGTAAATGCTCATCTGGAACAGGTTAGTCAGGATGCTCAGGATGCGGACAATAGCAATGTTTGTGAATCATTACAGGTTTGTTTGTATATGGCAGCATTCTGTCATATCAGTACTGTCAAGGCCAATAATGTCATAACTTTTAAAGCAGCACGCTGTCCTAAAGCTAGCGTTGAATATGCTATATGGCTTGTTATGTAATGTTCTGTCATGCGGCATCACATCCCTCAGCCTCATCGATTTGACAGAATTTACAAATTTGTATCCTTTTTGTGTTTTTATCTATTAATGTTCAATCGCTACAGTACCCAGCATGCCTGGGCCAGCCTGCACGCTATCAAATCAAACTTTCAGCAATGTACTTTACAGCATTACACTATATATGTTTACTGAAATGCTTAGAAATACCGAAGAACACAAAAATTCCAAATGATACATTAATGTAAAATCATGTTTCTTGAAGAGAGAGAGTAAGGAGGGAAGTTGGGGCCAACTGGCAGGCCGAATGAATGGGCAGTTTGGCTCTAGAGACTACAGTGGCACCACAATAGGATGCTAGTTAATATGCAGCAGATGAAGCAATGGTCACATTCTTCATTTTGACCAAACAATACTGAAAAGTACAATATCAATGTGTTTTAGCAACCATGGCGCTATTCTCACTAACACATTAGCTGTAGTAATGCCCCTTTCCCTCTGGGCCATTTTCCATAAAGCTCCGAAAATATGAATTGTATCATGTTGAAATGCATTCCAAATGCGCTTTGTGCTTTTGGCAACGATCTCAACCTAACAAACTCAACTTATGTACACTAATAAGCATTGTGTTTAATACGTATCTACATTAGGGCTGCGTGATATTAATATAAACTGTGATGTTCGACTGTATGCTATATATATATATATATGTATATATATATATATATATATATAAAATTAGGGGTTGTCAGTTTGTCAGTTTTTGAAAGTCAGGTCAACGTCAACCAGTTGCTAATGACATCATGAATAAATTCACAGGAGGAGGGAATGCTTTACAACAGGTCAGTTGAGCTTGATGTGTCCTTTCCTACAAGATACGGAACCTGGAATCTCACCAATTTGGATCTAACTTTGGCGTACCCTAGCCGGTCTTGCCAAGTTGCTCGACCTCAACAGAAGCCCCAACAGTCAAAGAAATTTAGGTGGCTTTAACTCAGCCAAAACCAATGCAGCTGCCTAGGATTTTATGCTCCCTTTCTATAATATATATATGCAAATATACTGTGTACATATATATACTGGACTTCTAATGCTACATTACCCTCATAATTGCGTCACTCTGCAATGTGTTTATCACAGAAAATTATATCACAATAATGGTACTATGCAGCCATAGCACACCATCACACGCTGATGAAAAGAAGACTCTGACAACTGTTGGAAAAATGGAAGAATACATCCCAATATATATCAGCAAATTCTGATAGAGAGGAAATTCTGATAGAATTCAAATTCTGATAGAATCTTATGCTCAACCACAACAGGACAAGGATCCAAAACATACCTAAAAATCCACCATGAACTACAGTACAGTACAACAAATGCAGGCTTTCAGACTGATCAGCACAGTGCCCTGACTCGAACATCATGGAACATCTTTACGTAGATCCTAAACATGCTTTACATGCAAGACAGCCAAATCATACTGGAGAACTAGAAGCGTTTTGCAAGAAAGAGCGAGTGAAAATTGCCTAAAACAAACTGGCTACAGTGTTTGCTAGCCTTGATGTCTGTTGTTTTCTATTGGTGAACAATATTCACTCCAGGATTTATGGCCACTAACCAGCCGCTTACAAATTAATAGTCAAATATTGATGCAAACTCCTGCCCCCAGTAGGTGGCATAAAGGGCACCAAAAATGGCAGCATTTCTCCAAATATTAGAATATTTGAAACCCGTCAAGAGCTCATTTTGTAAACTTCAAACAGCATATATATAATAGGCTACAATAGTTTCCTTCTTAGATTATATAACATATTTCAACTGCTCTCATCTGGCAGGCGCTACAGGACCCTGTACATCAAGACAACCAGACACAGAAACAGCTTCTTTCCTCAGGCCACCACCTTCATAAACAGCTGACCAGTACCATCACCTGCTGGACCATAGGTACTCCTGTTCCTCCACAGTGTTCACCAGTTTCACTCACATGCCAAATTATACACTTCAGTCTCTTCCCCATACATGTGTACTAATACTGTTGCACTACCTCAACACTACTGTCTCTACCTCAACACTACTGCCTGTACCTCAACACTACTGTCTCTACCTCAACACTACTGCCTCTACCTCAACACTGCTGTCTCTACCTCAACACTACTGCCTCTACCTCAACACTGCTGCCTCTACCTCAACACTGCTGCCTTATATCGTGTTGTAAATAATTGGTAAACTATATATTATTTGTCCATATAATTTTTTTTTTTGCTTGTATATTGTGTATACTCTGTAGAGTATATATTGTAAACATCTGTATGTATTGTGTATATGTGGAGTCGTTGTGTATATTGTGTATACTGTGTAGAGTGTATATTGTACGGTGTGTGTATGTATTGTGTATATGTGGAGTCGTTGTGTATATTGTGTATACTGTGTAGAGTGTATATTGTACAGTGTGTGTATGTGTTGTGTATATGTGGAGTAGTTGTGTATACTGTGTATATTGTGTAGAGTGTATATTGTACAGTGTGTGTATGTGTTGTGTATATGTGGAGTCGTTGTGTATATTGTGTGTACTGTGTAGAGTGTATATTGTACAGTGTCTGTGTGTATCGTGTATATGTGGAGTCGTTGTGTATATTGTGTATACTGTGTAGAGTGTATATTGTACAGTATGTGTATGTATTGTGTATATGTGGAGTCTTTGTGTATATTGTGGACTGTCAGTTAGTTATGTGTATATTAGTACAGTACTAGAGAGACACAAACTGCTGAAACCAAATTACTTGTGTGTGTCAACATACTTGGCCAATATACCCTGATATATATATTCTGATAATCCTTCTATAAATTGTGATGTGCCATAATTTTAATACAATACAGAGCCCAGGCCTTGGCCATGGTACCCTTACTAGCCGGATGTCCACTTCCACCATCCAAACAGAAACAGCCGAAGTCAGTGCCAGTCCACTGGGTCCTTGCTACTGTTTCAAAGTTTGAGTAATACCCTCCGATTTGGCTGCACGAGCGTACCAGACTGTGAAAAAACACACCGATTAATTCATCATCTTGAGCGCTGTGTATTTAGTTAAAAATGGCTTGTTCCTGGTGAAAGTAAACGGTTTGGTCAGCAATTTGTTTTTTTCGAGAGAGCTCCAGAAGTGCCGGCTTACGGGCTGCCGGTGTATTTGGTAAAGCAGTCCAGCGAGATGTCAGACCTAGAAATATTGTTGATTTCAATGATTGATGGTCCGAAAATATTTTAATCAAGTCTCGCTTTGCTGCCGTGCCCAAAACGGCCACCTGGAACGCGTATAATGTTTCTTCATATTACCATCCCGCTAACTCAACTTGAGCTTTCCCCCTGTTTTTTCTCCCATCGCAGGTCTGCTGCTGACTGTTTTTCTTACAAGGCTATTCATTAGGGAAGAAAGGCCTGAGGGATACTTGACACCACCACCACGCTCGATGGCCCAGCTATGAATTCTGAAAATGAAAATGTGCCATAACTAAGGACGTTTTGCACCCATTTATAGACAAATGCCCTCACATGGTGTGCAGGGCTTTGCGATGGTGCCATTCTTGGTGTATATGTGTTTACCTTATCCTTCATATCCTTCAAGCTGCCATCAAAAAACTGTATTTTGCTGATAATATATACTCGTCATTTTAACTGTGCAAGGTGTTTACTTCCAGTTCCAGCCTATGTGTGTTTCTGTCTGATTAGTGCCATTCCATAAAATCTCTGCAATCAGCGTTTCATTCAGGTGTGTTTACTCGCACATCAACTCCGTGCTGACATCACATTGAAGCGAACAATGTTTTTAAAGGACCCATATTGTGGAAACCATATGAATTTTCTTTGCTTTTTTGGACAAAAGAGTCTGATGTATTATGTGAACACAGTTAGAAGTTCAAAATGTACCATTCAGTCCACACAATCTGTGGAACATAAGCTGAAGCAAAACCAGCCCAGTCTGAATTGAGAAAACCAACACCTGTATATACTCCAACCTGTTGACTCTACAAGAGTTTAGCCACACCCACACACGTTACAGTTATCAGGATTAAGAACTGTGGAAGTTGGAGCAAGATCTGGAAGACCAATAAAACAAATATGATGAGCATGGAAGAGTCTTCAGTAGGAAACCTCACCTCAAGGTCAACAACTAGATAAACTAGAGGTGTTTTGGAAACAAATGGAACTACAAATGGAATTCTCTGGCCACAATCAGCAAAGGTATGGGTCAAGAAAAAGAAGCAGTGTTTGCTAGGAAAAGAACACCTTGGCAAGTGTTAAGCATTGTAGATAGAAGACTGGATTCCACTAAATATCAGCAAATTCTGGAAGCAAATGTGATGCAATCAGTCAGGAAACCAAAGCTAAATAGAGGCTGGCTTCTACAGCAGGATAATGATCCTAAACACACCTCAAAATCCACCATGAACTACTTTAGCAACTACAAACCAATGCTTTGGGACTGGCCCTCATAATCCCCTGACTTAAATATCATTGAAAAGTACTGAGATAGAACTTAGCACGCCGTGCATGCAAGACGGCCCATGAATATCACAGACCTCGAAGCATTCAGCAATGAAGAGTAGCTGATTCTCCCAAAGAGGGTGTTCAAACTTTGGCACATGCCATATTTGTTATTTTATTTGTCTATTTATTCAATTTAATCAAATGTGAAGAAACTGCATTAACATTTGCAGAGTTTGCGTTTGCTTAGAAAAGTCAACAAAGTAGTAATTTCATGATGGGCCCAAATGGGTTACCCACACTTTCACACGTTACTGTACATCCCCTTTAATAGCACAATAACAAAATAAGCCTGTTTTTGGTACATACGAAACACACATGGCCCATCTCCTTTCCTGCCTGATCCTTTGAGCGGCTATATCACCCGACTACTGTCGGCCAGCTACTGCCCAGATGCGTCCAGAGGCAAGAAGGAAAGAGAAACAACCATCCAGAGCCGTATTCGCAGATAAAGTTTCACTCTCCACCTCACATTTGATTAAAAACTAATCCTTTCCCAACCAAACAACTCCATCATCGATTGAAACACGTTACTGCGAATTTTCCGCTACTTTGCATTTGTCTTTTTGATCGTACATTTTTGACGTTTTGGACTTATTGATGTAAGCCTTACGTTTATTAGCTGGAGAAGGGATAGAAAGCTGCTTTTCTTCCTGATCACATCTTGGAAGTCACCTCAGCGAGGACTGCTCCAGGCCTAGATTGGCAGGATTATACTAAAGTCCTTAGATTTAGCGGATTTAGCGTTCGAATTCGCAGCCTGACCTTGAGTATCCGACCCCATTGGGAAGTGAAAGTTGAAGGTTTTTGCTAATGTCATTAGGATGCCCTCCTGAACCTGTTTCCGTGTTTTTTTTTTTCGCTCCAGGCTCCGATAAGCCAGGAGGCAGATTGGTTGCAGATTTCGGGGGGTTGCACTGCCGCGTCCGAGTTATTTTGGAACGTGAGGTGAATTTTTAGTGGCTTAAAATCATAAGGGTGTGTACATTGAAAAAAGTCATGCATTGAATTTACTTGAGTCAAAAGTGTCCATTATTATAATATAAATAATACAGCAACACAGTTTTGTCTTTTAGTTTACCTGCTTTTGGCAATAACTGTTTGAATGCAATATAGTACTGTGCAAATGTCAGAGACCCTTTATTTGCAGTCAAAATGGACTATGTTCACTCCAGGATTTATGGCCACTAATCTACCATTTACAATTTATAGTCAAATACTGATGCAAACTCCTGCCCCAATAGGTGGCACAAAAATGCATTTCTCCAAATATTGGAATAATTGACCACTGACTCATTTTATAACCCTATATACATACACAAATATCCATTGTGAGAAAACAACTCAATATGGTAACAATTCCCTAGGTTCTAGGTATCACCCAGCTAACTGCGAGCTACAAACTCCAAACTACTACATTATTATTCTGGTAAGTTCTAAGACAGTTTGACTAAATTACATTACAATGCCAAACGGGTGCTAGATATCAGCTGATTAAGTATTAGGCACAATCATCAAAGTGCTGACCAGATGATGACCAAATTGATGAACAGTACCAAGACTAACCTAAATTACTAACTAAACTACACTGTAATGACTCACAGGTTCTAGCTATTAAACTGGACATAATAATGTACCTCATAGATATGTGATATAACAAGATACCATATTTTCATGTCTGATACTGATAATGATACCACAAACTTGAGTATCTGCCGATACCGATGCCAATCCTGATATCACCATTTTCCCACTCTTAAACAACAAAGCTGTCAATAAAACATTCATCTGGATCCGCATTTGCCTAACCAGCCAACTGTGAAACCACTGGGTAAACTCATCCAGAACAACATTAGCATTTAGCAACATTTCTGATTGGTCTGCACCGTTCAAACATTCAAGATCCGAAAGTTTAACTGAGCATTGAAGTGATTGCTTTGGTTACTATGTCATATCAGAGCATACTTTTGTTCTGCTGATATACCCAGGGATCTTGGCCAGTATTGGGACGATACTGATGATCATATCAGTGTACTCCTAGTTCAGATGTTCTCACTTAACTTCATAGTAATGTCACAAACAGTAAGGTACGAGTGCTATAAGTTATATGGCGTAGAAATGACTGCACAATAGCTTTCTGAAGCCAATAATAAAAACCCAGTAAAAAGTCTTTGTACTGTTTGCATGCAGTTTTTTTAAGTCATATAACTACCTGCAGTGTGGAAAATACCAGCTGGTATTCAGGGGGTCCCATTTTGGCTGGCTACCCCAGCATTGGCTGACTGTTAACTCACTCTTTGTAGTGGCACTGATGCTAGCTACAATGCTTTAATAATTCTTCTTCTGGAAATGCTCTTTTCTAGTTTTGAAAGTTCTTTCACATAATAACATATTTTTTTGTCTCCTGCTTAAGAAATGAGGGGCAGTTCATTTCCCTCAATGTCTTGGGAAATTGGGCAAGTATGCACCAACACACTGTAAAGCTTTCCAGAGGTATCCCAGTCATAGCTTTCTTGCTAAGTTATGAAGAACCAACTGGGTGAAGTACCACCATAAGGCAGACCGGTACTGCCACGCTTGTCAGTTAAGAATGCCAAAGACAGAAGCTCACCGATTGTGAATGAAGGAGCTAACCACTGATTTTTCATTGACTCTTTCACATTCACATATCTAATGGGGAAATGTGTCTGAAATGAAGCTGTCAAGAAGCCATTACTGAGGAACTTCAACAATATGGCCACCCCAGAGTCCAGACCTCCGTATCATTGAATGCATGTGGAATTACTCTCGAATTGGGAAATGGCTGAAATTCTGAGGTGTGGAAAAACATCCTTGCACGTCTTTGAAAAACTGACAGCAGGTCTCCTGAAAAGACACAGCAATTTTCCCTACCCTGAAAAATGAACAGCTTCTTAATGGCTGTTTTGGCTGGAAATGAAATAAATGATGGGTTCTTCGTTTGAGTAAATGAAATAAGCTTTCCAGACAAAAAAATAAGTCTCTGTGATGACCTCCGTGAAGCTCTGAGGGTGTTTTATTTATACGGAAAAGGGCCGTTTGGTTGAGGTGACAGTAAATTTGAAGTTCATCATTTTACTGAGAAAAAAAGGCAAAACTTCAGAACTGAGAAACATAACATTCCTATCCCTGTATTCCAAGATGAAGATGACTATTCTCAGGTTCACAGGGCTGCAAAGGTGACTGATTGGCATGAAGAACATTCGGGAGCATCCCCACATCTGGACTGGTCCGCAAAATCCCTACAAAAATTCATCAGAATCCTCTTGAAAATCTGTGGAACTACCTGGAACAACCAGTAAATGCCAGGGAAGTCAACCACCAAATCTGGCCCAGCTGCACAAGTCTGATGCAAGAGTGGCTGAACATTGATGTGGCCTACATCCAGAAACCTGTCCAATCCATGCCAAATCGAAGCACAGCTGTTATTGGTGCTCGTGGAGGTATTACACGCTATTAGGTATGTTTCAGTCACAGGTGACTTATATTTTTCAGTATGTGGGCCCACAATTCAATTCCTCACTTCTCCAACGTAAAGACTTCAGATGAACCTGAAGTCTAAGGTTCAAGGGGTTAAGCCATTTGTATTTCTCTATATATCTATCACTCTCTCTCTCACTCTCTCTTTCTTCACACTCACATATCCTCCCTGTTTATATCACTGGGGGGGCTGAATATTAACTCCAACAATGCAGGCGTCATGCGCTGAAACGTGGACCGAACAACATCCTCGCCACACCTAAAGCGTTGCGAGTGGAAGCGGTCACTCACGGTCACTTCCGTATGGGAGCTCCCTTAGGGCTCGATAGAGCTTGTGTGATTTATTGGGCTCCTTGTTTGAGCACTGTTGTATATTTCCAGCACAATAGCTGTCACACAGTGCAGCTGAGGGGGAAGTGCGGTCGTCACTGTGTCTGAATGTGGGCCAACAGGAGACCAGCGTGATTTGTGACTTGTTAAATAGGTTCTACGTGTACCTGGGTATGTTTTGAACTTATGTTTTTTCTTGCACTAGAAGCAGCGATAAGAGCTGGGGGGGGTGTACATTTCACATGCAATGCAAACAGGCCTGCAGTTCACAAGATGAGAATCACTGTTTTCAAAGATATCAATGCTGTTTATCACATATCATCATGTCATATCAAAACCATCCTACATCATTTGAGCTCAGTAGCTGTCTTTTACATTGTGTGAACATTTGATGATTAAAGGACCAATAGAAATGCCCAAAAATGACTTGGATGGCTCATTATAATAGCCTTAAATATAATGAGATTACTTGGCGGGCTCATTATCAGGGGTGGACAAAGTACACAAACCATGTAGTCGAGTTAGAGATACCCAAGGTAAAATCTTAATCCAGGAAAAGTAGAAGTTTCTCCGTTTAGACCTCCACTGGAGTAAAGGTACTAAAGCATTTACCTTCAAATGTACTTAAGTATGGAGAGTAACAGTAGCATGATTTATTATGGCTCTAATGTCCTGTTATCATTTCTGGAACAAGACTCTTAATCAGCTCAGTTTAGGTGAAGAGACTCTAGTGTCTCTCAGTCCACCAGTCTTTAATAGAAGATCATTAATTAGTCTGACACTGATGTCTATTCAAATCATCATAAGCACAGAACACTGAAGGAGAACAGGTTCCATTAGCTAGAACCAAGCTCTGTCCAACAGATCAAAACAAGCGTCCGCTGTATCCTGATTGGTGCACTCGCTTCACCAACACACTACTTACAGTACACTAACGCATTACACTTACTGAGTTACTGTACACCAACACACTACTTACAGTACACTAACACATTACACTTACTGAGTTACTGTACACAACACACTACTTACAGTACAC
>CM067484.1:29398530-29436315 GCA_034552555.1 Semaprochilodus insignis
AAACCATTTATCTTGCTAATAAGTGTCTTTGTGCTTATAATATTACTATATATAATTTGAATAAATGCATATTAACCTATATACAGCAATAAATAATAAAGTTAATTTCTTGTTAGTTTACAGAACAAACTTAGGTTTCAGATTTTCCAGATTTTCCATCAAATGGATTTCCACTTAATTTAACATAATGAAGTACTTACTGCACAAGCCAGATACTGGATGACAACCACAACGAGTACTGGGCTGCCTTGAAAAGAGGTTTGGAAAATCGAAGTTACACAAACACATTCACATGTGTATATCCACTATGTATTATAATAATTTTATTTGAGGTTAAATGCAAAAAAACGCTTACTGTCCAGATAAATACAGTCATGTGCAAATGTTTGAATACAACTACTGGTCAAGATTTTCTAAGCAAAAACTAATTAAATAATAAAAGACATTTTCTGCTAATTTTAGTGGACAAGTTCTATTGATTTCATGAGTTTAGCAAATTGGAAAAAAATGCATTAGAAAATATTAAATGTGCCAGAAGTTTTGCACGGCCACATGTTTTATTACTTATATGTTTTTATATTTTTTTTAATGTTAAATTCTAAAAAATAAACAGTAATTGCACATCAAAATATGCTTAAGTTTGTTCTCTGTAGACAATGTATTTATTTATTTATTTTTACTTAGAAAATCAAACAAAACTTTGAAACTGTAAGTTTCAAAAATCCTAAAATTTTTGCCCAGTACTGCATATATTTTACCTGCAAAATAATTAAATTATTGGGTAAGGTAAAAGAAATTTCATTTGATGTAACTGGAACTATTCATTTTCATCACTTGGTGTAACCAAATCTTTAAAGTAACTATAAATCTATTAATTAAATATATATATTTTTAATCTAAATACATTTTTTTCAATTGCCTTAAATAATTCACCACTAACTCAAATTGTACATGTTAGGATTTGACATATAACTACTTACTCAAAAGTCTTAGTTAAATTATTTTATTATATTTTTTAAACTTTTATCTTTCCTGATCAAACTGGATGTTTAATAACTTCAGCATGAATGAGTTAACTGCTGAAGCCTGAATTGGTGGGTGTATGTAAATGCTCTGATTTTCATGACATCACAAAAAAAATTAAAGACCTCCTTTTTCCATATACTCTGTATATACGGCAAAATGTTTTAAGAAAAGAAAATGAGATAAATTCAATTTTCTAAAATATGTGCTCTTTAAAACTGCAGTCAGGACACCACCAAATCACAAGTGACCAGTTTCATAAACTCAAAAAGAACAAACATGGTTCACTTTATTATAACTGTCTTTTTTTTAGGTTTCCTTCATTTCATCGAATTCAAGCATTAAAGTTTACAATGAGCGACTTCATAGCCAGCAAAATTTCAATATGTCTAAATCGATGAGCATAGCTATGCATGCTTCATAATAACTGGGAAGACTGTATGAAGCTAGGATAAAATGAATAAACAGAAGTGGTGGTCTCCTGGCAGAGAACCTTAGATGCTATTGTGCAAAACATTCGTACAGTTTTGCCCAACATACAGCTTTCCCCAGTGAACAGTTTGTGTTGGGCTCATCTAACCTAAACTGGATTTAGTTTTGTTACTGACTGGAAACTTTCTGATTTCTTTCTCATGAGAAAATTGCCCACACGTTGAGGGGAAATCAGTTGCATGTACGATGCCAGCCGCTGCCAAGTATCTGTTAGTGGGAGCACTGAAAATGAAGAGGGCGTTGTTGGGGTCAGCAGTGCAACAGCGTGTTTTATTTAGCTCGTACGCGAGGTAATGACCTCAGTGCCCCCTTTTACATTCAGTCATCCAGTATACCGCGGCGTCTGGAGTTACCGGCACCTTGCATAAAGATGGGCAAAACAGACCAAGAAAACAAAAGTATGTTTCTGTTGTTTAGCAACAGGAAATAACAACCTTTGAAAAAACAAAAGATGTGTGTGTATATATATATATATATATATATATATATATATATATATATACAAATATATATATAAATATAAATAAATATAAATATATATATACCATACAGCTCAAACACCATCAACATTTTCAGTAACATTAAACCAGTCTGGCTGCAGACAAGTGGATAAAATGACTGTGGTATGCGAGTCTGTCCTACTTCACAGGTTTTAAATACTCAGTAGAACATTAGGAGGCAGTAAATAAACATTAAGAAGCGCTAGATGTGTCCAGAATGATGAACAGAGCCAAACAAGATTCTAAAACTATCAAGAAAGTTGACTGTTGTTGAGTTTTAATGAAATTAATATTAAGAATTTGTCACATTTTAAAAGCACCTCAAAGATGAACATTATGAATGACACATCTTCGAACAGCTTATGGCACAGGTTGTCATGTAAAGGTAAATTGCATTTTTTCAGCACGGCTAGTGATTGCAAAATCACTCAGAATCACTTCGCAATTTAGAAGTAAAAATAAAATATAGAAATAAACAAACTCTTTTCTTTTTGTCTCTCTCTTTCTCTCTCTCTCTCTCTCTCTCTCTCTCTATCTATAAATATATATATACATATATATATGTGAGAGAGAGACAAAATGTATGTGTGTGTGTGTAATTATTATTTTTACATTACATTACAATATTCAATATATACATAATTTAAAATGTATATTTATGTATAATTTCTATTTGATATGTTTTTACAAAAAATATTTATACATAAATAAATAATTAAATGATATTGTCACCGTTCAAAACAAGTATCTCCAACGTGGTTACTTGCTTTCTTCACTTTTTTAAGATGAAGTTCATGTACCGAGAGTTCATATGAAGCAACTTTGGAGTAGTGCTATTGAATTCATCATGAAATTTTGACATTTTTCATACAGCGGGACATCTGCTGAGCCCAACTGCAGAAAAATACAAATGGAGATATTTGTTTTTTATATGCACTATATACTGTACCAGTTTAGATAAAGTTTAAGTTTAGATACACCCAACTAAGTGGGTGTTGTTGGTGATCTTAAAGACTCTTTAACTTAGCAGTTAGCAGTTCCAACTAATTACTTATCTTAAAGACTCTACAGGCTCACACTTAACAGTTCTAACTGAGGAGAATATCCTGATATACCACATATACTCTTGATGTATCACAATATTATATTTCTGCCACATTGCCACCTCTAATATATATTTAGTCTAATATATATTTTAAAACTTTTAGCTCTGTTTTTGCCCAATTTAAAAGTTACTAGTTACTCTTTTAATTTAATGAATATTGATGATGGACAGAACAATAGAATTGGTCCAAAACTGCTAACCTCCACTGCAGGTTAAGAAAACTGTTTTATCCTCCTGTAAAGTTCCATTCTGGAGGTGTTTAAGGTGGACTGGATAATTCCATGAGTGCTATTTTATAGTTTGGTGTTTTCACTTTTAAAGCATTAAGTAACAAATAAGGAGAAACTAAACTTTTAACTGGTACTGTATTTTGAAAAACAAACCCAGATATCTAGAATCTAGAAATCCAGAATCTACAAATCCAAATTTTCATATATAAAATCACATCACGCTCTTTAGGAACGCTTATATTGTCTCTGGAATATTCATATAATAGAATGCAGAGTTCTATGCTGCCCTATTGACAGTTTTATAGGGTAATAACCAGTTGTGGCTCTGCTCTTAGCTTTCTGTATTCCTCTCGTAAAAAGGAAAACAGGCACATAGAACCCAAATGTTTTGCTACTTGACTGGTGGTTTCTGTTTGGCTCAAACCCGCATTTTTCATCTGGAATGGACCAGTTGGAGGTTAAGGGCAGCAAACTAAACTAATCTCCAAAATTCCCCGTGAAGCAACAAATGCATTGTCATGTAATGGAAAGCTCCATCACAGCGTAAGGGCCAGGCTTTGTGTTGCCTTGCTTTGCCTTAGAACTCTCTTTCCAGAGCGGGCCCACATGCTTCTCAGAAACTTCTCTCCTTAGTCTTCTGCTTCCTCTCTCTTTTTTTATTCACTTTTTTGCTGCATACTGGAGCCCCATCCATCTCTTTGTTTTGTGCATCCTGCGGATGAGTGTTTGCTCAGTCGTTTTTGTTTAAAGAGTATTTTTTTGCAGTTAGCTAAACTTTTGCTTGTCACTTACGAGACGAGTGCACTTCAGTCACCTCTCCCTCCACAGTGTGTCTCCTCTGAGGGCGAATTCTCGCTCTGGCCAAATGAACGAAAGCCAGAAATGCTAACGCAATGTCTCGTGGTTGAAATGACAGTGCAATGTGTTTCTCAGTTTATTCTCTCTCTCTCTCTCTCTGTCTCTCGTCTCTTATCTTTATAAATAGCTATTGAGAATTTGGTTCGGAATTTGGTGCGACAGGCTCTCGCTCCACCCACTACACAACCACAACACCAGCGTGCTTGAGGAAGCCGTGCCAGCCAGCAGCGAGCGCGGCGACATGCTTTATACGCGGTCGCACTAAATCCATTACAGGCCTGAATAGGGCCAGTTATGACTTGAGCAAATGTCAGGAGCAGAGTGGACTTCATGTGATTTTTATCTTAATGAAACCATCCGTTTCGGGGCGGGGGGGCAAGCACGCAATAGGAGCAATGCGACTAATGTGACTTCGGTGCCAAACAAGTCTTACTGAAGGGACTTTTTGTGTTGGCTGAATCCACCCTGCTCTTGTCTTCCGAGACATAAGGCAGAAGTGGCAGAGAGGGACTTCAGCATCGCCCATGCCATCTGACAGCAAGATGCCTGCGCTGTCCGGCAGAGACCGGGCAAACATTTCCAAGCGGTCATTATGTGCCAAGCCAGCCCCGAGGGTACCTGATTGCTCCATTTGGGGCGTGCTGCCTACGAAATCACACAGCTGACCTCTGACCCCCTGCTGCATTCCGCATTGTTCCCCAGAAAGCAATAACTAGAGATGTGACCTCTCTCTTTCATTCTTTCTATCTCTCTCACCCTCTCTATTTGTGTTATTTGCTTGCCTGCTCGTTCTCTCACATAGACTTTAACCATAAGGAAACTGACTATATGATCACCATCCCATAGCTCACTGACCTTATAGGTCCACTGCATACTGGGCAAGAGTAAGAGACCACCCTGTTATCCCATTTATTTCCAGTCAAAACAGCCATTAAGTACAGGCCATTCAGGAAAGGATAAACACAGAACAGGCATTCATCAGACTGTCTTTCAGGGATGTTTTTCCCTCGGAAGTTCAGTCTGAGAAGTTGGTTGCACTTTCAGCCTCTCACAATCCACGTAATCCCAAACACATTCAGTAATGTTGAGATCTAGACTCTGACATCACCAGCTGCCAGTACACTATCAGTCAAAAGTTTAGACACACCCAACTAAATGGATGTTAGTGGTTATCTTAAAGACTCTACAGGCTCACACTCAACAGTTCCAGCTGATGAGAATATCCTGATATACCACATATACTCTTGATGTATCACAGCATTATATTTTTGCCATATCACCACCTCTAATAAACAGTACCAGTCACAAGTTTAGACATGGCTACTCATAGAAGGTTCTCCTTATGTTTATCTTAAGACTTTACTGTAGAATAAAAGTGAAGACATCAAACTAAAAAATAACACTCATGGAATTATACAGTCCACCTTAAACACCTCCTAAATGGAACTTTACAGGAGGATAAAACAGCTTTCTTAACCTGCAGTGGAGGCTGATAGAACAAGCAGTTTTTTTCTAAGCAGTTTTGGAGCAGTTCTATTGGTCTGTCCATCATGATTATTCACTAAACTAAAATAGTAACTAGAGCTTTTAAATTGTGCTGAAAAAGAGATCAAAGTTTTGTTTTGCAAATAAATATATATTAGAGGTGGTGAAATGGCAAAACTATAATATTGTGGTACATCAAGAGTATATGTGGTATATCAGGATATTCTCATCAGTTGGAACTGTTAAGCGTGAGCCTGTAGAGTCTTTACGATAACCAAATACATCCATTTAGTTGGATGTGACCAAAGTTTTGGCTGGTAGTGCGTATTTTATTGCGCAAAAAACAAAACAAACAAACAAAAACTTTGCTCTCTTTTTAGCACAGTGTAAAAGCTCTGGTTACACTTTCAGTTTAGTGAATATTCATGATGGACAGACCAATAGAATTGTCCCAAAACACCCTGTTATATCAGCCTCCACTGCAGGTTAACAAAGCTGTTTCATCCTCCTGTAAAGTTCCATTTTGGAGGTGTTTAAGGTGGACTGTATAACTGCATGACTGCATGAATTTTATAGTTTGAAGTCTTCACTTTTATTCTAAAGTAAAGCATTAGGATAAACATATGGAGAACCTTCTATCAGTAGCCATGTTTAAACTTTTGACTGGTACTGTATCTATCTCCATGTCTCCTATGCTCAGTAAGGGCTTCTGGAGAGGTACACATCCTTTCAGGCCCACAGGATTGAGTTGTTCTCTCACGGTGGTCTACCAGATCTTGCAGGTGACTGTTAGGAGTCCCAGTTTCTCTATGGAAACTCCTGTCCTTTGACTTTCCTCTTCCTTCCACAACCCGAATACCTCATATCTAATCTCCTCAGAAATCTCTCGTGGACAAAGAATAACTTGTTATAACGTAATGGTCATTTGGGATGGAAATGAAATAATAAACGAAGGGTGGTCACTGAGTTTTACATAGTATTAGTCTAGTGATGCAGATTTCAGCTCATCTCCATCCCATCCTCATTCTTCACTGGTCAGTTGCTGTTGACCAGTTAGTATCTGGCACTGTGGTTGCTATTGACACTCATATGATAGTATGTGTGGTGTTGGTGGGGCTTTTAGGCATGCCAGGATCTCTGATTTGTTCAGAGTGGCCCACTGCTCAGAAATATCCAGCCAAGATGATTATCGTCTGAGCGTCGCCAGACTGGCTACAGCCTCTTAACTGTACGCCAGCAAGGTGGAGCTACTAGGGAGGGGTTTCTAGTGGAGTGTATGCTTTATAGTAGTAGGGCTTATCTACATAGAGCATATCATCACTGTCCAAAGAAAAGCATGAATCTCAATTTTTGTTGATTCTTACTTTTAGGCATCATATGAACACAGCAGCTGCTGTTTACACTGTGTGAAAATGTCATGATGAATGGACCAACAGAAATGGCCCAAAACTGCTTGGTAAAAAGTCTGGTTCCACTGACTTACATTAGAACGAAATTAGGTTTTTGCCCTCTCCTGTGAACTGGCAATTTTGGAAATAGCTTTTTTCCCTTGGACAGCGACGATGTAAAGCATGTAAATACCTGCAAAACTTGTGTCTCTTTGAGTGAAATCATGTACTCGGTATATTGTCCATACCTCATGCAATTGTGCAATTGTTCTAATGGCATTTGACTTATTTCTTCTTTTTACTTATATCTTTTATTTGTTTGAAGTCATTCTCTCTACAGAAATGGTCCTATTCTACCAGTAGATACTTTTGCCTATCAGTAGAATAAAGCTATATCACTAGATGACTACTAACTTACAGAAAGATAGAAATGTATGTGGCTCAGTTAAATAATCATATTATACTGTATTCTTACAAGAATGAGACATATTAGAAATATAAACTTTTAAACTATAAAAATAGAAAATATATAAATTAATAAGTTTAAACAAATTATTTCTTTTTCCAACATATCATTAATGCAGTGCTGTTGCTGTCTGTGATCCACACTGGTGAACCCTTCTATAGTCAAGGTGTGAAGGCCTTGCTTTGAAAACAAACAGACGCCAGAGAGCAGGAGAGAGAAAGAGAGAGGGGGAGAGAAATGCAGAGCAGCTGAGAGGTAGAAAAGTCCTTTTCAAGACGGATTAATGCCGAGGGAGATGCTGTAGTTTAAGTGATTAGTAACAAGATCTGTGAATCTAATCCAGCACAAATCTGCCACGTTTGTAGTGTAAGCTGGCAAACATTGTAGTCTACCAGGATAATAGTGAATAATACTTTCACATGTGCAAATGACTGTAACATAAAGTCCACCTGTAAATAGCAGACACCCTCAGTGAGCCGTCAGCAGTAAATGGGTCACTGTACCATTGTGGTGGCAATACTGATATGTCGTACCCTGAACAACAACAGTAAAGTCGAAACACCAAATGACCAAAATCTGGGCTTTGGTATAATACAGGTCCCAGCTATCTCCCAGCTAACTATAGCGTTAAAGTGATGTTGTACACTGTAAAAAGGGCAACCTAAAAAATGACATCAGTTTGTTACAAGCAATTGAATAAGCTTTACTCAACTCAAAAAATGACTTTGATTAAAATAATTGTTTGTTCAAAGTCCTTTCTTAGGTTAAATAAACAACTGACGTTGTTTATTTTAAGTTGGACCAACAAAAGCTATTTTGACTGATGTAGAAAATGACAAATATTGCATTTGTGTTGCCATTTTTTTAATTACATTATTTTTTCAGTTTTAAAACTGCTTAATGAGAGAATTGGAGTCTTTTCATTAAGCTGTCAATATTTGAAACTATTTTAAAAACCATTAATCATAGACTTCTTCCTTCAAGAAACTATTTTAAGCCATTAAAAATGATATTCCTGCTTTTTTATGATATTATATATTGACATTTTATATCTGTAACACCACTGACACTGAATCTTGGGATTTTAGGGTTTATTACCAAAATAAAATTATATTAATACATAATTAAATTAATTTAAAAGTTAATCACTTAACATCATAAACAAACTCTTGGGACAAGATTTATTATCGAAATAAAAAATATATAATTTATATATATATATAACACTGAATAAACAATTATTTTAAAGCATTTTTATAATGTAAACTAAAAACCAGTGTCATTATGAGTTGCTGGCGTGACGTGCACAAGATACTATATTATATTTAATAAAAATATAACCAAAATAAAAATTCACAAGTAAAAATGATCCTAACTTTTTTTTTCAAATTCTGAGCTCCTCCTCATGGCCACACCGGTACATTTTGGCTTCAAATATGTATTGTTCATATGATAAATTTACCAGTTGTGGATGACCACTCTAATGCAAACAATGGGTGGTTATGATTTGGCAATGTGGCAGTTTTCCAACTTTTATGGCTTTCCAGGGACCATGAATACACAGATACAGGGAAATTACACAGATGCTTTATCCCGTATGAATCAGCCATTCAAATCCATTACAAATGACATTACGCAACCTTGCCTTGGTAAAACCAACCCTGCTTGAATAGCGCAGAAGAAAGAGACATTTATCAGCATGATAGGAAATGTGTTTTATGTGGGAACGTCCTCGGCCTGTAAACAGTCGGCAGGCCTCTGCCGGTCCCCGAGGCGCTGTGGGCTGGTACAGAGCCTGCTGTGCGATAACTATTACAGCATGCAAGGCGGCACTTCGCAGGCTTGGACTTCAGGAGCAGCTGTATCTCCTTTAAACCTGCAAACCGCCTTCTACAAGGCTCGCGCGAGAAGTGTACATGCAGGCGCTGACCTGATTACATGTCTCTGTTATATTGGAAGCGAGCAGGTGGGCAGCTGGTTTTGTTGACTGTGAAAACATTATCAACCTGAATTGAATCAGCAGTGGAGTAATTGCGTGGTAAACTTGAACATGATTATTCCTTCGCAGTCCCTTAGGACTTTAGTCGATTAGAGTCAGCTGGAATCAGATTTAACCATACATCACGTTGTCGAAGCTAATGCATTTTTTTAATTACATGCATATAACACAATTATATTCAGTATATTCAGTTCATTTTTGAAAGCAAACAAGTTACGGAACTTTTTTGGGGGGGGCATGGATGGGTTTGCCCTGGTATGCACTAAGGTAATAGGCCACTTTATGTATGCTGTTCTTGCTTTAGCATAGCTTGAAACTAGCTGCTAAATTGAGCTACTTAGTATTAACTGATGGTTTACAATAGTGGTTAACTTTTTGCACGCTTACAAATACTAGCAACACAAGCTTATATAAGCCTACTATGCTATATGTTATGCTATAAGCTCACCGGACAAAAAATGAGCCACCTTGCATGTGTAAGGTGCTAATAACTTCAGGCTCCTGCAGATGGCACTGCACGAGAATGATGGGACTATAAACACCAGCGGGGTGTGAGTGATGGGATTCATCGATGGAGAAGAGGTGGTTCAGTGCAGTGAATGTCTTGTTCCGTGTGTGGAAAGTGGCTCCAAAGCAGATGTCAATTGTATTTGGACTTGCCAAAGACCATAGTGTGAAGGAAGTAGCTGAATCTGCAGGTGTATGGAAGCGTATGGTCATGTGGGTCTATCGGCAGGGACTAAAATCCTAGTCTACAGGAAACTCTCCTCGGAATTGTGCCAGGAAAGGCATCTACCAAATCTGGCCCAACTGGCCCAACTTCTTTGATGCAAGAGTGTCTGAACAGAAACCAGTCAATGCCAATCCAATCCTGTTATTGGTGCTTGTGGCGGTATTACATGCTATTAGGTACATTTCAGTCACAGGTGAGCTTAGCCTAACATGTTACCTGTGCCATAACGTACATTTTTAGCTTTTCTTATTACTGTAATTTTAATAGATTTAAATCAGTACGTTAATCAACGAAACACGCAAACGTGATTCTCACCCAGGGTTCAAATTTTGCGAGAGATGATAGGCTGTGATAAAGTTTTGGGGTTTTCACTCATCCATACCGTATGACTGTGGTATTTTGCTTCACTCCTGACTCCAGAACGTCCGCTGATTCAGCTCTCCATACAAGCGCATCTTTGGCGTCTGTTCGGCGCTGGAGGCGGTGAGCCTAATTGGCTAATCGTGCCTTCAGGCTACAGTCTGTGAAAGGTATTCTGTACTTAATATAGCAAAGCCAGCAGGTGGATGTACTTTGTGTGCCGCTTTATTTCCTTTGGAAAGGGTCACATGCTTAACGCTAACTGTTTTATAACTGTTTTTATGCCTGGGTATAAAAGTCCCTCATCTTCACCTTCAGAGGAATTTCACCTTCAGGATGAGGCCCTGTTAAGTTCCAGTGAAGGAACGCACACCTTCAGCTTTTTAGTACAGGTCACAACCTGCCCCCGAGTCTAATCAGATCTATCAGTGCACTCCTTTTTCTCCTGAACTCCACGACTCCAACTGACCTGAGATTCAGAGGAGTTCCACGGAAGTCGGTGTGGTCTATTCTTAGGGTTGAGCCCAAAAGGTTAAAGTTTGGAAAGTAGCTTCTGAAGGTCCCGCTGGATGTGGCGCCTGATACGCAACAGAGATTGCTCAAAGCACACAATGTGCATACGTGCATACGTGACAGAAGCGGCAATCTCGCCTGTGTTGATGTGGGAATTGGGTAGATACCTAGATCTCTGCCTAGGAAAAAATTAATCTGCTGTTGACATCAGCCTTTCTGATTTGACTGCCAAACGCTGCTCTCAACCCCCCTCTACCCTTCTTGGGATGAAGAGTCTGCAGGACCTACTGCAGGACCGTACATCCAACATTCAAGCTCTTCCTGCAGCCCCCTAGTGGTCATTCCACTGGCTATGATGCTTGTGAATTAACATAATCAAACAGAACATGTTTTCCGGAACATTGCTATCAGATAAGGTAGAACACTGTTGACTCAGTGTTGGATTGCTAGCGAGCAAGGAGGGGCGAATAAGGGTGGGGTACCCGCGCTATTAAAGCCATTCACACCTCTCCACAAAGACGGCATAGGCACCACAACTGCAGCTTTCCTCATATCACACCACCGCCATTATATAACACTAGCATTTAAACAAAGTGCTTGTTGACTTGCTGGCTCACCTATGTGTTGATGTGCTCGCCTATCTGTTGATGTGGGACTCGGGTACATACCTAGATCTCTGCCAAGGAAAATTAATCTTCTGTTGACATCAGGCTCACTGCTTTCACTGCAAGATGCAGCGCTCAACCCCCTCTGCCCTTTCAGGGTGAAGAGTCTGCTGGTTCGCCTGGACCCCTCATCCCACATTTAAAAATAAACCTCCAAATCAAACTCAGTTTCGCCCTCAGCCCGAACGCAGTGGATCGGCCAAGACATGTTTGATTTGCTTCTGTAGTTTTGCACCGGTGAGAACTGTTTAAACTGCCTTTCTAAATCACCTCAGACACCTCAGGCTTTCAGGCTTCAAAACTCACAGGGAGTGAAAAAGGTGGCAAGTTTAGAAAACCTAACCCGCTTTGGGCCAGTTCGTAGGCCTCACCAGTCATCGGCAACATGCTGAAATGCAGATACAGGTATTCAGACTCGGTCCCTGATGGATTCTTGGCGCTTGGGAACTGTACTTTGGACTGGTGCAATACTCGGAGTGGTCATTATAGTGGGCAGCCTTTTTTATATGTACTGACAATTAGACAAAATTCGTTTACAACAGAGAGGAAAACTGTGCTGGACTCACTTCACCTCAGTTGCGGCCTCCAACTTCAGCCAAGCTCAGCCCCATCACATGATATCAATTAAATCGAAACAATCATGTCATCGCTATCCAATAATAAACATGTATCTCCAATTTTGATGATTTTTACTTCTATGCATTATTTGAACACAGCAGCTGCTGTTTACACTGTGTGAAAATTCATGATGAATGGACCAACAGAAATGGCCTAAAACTGGTTGGAAAAAAAGTCCATTGACTTACATTAAAGTTAAATTAGGTTTTTGGCCTCTCCTGTAAAGTTGCCATTTTGGAGATACTTGTTTTTCTTTAGACAGCTATGATATTTAGAAAAATCACACATGCTAACCAGCTCTAAAACTCTTAATTCAAATTCAAAACTATTTACAAAAATGTGCACATTGGAATGTTTTATCTATCAACCAAACTACAGCTATCTTTACCAAATGCACTGAAAAGCCGCCATTATTGACCAAAAATAAAAGAAAAAAATGGTCTTACTTGACTTTAATTGGGTATGTATATGCATATATGATTATCATTAGCTACCACCTCTGAACCCAGCATGATAGTCTATAGTTCAGTTGTCATTCGATTTTTCCGTTCCACCTTAAACCTCAATGTTTTTGTTCCACAGTTTAAGGTGAATAAAAGCTAACTTCAGATTCATGAGCAAGGCAATGTGTTGATCTGAAACAGTCATGAACAGAAATACGATCTGTTCTTCGGCTCTGTTGAGTACTTTAGCTGTTAGGCTGAGCAGTGTTGCTGTTGCTACTGTGGCCACCTGGACTTCTTTCAGACTTTTGGCCCAACTCTATCTGCTACCTGCTTCCCTGGCCTGGAAGAGTTCATGGAAAAGCACTACGCACTTTTTATCTTTCAAGCCACTTATCCTTCTGGGTCACGGGTGATGCTGGAGCCTATCCCATTGCTCACTGGGCGGAAGGCAGGAAGCATCCTGAACCGGCCACTATGTACTTTTATTGGATGGAAAATATAAGAGGGTAGTATATAAGAGGGTAAATGCCAGCTTCCACTATCTTTTGGATGATGGGGGTACCTCATTTGTAATCACTATGGATTGGCTTCTAACTGGTCCATATAAAAGAATCCATGGCTGAAAAAGAACTGTTGTTCTCTTTAAAGACGTCTACCAGCAGTGACAAAGATACCAGTCTACAAGAAACTCAGCAGGGAAGGCATCCACCAAATCTGGCCCAACTGCACAATTCTTTGGTGCGAGAGTGTCTGAACGTTGATGTGGCCTTCATCCAGAAACTTGTTCAGACCATGCCATATCCAGTCACAGCTGTTATTCGTGTTCATGGAGGTGTTACACATTATAGTACAATGTATAGAACACATTCATTGGGACACATCCTACCTGCCCATTCACACTAAAGTTATAAAGAGGGTTTCAGTCTGGATTGGGCCCCTTGTAGGTTGGGAGGTCATTTGCGTAAAGTTGACCCTACAATTCATGCATTATGAAACAGTGCAGGCCAGGATCATGGTGATGACCCCACTTTGACTCATGCAAATTTGCTAACTAGCCCCGCCCACTCTGCTGCTTTTCTTTCCTTTGGAACAGTATCATGCCCCCCCTCCCTTTCCAACGGCGTCCCAAGAGCTATTACCCTCCCGCCGCTGTAACGCGTTCTCAATGACTCGGCACGAGACTGCCTCTCTCCAGCACGGCAGGAGTTCCAAAACAAGCCAAATGACCACTCACCGACACTCCACAGAGCCGCTTTCAGTAAGCTGCCCAAATCTATATCTGTCCAGCCCCACGACTGGCCTCATTCTCAGCACCAGCTCGGTGGTCTCCCCTCTGCCCACCGGTGTGAAGTTTCAAAAAGAGCCGGCCTTTTGTTTTTGTCTTTAACGGACTTTAATGGTTTTATAATGTGTGCGCTCTCTCTTTCTTCCTACCACATCCCCAGGCTACTGTTAGAAGAGGCCGAGTTCAACCCTCAAGTCAGACTGTTTACTGTCCACACTGAAGTCATTCCGAAGTGGCTGCCATGTAGCGGATGTGACCGCGCATCTTTTACGAGCCCCAACTTGCATGCACTTCAGCAGGTGAAAAGGAGGCTGTTGACCTTCTTTTGGAGCAGGGATGGTCGTCCAAACAGCCTGCCACATTTAAAGAGGAACTGCACCGATTTTCCAACATTGCTGCAGAACTGAGTCATTGAGATGTAAACAAAGTCATTGAGAGTTTGATGTGAAATGGTGCACTGTATCTCCGAAACCTTCGCAGTGGTGGTGTTGGGGACCAGGGGTCATCGTGCATCCAATGCAAATATAGCCATTTTATTTACTATCAAAAGCACGAGGGAACCTACAGATCTTGTGAGGTTTTATTGTATATTCAATGTTGATATTGGTACAATAGCAGTAAATCTGAGAAGCAAAAATAAGTATGGGCTTATGAGGGGAATATTTTGCCTTATAACAACTCCTTTGTATGTCTCCAGTATGAACATATCATCGCTGTGTGTGATGATGGCCTGATAGAGAATCCAAAATTGACCTCTACAGAGCACTGAAACTTTAAGCATGCTCTTTACTAAGCAATTCCTCTGAAAACAAAATGGCCAGGTTTTCCCTAAGAATGATGATTGTTCATGAGTCTCCGAAAGCAGGCAAATTCCGATGTACTAAGAGATATCCTTATCTTGTATGTACGATGTCCAAAATGTATTTTTACCTACTGATTGTCCATCTCGTTGCATGAGACTGCTATCAGATCAGTGACTGCACAGTCAGTAATGTTCACCTCCACAGTAACGTACAGTTCCACAGTTCAGTCATGGATGTCTGTTGCATTTTCTTTTTCCCAAGATTAAAGCATCCCAACCTAAACACATGCAGTGACGTTGAGGTCTGGGCTCTGGGGTGGTCAGTCCATTGGTCTGAGAACACCAGTCTTTGCTTCACTTATAGATTTTCTTCTTTTCTATCTATTTCCTTTTTTTCAGTGAGAGCTTCTCAAAAGTCTCAGATATGTCTGAAAGGATGGACAGAAACAGCTGTGGATGTTTGTAGGTCTGAAGCAGGAGTGGAGTTTGATGTTCTCTCAAAGAGGAAATCTTTGTATACTGTTACTCTGATGGGGACAGTTTTGTTGGACTACCAGGTCTTTTGTGGTTGTCCAATGAAAAACATGTATCTCCATTTTTGTTGATTTTTACTTTTATCCATCATTTGATCACAGCAGCTGCTGTTTACACTGTGTGAACATTTCATGTTGAATGGACCAACAGAAATGGCCCAAAATCCCTTGGAAAAAAGTTTGTTTCCATTGACTTCCATTAAAATTAAATGAGGTTTTTGGTCTCTCCTGTAAAGTTGCCATTTTGGAGATACTTGTTTTTTTTTTTTTTTGGACAGTGACGATATGTAGGAACATACATTTTATGCCAAAATTGCCTCTTAATAGAACTGTAAAATAATGTGTAGTCTATTCCTAACCACTTAAAGTAATAACTTTCTGCAAGGGAACTTCTAGAGGCATTAAACGCTTTGGACGTCTGGCTCCCATAACCACCGCCACCGTGAACAATTCAGACTTTGTAAGCTTCTCCAGAATGGAGCAATTCACACTGAACTACTCTGAAGGACTTTGTTTACATCCTCACTGTTTAATTATGTAGAAAAGTCGCTGGAATTCCCCTTAATGCATCGCTTCTAGAGCAAAAGATACAGGCCAGGTGTGTTGAAATAGATGAGTTTGTTTAAGCACACAGTGTTGCGACTTCACTTAGATGGATCCTCCAGCAGTGCTTCATTTACACCTCCAGCTGCATCACCTGATAAAGCTAATTGGATCTCATTTTGATTGAGTAAATTTGTCACGCTGGTGGATAGCATGGCAGGTAAAGATGAACAAACTTCTTCAATACAAAAAATTCTTCTCTGCCTGATTACACCAATAAGAAGCTCCATGCTCCTTTAAAAAGGTCCATATCACAGATAACCAAACTGCCCATGTGTTTGATACTGCATGTAAAGAAGGTAAGTCTTTAAACACGCTATTCTGTCCATACATTGCACATATGAAAACTAAGCTGCAAACACACCCCGTACTAAACTCACAGTTTTAATGAAGGTAAGAAAAAAACAATCCAAAAAAATTAAGTATGTATATCTTTAATATCATCAAGTACATTTCACTGGGATTTTTATTGTTTTTTTTTTTATAAATATATAATATATTTTAATGTACTAGAAATGTACTTTAATGTGTACTTAAGTAAATCTAAGTGAATCATAGACGTGTCTCAAAATAGTACAGTCAAGTATTATTTGTATAGTTTTACAATATATAAATGTGTATAGCACACTTTCAGTACGTTAATCATAAGTGCAAGGAAGTAAACTTAAATCAACTATACTTCAGAGCACTTTTTTCTCCTGGGAACTTATTTACATATATTGACTCATAAATATACATAAAAATTAAATATGACAAAAATTACTCATCAAAAGTTTAGACACGGCTACTCATAGAAGGTTCTCCTCATGTTCTCCTTATTTGTGTTAGCCATCATGGCTCAGTTTCAGAGGTGGTCTGAAACCACAAGTGCAAAGTCTTCTATTCTGCATTTTTTCATTCATTTAATACAGTAAAGCCCTGCAAGTTTGTGCCATAGTCTGTGATGAAGAGGTCAAATCCACCTGAGAGTCATTTGAGTGCAAGCTTCAACAGAAGAGGCTAAAAACTCAGAGGTTTCTGTACAAACGTCTTATCACAGTCACACATTGACTTAGAATGAAAACCGGCCATACAAATAGTACCGAATCTGAATATTTCACCTTCAATTTTCCTTTATTTTGCTTTTTCCAACTTCCAAAACTTCCAGTTGTTTAAATGAAGGAAAAACATTCCTAGATTTTCAGTGTGGTCTCAGATAATTGGACTTCATTGGACCTATACCCGCCTGAACCTGCAGTCACAGTGTTGAAGCTTTTGTGAAGTAATTAGTCAAAACTACTTAGAAGGGAAATTCCTTGATTTTTCAAAGTTCCTACAAAAATTGAGGAACTTAATTACTGGAACTAGTAATTATTCTTAACCAGTAAACTGAGTCATTCAGAAAGATTTGATGAAAAATTCTTGGTTCTAGCGAAACTGAAGTTAAAACTGTTCACTATGGTGGTAATTGAAACCAGATGTACTTTTGAGACACACGTTTAATACCCAGAACGTTCCCTCACAGAAAGTTACAGCATGAAATGGGTGTGAATGCACTACCTGATGTCTGAAATGTTGTTTTATGTCAGTTTTGATAGAAAGGTTTTTGGCCTAAAATATTAAAAAAATAAAAAAATGCAGAAGGTGCGTGTATGGGGTTGTTCAGCAAAATAGTCCCCAAAGAAAATAGTCCTTTTTTTGTCCAGATTTATCCTTTTTTGCCACATTTATAAATATCTGGTATAAGTATTATTACCATTACATATGCACTCAGATGATACATTTTGGTTATTTTGGATAGTAACTACCAAGCACAATGAACCATTTCAAACCACATCAAACCGTTCTAAACGTTATTAATTATGCAGGCATTTTCATCATTACAATTCCCCTCTGAGTATTCCCTCAAGCTGAAGTTCTTGGTACATCCAGCATCCATCAGTACGGAACATTTTCACTAGTCACTGAAGTTAAGCGGTTAGTTGTTAGTGCTAGGTAAGGTTCCCACTCTAGGCCTAATCCATCAGTGTGATCCCATCACAAACAAGCACAGAAGCTGTCACCGACATAACACAGTATAATTATTGATGGCATATCAGTGTCTATGGGTTATCATTGTCGGGCTGATATCAGCAGAAAACACTAGATGGAATATAGAAAAGTGAAAAAGCAAAAGTGATGCTATAAGCTGTGGAGTAGTGGAGTGTTTAGTGGAGTGACTAGTTTGAGCATCATAGCCTACGTTTTTACATGCTTATCTTAAGTGAAGTGCTTCTATTAAGAATTGCTGATACTGAGGTATAATGGTTTTCATAGACAGAATAGCTGATCGGTAATGAATCATGTCATGTCTATATATTGTAATGCTGATGATCACAAAATAGTGTTAAATTAAAGGAATATATATTTTCTGTTGTGGGCCATTTTTCCTTGAAACACCCTGCAAATACCGCTGTGAACAGGTTTTCCGAATTATATTTCAAGCCAAAATCGTATCTTGAAACTATCGTACAACAGTGACTCAGGCATCAGGGAGTTTATTCATAACCCTCTTGTATAATACATTTCTGTGATGTAGCTTTTCGAGGTCTGGAACTCTTCAAACGTCTGGTTCCTACAAACCCCACAGGATTTTTAGAACAGAGGATATCACCCCAAACCACTGTGAAAAGCTTTTTTTATATATCTCTACTGTAATACAACAATAATTTTTATTCTATATTTGTACATACTAGTGATATTTTGCCCATTTGCCCAAGTTGGTCAGTGTCTATGAATATTGCCGATATTTTATACATATATATATATATATATATATATATGTGTGTGTGTGTGTGTGTGTGTGTGTGTGTAAAAGGTATTAACATTTCGAAATATGTAGGAGGATAGATATCTGTCAAAAAACATTTTAATAATGTATGCATAATCATATATGAGAAAAGTGAAAAATATGACGGACATGACGTAAAAAGGTCCTGTTTTAAACTTGTCTCATGTTCAAAGGTCTCAAGTTTTTGACAAACAGAAAATGCTGGAAATATAAAAAACTCCAACCTAATCGTGAAAGATGATGGAAGGAAGCCACAGCTGGAGCCATAACAGGAGATCACAATAATTAGTATAACATGCGCCGCCATTTCTGCCATTCTGTCTTATATGAGTACACAGAAGTTCTCGGCCACGGGTGACCACAGGTTTAACAGGTTTTACTCACTGTGTTTAACAGACACATGCCAGGAATGTCTACAATAAATATTCCCCATAAACCCACATAAATATATTAGCGTCAGACTGTTAAAGTTACAGTAATATTTACTTAATAATAATTATAATAATACTAACTTTTCCATGCTTGGATTGACATGTAGAGACAATGTTGGTCATGAGGCCATAAATATTTTAGAATTACTGTTTTCAGTTATGTTACTGTTCTTTAGTGCAGTGACTAACCAGCCAGTGCAGTGATTTAACCTGCCAGTGGAGTGATTTAACCTGCCAGTGAGTGGATTAACTAGCCAGTGCAGTGGATTAACTAGCCAGTGCAGTGGATTAACTAGCCAGTGCATTGGTTGAACCAGCCAGTGCAGCGGTTTAACTAGCTAGTGCAGTGTTTTAACCAGCCAGTGCAGTGGTTTAACTAGCTAGTGCAGTGTTTTAACCAGCCAGTGCAGTGGTTTAACCAGCCATTGAAGTGCATTAACTAGCCAATCCAAGGGATTAACCAGCCAGTCCAGTGGATTAACCAGCCAGTGCAGTGGTTTAACTAGCCAGTGCAGTGGTTTAACTAGCCAGTGCAGTGGTTTAACCAGTCAGTGAAGTGGTTTAACCAGTCAGTGAAGTGGTTTAACTAGCCAGTGAAGTGGTATAACCAGTCAGTGACGTGGTTTAACTAGCCAGTGCTAAACTGAAGTGGTGGATGTCCACTAAATAAAAACTACAAAAATAAAATCTCAGTGTATCTTCCGAACATTGTGTAGAATTTTACAGACTCCGGCTTCATAGTAGTGGTGGTGGTGATGGGAAGCAGGGGCCACAATGTCTACAACTCAAACATGGCCACTTTATTTACTCTCCAAACCCAGCAGTGAACCTACACGTGTCTTCTGAGAGTTCATACGTGATGTTGATGATGGTGGAATAGTGGCAAATCAGTTTTCTATATACAAATCGGTTCTCAGTAAGGTTCTCTAGACCTACACACCATCAAGGATTAACCTAAAGGGCCTGCATGCGTTTGCCTTGAGCTGTTTGCCTTGAGTTTCAGTCCAAAATGCTATATAAACCCTATATCCGGATATAACAAGGTTCTGAAAAGAATATGATATCAGGACCATATTATATGGCCACATGATATGAGGAGGACCTTGTGAAGCAGTCACTGATTGGAAGCACACGGCTGGTATTTCCGGTAAAATTACACTTGGCGTGAACTCATCAGTGGCTTCCCCAAAAGTGTGAGGTATGTGTGGAAGTGAGAAACGTATTGCAATATTCCTGAAAGCGCAGTCCTGGTTGGGGTACTGATTGCAGGTCCTTACAGTGACACCGTGATCTTTACACTTTCCCCACACTGAACTAATATCCTGTAGTACGGCATTACCTCATGGTTTATTCTATCTCTCCTTCCCCTCCCCCCTTTCTCTCTTCCTCTCTTTCTGCCCTGAGCACGTTGTGGTAATCAGTGGTTGGCATGCATTTGTTGATCCACAACATATGGCCAAAACATATGTTCGCAACCAGTCGAAAATGATAGCATTTAACTCCTTTCTTTTATTCTTTCATCCTCCGGCGCTTTGTTCTCTTTCGTCCCAGACTAGTCGAACTGATCAGGTGTTAAATACATTAGAGTAGCATGACCAGTCTTCTTCCTGTGACCATCTAAAACGATTAGTTCGGCCACAAAAGCTAAGAGTGAATGAAAGTGAATGGTCACCATTTAGTACTGTACAAACGCATTGCTGTTGGCTACTAGCTTCTGTTCATTGCTTAAATGAAATATCAGCAAGTATGGAAGAGCAAAAGGCTCAAATCGATGACCACCAAAGAGCAAAAAAGCAAAAGCATCCTTCAGAGCAAAGCATGTCTGTAAAAGCATCCTATGGGATTCGATAGGAAGCCTCAGTGTTTCACCCAGGCCTGCTCCGTCGCGTCCCTGCCCTTTCTTAACCACATCAATGACACATGAATGCTCAGATTTTTCCATATCACGGCCCATGTGCAATCCTAACCCTAACCCCACGCTTCAAGGGGTTGACCGTAGACGGAGGCCGGTACCAGTAGCTGAACCCTGCGATGCTATCTGATCTGTATGGAAACAAGGCCCACCGCAGAAATGACAAATAAAAGCAAACAGCAGGAAGATAAGGCTCCATTTGGGCCTCCTGTCAAGCTCATTGTGTTCCGACCCACATGCTCCTGCGGTGATTAAGCACATGTTTGTCATTCCAGGCTCCAGGAAAGCAGCCATGCAGGTGTCAGACTGAAGAGCAGATGCAGCTATTGCCCCCGACATGTCACAAATAGCAACAGAGGGTACAATCAGGCAGCTCATTTGGACGATAAATCTCAAAGGCATTTTCATGATACGCAAGACGTATCACAATAGTCTGCGGTTTCTGGAGTTTAGAAGTTGGCATGTACCAGCGAAACAGTGAACTTGCTGAGATTTGTTGTTTTTAACTCATCGTCAAAAAGAATAGCTACACCCAGAGGGAAGTGTCGGATTGCAGTGCTATTGGGAAGGAAGATAAAGGTTACCAGGAACAACAAATGATGATAAATTTAGACTGATATGGACAATATTTATTGAGCTACACATACAGAAGTAGTGTCTCTCAGTATGGCAACGTGCCAGGCCTCTCAGCATGCAGTTGTAGAGGTTCCTAATGGTGTCCTGTGATAATCCATCCCATGCAGCTTGAATATTCTCACACAGTTCCTGCAGATTGTGTGGTAGGGGTGGAGGTGGAGTGATACCAGGCCTTCTGGACATGTGACATGTGACGACAAACCGTTCATCTTGGCGCTGACCACGGTGCCTCCACAGACAGATTTGTTGGTCGTCTCCACCAAGACAACAGCGGGACTCATCACTGAAGATGACCTGCTTCCATTCTGAGTCACTCTATGACTCTGGAATGACCCCATTGCAGTCTTTGCCGACTTTGACGTGGTGTTAAGGGCAGTCGGCGTAAAGGTCTGCGTGCATGTAGTCCTGCGTTGTGCAGCCATCTGGCAATGGTGCTGGCACTAACAGGATCACTCCTGGAGGGCATCACTGCTTGCTGACTGTCCGCAATCGTGGCTGTTGGGTCAGTCAGGTACAGCAATAAGACCCGTCCTTGCTTATGTCACATGGGAGGCCGAGCGTGAAACTTGAACCATTCGCATGTCTCACAATGTGCAACTTACCCAAGTTTCATTCCTGTTGGTTGATTCCTTCTGGGTGCAGCTATTTGTGTAATTCGGAATCTGCGAAAAGTGAACTACTTTCCATGGGAGGAAAAGTCAAATGAATTAAATGTGTGTCTGGGCTGTTCTGGTTTTCCTGTTCCTGGCTACTGTTAGAAACGGTATGGTTATCTGTGGACTACGTCGAGCTTGTCATGCTCTTGTGGATTAACACAGAGAGAAGCAAAAGTCCCTCATTTAAATAGTGCTGTTGTTATTGCATGCCCTGCCTGCTCCTCGTCTAGATTAGCCCGAGTGATTACGTTCCCAGGCCAAAAAATCTACTTTTGAATTGTCCATCTAACCTACGGTTTTCATGGGTAGGCAAAACAGTTTATTGTGCTTGGCCAGTCGTCAGCAGGGGAACAGCTGGACGTCCTCCAGCCTAAACAGTCCCTTCAGTCCAATATGCAAATGAGCTGGAAGAATAGAAAGTGCGTTCGCAGGAATGTTTGCTGACCATGTACATTAGACACATAAAGCACAAAGCGATGAAACAGTGTAGCTGTAAACAGGAACGCTAGACCGTCTTAGGCTCACTTATGAGTCAACATGGTGTTACGGCACAGATAGACCACCATTCAAATTCGGAAAGCATGGGCTCAAAACGAAAGTGGAAAAAAGGACAAAAAAGAAAAGTGACCCCCTTTTACATATTGCACTACATTAGCAAGGCAGCGAGGTTCAGTCCAGACTGCTGCCGGTAAAGTGTTATGTTATATTTCAGGAGTTATGTAAAAACATGTTATCTCTGGATCAGTATTATTCCTGCTGGTGCCCTCGTATGCGCTCCAGCAGTACTGGGACATGTGTTAGCATTCGCTTTTGCTGAGTGGCTGTGCTCTCTTTAGGTGGTAAACAGCTTCTCGGCAGAAGCGGAAGTGTTGTGGCTCAGTGATAAAGTTTATCAGCTGTCGGGAGTGTTGGTGGAGGGGCGCTAACAAACTCCAACACCGCAGAGACCACCTCTTACTTACACACGGCAATAAAAAAAAAGGCACTTACAGAGGTTAAGAGTCAGCACGCTGATCAGTTTGTTTGCCATCAAATACAGGGCCAAACGCTGTACGCTGGATGCCGGCAGCATAGAAAAAAAAGGTCTTATTCAGCCTCGGCTCGCCCTGCCGAACGGTTTATTTGTTCAGTGCGTGCAGAAATAATCACGCTTCCACCTCGGAGTACATAAACAGCCTCTCAAAAGTGGCCCTCCATTTATTGGCAGTCGGCGCTGCGGCAGCTACTTGAGCTATTATCAGTGACGCACACAGAGCTCTTGACCAGAGCTAAGTAACATGGCAATTAATATTGTTTATGTATTTGCTTTCGCCAGAGACCTCGTTCCCTGAAAACAGAGGCCCTCGGTGGCGCAGAACACCTAGAGCAAAGCTTTGCCCCCCGGGCAGCAGGACTTCTGCCTTCGTCTAGCCCTCTTAACGTGCTCTTGACCTGTGAGATTATGAAGTGCGTGCAGGGCCTGTGTCTATTTGATTATATGCATACTAGCCACCTACAGAAAAGTGAACTGCTGTAATACAGTAATACAATAGATTCCTGGTCCCTAAAGCAGTAAACAGGCTTCTAACAGGGTTTACATGAAGGGGCCCCCACACAGGTGTTAGCACTGATTCGATTTTCACTCCCATCGGATGGGTTCGTGAACTGTACTGTGCTGGGGAATAACACGATTACTCCGTCTAAACGGGCAAAATAACACCAGCGAGCTCAGGCCCAGAGCTGCGGCACCAGAGCAGGCCCACTTGTCGAAAGTCATTCCAAAGCCAGCTCTGATCCTTTTTTCCAGCCTTCGTTCCACCCGGACCCCACCTCTTCATCACCCAAAAACGTTAACTCGCTAATTGCCTAATTGGGGCTGCTGCAGCGCATCACCTGTCAATGACCCGCCGCGTGAAATCTCGGAGTTCATATCTTCCGTATTCGGAGTGGAGGATCTGGGATTAAGCCGTAACGGGCTGCGAGCTGACCCTTTCATTGTACACAAAAACAAACATCTGCTTTTGATATCTGGTGACATCAGCCGTTCCCCCCAGACGGATTGCAGGTAACACAATATTCGCGGCAAGGTGATTAGATAATCTGCGAACTTTTCCGAAACGGATGGCTTTGCCATTCGTGGATATGAGGAACGGGAGGAAATTTGCAGAGTGATTTCCAAGGAGCTTGCTGACATTTCCTGCTCGGATTTACTGACATTAATTTCTATTGCATGAGACCGTATAGGTGCACACGACCCTATCGAATATTGATCTTACAATAATGTGAGCTGATTGGGAACAGTTTACCGAGATGCCGGCAAGACGTGGCGTCATGATGAACGAGTGTCTAAGCTTACGGCTGGCTCGGCGGGCGCTGAAAGCTGGAGTAGATAGCTCATGAGCTTGATAATAAGGGCTGAAAACTCTGGGTTTCTCTAATTCGATTTCTGAGCTCATAAAGACAAAGGATCTGAAAGGTTTCAGTTCAACCCAAACGACACTGTAAAGCGGTTTATGTTCTCGCTTTGGGAAGAATATGTACTCAATCAAAAAAGGAACACCAATAGCCACCCCCCACCCCCACTCCCACTCCCTCCAGCAGCAAACACCACAACCCCCCCACACCCCCAACAACCGGCCCCCGGCCCCAGTGGTGTCCGTGTGCCTGGACATTGTTTCCGCTTCATTTCGGGCAGGCGATGTCTCCAGGGCTTGCCCACCCACCCCTTCTTTAACAGCTGTGCTAAACCCTCTACTCTGCCATTCTTGCCTTTCCAAGAACAGCCTTTCTGCAAACTCCTTTACCGCCATGCATTTGGTATGGGGATTTCTAGCGTTCCTCGTGGACCCAGGCAAGCGCTGTTTAGATTAGCCCTATGCAAATTCCCACAGCCGCTCTATATAGCATCTATATAGTATGCAAATTCTAGTAGTAGTCACTCTGCAGTATATAGCAGTATGCAAATTCAGGCATTCTTGGTACTGAGTAAATTTTATTAGAATTTGATTGTGCTGTTTTATTGTGCTGTCTAATTAGAAACACTGCAGTATATCAACCCGCATCAATTTTTTTTTGTGTGTGTCTCAGATTTTTTTCTTTTTTTTTTCCCCCATAGCTGAAATATTATCCGTGCAATTGCTTATCTGTGAATGAAGCTAATTAATTAGTACCTTAAAATCAGTCAGACAGTGGAAAAACAATGAATGCCAAAACACAATTAGCATAAATGATGGCCAAAATCCCAACAATACAAATTAGCTGTATTGAAGTAGAGCTAAGTATAGCCGCCCTGAAATTAACAGTTGTTTTTTATCCCAGTTGCGTCTGTTTTACAGCCTCTTTGTTATTGATTTATACCTTTGGCAGGCAGACCTGATATACTTGTACCGAGCTCATATTAAGCACTTTATGATTAAGTGTCAGGGCCTGGAACGGAATATTTCTGTCTCTCAAGCGCTAAGACGTTCCCTCATTAAGATATATGACAATAGTTACTCTCAAAACAACAATGCAGTAAATATTCCAGACACCCCGGCCAGCCGTTGGCACCGTCTTTTTTAATCTCTGGCATCTGAAAGACGGCTAAGATTTATATCAAGGCTAGCATGTTCCTTTATGATGCCGTTATCAGGCCACATGTGAGAACCTGTGAGAATTAGCTTTGGTCCAATAGAGCTAAAACCAGTGCCTACGGCTGTACGGCGTAAGAGCTATTCGGCATAAATGCTTCGCTACATAGTGGAAATTACAGGGAAGAACTTCAGGCCCGGACCGTAGTAAGTGGCTTCCCCCAGAAACATTCGTCTGCAACCACACTCGCTCCAATACATGGCCATAAATACGGGTGATTATGAGCTTAGGGCCCACTGGTTATTTTTCCTTATGCAAACTTCAGCAAGCTTCTTCGCATTCCACCGCAAGCCATACCATAACAAGCAATTCATTTTTGAGCAAAGTGCTCCGCAAGACAAATCACACAGCGACCCGAAACCGCTTTAGCACTGCTCTCCTCACCGAGCACTTTCCCCAGGGGAAGCACAGCTTTACCCAAACACATTCACAGCCTCAGATCAGGTTATATAGATGCTCTATTGAGGTGTGTTTAAAATGTGCCCTGTGTACTTCAAGACCCATTATGTAAAAGCTAGCGATTGGTAGAGGTTGCATTAGAACGATCTGGCTTTGCTAAGGGTCTGTTGGAATCTGTACGACCTGTTATCTTTCGCTGAGGCACTTAGGACTACGGGAGAAACTTAGGACAAACAGAAAATGCAGGGATCGTGCAGGGCATCCTTTCTCTCTGAACGGTGTAAGAAGAAAAACTCAGAATCACTTACAACTCTGTGCCCGTTTCAGAAAATTCACTGAAGTGTGTGCTCCCGTTGGAGTATGGTGGTCCCTGTGATGGGTCCTCGCTTTTGTCGCTGCTCTGGCTGCTTCCCACACTTTCGTCCCCGTCTCCCCATGGTACATGCTCTGGGCTTGTCTTTGGACATGAGGGAGCTTTCTGGAAAGACCTGTCCATGCCTGCCTCTGTAGCGCCCAGCAAACAGGGGCATCGAGTCCTAAGCTCCTTGTAGAGGGAATTCATACTCCGCATTTTCAACCAAGGGCAGCCCAGGAGGCTCTTGAAAGCGGCTCGGAATTCCGGGCTTCGGCAGTAGATTATTGGGTTCAGGCCCGAATTCAAATAGCCCAGCCAGTTCAACAACAGGAAAATTCCTTGATTTATCATGTTCTGAAAGAAGGCATTAATAATATTGGCTACAAAGAAGGGCAGCCAGCAGATGGTGAAGCAGCCCATTATTATGCCCAGAGTCTTCAAGGCCTTGTGCTCCTTCAAGACTGTTAATTTGGAAGGTCGCCGACGGGAGCTTTTCCGCTTCCCCGAAGGAGCACTGCTGCTGCTGCTACACGTCGACGGCAGGTTGTTGTTGCCATGAGCAGGTGGCAGCGTCTGGACGGCCCCGCATTCGCTCTGGAACCTCAAGCGGCTCTTGTCTATGAGTTTGACCTGCTTGGTGGCAATAAGGAAGACCTTGGCATACACGAAGATCATAATGAGCAGCGGGATGTAGAAGGAAATGACGGAAGAAATGGTGGCATAAGTCTCATTGGCAATAAAGTCGCAGCAGTTTTCGTTGCTATAGCAGGCCAGTGTTTCGTTTTGTGGGTTTGTGACCTTCCACAGCCCGTTCATAATGGGCACGAAGGACAGGAGGGCGGACACTACCCAAATCACACATACGATCAGGCGGGCGCGCCACTTGTTCAGGAGAACCTTGTGGCGCAGCGGTCGTGTGATTGCAATGTAGCGGTCCACAGCGATCGCGCAAAGAGTTTCTATGCTAGCGGTCACACACAGGACGTCCACCGACGTCCACAAATCGCAGAACTTTTTTCCCAGCAGCCAGTTGCCAGTTACGACAATGGTGCTGCTGAGGGGCACCACCAGGACCCCCATGATGAGGTCAGCGCACGCCAGAGACATAATGAAGATGTTGGTCACAGTCTGGAGCTGGGAAGTCCTTGCTATGGCGATGATGACCAGCAGGTTGCCCACGATGATCATCAGGAGGATGAGCACTATGGGAATCAGTACCACAGGGTTATTCGCGTAGTGATAGGGGTCTTTTGTGTCGGTAGTGTTTTTGTCGTCCTCCATGTTTAGGGAAGCAGGCCTGCACGCTGGTTTAAGAAAGAGCCTAAGTCTGAAAGATGACTCTCAGGGTTGAGGTGCTAAACAAGCCCCAGCGAGGAGAAACATGACATTCCTGACATGCATTACTGTCCCAGATGTTTGAGCAACGCAGAATGCACAGAGGCTGTTTCTTTCTGTCCGAAGGTCATGAGGCGAGTTACTTCAGCGCTAGTCTAGATTCCACAGCAAAAAGAGCATGAGCCTGCTGCCGGGCATCCTCCAAACCTTGGAAAACACCATCAACGATTCCCTTTTACATCCATCATTCATCCTCTTTAGTGACTCGTCCCATGGATATTTCCTACAGGTTTGGAGCTGAAGCGCAGAAATCCATGCAGCCGCTGACCCGCAGAAAACAAGCTGTTGATGTGGTTATTATTATTTTTTGGCTTGGTTGAAATCAGTCCTTGAGAGCCAGTGGAGAGGAAGCTTTCTTTCTTTCCTCTTTCTTTCCTCTTTCTTTCTTTCTTTCTTTCTTTTAAATGAAGAGGTCTTCAGCTGTCTTGGAGGAATAAGGGCTGAGTGCTCATCCTGTGGAAGTAGTCCGTCTCAGTGGGACGGTCTGGAGGACCGTCGCTGCTGTGTTCAGGCTGAAGTGAAGGTGCCTGTATTGCCAGAGCTCAAAAGAGCAGTGACACTCAACGAGCGGACGAGTGAACTGTTGCACTACACCCTCCCTCCCTCTCTCTCTCACATGCTGTTATTCCCTCCCACCTCTCTCTCTCTCTCTCTCTCTCTCTGGAAGTAGCATTCAGCATGCAGTAGTTTGCTTGGGGAGGGGTTGGTGCGGTAGAGTTGTGAAGTGTGTCTCTGGGTATTACTTCCACAGCACAAATGCACACATGCACAGTGAAAACAGACTGGTGGCGTTGCTGTTTGTTTTGCTGCTGTTGCACTAAGGCCCGAGCACTCCTCTAACTCTCGGTTTGTTGTTTAAGGAGCGAACTGTGAAAAGCCCAACCATTAAAGTGCGCGCAGTACAGTAGATCAGTCTGTTGTTTTTAAAGATCTTCCAGATGTGCTCGAAAAAGTTTAAGACTTTTTTCCCCCCTCCTCTTAATCTGGAGATATCAGCGACGACGCAGGCCGCCTGCCATCTGACAGTAGACAAAACTGTGCTGACCCGTTCACGACTGTCTGCTGGTAGCTGTTTGCTCCTCATCATGCTTATGCAACCGGTCATAAAGAAGATCAGTCAGACAAAAGTAATGAAACCGATCTTACTCGCTTACTGCCTTTTCTCTGCAGGAGTTGGACGTGTTTTTTTGTTGACTTTCTAAATAAAAATCACTTTTAAAAAAATCATTTGAAAAATAAAAGCCATCATCTGCAGGATTAAATATGGTGCAATTTTAGTGCATAATTTCTATTTAAGATAATAATAAAACCCATAACATATTACAAGGGTTTGCACAGGCTGCATGCAATGTTTTGTTTTTCACCTATTAGGTTACATTTCTTTTCCTTTCAATTTTCCAATCATTTAAAATCCATTTTTCTTTCTTTGTCAGTCCCTTAAAATGCTCAGCTACAATGAAAATGAGTGTATGAAGTGAAAATGAAGGTTGATTGATTGATTGAAATTTAGCAAATAAACAGTAGCTGTGCTTGAACATGAGCTGTTCTCCATCGAGAACATGTTCACTAAAGTTCACTTAGGAAATCGACAAAGCATCGTTTGATTAGGGGTGCCCACACTTTTGCATTCAACTGTACTTCATCTGTACAACATTTAACTGCATATCATCTGTTGCTGTCCAAACAAAAATGACCAAGTATCTAAAAAAAAAAGGCAACTTTACAGGAGAGGCCAAAAACCTAATTCTAATGTAAGTCAATGGAACCAGACTTATTTCAGTTTGGGGCCATATCTGTTGGTCCATTCATCATGAAATTTCAACACAGTGTAAACAGCAGCTGATGGGCTCAAATGATGCATAAAAGTCAAAACCAGCAACAATTACATGTTTTTCTTTGAACAACAACAATATTCTTTACTCTATTAACTCTTCAGAGCTGCATGAACCATTCAGCAGCGGCAGCGGCAGCAGCAACAACAAAATAACTTCACATTAATAAAATGATAATGATGAAAATGATACTAGCAATATGGCCATAAGTAGAAGGCATAGAATATATACACTACTGTTTAAATGTTTGTAGTCAATCATTTCAGTGCTATAAAACAAGTCTGGTTGCAGACGAGCTTATGAAATGATACTAATATGTCCTGAAAGTTGTTAATAATACAATTCATATCCAGTAATGATGATAGCAGCAACAACAACAAAACAACATCACATTAACGAAATAATAATGACAATAATGAAAATGATACTAGCAATATGGCCATAAGTAGAATGCATAGAATACATACACTACGGTTGAATTGTTTGTAGTCAATCATTTCAGTGCTATGAAACAAGTTTGGTTGCAGACAAACATATGAAATGATACTATGTCCCAAAGGCTGTTTCATATCCAGAAATCATCATGTTTCAAAGGTAGAGATCAAATCTCAAGGCAGTACAGTTGAGTAAAAATGCGACTACATCGTTTATAGTTATATTTCTAAATAATTAACAATGCAAACATATTATGATATTAGTATATTGTTTGTCATTTAATAGCTGCTTGTTCACAGAAATCCTGAAATGTTTACTTAAAATATCTATGTTTGTTTGTTAAATAGTTTGTTATATTTAATTGTACAGTGTAAAAGTTATTTTTGTATATGGAGTAACAAAAACTGTTAAAACAGGCATGTGGCTCCAAACTTCTCCTGAGAAACAGTGTGCATACCTGCTTTCAATTTCTCTATGCCTCACATTTGGTCAACTCGTGTGCCTTTCTCTTCTGTGATAAACAACATACAAGTAAACATGAAGTTTAAGCCTTGAGTTTAGGCTCATCGCCATATGGCGTCTCAAATAGAGCAACTCTTGCGTTCAGCACTTTATCCTATTGACTGAAACACAACAAATGTCCTCTTTGTTCTTGTGGATTCTGTCGGTTAGTCACTTGTTTGCGCCATTTCGATGGAGCTTACGATACGGCTCATGGTGGTAGCCCTGATGTTGGGCGCTTGAGCGTCTTCAGAACTGCATTCCTCCCTCTAGTAAGTGTTGCCGGCGCTGAAAACAGTACAATGCCAGCTCCGTCCCTGCCCCGCGCTCACCGGACTAAAAATAATAGATGCTTATCTGAGCTGCGACTCACGCCAACCGGGCCACAACCAGGAAGAACAATCAAGACGAATGTTTGGCATGCCACTGAGCTACGCTCTCATGCAGGACTCGTCTCTGAGAGATTTGTCATCGAGTGTTTCCTTCCTATTCTAACTCAGCCACACACATACACACACACACACACATACATTTGTTTTTATACCTTGCTGGGAACATGGGGCTATGAGTATGTCCCATATGTGTCACGCATGTCCTTGTTGTCGGAACAAAACCCTGCTGTCTCTGCTTTTGCGGGTTTGAAAATGCACATGATGTTATGATGAATCGAGCAATAGAAATGTACTAAAAGCACAAATTCCACTGACTTCCATTTAAAATTAGGAGCGCTAAGAAAGCAAGCATATTTCAAGATCTATAATCTATAATTCTCTAGCCTTAATCTTAGTAACTTTTTACTTCTTCCTAGTCAAGACATTTTTGTCTATTATCTAGGCCCACAGTTTTCGAGATATCAACAGCGTTCCAACTCTGAAATGTTCAGTCTGATTGGGAATGGTGTGCTTGTATACAGCTTTTTAATCTGCCTCAGAAAAACTCACAAGTAGTTATACTTTTTACTTTTACTGTTTTTTTTTACTTTAGGTTAGTCCTGTTTTTCTTGCTCTTCCTATATATAGTAGTTCTATACATTTCTCTACTGTAATGTGGAAGGCCCAAGTAGAGGCCTAATACTAATACTAGTGAACAACAGGCTACGCTGGCTCTTACGTTACATAAAGATGGCTAAACTGACTTGAACTGCCCACTAATTGAATCTTTGGGTTGGTCATAGAAGTGAAAGTTCAGGCCAGTGCATCAGTTAGTCAGGGGTAATTCCACCAATTTCTCTCTACATTTTGACATAATTCAATGATCAAGATGTAAACAAAGTTGTTAAGACTGGTTTGATTGTGAAACACTATTTTAGAGAAACTTGCCAGGGCAGAATTCATTGAACTGTTCACAGTCGTGGTGATAGGAACCAAATATCAAGGCGCTTATTCCAAGCTACAACACAGAAAGTTATAGCATGGAAAGGTTACAATACGAGGCCTAAGACTATGTGTGCCTTCACATGCACTTCGTAATCCAATAACTGCAGAAAATCTGACTTTGCCAGTAATGCGTTCACTGCATTCCCATGCCCTTGAGTAAACCGATAATGCAGAAACTCATTGTGTCTATGGGATTTCTGCTTTGCCATCAGCCGATGGACTCAGAATAAGATGTGACATAAACGTAACAAAACTCAACATCATCTATACAACATCTATCTATAAAAATAATTTTAAAAAAAAATTTATTTCATCAAGCATGTATTTGGTTTCAGTGTTGCTCCAAAAGCATTTTGTTGCTGACTTGCGGCTGCTGCGTTAAATGCTGATTGCTTATTTCTGATACCGCCCTCTGTTTTCACGCATGTGCAGACTGAATAATCAGAAAGAAATCAGAGTGAGAGTATACATGGACGGGCAAGCCCAATTACTGAGCTAATATCCAGCTTAATTGGATTTCTAGCCTTCAGAGTATGCTGTTCACATGACTACTTGAATTGCAGAAATACAGTTAAACTAAATTCTAATGGCTCAACATTTTGCCCTAAAATGCCAGTCCAGTAGTGGAAGGTTCTGTCATGCAGGGTGTTGTCACCCCAAATAGTGCCCAAAGAAAACTTTTTTTATGTACCACTATTTACCATTAATAACAAATTATGTTCAACAAAATGTTCCAGATCCCCCACTGACAACAGCATATGTTAAAAAACAACCTAAGGAAATAAAAAGCTGCAGAAAAGAAAGCACATGGAAGGACAAAATCTGTAGAAATCAATGTTGAGCTAGCTTTGCTAGATAAATCTAAAGATTTTTTTCCCCTAAAAGACTCAAGTTACTCAAAAGTTACTCAAAAGACAAGACTCTCAAACTGTAGCATTATAATGTACACAACGTTATAATGCTAACTAGCATAACTGTACTATAGCCAGGACTCCTGGTTACCTGTGACCTGTGTCACTGTGACTGTCATTCAGCTTGTAGCTTGGCTACAGGAAAGATACCCATGGTTATAACCCAATAGCCAGACCATAAGCACACCCTGGACTAGCTCCGTTTCTGGACAGACAGAGACAGCTTCTCTGTCTTCTTTGTTGAGAATTTTTTATCCACTAACTAGGCCCACAGTTTCTGATATATCAACACTGTTCCAACTCTGAAATGTTCAGTTTGATCAGGAATTGTGTGCTTGTATACAGTTTTTTAGTCCTACTTTGATCCAATCTGAAAAACTCCCAAAAAAATCCTAAAAATGAAAACAAAAAAAAAAAAATTGCATTAGTAATGAATAGGGTAGGAAAGTTCTAACCCATCTACTGTTCTGCTCGACCAACAGACACCGCTTTGCATACCCTATCTCAGGGCAGAACCCTAAGCCCAAATTCAACGTTGGTCTGACCTGCACTCGTCTGTTTGTCCCATTCATTCCTGGCCCCACACAAACCCTATTGTTTCCTTTAACCTACATCAACCAAACTTCATGTACACACTCAGGGCAGATCCCCAAACTCTAATCGACAGCTGTACTGACTTGCACTCCTCTATGTCTTGTTTTTCCATTCCTTGTTCCTCCCATAGACTCCCATTCATTTTAAGCAACGCCTAGCACCAGACTAGCAACAAGCTTAAGCAGTGCAATCACTCCACATTGTCTTCAGGACATGTGCTTTTCTAGTTCACATTTAAAAATGGGGGACATTTCCGGGGACAGCTCCAGCTGGGGACGGGCCACCGAAACCGGGGAGTGTCCCCAGAAAACGGGTCAACTGGTCACCCTAGAGTGCAGCCTTTTTAGCTGACCAAGCGCTACCTAATTTTACAGACGAGTGAAACAAAATCCTGTAGGCGCACCAGCACAGTCTGGATATTGATGTTCACCCCTCACCCCAACTTTCTGTCAGTGCGGGTGTGCATGGGGAGCTTTGAGGAGAGGTCTGAACGGAGGGAGTGGGATTGAAGGGAAAGAGTGGCTAAACCGGAGTTAGAAGAGCTGGTAGGATATAGCCACTACTATCTGCAGTAGTAATGCAGTGCATTGGTGTTATTTAGTGTGCATGCACAGAATATGCTAGCAGTCCTTATGAAACTTGCCTGCGGTGCTAAAAGCTGTGCTTTTGTCTCTCGTGTCTATCTGTTCAAACTGAATGAAAGGCACATTTGTGGCAAGTGATTAAACTGTTTATCAAGTAGCAGTGGAATAAATCCGATTATGAACAGTGAGCACTTCTTGTTGTGTTGGGGTCCTGTAACCACCCTTCCAGGGATTATTTTGCAACAGTGACTACATTACATCATCCCTTACTTATGTGCTGAGGACAGTGGGAGCATTTGCAAGGAGCTGCAAACCAAAAACCAGTCCAGAGGCATTTTACATTCACTCAGACATGCAACTGCTAGATGATGGTATGCCATAATATCCCCTCTTTATGTGCCACGGTGCATGTCATGCATTTTGCATGATCTTCACAGAAAGTTCAGTTTTAGATGTGTCTGTTTGGGGGTGATTTAACTGTTTAATCTCAATGATTCACAGAATTTGGCATGGGTAATCATGATTGCACGCATGTCGTCTTTGCTCAAATTTGTCCCTGATGACACTTCCAATATATTTTTTCCAAGTGCATTTCATTAAAGCTGCAAAAATCAACAAAATAAGCTTCATCCAGACGTATTTATTACTTTCCATAACTCAAAATTGGAATTTTGAGAATTTTTTTGGAGTTTTTCAGAACATTACAGTGAGATCCACACGGCTGAGAAACCCTACAGAAAATGACTGTACTTTGCATTCCTTTCTAATTTTTATTCTCTAACTTGTATTATCAGCATATCATTACTGTCCCAAGAAAAACAAATGTCTCCAAAATGGCTACTTTACAGGAGAGGCCAAAACCTAGTTTCATTTTAATGTAAGTGAATGGAACCAGACTTTTCTCCAAGCAAATCTGGATAATTTCTGTTGGTCCATTCATCATGAAAGTTTCACACGATGTAAAGGCTAGGTGCTGTGTTTAAATGATGCATAAAAGTTTAAAACCAACAAAAATATAAATAAATGACTTTATTTGGACAGCAACAATATAGTCATATGCAAAAGTTTGGCCGCCCCTGCTAAAATGACATATTTGGTTTCTATGTAATAAATATGTGAAAACATCTACAGAGATCACACTTCTGCACATTTTCATACACAATTGTTGTTTATTTACTGAATGTAAAAGTTGTAAGCACAAGTTATATTTCATGATTTATTGGTATTAAGTTTGACTCTAAGTTTGAAACTGTGCACTACAACTAGCAGTAAAAATGCCATATTTCAGTTTGTTTTCTGTTGAAAGATATTTTAACTTGTCTAAACATGTCATATGACCGGGTTTATTTCAAACCGCTGCATAAGTAAAATCTTTGCAATATTTAAATGAATTTCTCAGTATTAGTTATGCACCCTTATTGCTTTAATGCTATAATGCTTTTGTTCACAGTAGATGTGTCAGAAAACATTGAAACTATTGAACATCACAACAGTATTTTATATCATACTGTACCGATTCCACAGCAGTGTTTTTCACCATTTCACTAACATTAGCGTTAGCATTAGCATTGGCAAACCAATGTGTTTTTATACTATGACAATTTTTATAGTATAGCAATATATCGCCCCCATCGTATTACAGTCCCAGTATCATGATGAGTTTCTTACCAACACACAGCCCTACTGTACACTCCAGCTGGCATGGACTCTACAAGTCGTGTGCAAAGGCCTCTGATCAGTAGATCAAGTCCACATGAGAGTCATCTGAACATGAACTTCAGTGGAAGAGATAAGGCTATGAAAAATTAAGATGCCTTATCAAGATCAATTCCACAAATTTGTTGAAATGTGAACAGTGACCTACAAGTGGTGCATGATTCTAAAATGCTCTGCTGTTTATTTCTAGGTTTAAATGAAACAAATCCCTGATTTTCGGGCTGGTCCCAGACTAGTAGTAATTTACTGGCATTACGTAAGAGACAGTGGGTACAACATTAGTGTACACATCATATATGTAATAAGCTAACTGGACAAAACATGAGCCAACTTATGTGTTTAAGGTGGTAGTAACTTTCAGGCTCCTGCAGATGGCGCTGCATGGGGATGATGGGGCTATAAATACCTGCGGGGTGTGAGTGACGGGATTCATAGATTGAGAAGAGGTGGTACAGATCAGTGAATGTCTCATTCCATGTGTGGAAAATGGCTCCAAAGCAGATGTTAATGATTGGCTAAAAGGAGTGATTGTATTTGGGTGTGCCAAAGACCATAGTGTGAAGGAAGTAGCTGAATCTGCAGGTGTATGGAAGTATATGGTCATACGGGTCTACCAGCAGTGACTAAAATCCCAGTCTACAGGAAACTCTCTTCAGAATTGTGCCAGGGAAGGCATCCACCAAATCTGAATCAACTGCACAATTCTTTGATGCAAAAGTGTCTGAACATTGATGTGGCCTTTCAGGTACGTTTCAGTCACACATTTTTTGTCTTGTGAGCTTATACACTAGAGATGGACCATTTAGTGTTTTGGGAGCCGATACAGTTTGCTTTTCAGCATGATCAGCTAATACCAGACACCAACCGAGGGTAGGGCTGGACTGTAAAGTTGTGTTCACATGTTTGTGTTGAAAAAACTGTCACGTGGCAAAAGGTGGCATAAAGTCAAACGGCATGGTGATGGGTGATGGGCTCTCAGAAGAGAGCTTTATCAGTATAGACTGTTTGGTTTAGATGGAGAAAGGCACAAAGATGCTCTGTACTCATTTATTTTCATCGTATAATACTGGACTCATCTCGAAGTAAACGACAAGATGTTTATCAACCATGGCTATCAAAAAAAAAACCCAACATCCGGTTTGGAATTTTGTGTTGAAAACAGTGGAATATCTGGTTTGCCACTATCTGTCTACCGCAAACATGTGAATGCAGGATCAGTCATCTTTAGTCCTGTTGTCTACTGATACTTACTGTACTGGGTTGAGTGATGTACCCTCATGTTTCATATCTGATTCTAGTGTCAGTCCACTAGGCCTTTAATAGGAGGTCATTAAGCTGACACTGATGTCTATTCAAATGATCATAAGCAGCAGAACACTGAAGGAGAACAGCTTCCATTAGCTAGAACCAAGCTCTGTCCAGCAGGTCAAAATAACCTAAAAACAAAGTGATCGCTGTATCCTGATCGGTGGGCTCACTTCACCAACACACTACTTACAGACCACTAACACATAATACTTACTGAGTTAC
>CM067484.1:29461214-29479966 GCA_034552555.1 Semaprochilodus insignis
AGATAGATAGGTGTGTGTAGTAATGCTGCATGCATGTGCATAACTTTTCTTTGATTATAGTGTCCATTCCTACAATATATATAGCCTGATATATATGTATATACAATTATACAGTATATTGCAAAAGTGGTCAAAAGAAGACTCTGGTGCTGACTTGAGAATCCTCTTTTACTGCAGAACAGACTGAAAGGCACATGTGTAATGCTGAATCCGCAGGGGAAGATCGACCGTACTCATCCCATGCTACAGGCGACCACCTCAGCCCAGACCCAGACACATACCATGACAACACATTAAACATATACACATGTTTTAACAAAGGAACAACGACATTAACGACATAAAACAGCATCTTTTTACCGGGGAACATGCCTCCCATGAGGCCCTTCACTCTATGCCAATTGACAATGACATGTCACATGTGAAACGTCATAAATATGTGAAAACAAAATATAAAGAGCCATGAAAAAACTCTACACACATCACATAAAAAAAGTTTCAAAGTTTATCACATGGTTTATTTAACCATCAAAGTGAGCCCAAACCACACGTACCAGATATGCATGTGATTTATATTTTTTTTAACATGTTTTTTTCCCCCCATCATGTGGAAATCTCACATATGAATGCAATTTTGCTATTGATAATAGACGTCTACAGTGATATCACATCAATCTAAATGGGATGGAAAGGGCGAATGGTCGTTCTACATCCCCTCTTTAATGGAAAGCTAATCACACTTAAGCTGTGTAATCCTAATGCAAATATTTAGTCCCTCTGGTTTCCAGTGTTTAGGTATTAAAGGGTTATATTTTTTTTGCATGAAGTTTGCAGAAGTTTTGTATGCATGCCACAAAAAAGCTGCACTTTCCAGCAGAGGTATCACATATCATGGTGGGATGGATTGCATCTAAATACAGAACAAAGAAAGGCTGTCCATGTTATTACTGAGCATGTAATAGTGTAGGCCTATCCATGTTTCCATCTTTGATCACGGCACTGTGCTTGTTGATTGGGAGAACACTAATACTGGGTGAAAGTGGGCTGAAAGCATAATGATGTGACAAGTCTGTTTTGTTTCACTCATTTCACCAAACATTTGGTAGGTCTCCAGACAAACACTACCTCCCCGTGTGACGACGAGGGCCAGCGAACATATAATACTCGGCCTCTTTTTGCAGTAGGCTGCTTTCCGTTGTCCTGGGCCTAGTTTCTGCTGGCCTGTATTGTTTGACATGTCGCTAAGGAGCCAATAACAATAATATGCCACAATTGGGAATGACTAATCTAGTAAAACAGCGGGGTCATGTTAAAACAGCGGGGTCGCATTTTACCGCGCACACACAGGACTCTATATGACAGTTCTCCAGCTGTTCTAAGATTGGATGCTGATCTCAGTAGCCCGGGGGCCTGCTGAAAGTACTCCAATGTGTTTACTGGAGAAGTAAAAGACACCAAAACCTGGAGAGCACACAGCAACCATCAGAGAGCCTGACTCCGTCCCAGCAGAAGCACAATGAAATCTGTGGACTCATATGTCCGATTAGCCCTGAAAAGGGCTGGGTCTGGGTGGTCGGCGTTTTTTGACGGGTTTGTTTGTGTTGCATGGTTTCGGATACCTCCCCAGATGTCGGTCAGGTAGCGTAACAGAAATGACCTCAAGTGTATCTTAAGCCTCATCAAACATTAACACGGCATTTTTCCAACAGCAGAAATGATTAAAGACGGTTCCTGCATGGGCGAAAAGAACGTGGATGCCGTATGCTTCGTTCTCTCTTTCTCTCTCTCTCTCTCTCTCTCTCTCTCTCTCTCTCTCTCTCACTCTCGCGTCTTCATATCAGGGCTGTCGTGACAGGGCTGTTTATGTGTAATTTAGCATTGCCCTGTCTCGGTTTGTTTGAAGGGCTTTTTTCTTAACACAGGAAATTCTCCATTAGCATGAGAGGCTAATCAAGAGTGCTGAAGGAAATAGGAAACGTTCAGAGCAAAACACTGAGCCCCTCCCACTCCGCTCGAGCAAAGGACTCTTTAGCTCTCTTGCTAATAAGGCGTTCAGTTTCGAGACCCTACCTGGATATAAAGGCGTCTTTTATCTACCTACTCAGTGGTTCTTGGCTCGGACATACGGCTCTAGGACCCTGCTGTAGAACCTTTACACTCCCTAACCAAGTTGCAGCGCTCATGTCCAGAACCGGGACGCTGTTTCCGACTTCTTGTGGTAAAATCTGTTAGAGCTCCGCTCTGATATGTAATTCCCTCCTGGAAAGTTGGAGTTCCTCAAGAGCTCTGATTTCTCCAAGTATGCTGTCGATAAACACATGTGGGATATTTGGATAATTAAGCTGTTCCGTGCAGGATTTTTGATCAAGCTGGATGCTTTTGTGTCATTTTTTGGCCCTATGTTGGCGGTGGACTGCCACAGCCTGCAGCCACTTGTAAAATAAATGAAGCACTAACCAAACTGGCTCTTAATCCAAACAGAACTGCCTTTTGGGAGCTTTTTATATGCTCACAGCAGTCAAACAACCACTAGCTTATTGTGAGATTGCAATAAACAGCTTCAATTGCTGAACACTTTTAGGTAGGAGGTAGGAGATTCCCAGTGGGGAAATCCCAGCTCTTTATGAATGCAGCACCTTCTTCTTTTACGACAGGGCTTCCTAACCTTTTAACCAGTGCCCACAGTGCTTTTTGTGGTCTGGTAGGGGAGTAGTAGATATGGGGTTGAGTGGTCCACAATGCCACCTCACACTAGCTGTGTCCAAAGTCGAGTCAACGTTGACTAATCGCTAATGACGTCATTAATAAAACCACAGGAGTAGGGAATGCTTCTTCAATGCAGCATCAAGAAAGTTTAATAATCCGACTTTAAAAATCTGTGGCACAGGCAAACTCCACAAGTCTGTATGTCAAGACGTTCCCTTTCCAACGATCTTGGGACCACATTGCTAGAAGATAAAGATGTTTAATATCTAATCTTTGAAGCACTTTAGATTTACTCCACGGGCCAGTAGAGCACAATCCACTGATAGCATTTAGGGAACCAGAGATACAGACTCTTGCAAATTTGTATGTGACATAGGTGCACACTAGATGGCCTTGCTGAAACACTCACCTGCGGGGAAGAAATTTAGGTCACCATTAACTCAACGACACATGAGTTTTTACTGTAGTCCTCAGGAAACTGGAGAGAAACATGTTCAAAATCTGATCTTTGAAGCACTTTAGACTGGCGGAGACATCTAGTGACTGGTGGACATCAAGCTTAAAATGTCATCACCAAGCAGTCGACTTGTCTGCAAACCCTACATCGCACATGATTAGCCTGTACAGGCCCGCCAAGCAATCATCATGTCCCACTAAACCCAATATTTTCTACATGCTTCTGTTGTGAAACTAAACTTTGAGCATACTGTGCTGTTGCTTACTGCTAATATAAAAAGCTCCTTTAAAACCACCTCAATCTATCTTCACTCTTTATCCATTTTATCAGCTCCACTTACCACATAGGTACACCTTGTAGTTCAATTACAGACTAAAGTCCATCTGTTTCTCTGTATACTTTGTTATCTCCCCATTACCTCATTTTCCAATGGTCAGGACCCCAACAGGACCACCACAGAGCAGGTATTATGTGGATGGTGGATCATTCTCAGCACTGCAGTGACACTAACGTGGTGGTGTGTTAGTGTGTGTTGGGCTGGTGTGAGTGGATCAGAGACAGCAGTGCTGCTGGACACCTCCATGTCACTGCTGGGCTGAGAATCGTCCACCAACCAAAACTATCCAGCTGGCAGTGTCCTGTGGGCAGCGTCCTGTGGCCAGCGTCCTGTGGCCAGCGTCCTGTGACCAGCGTCCTGTGACCACTAATGAAGGACTCAAGGATGACCAACACTGCACTGTGCAGCAGCAGATGAGCTACCGCCTCTGACTGTACATCTACAAGGTGGACCAGCAAGGTAGGAGTGTCTAATAGAGTGGACAGTGAGTGGACACAGTGTTTAAACACTCCAGCAGCAGCACTGCTGTGTCTGATCCACTCACACTAACACACCACCACCACGTCAGTGTCACTGCAGTGCTGAGAATGAGCCACCATCCACATAATACCTGCTCTCTGTTGGTCTTGTGGGGGTCCTGACTATTATAGAACAGGGTGAAAGGGGGAAACAGATGGACTACAGTCTGTAACTGTAGAACTACAAAGTGCACCTATAAGGTAAGTGGATCTGATAAAATGGACAGTGAGTGTAGATAGTGGAGGTGGTTTTAATGTTATGGCAGATGGGTTGGCGATCCCTTCCTAAACAAGTGGCTTCACTGGACAGATCTACTGCAGAGTAGCCCTGTTTTTTCCACGGCCTGGTGGTTGGGAAACCTCTGTTCTATGACATTGGTCCAAAGAACCCTTTATGTCAAGAATGTAAGCAGATGGAAGGCCTTGGAAGTGTTTCCCAAGTTACCTCTTCTTCGATTGGACAGGCTGAAGTTTGAACTTCTGAAGGTTTGAATCTGCACGCGATCTGGCTAAGTGAGACGGCCTGCTTTGTGAAATGCCCCCAAACCCCCCTTTAGTGCATAACACTCGAGAACTGTAAATAACAATTGAGTTGCAGCTAGAACTTTCATACTCGGTGAAGAATGTGTGGCCTTCAATCCAAGATGTCTGCCAAATCTGTGAAAAAGAGCTTGTAAAATCTGATCTTATGACTCTTATCATGGACATGAATAGACTTGCTTATATGAATCAAATCCACTGACCGCCGCTGCCCAAAATAAACTTGTCCCGAGTCGACACCCAGAGGCTTTACTCTGTTTTTTTTTTTTCTTTTTTATGTCCTTGTTTTCTACAGAGAGGTTTGAACCTGTTTGCCTTCGGAAAAAGAGAGAAACCAAAAACCTTGTAGGTCGTTTTTGTCTAAACTAGTACGTATCAATACAGCATTCATGCTAGCACCTGCCTAATGCATGCATGATTTCTTCCAATGCTCCTGTGACCAGGGAGTATCTTTCCCTCATGAGGGAAAACCGACCACTGTAGCTTGGCAAGTAATGACACTGTGTCAAAGTTAGCGCAGCCTCTCCCTGCATTGGGTAATGGACTTTGGGGAGTGATGACCATGATCACCCTGACAAATCATATCCTGTAATTGCTCTGAGACAGACCTGCGCCCAGATCTCGATGATTTGTGAGACACAGTGTGTTTGCTTTGTTTCAACATTGCTGGGAGAAATTTACTTTCAACGTCTTGCCAATGGAGGCGAATACCATTTTGGTGAAAGGCGGCACTTTTAGCTGTGAAGTGGCGCAAGCGCTGATACAGCCATAACTGACCTCGTCAGAGAAGGCATTTTTGTTCAAGCAGTTGAACTCAAATCACCTGTAAACCTTTTTGAAATCTTTCTAAGCGTGGCATTAGATTACAGATGGAAAACAAACCCAGTGTTCAGAACTTTTACATACTTTTTTTGCATGACTATTCACAGAGGAGACCCGTCCCTTCACCCTCCTGGAGCTCAGCAGTCTGCATTTGCTCAAGTTAGTTCCTCTGTAGAAACCATGTCATGCTGTATCATCTGACACAGTGGTTTATTACACTCATCATCAAAAAAATTGCTGCACAAATAGGTGCACCCAGAAGGAATTCATCGTCAGGAATTAAATTTGTTGGGTAGGTTTGACATCATGAGACATGCGAATGATTCAAGCTTCACGCTTGGCCGTGCATGTGACGTAAGCAAGGATGGCCTTATCGTCCTGACTGACCCAACAGCCATGATTGTGGACATTCAGCGAGGAGTGATGCCCTCTATGAGTCATCCTGTTAGTGCCAGCACCATTGGCAGACGACTGCACGACGCAGGACTACATGCATGCTTTCCGCTACAATGACTGTCCTTAAGACCACGTTGAGTGGGTTTTCTTCAGTGATGAGTCCCGCTTTTGTCTTGGTGGAGACGACTAACGAATCCGTGTGTGGAGGCACCGTGGTCAGCACCAAGATGAACAGTTTGTTCACGCGTCACATGTCCAGAAGGCCTGGTGTCACTCCACCTCCACCCCTACCGCACAATCTGCAGGAACTGTATGAGAATATTCAAGATGCATGGGATGGATTATCACAGGACACCATGAGGAACCTCTACAACTCCATGCCAAGACAAGTCTGGCATGATGCATTAGCAAACTGAAAGTGTAACTCAGAAAGTATTGCTCATATCAATCTAAATTTATCATCATTTATTGTTCCTGGTAACCTTTATCTTCCTTCCCAATAGCACTGCAATCCCACACTTCCTTCTGGGTGCAACTATTCTTTTGATGATGAGTGTATTTGCAGCAGGTGAAAACAGAGGGAGGAGAGCTGACTGGACACTGCCAGGCAGAGGGGGAGGGCTGACAGGAAAGCCAAAGGGGGACAAAGTGAGCAGGAGCAGAATGAGACTACTGTAGTTGAAACAACAAGTATGGAGCCGCTTCCTGATTACCAGGGAGCCGCAGGGAGGTGGTGTGTATGTGAGTGTGGAATGCCATGATGGCAAAGATGATAATCCAATTAATGTTCATTATAATTATAATCTTAGCGATGCAAGACCATCACCTACTGTTGGTGGTCACTTATCAGCTCATCTTACCGCTTTGTAGTTCTACAGGTTTGACATCACGAGACATGCGAATGATTCAAGTTTCACGCTTGGCCGTGCATGAGACATAAGCAAGGATGGCCTTATTGTCCTGACTGACCCAACAGCCATGATTGTGGACATTCAGCGAGGAGTGATGCCCTCTATGAGTCATCCTGTTAGACGACTGCACGACGCAGGACGACGCAGGACTACGACGCAGGACTACATGCATGCATTACGCTACAATGACTGCCCTTAAGACCACGTTGAGTGGGTTATCTTCAGTGATGAGTCCTGCTTTTGTCTTGGTGGAGACAACTAACGAATCTGTGTGTGGAGGCGCCGAGGTCAGCACCAAGATGAACGGTTTGTTCATGCGTCACATGTCCAGAAGGCCTGGTGTCACTCCACCTCCACCCCTACCGCACCATCTGCAGGAGCTGTGTGAGAATATTCAAGCTGCATGGGATGGATTATCACAGGACACCATTAGGAACCTCTACAACTCCATGCCAAGACAAGTCATGATGCATTAGCAAACTGAATGTGTAACTCAGAAAGTATTGCTCATATCAATCTAAATGTATCATCATTTATTGTTCCTGCTAACCTTTATCTTCCTCCCTAATAGCACTGCAATCCCACACTTCCTTCTGGGTGCAACTGTTCTTTTGATGATGAGTGTATTTGCAGCATCCTTATCTGGTAGGCAGATGGCTTTTTATTAATTGGCTCTGCCTTTAAAGACCCATTTCATGGAAAATGGAATCTTAATCTTAAATAATCTTGTATATAAATGTATATAAATATTCTTCTGAATAACATTTACATCACAGCAGTTTCCTGCAGCATTGCTATGAAGTAGCTGGTACCAAAACCAAGTAGAGTCGAGTTGCAGTGGAAGAGCGCCATTATGTGTTTCTTCCTGTTCAACCTCCAGCAGTCTAGCTCCACTCACTCACACTGAAGTTGTAAGCTATGGTTTAAGCCTGGACTACTTTGAATGAGGCTCAATACAGACCAGCCAATCAGAACTAATCTCATGTATACATGTCTGTCTTAAACAGCCTGTTTAATTCTAAGGTTAATAAGGATCAAATTAAAAATTAATTCTGAAATTTTGGGTACATAAAACCAGGAAAACATAGTGAGTAAACCTCTAGAGATGGAACTGACACGGGTAATCTCTCTACATGTTCCTGGTGGGCCGATATTGAGTAGCGCCGGTACCTAACAGGCAGATGGGCCTGGGCTCAATTCCCCAGCCGGGTGACCAAGGTCCCTTCTGTGTGGAGTTTGCATGCACAGTGCATCCATGTCTTTGTCAGTTTCCTCCCACAGACCAAAGGCATGCAATCAGCAGGTCGGAGATGCTAAATTGTTCCTAGGTGTGAGCGTATGTGTCACTGTGTTTGTCTGTGTGCCTGCCCTGTGGTGGACTGGTCTTCAGGATGTACACGCAATGGAAAAACAAAATCGCAAGGTACAAGGTACAGAGCAACTTCACCATGTACAGCACCCGACATTGTGCAGCAACAGCAGGTGAAAACAGAGGGAGGAGGGCTGACTGGACACTGCCAGGCAGAGGAGGAGGGTTGACAGGAAAGCCAAAGGGGGACAAAGTGAGCAGGAGCAGAATGAGACTACTGTAGTTGAAACAACAAGTATGGAGCTGCTTCCTGATTACCAGGGAGCCGCAGGGAGGCGGTGTGTATGTGAGTGTGGAATGCCATGATGGCAAAGATGATAATTCAATTAATGTTCATTATAATTATAATCTGTGAGACCATCACCTACTGTTGGTGGTCACTTATCAGCTCCTCTTACCGCTTTGTAGTTCTACAGTTGAAGGGGAACAAAGCATGCAGAGAAACAGATAGACTACAGTCTGTAACTGTAAAACTACAGAGAGCACCTATATGGTCAGTGGAGCAGACAAAATGGACAATGAACGTGGAAACGAGGAGGTGTACCTAATGAAGTGGCCGGTGGGTGTATATGGTAGTGTCCCTTGTAGTGGTTCAGTATGGTGTCAGGTTGCCATGTTTGCTAATGCAACATGCCTTCTAATGGTGTCCTGCGATAATCCATACCATGCAGCTTGAACATTCTCACACAGTTCCTGCAGATGGTGCGGTAAGGGTGGAGGTGGAGTGACACCAGTCCTACTGGACGTATGACGCATGACAACAAACCGTTCATCTGGGCACTGACCACGGTGCCTCCACACATGGATTCATTGGTCGTCTCCACCAAGACAAAAGCGGGACTCGTCACTAAAGATGGCTCGCTGCCATTCTGAGTCACTCCATGACAGTCTGGCACGACACCATTGCAGTCTTTGGTGACGTTGTTGTGATGTTCGCGTGCATGTAGTCCTGTGACGTGCAGTCGTCTGCCAATGGTGCTGGCACTAACAGGATGACTCATGGAGGGCATCACTGCTCGCTGAATGCAGTTGTGGCTGTGATAAGGGCTGTCCTTGCCTACATCACATGCATGGCCAAGTGTGAAACTTGAGTTATTAGCATGTCTCACAATGTCAAACTTACCCACCAAGTTTCATTCCAGTTGTCTGATTCCTTCTGGGTGCAGCTATTTGTGCAGCTGTCGTTTTGATGATGAGTGTGTGACTTCATTTTAAATGTACAAAATTGTGTAATAATGGACAGATACCTACATAACTAACCACATAAATCAATAAACAAATCATTTATATTTAGATATTTCCAAATACTGGCAACAGGGATCTATACGGATCTTATTTAGAATAAGAAAAATCTCTGGAGATGGAGCAACGGGCGGATATAATTTGGCTGTTCTTAACCCCATATCCCCTGAAGTGGGGCATGAGAAGACCCCATGCTGCTGGAAGGGCCGCAATCTCCAAGGGGTTTAAAAAAAAGTCACTGTTGTTTTATCCGCCCCCCCCCCAACAATCTTTGCAAGGAATCTGTCAAAGAAGTTGATTATGTTTTGACCGGCCATTACTTACATATGCGCATTCTGCATTGCTAACTTGTCATGGGAAGCCCACACGGAATACGTTCCATTACATTCAGGCCTCGTATACCATCGTGGCCCCTTTTAGAAGCTCTGGAGACCAAGATGAGCACACATCAATCATAGCTCAAGGTAGTGGGGGGAGCGGAAATGATGGGTTTGGAGTAGGTCAGAGAAAGGATGAGATCACAAAACAGGCTTTTAACCCACGCTGGGCAAGTTTTGGAGCTCTGCAACCATCAGGTTGTGAGGAAATCGCACTGATTACCCGGAGAGTGGAACCACATGCTAGTTGGGACTTTTTTTGTGTTTTTTCTCCCAGAAACTTCTATAGAGGAGACTGTTCTCTGGCGAGAGTCCTTGTGGGCCGCCGGTGCCCCCTACGCGCTAAAAGCTTGTCCCATGAGGGAGGAGGAGAGTGCCAGGTCAGAATGTAACGTTATTACTGAATATTATCTGAATTGTGCTGCTAAATGCTTAACCAGTTGCATATGGTCCCTCTCTGCCTGTTAAATAAGCGTAGAAGGGCGCTTGGCCTTCGCGGCACACCTGAGTCTTATCTGGAGACGTTATGGAAATGGGACACTTTCAACAGGGAGGATTTAAACGCTACTTATCAAGGCTTCCAATGGGAAGTGGATGTGTGTGCGAATGTCTCTGTGAGAGAGACGAATGAAGTAAGACCTTCACTGTTCGAAGTTCAGGTTTATGTACTTTCGAGTTGTGAGTCCTTGGCCAGATTGATGATTGTCCTTGGCCTTGAACTGTTATTATCAGATTTTGTGCTAATAGCTAAGTGCTAATAGAATGCTAATTATCCTTCATCTGAAAAATGAAATTAAAGGTTAAAAATGATTGAAGGTGCCATCAAATGCAATTATGCAGCATTTTTAATTGTTAAAATAGACACAGACAGGAAAATAAAATGAACCTCTGTGTAAATAAACTCATACTACGTAGTTAGTGTCACGTACTGTCTAGTCTAGTCCCTGTTTTTCTCGGTTTTCAGTTTTCTGTTTCTGTCTTGTCATTTCAATGTGCCCTTTGTTGTTCTGTTCCATGTGCTTCTGTTTGTTTTGGTTTCTTGCTCCTCCTGTCTCTGCCCTCTTGTCAAGCCCCTCACCAGTCCCTCGTTTGTAGCTCCGCCCCTCCCCAGGTGTCTCTCGTTAGCCCTTGTTGTTTTATACTCCGTGTTGTGCCCTTTGTTCTTGTTTGGTGTTTTGTCTCCCAGTCTGTTGCACTTGTCCCCATGTCTGTCGATTTTGCCTGGTAGTGGTTTCTGTTACCCTGTTTCTTTGTACTGTTTTGTTTTAGTTTTTCTAGCGTCTTTGGTTTTTGTTTTTCCTCTGTTAGTTTGTCATTAAAACACTTGCACTTGCATCCTGCATTCACGTCCTGTTCCTGTGCCCCTGCGTTACAGTTAGCTATGCTAATACTAGTTACTTGAAGCTTGCTAGTAGCTAACATTAGCTGTACTAGCTGCTTGCTTTCAATCTAGACATCAACACAAAGTAAATTAAAATTGTTCCTTACTATGAAACTCTCAATTTAAGATGTGCTTCAAGCAGCAAGCAGTGATACAATCACACAGCATGGCTGCTACTTACAAGCTGCTGTTGGGGTTGTGATGCTAATAAAGTGTTAACACTTTGACACTAGCTCAGTGTTAAAGGCTGAGCGAAGCTGCTCCATATTGTTCAAGGTTTGAGATACTGTCGCGAGTCAATGGGGACAGCTTTGAATTACGGTTCTTTCAAGGATCTTGACTTCCCATTCACCAGCTTGTTTTGTAACCTGTGTGAGCCATAGCATTTAAGGTGGAATGGAAACTAGTAAATAGGAAGTCAATTTTGGCCTTGTTTAAAGAACATGAACATTGACAGTTTGGTTCCTTGGAAAGGGTATGAAAAGTGCCAACCTTATCTTGACAGTAGATTTCTCCACATAGTCCACCTGTTTTATTGACCTCTTCTACAAGTGCAGGATTAGTGTTAGAAGGAGGAGAAAACCACCTTTAAGAAGTATTAGAAGCCAACCCTGATATTACTGATATGGTACGCTGTATAGTAAGACTCTGTAAGGCTCCCATGTGATCCTGATGTGACTGAACTTGGGTCACAATTACGCTGTTTATCGCAAACATTTGTCTACAAGTACGTTATCATCCAAGCCTAACGATGTGTATTTCTAACGTAGCCGTAATTGTGAATGGGTGGTTTTCAAGATAAGGAGAGAGGTCTCTTGGTCATGTGTCCTCAGGCCCGAGTTTTCAGACAGCAGGAAGCTGTGACCATGAAATTATGCACTGCTCACCATTAACAACTTTCAGTCATGAGTCATCTGCCACAGTGTAATAGAAAGTAACACGGAGTACCTACTGCGGCATTAGTCAGACATACGCCTTTTCCTCTCGCAACACAGACCTAAGAGTAATTTGGGAGGTGCGGCGGAACCCAGGAAATGTGACTACTATCCTTCTGTGTGTGTGGAGGATAAATCCGGTAAATCCTAACACATACATACACTCATTCAGCAGTTTATTAGGGACACTTTCCTTGTATCAGCATTTATTGCCACTTACTACTTACCACTAAGTAGTAGTCAATTTGGTTCTCTGACACATTGTTAGTCCTCTATCACCCTGTTCCTTAAAGGACAAGTCCCCCACAGGACCACCACAGTGCAGATATTATGTGGGTGGTGGCTCATTCTCAACACTGCTGTGACAGCGACACTGTGGTGATGGTGTGTTAGTGTGTGTTGTGCTGGTGTGAGTGGATCAGACACAGCAGTGCTGCTGCTGGTGTGTTTGAACACTGTGTCCACTCACTGTCCAGTCTGTTAGACACTCCTACCTTGCTGCTCCACCTTGTAGATGTACAGTATGTGTGTGTGTGTTGCACTGGTACAAGCTGAGCAGACACAGCAGTGCTGTAGTGCTTTAGCCCCGCCCACTCACAGTGAAAGTATAAGGAGCGATTCAGTGCAGGCTGCTGTTTGAATGCACAACAGAGCTCATTTACATATGCCAATCTTCACCCCAGCTAACAGGGAACGTTCCCAGAACCAACATTGCCTACAAGTTCTAATTAAGTTTTAAAGAAAGTGTTTTAATCTAATGTTTAAAGAACGTTTTAAAGATGTTTATCATTTCAAATGATGTTCTTATAAGGTTAAACGTTAATTAAGACAAAACTTTGTAACTGCAGCATTCAGAGGATGTTTTGAGGATGTCGTCAGGACCACAGATAATATTACATGTTAACAATAGAAGAGCATTCTCAGCGTAACTTCGCGAAAATGTTGACCTGAGGTGACAGAATGGTTTTAGAGAACGTTCTCCTTCCTTTAGAAAGAACACTCCGGGAACCAAAAGAAAACCTCCTGCTGAAAACTTTAATGGAACATTGCATTGCACATTCTCAAGAACGCTCGGAAGAACAATACTAAGGGATTAAGGCTGGCTGGAAATTGATATATCAAACCACACAACTGTCATAAATGGACTTCAGGGGGAAAATCAAATACAAGAACCATGTAGGACATGTAGGCTGTTACAACCCCCCATTCTTAAAAAAATGGAACGCTGTGTAAAATGTAAATAAATGTTAATATAAACAGAATGCAATGATCTGCAAGTCTCATACACCCATATTTTATTCACAGTAGAACATAGAACACATATGTAAAACATATATCATTTTTCCATTTCATTAAAAAATGATTAGCTGCAACGCATCTCAAAAAAGCTGGTACAGGGGCATGTCTAGTTGTGTAGCATCCCCTGTTCTTTACACAGCAGTCCGTAAACGTCTGTGAGGTGAGGAGACCATTAACAGGTGTTCTGGAAGTGGAATGTTGTCCCATTCTTGTCTGATGTAGGATTCTGGCTGCTCAACAGTTCCGGGCCGTCTTTGCTTGATTTTTCGTTTCATGATGCACCAAACGTTTCCTATTGGTGCAAAGCACCTGGACTCTTCTGCTGCGAAGCCATGCTGTTGTGATGGATGCAGCATATGGTTTAGCATTGTCTTGCTGAAATACGTAACCCCAAACCCAGTGTCCCAACTGTTTTGGAATTGGGGTTGTATTTTATCCATACGACATCTACCAGCTGCAATGGACTGGAGGCCTGTACAGGGAGTTTCCTGCCTTCTGCCCAATGAGAGCTGGATTAGGCTTCAGCATCCAGAGGGATAAGCGGCCCAGAACATGTAACAATTAACTGATGATACCAATCAGGCTGTAGTGTCCGGTTTACTTATTTATTTCTTTGCCCCTTTTTAACCCGTCAATCATAGAGTCTCCTGTGCAGTCTTTCATCTGCTGCTTTTGTTGCACTTTTTTTAATGGAAATTCTTCACAACGCTGTAAACCTTGTTTTTACTCTCCAGCCTGCCTCTCAGACCCCTGCCAAGCCGGAAAACACACAAAAAAGCTAAATCTGTTTATTGTTTCTGGACCGAGAAAAAGCAGAACAGTGTCTGCGGGGACTCGAATAGGAAATTGAGCTAATAATAGACACAAGCTGTATTTTTTTTAACTGAGAAGCAATGAGAGCTTTTACAATGTGAACCTGTGCTCATGTGCAGTGCCATTCAACGGTTTGCTCACCCTTACCCACAGAAATACAGTAATATCAACCTCAGAATAATAATCCTCAAAACTATGAAATATCACATATCGTCGCTGTCCAAAGTAAAACAAGTATCTTTAAAATGGCTAGTTTACAGGAGAGGGCAAAAAACTCATTTAACATAAATGTAAGTCAATGGAACCAGACTTTTTTCCAAGGGATTTGGGTCCATTTCTGTTGGTCCATTCATCATGAAATTTTCAGCAGCTGCTGTGTTCAAATGATGCATAAAAGCAGCTGCTGTGTTCAAATGATGCATAAAAGTAAAACTCGACAAATACATGGAGACACATGTTTTTCATGGACAGCGACAATATGAAATTATACAGCGACCAATAACTGTTCAACCAATCAGAATCATGTAGAACTAGTCATAGATTCTTTTAGAAATTTGCTCCCCTATGCCTTCATGGAGGTTTACACACTCTTGGCGTTTTCCATGGCAGGTCCGTGAAGGGGGGCACCTGAGAAGGTAAAAATACTGTACAGTGATCCATCAATCAATCAATCAATCAATCAGTCAACCAACATTTATTTGTATAGAACTTTTTGCAACTACTGTCATCTCAAAGCAGCTTTACAGAAGAACAGTTTATGGAAGGATCAAAAGAATAGAAAGAAAAAGAAAGAAAAAAAGTATACAGTCCATGTATAGACCTAGGGAAAGAAAACTTGGTCCAAGCCCCCCGTGAGCAAGCCACAGGCGACATTGGCAAGGAAAAGCTCCCTTGGAGTAAGAGGAAGAAGCCTCGAGAGGAACCCAGGCTCAAGGGAGAAACCCGTCCTCCTCTACTCGACCCCGGATGAAGAGAAAAAGACATAGCTAGTAAGAGTTTATGACATAATACAATAAAGAATCTTGGTGCTTGAACATCTCACGTTCCGACCAATCCAGGAGGTAGTAATTTTAAGTTAGAACCACAAAATAGGTTCCCTGTGAAAGTGAGAAAGTGAGTTCATGACCAGTGCCAGACTGGTGGCTCCACTGTGGGAATTCCGGTCATGCAAGCTGACGAGCAGGAGAGCATCATCAGGTCAGGCAGGAGGTGCAAAAGCCCCATCAAAACGGTAATTATAGGAGCTGTTTGTAACACAGCCTGTCAAATTCAAGTTCCAAATCTCTATTCCAGAAAATGCACAGTCCCTGCTCCTCCCCCTTCAGTTCTTACCAGAAGAAACGTTGTAAGTTCGGCACCTACTTCATCCTCATACTTCACACTGCACTCGCCAGGAGCATCTCCAGCAGTGGCAGTGTTAACTCCTGTTTTGCTCCCATTTATATCACTCTTTTAGTTTACTGCTGAACATGTGTTCTTGTTGAGAACGGGCCAATGCAGTCATTATAATGGTCCCTTGCCAGGACCATCAGCCATCATTGCATTTACTCTTTTTTTCTTTGCTACCTGCTCTTTTATGATCTAATCGGGAGCAGCGCTTTCAACATAACATTGCTATCCAAAGAAAAACATGTGTCTCCATTTTTGTTGATTTTTATTTTTATGCATAATTTGAACCCAGCAGCTGCTGTTTACATTATGTGAAAATTTCATGATGAATGGACCAACAGAAAAGGCCCAAAATCACTTGGAAAAAAGTCTGGTTCCAGTGACATACATTCAAATTAAATTAGGTTTTTGCCCTCTCCTGTAAATTTGCCATTTGGTTAATTTGTTAGAATACGCTGTTGGGGTAACAGCGCTTCTTCATCTTCTTATGCTGGACTGATTCGACTCAACACTACAGCAACTCACTATCACCTCCTGAGGTACAAAGTGGTATTACAGACAGGACAGGCTGGTGCTAGCTGGTTAGCATGCTAACTTCAGGAGATATCTCTGCCACAAGATACATAGAGGTCTTTGACACACTGTCCAAACTGTTATGTCTTCACATTGTGCTGACAATTTGAGTTCATTTAGGAATGTTTAAATTATAAACCTTACATATTGCTGTGTTGTTCAGAAATTGACATTTTACAAAAAATGACTACTAAACATAATAACTATATATTATACTATATATTAACTATATACATATAATAAATTATATACAGTATATATAAATATATATAATTAGCTACATATATAATAGACAGTTGTTCAGTATTTTATATGTCCAGTCGTTACCTTTATTATAGCTTCCATTCTTTTCAGGGAGACTCACTTTCAGCTTTTTAAAGAAACCTGTAGCCACGCCTCCAAAGTCGGAGAAGTTGGTGTGGAATTTTCTGCTGCTCCCGATGCAGGTAATCCCAAATCCCAAACACTACGATGTTGAGGTCTGGACATCTGGAGTGGTCAGTCCATTGTTCTGAGAACACCAGCAGTTCCTTTGTTGCAAGTTTTCCTTTTTTTTTTTTTTTACTGAAGGCTTCTTGAATGGGTACACCTCCTTTCAGACCCATAGTATTGAGTTGTCTCCTCAGTTGTCTCTAGATGGCCAGAGAGCTGTGGATGTTTTCACATCTGAACCAAGAGTGGAACTTGATGTTCTCCTCTCTCTCTCACTCAGAGAAAACATTTTAGTCCTGTTTATCTGATGATGTCAGTTTTGGTGGTCTACCAGGTCTGGCAGTTGCTGGGAGCCCCAGTTTCTCTGTAACTTTTTGAACTCCCTGTTTTTTCACTTATTTACAGTGACTTTCTTCTTCCTTATGCAAGTGGGTTATCTTGTATACACTCATCATCAAATATAGCTACAGCCAGAAGGAAGTGTTTGATTGTTTTGCTATTGGGAAGGAAGATAAAAGTTACCAGGAACAATAAATGATGATAAATGTAGACCGATATGGGTAATATTTATTGAGCTACACATACAGAAGTAGTGTCTCTCAGTATGGCGTCGGGCCATCATGTTTGCTAATCTGCCATCTGCCAACAGGATGACTCATGAAGGCATCACTGCTCACTGAATGTCCAATACAGGTACAGCGATAAGGTCCCTGCTTACGCCACATGCGCGGACGAATGTGAAATTTGAATCATTCGCATGTCTCACAATGTCAAACCTCCCCACCGAGTTTCATTCCTGTGGGCTGATTCCTTCTGGGTACAGCTATTTGTGCAACTACTCTTTTTATGATGACTGTATGTAATCTCCTTAGTAACATCCCCCCGAAAGTGAAGAACTACTTAATAGGCTATTTTGGCTAGAAATTAAATGAATGAATGACAGTAAATGAAACACACAAATTGTATCTCACTCCCAGCTTGATTTGATCTGGATGATAAAGTTACTGTTCTGCACCATGTTGCCACTTAATGACATCAGTCATTATTGAATTACATAATTTAAATTGTTTGGTAGAACGAAGGCGACATGTGTGGACATCTATACGCTAAGACTCCCCATCTTCTCTTTTTGCTCCAAAGCAAGACTGACTCATAAACCCAGAAATGAGCTTTGACTCAGGCTGGGAACTCAAACGAACTTAAACATTCTCAGCCGATACCACTTTTGCTTGCTTAAGGTTGGGCTCTGTGCAAAGGAAGCAGGTCGTGTGACGGCATCAAAGGGGAAAGGGAAAAATTGGACCGGGAACGTGTCCGAGTGCATTCGGCTTTGAGCTGGTCTGCCCGAGGCCCTGGCCGCGGCATGGCATTGTGGGTCAGACGTGGAGGATGGCTCTCTGGGGAGGCCATGCCCCTCCTTCACTTCCTCCAAACAAACAAACGTGTCAGCGGAGGAGAGGAAAAGAGAGTGGTGACGCCTGACAGAAAGAATAGAAAGAAGAGGTTAATGTGGCAAACGAGTAGCCTAGTGGAAGTTTACTGCATGTTTAATTCTTTGCACACTTCCCCAAACCATGCTGCATTGGTAAGCAAACTCAAATAGACTATGATATACTGTCAGTATGACAGCAGTACTGTCAATAATGTTATTTTGCCCATTATCATAGACAACGGTATGTCAGAAACCACATAACCAAGTCTATCTGAGAGGACTTCAAAACTTGGCGCTGTAGGTGGGTAACCAAAGGTCCATTTAACGGGGTCTGGGGACAGGTTTGCTGGGGAATTAGGAGGTTTTAGGTTTCAGATAAACCGCTATAGTGAGGATGACAAGCATAAATAGCCTACGGTACTGCAGCTACCACAACCAGAGAGTTACAAACCAACGTTTTAAACAAAACACACAATTGCTGACCTTGCGTTTGTCTGTATTTGCCTACAGCTGACCAGATAATGAGGTAAATAAGCTACCTTTTACAGCACAAGGCATAGATGTCTGGGTTGAATGATGTGAGACTGATTTTCTTGTTGTACTGTAGAGTGTTGAACTTGGTCAACCGCTACACTTGCTAGCATGGTAATTTGGGTGGCCACTTCCATAACCCCAAAAAAGAGTACATCCTACCCCCAAAAAGGAGTACATCATAAAGGTGGGGGGCTTGGCATGATACTAGAACAGATTACAATCATCACCTAACCTATATAACACATAAATGATTGCTTTACTCACCTAATTGGGTGGAATGGGTGACATT
>CM067484.1:29489300-29528139 GCA_034552555.1 Semaprochilodus insignis
CTCTCATAGCCGAAAGCTTGCAGTACCATTTATCTAATAGGGACAGTTTGCTGATCCATCAGATCCTGCAGGTGGTTGTTAGGAGACTCGTTTTCTCTGTGTCTTTTTCATGTCCTGTTTTTTCACTTATGTTCATGGGACTTTCTCTTTCCTTACCCAAGTTGATTATCTTGAATCCTCTCTCACTCTCAAAGATGAATGCTTCCAGGAATCTGCTTTAGGCATTTTAGATGCACACGAGACAACTGAAGAGAAACTTGAAGGCGGGTCAGGTGGGTTTGTGTGTAGTAACATCAGTGACTCCTGTAGGAACAGCTTTCGTTGACAGGACACATCTGTAAACTGGTTGGAAGGATGAAAGACCGGAGAAACGAAGTACTGAAAATTTGTATAATGTGAACTTAACGGCCGTTTGACTTTTGCACGGAGCTCAATTCGAATGCTTGATTGTGGAACCGTCTTTATACAAGGGGGCAAATGTAGTTATGCAAGACTGAAGCCGCTAAAACTAGAAAAGAGCATTTCCTGAAGGACTTGTTAGCAGAAGAAGGAGAAGGAGAAGGAGAAGGAGAAGAAGCATTGCAATCCTTTTACTAGCCAGTTGACCGACCTCAGCACATACTGTTGCGCAGGATGACAGGCAGCTTTATGACTCAGAAATGCTCTGGTTAAATGGTTCTTACTGAAAGCAGAGCACAGGAAAACGTCTACAAAGAATGAACTTCAGGGTGCTGAAAATATCGCGCCTCTGAGCAGAAAGGGCTGTTGAAGCAGCTGTAAAATATCCATCAACACAAAGACGGCATCCTGTCCCTGCTGAGGCTAACGGGCTAGAGATAACCTGCTCTCTGCTGTTGGCAGAAATGAGCATTAAACCTCTCACAGAGATACACAGTTCATACACATACCACCAAGACAACAGCGGGACTCGTCACTGAATGTGTTATTATCAGTATTAGTGACTGCGCAACACTGTTGTTATCCCATGTATATTCTTCTTCCTCCTCTTTTTCTTCTTCTCCTTCTTCTTTTTCTTCTTCTTGGTCGAGAGGTTTTAGTCCACTAACTAGTCCCACAGTTTTCAAAATATTCACACCGTTCAGGAATAGTGTGCTGGTATATGACTTTTTGATCTGACTTACAGTTTCCAGACAAATTCCAAAAAATTCAGATTTGTTTTCCCATTAAGAATGAATGGGGTAGAAAAGTACATGACTATCTACTGTACTTCTGCTTGACCGACACACTGTTTACCATACGCTCACATCTCAAGCCAGACCCCCATACACCAATTCAATTTTGGCCCAATTTTGGCCCAAACTCTGTTGTTTCCTTTGACCTACAGCCACCAAACTGCATGTACTCACTCAGGGGAGATCTCCAAACTCTAATCCACAGACACACACAAAGACCCTTACTCTTCTATGGGTCATTTATTCATCCCTTGTTTCTACCGTAGACTCCTATTCATATTTAGCAACACCTTAGCAACCAGCTAGCAAACAGCTGTGCGATCACTCAGTTTCTTCATGGAATCCACTTTCTAGTTATTGTAGCGCTGCGCTGCTGGCTTGTGTGATGGCGGATGCATGGAGGCTCGTTGGAAGTGCCAGACTCAGTAAGAGAGACTTGTAAAGCTTGTAAGTAGTTGGCCATGTTAGCACACAGCTGTATATGTGTTTGTTGGTCTTTGTTGACCTGGACTGTGGTGCTGGACAGTGCTTATGTGTTCACCGTGTACTAGAATATGTGGTTATTGATGGCCTGCCAGCTATGTTGCCGCTGAGCGGCAGCTTCTCCACTACTGCTGTGTTCAGTAAAGAGCATTCACCTATAGTGTTATGTTTTCCATGTCTCCTTCTTTGCCAAGCTCTCAGGAGAGAAGTGGCACTGTGACAAACCCGGAGGGAACATGGCCGATGAGGCAGCTCAGTGAGGGAAATGGTGGCAGCATGGTAAGGGCCGGCAGCGAAGCCCAGCAGAGGACAGCCAAAGAGGTCGGAATCTGGACATTAGGATTGCGGATTTAGGATTTTAGGATTGTTTAGCCACGGCCCCAAATGTCTCAAGCTGACAGCGAAGCCGAGTGTTTGCCAGGTATGTCCGACATGGCAGTAGCTGGTGCGGGCCACTTCTGTTGCCAGAGGAACTGTGTCTAAAAGGATGTCAGGCCCTCACTGAGAAAAGGAAACAGACACATCAAACGAAGAAGCTGCTGGTGTCCTTAGAGCAATGGACTGAGCACCCCAGAGTCCTCAACATCACTGAATGTGTTTGGGGACATTTGGATGGTGAGAAGAAGAAAATACAACCAAGTTCTAAGAGTGAACTTTGGAAGTGTAAACATATATTCCTGCATATGTCTTTCAAAAGCTGAAAGCAAGTCTGCTGAAAAGAATGGACGCTATAATGAAAGTGAAGAGTGGACACACCAAGTACTGACCAAAAATACACTCATCCTCAAAAGAATAGCTGCACCCAGAAGGACGTGTGGGATTGCAGTGCTGTTGGGAAGGAAGATAAAGGTTACCAGGAACAATAAATGATGATAAATTTAGACTGATATGGGTAATATTTATTGAGCTACACATACAGAAGTAGTGTCTCTCAGTATGGTATCGGGCCCCCATGTTTGCTAATGCAACATGCCAGACGTCTCGGGCATAGAGTTGTAGAGGTTCCTAATGGTGTCCTGTGATAATCCGTCACATGCAGCTTGAATATTCTCACACAGTTCCTGCAGATTGTGTGGTGGGGGTGGAGGGACACCAGGCCACGACACCATTGCATTCTTTGGTGACGTTGACGTGGTGTTAAGGCCAGTCATCGTAGCGGCCTGCTTGCATGTAGTCCTGCGCGATAAGACCCGTCCTTGCGTACGTCACATGCTAAGCTGAGCGTGAAACTTGAATCTTTTGCATGTCTCATAATGTCAAACCAACCCACCAAGTTTCATTCCTGTCGGTTGATTATTTCTGGGTACAGCTATTTGTGCAGCTGTTCTTTTGATGATGACGAGTGTATGATGTCAGATTTAGTTGTTGGGGTTTCTGGGTAATATTCTTTTAAATGCACATTTTCTGCTGATCCACTGATGGTGAAAAACGAATCAGGTGAATTTTGCACAGTGTTGTATATCACAGCAACCCAATCTGATCTCTTCACGTTCCCACTCCGAAAAGAATAATCATACGTATATTTGTATTTGTTTGACATGAATTGATATGTATGTGCTGCATACACAGAAACACCCACATGAAATATTGCAGGAAATCATATATAACGCACAATGACAGTCACTGTCTACGTGAATTGCCATTTGTTTGACTATTTGGAAACGTATTGGCCCTCAAAAAAAAAAAAAAAAAAAAAAAGTGGGGCACTCTGGGGAATGCTATCCAGGCACACAGTAATTTGTTGACTATGTGGGCTACACATGAATACATCATTCATAACTCTGCACTTTCACAGACTGAACTCAGATCGTGTAAACAGATGGTAACAGTGCTCAATCTTTAATGTGAAGCCACATGGAGCTCTCTTTGTTCAAAGCCACAAAGTCGGACTTAGTGCAGGGTTCCAGCAGAATGCCAAGTATGAGCGAAAAGCTGCCGTCCTGCAGGTTCCAGCAACCGTTCAGTAAACACCCCGCTCTTTCTCTCCCCTCACGTCCCTGAGGTAGACATGGAGCCGTACAGCTGTTCCAAATAAGCTGTTGTACTCTGAAGTGTTGTGAAGGAATTATGCTATTGTAGTAACTAACTAAATCAGGTTCAGCATTTCTAGCGCTTATTTATTTATTAGTCCTTTTATAATACAATACATTTTTAACCGTTGTTTACATGTAATTGTCCATTTTATCTATTCGTTCTACAATTACAGACTGTAGTCCATCTGTTTCTTTGTGTTACCTTGTTCTACAGTGGTCAGGACCCCCACAGGACCACCACAGAGCAGGTATTATGTGGGTGGTGGATCATTCTCAGCACTACAAGGACACTGATGTTATGGTGGTGTGTTAGTGTGTGTTGTACTGGTGTAAGTGGATCAGACACTGCAGTGCTGCTGGACACCTCAGTGTCACTGCTGGACTGAGAATCATCCACCAACCAAAACTATCCAGCCAACAGCGTCCTGTGGACAGCGTCCTGTGGGCACTGACGAAGGACTGGAGGATGACCATCACAAACTGTGCAGCAGCAGATGAGCTATCGTCTCTGACTGTGCATCTACAAGGTGAACGAGCAAAGTAGGAGTGTGTACTAGAGTGGACAGTGAGGGGACACAGTGTTTAAACACTCCAGCAGCACTGCTGCGTCTGATCCACTCACACCAGCACAACACACACTAACACACCATCACTACGTCAGTGTCGCTGCAAGGTGGTCCTAAACGTTAAAACGGGTGAAAGGGGGATTAAAAAAGTATATAGAGAAACAGATGGAGTATAGTCTATAATTGTAGAACTACAGAGAGCACAAATGGACGTGATAAAATTAACAGTGAGTGCAGATACAAGGAAGCGCACTTAATGAAGTGGCCAGTCCATACATATATATATATATATATACATCTCTCTAAAAGCATGAAGAAGAAACACGGAGAGAACCAAGGCTCAAAAGGAAAAACTGCCCAGGAGCATGAGCCCTGAAAATGAAGCTTACAGGTGCATACAATAGGTGTCAATGAGCTTCCTGAGCATCCAAAATGCTCTTAAGATATAGTTATTAAGGGGAGCTGTGGAGGTCAAAAAAAGACCTGGAAGACCAAGAAAACTCTCAGACAACATCTTGTAGGTTTGCCAAAAAAGCAAAAACCCCATATGATCACAAAAGAGCTTCTCTGAGGACTGGTAACGCATTTCTACTGTGCAGCGTTACTTGCACAAACATGATCTGTACGGAAGAGTCATCATAAGGAAGTGATCTCATGTCCTGCCTAAGGAAACATCAACTAAAACTTTTGGGCTGGCCCTCACAGTCATCTGACCTAAACATCAAGTCTGGGAGTAGGCTTTAACCCTTTAACATTCTGCTCAGCTTTTTGGTAGAGCACAATTTGAGTCACTACCTTTTATTGGATTTTAAAGGTGTTGATCTTAACTCAGCCTGATTGTGCCATGTCTACCATTTGGCAGAGGTATGTCAGGCTAAAAGAATCCACTGGAGGTCCCTGAGTCTTTCAATAGATATGTCTTTACTGCTGTTGTCCATGGAGGAGGGAAGCAGTAAAGAAGTAAAACTACTCTATACATGTATTTTTGGTGGACTTTTCAAAGGTATGCTTTCCAGCATTGTTGGGTTTCAGAGGTTTTGATTTCTTTTTTCTTGGTGAGGATGTTAGAGGGGTTAAACGCTAATCAAATGTAAAGTAATAGTGGGTTTCTATTTGCAGTAAAGTATTTAAGGTTTTGCTGGAGAAATTGCATTCTGCATACAACTGAATGCCCTGTTTGCACTGCCCCTCCTGTGTTCTTTGTTTAGTCCTTAATTTACCAGCTTATGCTGCCCTGCCTGCATGACTGTAACCATAAAGTGACGTTGAGTGACTTGACCTTCGCTGGAGCTCTTTTTTTCACTTGCAGACAAACAAAATCCCTGTTAAATTGCAGCCTATGTGCTGTCTAACCTGTCAAAGCAATGCCGCATGTTTTCACCCAGGCATTACCGGACGGCCTGCCCCTTTTCACTCGTTTTTTTTTTTTTCTTGATGAAAATGTTTAATATTCTAGCCCGTAGACATTACCTAGCTCTGTGATGAAGGCGTTTTAGAAAAGAGTGAAGGAGCGAGCAAGATGGATGGACGGATGGCTGAAGAGAGGTGAGCCAAAAAAAAGCTGTTTACTTTCCAGTCTGCTGTCAAAATCTCGACTCCACCATCAGTGAAGCTGGCTCCAGGAGTGGAGCTGTCAATCAGACATGCCAACTCCACCCTCATTAGACACATGTGTGTGTGTGTGTGTGTGTGTGTGTATACAAATACAAACACACACACACACACTTTCAACTTTCCCCCATCGCCTCCTGCTCTGAATTCATTACTGCGTCGCCCCTCAGATATGATAATGTGTTTAGAATGCGGCGGTTAGGTTACAGTGACAGAATACGCCTTTATTGAGCAGGACAGAGGCCCCGTTGACTGGCAGGACCAACGTAGAGCCGTCCACTTCAACGCCTGACCAAAATGTTTCCATGTCCACCCTGCTGAGACGTAAGGACGTGAGGTTCCTTTGGGTGGACACAGCGAGGCAAGAGTATGTTGGTTTTTCTACCTTTTCAGGACAAATATGGCTGACGTTTGTAGGACGTCTCTCTTTGTAGGATAACTTATAGTACACCATATACTCTTAAAAAACATTCAAACCAGTAAAGAAGTGCAAACAATATTGAGCTGCCGTTAGAAGAGGTTTGGAATTATTGACATACATCAAGTATCTAGTTATTGTCTTTACGTTATGTGTACACTCATCATCCAAAAAGACTTTTTTTCCCAGAGGGTATCAACCAACAGGAGTGAAACTTGGTGGGTAGATTTGGCATCATGAGACATGCGGATCGTCCTGTTATGTGTTGATTGCATCCTTTTGACTTGTGCTGTTGTGTTGGTAGCATCCTTTCCAAGCGAAGTATGCTAATTTGAGCAGTTGGAACAATTGGAAAGACATGCACCAGCGACATGAAGGATCTGGGAGATGAACTACAGAGAGAAAAAAACGACTGTCCGACATGCATGGACTGACCCTACAGCCACGACTGCAGAAATTCAATGAGCAGTGATGCCCTCCATGAGTCATCCTGTTAACGCCAGCACCATTGGCAGACAACTGAAGAACACAGGACTACATGCACACAGACCGTTAGGATGATTGCCTTTAACACCAACGTCACCAAAGACTGCAAAGGTGACGTGCCACCTCCACCCCTACCGCAAAATCTGCAGGACACCATTAGGAACCTCTACAAGTCCATGCCAAGATGTTGCATGTTGTGTTAGCAAGCATGGCAGCCTGACACCATACTGAGAGATACTACTTCTGTATGTGTAGCTCAATAAATATTGCCCATACCAGTCTAAATTTATCATCATTTATTGTTCCTGGTAACCTTTATCTTCCTTCCCAGTAGCACTGCAATCCCACACTTCCTTCTGGATGCAGCTATTCTTTTGATGATGAGTGTAGTTTCATGGCAAAGAGAACATGAGGAGTTGTGCAACCTTTAACAGCAACTACTGCAACAATACACTTCCTGTAACTGGAGTTCAGCTTTAATTCAGCCACTCTCAGGTCATGTTCAAGTATGATCCACTATTTAAGGTCCTCCTACAGCATCTCAATGGGGTCTGGACATTGGAATGTCTTGCTTTACAAACCAAGGGCGCTTGACCTTCAGATCACAAACTGATGGCTGGATATTGCCCTGTGGGATTTTCTGGCACCGAGTTCGCACGGCATTCCCACACTACCATCAGACTACCACCACCATGTTGGAGTGCTGGTTTGATGTTCTTATTGTGAAACAATGTGTTAGCCTTACTCCAGATGTAACTGCCTCCATGTCTTCCAAAACGTTCTACTTTCGACTCATCAGTCCAGTGTTATCCCAAAATCCACCTTTAAGTTCCTCTTGGTAAGCAGTGGTTTTTAACCTCACAATTCTCCCATAAATACTTTCTTTGCCTAGTGTCCTTTTAATGATACCATCACAACACGTGACCTTATCTGAGATGAGCAAGGCCTACAGTTCCTTAGATGTTCATGTGGGTTCCTGGGGGATGGGTCGTCGCTGGGCTCCTAGAGGCTGGTCACTTCTTGGAAGATTCACCACTGTTACGAGTTTCCTCCATGTGGAGGTAACGGTTTTCACTGTGGTTCACTGGAGAACCACAAGCCTTAGAAATGGGGTTCTTCTCTTCTCTTCTCTTCTCTTCTCTTCTCTTCTCTTCTCTTCTCTTCTCATTCCCTTTTCCTTTCTTTCCTTTTTCTTTTCTCATCTCTTCCAGAATGTTTCTCTGATTGCGTGACAGTGTGCTGCTTGTTGAGACCGTTTAGCCTATTCCACAATGCTTGAAAGGTTCTATTTAAGTGGTGTTTAGATACAGCAGGGCTGGTAGTAATGAAGTCTGGGTGTGTTTGCTTCAATTGATCTGAGTCATCAGCTAAATTTGGCTAATTGGTTGATTGCATAACTTAGGGGCAATAATTTCCTTCCAGTTAATAATAATCGTCTACAAATTGTACTGAGTTGTGTTTATCTGGGTTGTTTCTAACATTTGCTTTGTTTGAATATCTGACACAATTATGCATTACAAATATGCAGAAAGTGAAGAAATAAGGAGGGAGTATGTTGTTGCTGTCCAAAATGGCAACTTCACAGGAGAGGGCAAAAACTGCATTTCATTTTAATGTAAGTCAATGGAACGAGACTTTTTTCCAAGTGATTTTGGGCAATTCCTGTTGGTCCATTCATCATGAAATGTTCACACAACTTAAATGGCAGCTGCTGTGTTCAAATGATGCATAAAAGTACAAATCAACAAAAATGATACATGTTTTTCTTTGGACAGCAACCAAACCATTTGTAAAATTTAATGTAAGTTAATATAAAGAAATATTATTACCAATAATTTTAACAAATTCATCATGAAATTGTCAAATGAAATAAAGGACAACTGCAATGTTCACATGATGAAGAAAAATAAACATAAAAAACATTTATTTTTGGACTGTGATGATGGGTCATACGAACTGTTCTACTAAACTGGTTCATCTGCATGCTTTATCTTCTGATTTATGTGATCACAAGTTATTAATATGAGGAAATAATAAGCTGAGTATGTACAAAATCTTCATTAAAGGGTACTTTCTATAGGGAGGTGTCTGTCCCAAACTCTTACCATTAAATTAACCATTGTAAAATAATTATACTCATTTTTCCACATAAAACCATTTTCCACAAAACCATAAAAAATATAAAATAAAATAAAATAAAATTTAAAATTATTTTGATTTCTTTTAGGGTGAATTTAAAGTGAATGAAAAAGGTTTAGATTCATCATGAGTTACATTTTAAAATAAAATAACTGTTTTAAGAAATGCTGTTTTCGTGTCACTACCTAAACATAAATAATTCTAGTCCATAGGCGCAGCCTTATTTAATTCCTTTTTGGAGCAGGAAGTGTGACTGCATCTTTGTTGCTCACCGCCATATGGTGAGCAGGTAGATCCCAATGTTTGTGAGGTAAATTTGACCCAATGTCTGAAATTTAGGGTGTAGTTGTCACTACTGACATGCAGATCAACAAATATTATAACATCAAATATTATGATTACAGAATATTATGTTATAATAATATATTATGAATACAGCTCAGAGCCGGCATAGACGGTACAGGCAAATGCTAGGTGCGCTATCCATCCATAGGGGTGCCACAACTGAGGGAAAAAAATTATTCTAACTTTTACTATTTTTTTAGTACTATTTATACTATTATTTCTAAAGACTACACAAAAAACACTTACACCATAATAACTTCATAGTTTAATTATATAAACATTAATATTTTCTGTGACGCGTGATGTGTGATTAACGGTAAATACAAAGATTACCTACAACGTAGCAGCTGTCAGCTACTATGTGGAAAAGACTGAAGCCCTCTGGAGCTCAGGGGAGGAAAAAAGAAAAGAGCGAAAGAGGGCAAAAAGACAGAAGTAATGTAATGTGATGAATGAATACTTTTTCTGTTGTGTAGTAATAGTTACCGTAAGATGCTTGGAGCAAAGTTAGCTAGCTCAATAATGTATGCTAATTTAGTAAATAGCTAGCTAGCAAGAGTTAGCATCAGTTACTCCCACCCTAAATCTGTTAGGTAAAGCTGGAAAGACTATGAAGGTGTTTTTTAACCTTCATAATTTAGACAAATACACTGTGTCTTGTAAGTGTACTGCACAAACCATCAACTGTCTGCCTGAGGTAAACATTTACTGCCATCTTAGCCTCGCTAGCCAGCCAGTGTTAGCCCTGTTTACAACAGTGGATTATACTGTGTTTCCTATAGTCATTAACTAATGTAAGACTTTGGATTTTCGTATTCAGTTCATTCATTACATTTGATATGTACAGCAAACAGCCTGCATCATGTGAGAGAAGTGCTCACTGAATACATGCTCTGTGCATGAATGCTAGGTATAATCACAGCCATGTAGAGCTGTTCGTCCCAATGGACCATTTTTTACAGCAATGGCGGACCGTGCAACCTCTCAGTAGATCCCTGAAGTTAGCAGCAAATAATAGCAGCGCAGTAGAAGTGTAGCGGAGTAGAGCATTTGTGATGCACTTACTAGAAGTAAGATGTTTAAATACACAGTCTGTATATTATCGGCATCTAAATCAGGTTAACATGTGTATTAAAGCATGTTAGTGGATTATCTCCCTCCAAACTGGTAGCTTTAGGGAACGTTAACGGCAAACACATTGGGCTAGAATACTGAATAAGGTTAGCCCCACATAGCATTAACCACTTTAACCACATTCAATGTAAATCTCTTTCTTAATACCATTTAATCCAACGTTGTGGAGAAAGATAGTATTCTAAATGTGATTATTGCAGGGGGAGTTAAATACTACATAGAACATGGTGTGTGATGGTGGAGTGGTGGGTGGATGGGGTGGAATGTGGATATCCATTTTGGAGTACGAGCTAACGTTATGATAAGGGAGATAGCCAGCTCATTCTCTCTTTAGGCTTATCAATTCAAATTACCCACCAATAACTTCCTGGAACTATCTGAAGTCTACGTGAATCACGTGACCATGAGCATTTCATCAACTTCCGTTGACATGACTCTCACTCTACATGGCTCTGGGTGTAAAATAACTCCTGTTTGTGTTTTGTGTTATAGGCTATAATGTGAGTTTCACCATCCAAGGAGTACCAGCCAAAATCTTGCCTAGGGCACTACACTGGTCAGGGCTAACTTTGGTAGAACTGCTCAAAGCTGTTTTTGCTAGTCATGTACCGGTCTGCTACGGAACTACTACTGCCAAAACAGTCACTACTGAAAGTTTCAGAGTGGTTATCGTACTGCTAGTGAGTGTTCTAGGGCTGCCCTCTAGAAGTCGACGAGTCGTATCGTCAGTCGGAGACCCTTTAAGTCGACTGAGACCTTCAAGTCGACTGACAACAGTGACGAGTTGTTTTCTTTTTCGTAAAACAGACAAAAGCTTACAAAAATGCACAAGAACTTTAAGAATTTAAAAATACATTTTAATAATTATTAAAAGGGGAATAATACATATATTTAAGTTCTAACTGGGCTATGACGCCTGCTTGCTAAAAATTAAATCTACGTGACAACGTGCGCTGGCGGTTCAGCATTGAAGGAAGCTAAAGCTGTGAAGAGGAGAAACACGGGTGGAACGATGTCTCAGAGAAAGTCTAAAGTGTGGAGGCATTTTGAACTTTTAAAAGAGAAACCAAATAAAGTTAAATGCAACCTCCCGACATTATTGGTAAGTAAATTAGGCCGCTATTCAATTGTGGCCTTTCAAATGTGACAACAGGCGGGTGAAGAGCAGGTGGGTGAAGTTACGATCAGGGTAGCACTGACATTTCTCATTTCTCAGAAAAAGTCTGGAGGAGCTTTTGAAGAAGAGAATCCGAACGAATTAAAGCTAATTCTGCTCGTCATTTAGTCAGACATCGAACACTGCTTCAAACGAGTGAGTTGACTTTCGCTTTAGACATAATGGCTGTATTTTTATTTATTCGTTTACAGCTAAGATTATTTTTATTTAAAGATAAGTACAGCCACTTAATATGCCTGCCGATAAACGAGGAATAATTATTTCAGCGTGGTTAATATAATAATTAAACAGTTTCAGGTCTACCGTTCTTCTTTTCATGTAAAAATAATTTAAATATTGACTAATTTGGTTTTATTTAGCAGTTCATTATTTACGAGAGATGAAAGACGAAGGGTCATCCTACTGAAGAAGCTGTTAAAAGTGAATTAAAAAGACTATAAGCTATAAGCGCTAATTTTTAGCATAAATACGTTGCTTGCTGCCCGACGCTATATTCTGTAATTAAATCAGGCTCCAATTCAGATCGTTCATCATATGCCACGTCTCTTTTAGTTCAAAAATATGTTCCTGTGACTCTGCTGACTTTCTAAATGAGGACGTCAGATCTGAAACGTATGCAAATTGATTTACTGATTACTAGATAATGTATATGGAGAAAAAACATGAACGAATAGTCGAATCGTCGGCCAGGACGGGCGAATCCAATTCGACTGACAAAATTCTGAGTCGGGTACAGCCCTAGAGTGTTCAGTCATTCATTTGAATAAACATTAATTACTATTAAGGTATATGGTCACTCAAAAGATTTTGGCCTAAAGTCTGAAATATGATCCACACTGCATTATTCAGCTTCAGCAGTCAGCGGTGTGACACCCCACAAAGACAGTTTTACAAGGCCGCGAAATGTGTGCAGACGGCGAGAGAGGTGGAGCTGTCTATCTGAAGCTTGAGTCATTCAGTAAAGTGGACACTTTATGTACCAACACGAGCCCCCACCTGTGTACATAGACACACTCACACACACACCATCCCAATCAGCGTTCTCTCTACACACACTCGTGTACACACACAACCACACCCAGTCTCTTTTCCCCATTTATCACTCCGTTAACTAGCCAGGTCTCCATCAGATTGCAATCTCTTGTTCAATAGCTTCTTTTTCGCGATATATATAAATAGCGGTATTTGTGGGCCGCCGTCGGTAAGAAACTGTCTCGGTTTATAAATAACTCATTCAGCTCTCGTACACATAAGGAGGTCACATAAGGTGAAGCCTGAGATGAACCTGTCTAGTGATCGGAGAGACGGAGATGGTGACCAGGGCTGAACAATTGCTTGTTAATGCAATAAAATATCATTTGTGACTTGCTGAAGTCAGTGCTGATATCGAACAGGGTTGAGTTTTTAGACATTCAGACATTAGCAGGATCCCACAAAAGACTTTGATCAAAGTAATCCAGTCCCATCTGGAGTCCACCTACAGCTGTGGACGCCAGCATCTACATCTCAGCGGCCTACCTCGTTTGGTGTAGAGCAGTTGAACTTCATTAGCAGAGTGTTTTGACAGATGTTAACACTTCACCCGTTCTTGGGTGCTCACAAAACAAGTGACCCGTGGTCCCCTAAACCCTTGATGGGGTCTGAGCGCACTTCCAGGTGGTCAGTTCACAGCGGGTGGGCAACACATTTTGACACGTTATACAGACATTCATATCATTCTCGCAGCGAGAGTGATGGGAGGAAGTAAAGGAATAGCGAAGTAATGCATTTTGGAACACTGACCACACTGAGGCAGGGTCAAGCATCACCGAACTGGTTGGATCATTTCATCACATAACTATATACATGCAACACCCTGACATAACCAAAGTTCTGCCAGAAGGACTCAAAAGGCAGAATATTTTAATGCTCAGAAAGGTGTACAATTTAAAGGGTATCAATTATTAGGAATATGAAGAGTCTTTGGTGAAGGCTCCGTCCCTGACCCAGGTCTTGAAGCGTTCAGACCCTCGCAGATGCTGCTGGATATGGACGGCAGGGGCGGAGTCTACTCCCTGGACAACAGGACCGGGACCAAACTGATGGTGGCTGGGAGGATGCAGGAGAACGTTGAAGTGTCAGCACCTGAAAGCAGCACAGGTGGCGCACTGTGATTGGCGGAATGAATGAATGAGTGATGTCGCATTGGGGTCTTCCTGGCAGAACATGTGCTAAGCTTTCATTGCAGTCTTGTGGAATGAGCACAGGGCTTACCCGTGTACACACGAACGCAGCTCTCTAGCATAGGAGGCTGTAACGTTACCCACTATGCGAGGTAAGTATTAAGGCCTATTCATACCAAGTACGGTTTATTCAGACAATAAAACACAGGAGATTTTTAACCTTGATTTACAGTCAATCCAAAGCATGTAAGATGAAAGAGGAAGAAGAAATGGATTAGGTGAACACAAGAGAATGCTTGTTAGATTTTGTTTTCTTTTTTTTTAGATTCTCTTTGTTGTTCATTTCATTTGTAGTAATACTTAAGAGGCAGAATTAGCCATGGCAGCACAGTGGGTAGCGCTGTGGGATCCCAGCAAGAAGAGCCTGGGTTCGATTTGTGGTTGGTGTATCTCAGTAGATAACCCCACTACCCACCAGTGAGCTACCACCCCATGTGGGAGACAGGGGTTCGACTCCCGGTGTGGGTAACATATGCTGTGCAACACCAATAAGAGTCATTGGGCAAGACTCCTAACACTAGATTGGCCTATTTGTAATATGAATAGCCTTGTTAGTCGCTCTGGATAAGAGCGTCTGCTAAATACCATAAATGTAAATCATTCCTGGCTGGGGCATGGAGTTTTCTCCCACAGTCCAAAGAGATGCAGTCAGGTGAACTGGAGATGCTAAATTGCCCCCCTAGATGTGAATATGTATAGCTGCCTATCGGCCCTGTGATGGTGAGGGGGCCTGTCCAGGGCGTTTCCTGCCTTCTGCCCTTTGAATGCTGGGATAGGCTCCAGCACCTCCTGTGACCCAGTCGGATTAAGTGGTTTAGAAGGTGCGTGAGAATTAGCCACTGTTTTCCTCCATGTTAAGCGGTTAGCATTAAGGTTCCACCAGTGTGCTGCAAACCATATGTAACAACATACAGAACTGACTGGGTTTTTGTCCGTATCAGCCGCTGTTGGAGACATGCGACCTAGATGAAGTGGATACATGGGTGTGATAACCATCACAAATGTAACTTCATGCATGTGTTAACCTGTCAGGCTGCCGCTGTGCTTAGTCATGTGCTCTCTATCCTGCCTGTGAGAAAGAGACAGACGCACTGACGGACATTTTTTTAGCTCTATTTTTTGTCGTTATGATTCCTCCCTCCACTTCCTTCCATTTATCACTCCATTACCATTTCAGCTGCCTCCAGAACATTTTGTTTGTTCATATCCAGCCTAATCAGTGTGATCATTTAGTCTGTGCTTGTTTTGAAAGAGATGTCATTTGATGTTCCTGTTTATCGCCGTTTCTTTTTGTTGTTGTTGTTTTTCAAAAGCCTGGACACCAGTACGCTAATGCATGAGCTCTTTGTAGTCAGTAATACGCTTCATATCCCACACCTGAACATCTCCAATGCTGGTTTTCCCTGTCAAGCCTTATCTTTATATCTTTGTGATATTGTGGGCTTATGAATATAAGGTTCCATTTAGAGCGTATATGAGAGTTCATATAAAGATAAGATAAATCTGATCTACGGCAATAGCGGGACAGTCACTGGGTCAGATGGCAGTATAATTAAACCTTCAAATCCTTTTTAGCATTACTGCCACTACTCAGGATCAATATAATCAATTTAATCAATATAATAACACAAGTGTATGATAATGAAACTTATATATAATCATCCTTAAAAGTTGCACACAGAAGGAAGTGTGGGGCTGCAGTGCTATTGGGAAAGAAGATAAAGGTTACCAGGAACAATAAATTATGATAAATTTAGACTGATATGGGCAATATTTATTGAGCTACACATACAGAAGTAGTTTCTCTGCTAATGCAACATGCCAGGCATCTCAGCATGGAGTTGTAGAGGTTCCTAATGGTGTCCTGTGATAAGCCATCCCATGCAGCTTGAATATTCTCACACAGTTCCTGCAGATTGTGCAGTAGGGGTGGAGGTGGAGTGACACCAGGTCTTCTGGGCGTATGACGTGTGACACCAAACCGTTCATCTTTGTGCTGACCACGGTGGCTCCACACACAGATTCATTGGTCGTCTCCACATAGACAAAAGCGGGACTGGTCATTGAAGATGACCCGCTGCCATTCTGAGTCACTCCATGGCAGTCTGGCACGACACCATTGCAGTCTTTGGCGATGTTGACATGGTGTTATGAACAGCGGTCTGCGTGCATGTAGTCCTGCGTCGTGTAGCTGCCTGCCAGTGGTGCTGGCACTAACAGGATGACATCACTGCTCGCTGAATGTCCACAATTGTGGCTGTTGGGTCAGTCAGGTACAGCAATAAGTCCTGTCCTTGCTTACATCACATGTATGGCAGAGTGTGAAACTTTAATCATTAGCATGTCTCACAATGTCAAACCTACCCACCAAGTTTCATTCCTGTCGGTTGGTTCCTTCTGGGTGCAACTATTTTTGATGATGAGTGTAGATTATTAGTAATGTGGTGTTGGTGAAGAAGAGGGTGTAGCAGGAAACATTGAGCGTTAAAGCTGAATGCTCTTTTATTGAACATGCAGCAAAGGGAACAGCCACTCAGGTCTAACTAAGCAGCTCAGATAGCAGGCAGGTCACTTCTATCTACACACTTTCTCTTTATGAGAGACATTTTATCCATCTCACCCCCCACCCCCAACACCAAATAGTATAGTCAACACCATAGTATGTGCTAAGCTAACAACAGCAATTTATCTACAGCATTAAAGCCTCTGCGTGTGGCATGCCCCGTGCTCCTACACTGTGTAAGCCAGCAGCGGGACAGCAATGTGATTTGAATATATTCAAATATATTCAAATTAAAGGTTCAAAAATCAAAAACTGAAAAAAGGGGGAAAATAACAAAATGTGATGTGAGTTATTGAAAGCAAATATTCAATATAAAATATTGAAATATTGTGCAAAAGGATTTCGTTTCACAATTGCTCAAAGTTTTTGGCTAATAAACAGTGTTTTGGCAGTTAGTGAAGACAAACAAGTCAAGTCAAGTTAAATTTATTTATATAGCACTTGTTACAACAGATGTTGTCACAAAGCAGCTTTACAGAGAATCCAGGTCAGAAGCCCCCAATGAGCAAACAAGAGGCGACAGTGGCATGGAAAAACTCAAGAGGAACCAAGACTCAAAAGGGGAACCCATCCTCTTCAGGTCGACCCCGGATAGCAACAAACACAAAAAAGGAACAGAGTTTATAATTATAGGTAATGAATAGGAGAAGTGTTGAGTGTTTTGAGGCAGGGGAAGTAATGACAGATTTGTCTGTGACAGTACCTAGCGGTAGCATATACAGTATAATGTAAATAATATGGGTCCTAAGACAGAGCCCTGTGGAACACCATACTTTACTTGTGTGTGAGCAGATGATTCACCATTTAAATGTACAAACTNGCTCAGATAGCAGGCAGGTCACTTCTATCTACACACTTTCTCTTTATGAGAGACATTTTATCCATCTCACCCCCCACCCCCAACACCAAATAGTATAGTCAACACCGTAGTATGTGCTAAGCTAACAACAGCAGTTTATCTACAGCATTAAAGCCTCTGCGTGTGGCATGCCCCGTGCTCCTACACTGTGTAAGCCAGCAGCGGGACAGCAATGTGATTTGAATATATTCAAATATATTCAAATTAAAGGTTCAAAAATCAAAAACTGAAAAAAGGGGGAAAATAACAAAATGTGATGTGAGTTATTGAAAGCAAATATTCAATATAAAATATTGAAATATTGTGCAAAAGGATTTCGTTTCACAATTGCTCAAAGTTTTTGGCTAATAAACAGTGTTTTGGCAGTTAGTGAAGACAAACAAGTCAAGTCAAGTTAAATTTATTTATATAGCACTTGTTACAACAGATGTTGTCACAAAGCAGCTTTACAGAGAATCCAGGTCAGAAGCCCCCAATGAGCAAACAAGAGGCGACAGTGGCATGGAAAAACTCAAGAGGAACCAAGACTCAAAAGGGGAACCCATCCTCTTCAGGTCGACCCCGGATAGCAACAAACACAAAAAAGGAACAGAGTTTATAATTATAGGTAATGAATAGGAGAAGTGTTGAGTGTTTTGAGGCAGGGGAAGTAATGACAGATTTGTCTGTGACAGTACCTAGCGGTAGCATATACAGTATAATGTAAATAATATGGGTCCTAAGACAGAGCCCTGTGGAACACCATACTTTACTTGTGTGTGAGCAGATGATTCACCATTTAAATGTACAAACTGATAACGATCACTCAGGTAAGATCTAAACCACAAGGTTCTCCAGCCTATCTAGTAGGATGGAGTGATCTATTGTGTCAAATGCTGCACTACGACCAAGCAAAACTAGCAGGGATTGTGTGATTGTAGTGATCTATTGTGTCAAATGCTGCACTAAGACCAAGCAAAACTAGCAGGGATTGTTCCTTTGTCAGCTGATAATAAAAAATTATTTACAATGTCTCTGTGCTATGATGAGGCCTAAATCCAGACTGAAACTGTTCAAGTGTGTCATTCCCATGCAGGTAAGAACTTAGTTGTGCTACAGCTTTCTCTAAAATCTTTGATATGAACGGAAGATTTGAGATCAGTCTATAGTTTGAAAGCTCGGAAGGATCGAGACTGGGTCTCTTAATTAAAGGTTTGATTGCTGCCATCTTAAGAGAGTATGGGACGTAGCCAAGGCTAAGGGAGGAGTTTATTATTGACAGAAGAGGCTGGGTTATTTGTGGTAGAACGTCTTTCAGTAAGCGTGTAGGAATTGGATCTCGTATGCAGGAAGATGATTTAGAGTATGAAATAATTTGACCTAGCTCTGTTAGTTGGAGTTGAGTAAAAGATCCCAGCCTCTCCGTAGTAGTTATACTATGTTCTAGATCTGAATTATCTTTAACTGTATGAGGCAGCGCACTTATAGCAGTAATTTGTATATTTTGAATTTTTTGCCTGATTTTTTCATTTTATCATTAAAGAAATTCATAAAATAGTTGCTACTTTGTACTGGCGATATCTGTGGTTCACAAGCACATACCCTAGGCCGTTAACAATGCACCAACCGCAAAGACAGGACTGCAGCGAGAAGAGCCCGCTGAACCACTCAGATCCCTTCCTGTAGGTGGGAAGCGGTCCTGAGATGACGATCCTGGCATCCGTTGTCCTCCTGGCAGTGTCTAGCAGCGTCTGGTAATGCTCCTTCAGGACCTCACTCTGCTGTACACAGATGTTGTTGGTCCTCACATGGATGACCACGGTCCTGAAGGCCGAAGGGAGACGCCTGGCACCTGGAAAACATAAAACAGTGGCATTACCATTTGAACCTTTAACTTTAACATGGCGGACAATATAACTGCCAACAACATAGACTGAGTCCTGTGTAGTGGTCCGAGGCGCTGGGGCGGGCGACGAGCTGCAAGATGTCGGCGCGGTGTAGGCGGCATGCTAAGGATGGTGAAGCGGTTGGTGGATGTGAAACTCAGCTGTGGAGGTGGTGAGGGTCTGGAGGGCCCATGGCGACGTTAGCGTTCCCAGACGCCATGCTGGGCTGGTGTGAAAATGGCGACTCCCAGTATGAGTAGGGACGTGATTGGCGCAACCACCGAGGAAGAAACTTCCCGGGAGGCTTCAAGCTGCACTCTGACGCTGACTCTGCGCACTCTGATGCTGCTCGCAGCTTGACATTTAATATACATTCATTTAATGTATACATTCAAATACATTCAAAAGATGAAATTTGTGTGCAAAAGGAAGACAAAATAATTTGGGTTTTTTTTGAGAAACAACTTAATTAATAAATAAATAACATGTACAATGAAAATACTGTGCAAAAGCAAACCCACTAAAACCAGGAATGAAAAGATAGGATGACTAATAAAAGGTATGCCAGTCACTGAACACAAATATTCAATAAAAATATTAAAATATTGTGCAAAATGAAGGCTAAACAACATAAATGTTTTTGGCTAATAAACAGGCTAATAAACAGTAATGCCAGTTATTGAACACAACTATTTAATACAAAAGATGAAAACTGAATGTTAATTTTTTTTTTGATTTTAGAGAAAGAAAGTAAGAATAAATATTATGTAAAATGAAAATTGCGCAAAAGAAAGTTACTAAAAACTTATGCTAGTTATTGAACAGTATTTAAAGGTAAAAATGGAAACGAAAAAAAAAAAATCCTGTTGTGGGTTGGAAAAATGGGACGACTAATAAAAGTTATGCCAGTTACTGTACCCAAATATTCAATATTAAATATGAAAATATGCAATATGCAAATACAGAATTTATTTTTTACATTTTTGGCAGATGACAGTCAGTCCACTGTGCTGCAGTATAGAGAGGATGCAGAGGAAGCGTGACGATGGCTGGATCTGAGCTTTCACAGTCTGAAAACGACTCTAGTTTGTTGATCTCAGACAGTTGCATTAAGTTATTCAGGTTTACAGGGCGGTGACACGCTGGGTGTTAAAGGTTTAAAGCTGGTTAATTTAAGCCTGTGGTTTTTTCGGGGGGCTTTCCTTGTGCTGGAGGCCCACCACAGGGCAGGGGCTTATCTGTGTCTGTGTGGGAGGTGATTAGCTGGCTGTCTGACCCTCCGAGCTACAACGCCACCCATGGCTCAGCCATGATAATGGAGCATCAAAACTGTGAGCCAACGGGCATGTGCCCTCTGGCGCTGGGGTGGGCTCCACTCGCTGTTATGCAAGCGTGGGCGTGTGTCTTTGTGCAGATGAAAAAGGGACAGCATGGCTAATAATTTTAGGTCAACTGTCAGAAGCGATAAAACCGTCTGCAGTTATGAAGCGCATTGACGTGGTTATATAAATAGCAGACTCAGAATACGTCATTTCAGTAATAACATCCTCATTTATCTTCATTATCTAAATGAGCTCTACAATCAGAGCTGTTTTCCACATACACAATCCCCCAAAACAAAAACTGCTTTCAGTTATTGCTCTTCCAAAGAATTGTTATCAGCAGTTTCAGTATACGACTACATGGAAAAAATGTTACACAATGTGTTTAGAAGTACAAAATGTAATATATCTCTAATATTTCTGGATGTTTTATTTCCTTATTTCTTGAATTCTGTAACAAGATGTTTTTAAAGGATAGATTGTTATATGGAATAAATAAACATAGTATTTGATCATCTATTTACATGTTTTATTAAGTTATCTTTTAAAATATGATTTAAAACATGCATATAATTGTTCTTTCTTTTTGCTCTTTGTTTTTTACCAGGAAGGTCAGTTATAATGTTATAGTGTGTAAAGATAAAGCAGGTACAGAGGGCTATGAATTGTTTTTGATAGCTGTTGCTATGGTATCCCAGGTGGTCGTTAAGGTATTGTTAGGATTGTTAGGCCATTGCTATGGTAATTGTATTCTAGATGATTCTAAGCTGTTGCTAGCCTTTTGCTATGCTATCCCGGGTTGTTGTTAAGGTATTGTTAGGATTTTAGGCCGTTGCTATGGTAATGGTATCCTAGGGGATTGCTAAGGTGTTGCTATTCTGTTGCTATGGTATCCCAGATGGATGTTAAGGTATTGTTAGGATTGTTAAACCCTTGCTATGGTAATCATATTCTAGGTGATTGCTAAGGTGTTGCTAGCCTTTTGCTATGGTATCCCAGGTGGTTGTTAAGGTATTGTTAGGACTTTTAGGCCATTGCTATGGTAATGGTATCCTAGGGGACTGCTAAGGTGTTGCTATTCTGTTGCTGTGGTATCCCAGATGGTTGTTAAGGTATTGTTAGGATTATTAGGCCATTGCTATGGTATTGGTATCCTAGGTGATTGCTAAGGTGTTGCTAGGCTGTTGCTATGGTTTACCAGGTGGTTGATAAGGTATTGTAAGGCCATTGCTATAGTAATGCTATCCTAGGTGGTTGCTAAGGTGTTGCTAGGTTGTTGCTATGGTATTCCAAGGTGGTTGTTAAGGTGTTGCTAGGCTCTTGCTATGGTATCCCAGGTTATTGCTATGTATCATGCTGTCCAAAGAAAAACAGGTATCTCCAAACAGGCAGCTTTACAGGAGAGGGCAAAAACCTAATTTAACTTTAACGTAAGTTGATGGAACCAGACTTTCTTCCGAGCAGTTTTGGTTTGATTTCTTTTGGTACATTCATCATTTTTCACACAGTGTAAACGGCAGCTGCTGTGTTCAAATGATTCATAAAAGTAAAAAAACAACAACAAAAATGGAGATACAGGTTTTTCTTTGGACAGCGATATGACTGTGTGTGTAAATTCATGGCAATTCATAAAATCATGTTTGTTAATGTTGTATGAAAACTGTACATGTGATCTGAAACTGCTTCTGTGCCTTTAAGGCTACTCTATGGAAATGACTCCTGTCCTGACTGACTGTCCTGTATTGTGGTGGTATTGTGTGGGCAGGTATTGTGTGGGCAGTCGTGGGCTGGAGGTTAGGGAACCAGCCTTGTGACCGGAGGGTTGCTGGTTCAATTCCCTGAACAGTAATGACTGAGGTGCCCTTGAGCAAGGCACCTAACCCCCAACTGCTCCCCGGGCACCGTGGATAGGGCTGCCCACCGCTCCGGGCAAGTGTGCTCACGGCCCCCTAGTGTGTGTGTAGGTGGGTGTTTCACTTCACGGATGGGTTAAATGCGGAAGACAAATTCCTCTGTATGAAAATCACAAATGGCACAAAATGGCTCAACAACTCTCTGCTCAGAGAATGATTGGCCTTACCGATTTGATTTTTTGAGGTGGTGTGCTTAAACTGCTTCAGGCTGAGAATGTATTAATATCTAAATGTGTGTTTTTGTGACCTCACAGAGCCGGCGGTCCCGGACAGTATAGACTGGGCAGGGAATTGTACATGTGGAGCCTTTGCAGTGCGTAGGTGCTTCTTCGGTCTCAGCCTTTTAGATACGGGCCCTTTCATTATAATATATGTACAGCTATTAGAATCATTTCAGACCCCACTGAGCTGAGCTCATTTGTAACTAAGCTCATCCATTCAAACACTGCTATGCATGTTTTAACTGCTTTACATCTAATGAGTTCCTTGAAGAAAAGTCATTAACAAGCCTTCACGGGGAGCAATTATTGAGTATTAATTTGAGAAATAAAAATAAATAACTAATATCATGTGAGAAAAATCACGCCATGTTGGAGCTTTTTTGCTCAAGGACACAGCAGATATAAATGAGATTTGTCATTAGCATGCAATGTAACAGGCATCATTAACATGATGTCACTGGTAATTGCCATGCTGTTTATCATGAGAGAATTAATAGTAGAACTTTATCAATACACTTTCCTTAACAACTTTTCCTTAACAGCACCTTACGGACCACCTGGGATTCCATAGCAATTCACAAAGTTCATTCACAAAGCTTTCCCTGTCTAGTTTATATGGAGGTTTCTTATCCTGTACAAACCGCCGGTAAACATTCCAGGCATCCGGTGGCAGAATGACTATTCCAAATCTGTAAATGTGAAACAACCAACAGCAAACGTACCTAGAGTGTAATACCTCCACGAGCACTAATAACAGCTGTGATTGGATTTGGCATGAACTGGACAAGTGTCTGGATGTAGGCCACATCAATGTTCAGACACTCTTACATCAAAGAATTCCAAAGTTGGGCCAGATTTGGTGGATGCCTTCCCTGGCACAATTCCGAGGAGAATTCCCTGTAGACTGGGATTTTAGCCACTGCTGGTAGACCCGTATGACCGTACGCTTCCATACACTTGCAGATTCAGCTACTTCCTTCACACTATGGTCTTTGGCACGCCCAAATGTAGTCACTCCTTTTAGCCAATCATTAACATCTGCTTCGGAGCCATTTTCCACACCTGCAGGTATTTATCATCATCCTCGTGCAGTGTCATCTGCAGGAGCCTGAAGTTACTACCACCATTCCAGAGTGGTTTTGTTGATCTTTGAGGGTGCTTTGTTAGAACAACACCTCACCCGTGACCTATATTTGTCAATGTTAAGGAATTTTCTTTTGGAAAAGTCCCCGAGCACAGCGTTCAGTGTACTTCTCCATTTAGATATGCACAGTTTGTATCTGTCTATACTGAGACATGTGCATGCAGATCATCAAGATGTGTCGTGACTGCAGTGAACTCTGCCCCTTTCGCATTCAAGGCCTTTTCCAGCATGGCTTCATACACCAGCGACTTCTTATAGAAGTTCAGGAGTTCACAAACGAGGACTGTCTTGAGTAAGGACAGCGCCTGCTTCACTTGCATTCATGTCACGCCCCTGAACTGATAGGAGCATTCCTAGACCGCAGCTTTTTGTCTTTCACACGCAACGTGGACCAGGCTGTAAATTAATGCTCAGCATGCCTTCATGCCATCCCAATTTTACAATTTTAACCAAATGACCTGGAAGCCAGCCAGATGATTAACTTATAGCCAACTTCTGGCCCCCAGTTGCGTAGATGGTTGGCTCTTGTATACATAACGGCATAAGCAGAGTAAATGTTTTCATTCCCAAGTTAGCTTCTTCATACACAGTCTTGTGGGCGTCCCAGTCAGATTACAGGCATTGCTGATCTTCTGAGTGAAAATTAGATACCACCTTAAAAAAAGGCCACCTTTATACAGTATTTATAAATGGTTTAAAATGAGGTTGTTAATAGCTATTAGGTAGGTCATAAACACTTTACAAAGTACTAAGAAGCAATTATAACACATTAATACAGTTAAACAAAGTATTAATAACCAGTTATAACAGTTATATAAAGCATGAATAAGCAGTTATAACCAGTTGTACAAATTGTTAATAAGGAGTTATAACACAGTTCTACAAATTATTCAGTAATGCAGTTATAACACATAATACAGTTATACAAAGTTTTAACGAGGAGCTATAACAGTTATATAAAGTATTAATAAGCAGTTATAACACATTCATAAAAAGGGCAAACGTGAGCTCTTCCATATGATGCCTAGGAATATGCATACAAAGTATTAATAAGCAGTCACAACACAGTTACACAATGTTTTGATAAGCAGTTATAATACATTAATGAAAAGGGCAAAAGTGAGCTCTTCCATATGGTGACTATGAATATGCAGATGGAAGATTTTCTGCCTGAAATCACTTCAGAGTAAGGCTACCTTTATAAGTGGTACTGAAAAGTGGTTAACGCATCCTCTACTGGGAGGGTAGATAGGATTTTTCTAGGATTAATTTCAGTGCATGAGTTCTATCTGCTCAGTCATATATGCTGTAATTTTTGCACAAGCAACACTGAACATGGTCCCACAGTTTGTTCAGTTCTGCCAATAAACAGTAATGGTCCTTTTGGAGGTGTGTTCGCAGGTGTTTATGACCTAATTATTAACCATTAAGGAACTCTCTTTTTAAATCATTCATAAACCTTTTATAAAGGTCGTCTTTATCTAAAGTGGTACTGATATCAGTTAGCGCATCCTCTACTGGGAGCATAAATAGCATTACACATAAGTTCAACATTAAACATGTTCCCCCAGTTTGTTCAGTTCCGCCAATAAACAGTAATTGTGAATCTGGAGGTGTGTTCTCTGGTGTTTATGACCTTATTAAAGCCATTCATAAACACACATCTTCAGCACTGAACATGGTCCCCCAGTCAGCCAATAAACAGTAAATGTGCTTTTGGAGGCGCGTCCTCTGTAGAGTATGTGTCATTGTTCTACTTTTATAATTTTTCAATGAAACATATAATGCATCCCAAAAAGTCCTTAAATTGCTAAAAGTGATGCAAAGCAGTTGTGTCAACGTAACGCTTGACAGTTGTTCTTTAGGTCTTGTCACGCCACTCTAAGAGTATATTTAGTCGCCTCGGCCATGCTGAATAGTTCCCGCAGGGTTGTCAGTGTCTGTGGGCTTTCTATGGAGCTGTGCCCTGGCGCCAGCCTTACATGTCATAATAGGCCTTTGGAGTGCTGATTGCTGATAACGGCGGAGAGAAAAACATGAAAGAGGGAGGGGAGCGAAAAGAGAGAGGAAAGAGCACTTTCTGGTTATGTAAGGAAGAGCAAGAGGTCTCTGCATTTTCACAGGACGGCCGGCGCAAGCCACCTCATTCCACCTCCAGTCCGTTGGGTCATGTGGCAACATTCTTTTGACTAGTTGTTGTTTCTCAGCGAGCGTGTGCGGAGGAACATGAGATGAGAGTCATCAGTGTCCCTTTAAAGCTGAATGCTCTTTAAACGGTGAAATTGAGTTCTTCCTAACATTAAACAGAAAAGGGCCCAGAATAGATCCCTGTGGCACTCCCTAGAAGCACCTGCCTTGTGAGCGTGGTTGAAAAAATATAGGAATCCTGCTTGGCAACTTAAATGCTCTGATAAACATCTGCAAGAAAAAAGAGAGAGAGAGAGAGAGAGAGGGAGAGACAGATTGCGAGAGAGCGAGACTGAGAGGGAAAGAGGAAAAAAAAGAAATGAAAAAAAAGTATCATGTCATGGACATATTTGGAGGTCGGAGGAGGAGCGGCACACAATCGTTGAGGTGATGAGGACGGAGAGAGAGGGAGCGAGGGAGAGGGTAGACTCTGATAGCATCTCCACTAGCTGCTTGTTGCGGAACAGTGATTGCGTTTTAAATAGTAGATGCAGGCAAGGCGAGCAAGAACCTGTTCTATTATCCAGACATTTAAAATAGAACTGTCAGGCCTCTTTCTGCCTGTCGTTTACTGCTCCTTGTTTCTTTTCATCCTTGTCCTGATTCTCCTTCCAGAAAGGAGAAGCGACTAGCAAAGGTTCACTCTTAAATAGTGGTTCCTGAATGGTTCTTGACTTGAACGTAAGGTTCTTCTAGAAAAACTAGAATGGAACTTTTACACTGTATGGAAATTCTTACACTTTGAAAAGGTTCCATTCTAGGTTTCCAAAAATACTGGAATAGAACTTTCATACTGTGTAGAAATTCCTTACACTTTGAGAAGTTTCTATTCTAGCTTTCCTAAAAGACTAGAATGGAACTTTTACACTGTGTGGACGTTCCTTACACTTTGAAAAGGTTCCATTCTAGTTTTGCTAAAATACTGGAATAGAACTTTCATACTGTGTAGAATTTCTTACACTTTGAAAAGGTTCCATTCTAGTTTTCCAAAAATACTGGAATATAACTTTTACACTGTGTGGAAGTTCCTTACACTTTGAAAAGGTTCCATTCTAGTTTTCCTAGAAGACTTCAATTTGAAATGTTTTCTTCTAGGAAAACTAGAATGGAACTTTTCTGCACTGTGTGGAAATTCCTTAAGCTATAAAAAAAAGGTTTCATTTACAAAAGGCTATTTAAAGAGCCAAAAGTGGTTCCTCTATGGCATCACCCCAGAGAACTCTGAGGAACCTTCGTTTGGGGTATTGCTGCCCCCAGAGATTCTTTTTTTCACAGCATCAGTGTAATTTTGCACGTTTACTAGTGCTAAATTTTGCAGACAGAAAAGCTGGCTAAGTTTGGGTGTGGCATGAGAGATAACGTCTGACAGCGCATAATAAGAGAACCTATTCTATTTCAAAGCAAACAGTGCTGTGCAGTTGAGCGCATGGCTGTAGAAGCACTTACAAATGAGGCTCCTTGGGTTTCTTGAAGTATAAACAGCACATTAGCGTCCATACAAATCATGCTTTTTCTTTCCTGCCCGCGTTCTCACTCAACCATCATGAACTTGCCTCCCCACAACTGCAAACCCGACTCATGAGGACACTTGTTTTCTGAGGATGAAAGCGAGGCCAGGTGGACACCATTCCAAAAAGGATCACAGTGTCTGGTGTGTTAGCGGTGTATGAGACAAACTACTGCCATTATACACTCATCATCTAAAGAATAGCTGCACCCAGAAGGAAGTGTGGGATTGCAGTGCTGTTGGGAAGGAAGATAAAGGTTACCAGGAACAATAAATGATGATACATTTAGACTGATATGGGCAATATTTATTGAGGTACACATACAGAAGTAGTGTCTCTCAGTATGGCGTTGGGCAGCTATGTTTGCTAATGCAGCATGCCAGACGTCTCAGCATGGAGTTGTAGAGGTTCCTAATGTTGTTCCTAATCCATCCCATGCAGCTTAAATATTCTCACACAGTTCTTGCAGATGGTGCGGTAGGGGTAGAGGTGGAGTGACACCAGGCCTTCTGGACATGTGACGTGTGACAACAAACTCTTCATCTTGGCGCTGACCACTGTGCCTCCACACATGGATTCATTGGTCATCTCCACCAAGACAAAAGCGGCACTCGTCACTGAAGATGAGCACAATGGTGCTAACAAATATGGTTTAAGAGAGTGTCATGAATCTGGCATAGACTTTTTCTTTGCACTTTTCTCAAGAACATGTTTAAGAAACCTTTAAGAACATATTAAGGAATGTAAAATAGTAATGTTCTGTAGTTGCCTTTTACTGTAATTCATCTTCATTTCAAGAGATCAACTAGTTATTCTGACTCACTGTATTTTTTAGGGAATGTGGGAATTCTGGGCCAATGCCAAAATCCAGAATTTTACATATCTTTACAGTTTTGGCATGCACAGCTGCCTTCGGTAAAAGCCATCAGATATCACATGTAGCTTGAAATTCGCACAGAGAAAAGCAGCCAGCCAATCTTTTAGATAACAGACAAATGCTAATGGTAAGGTACCTCAGCTACCATTACTAGCCTAGCATTTTTCAGCTTGCATCTTTTAGCTTAGAAACAGCCAGCTTGTGAAGAGGTAGCTATCTGATGCTGAGTGTAACAAATGATCTTGAATGCTTCATTTCATTCAGTTGCCTGTATATGAGTAGCCTTTAAAAGTCCATGTCGAACAAGCCAAACGTGCCTTTTCCAGTCCTAGATTGTATAGCCTTCAGAAAACACCGGACTCTCTCAAATATGTATCCCACTTAGGTGAACCCTAGGAGGCCTTTGCAACCTGTTTGCCTGCAGCGAAGCTCCAGAGAGCCAGAGAAATGTACAGCTATGTAACTCAAAAACAGACAGAAAGTTCAGGAAGTTCAAAGTCCAAGACTTTACAGGATGACAGGTTGACATGAAGTCTTTGGGTAGCTGACAATGACAATCAGTTTCTGATCTTTGAAGCACTGTAGAGTGGCAGTGTAGAACCTGATGTGTACTTTCCAACAGTCACTTTGCTAGCCTTCAGGAAACAGGAGATCGAGACCTTGGAATCACTGAACTCTTCACCCTTGGTCTTCTCTGAAGTGTCCATGTCAGTGTCATAATCACATGATCAGCGATCAAGCCTAAGGATAGAAATATACTAGATGTTGACCACACGCATGACGGCTGCCTCACGTATCCTGCGTTCGCGACATGTACACACAAAATGCTAGCGGCATCTAGAAAGCATGACCAAAGAGCAAGTATATCTTTACCCCAATGCTTCATTGCAGTAATGTCAACAGGGCAACTGGTCAACTAATCTGTGCAACCTCTAGTGTCAACCTGTGCAGCTTACCAGTATAAATACGGTTTTGTTGGAGTTTTGGTGGTCAAAGGAAAATCTCATCTAATACAGGTCTCCTATAACCTCTGGACTAGGAATCCACTGTGCTCAGGTTTGTCTTAATGACCCAAACAGTAACGTTAACAGTAATCTGACCAGACTGTGGTGGAGAATGAAGTCCTTTTATCGCACGCACACTGTACGCAGACTAAACAGATCACCTCTCATTACTGAAGAGCCACCAGAGAAACCAGAGCATCCCTCAGACCGAGTTTAAACAGTGATATAGTGTTCACATCATCGTTTGGTCTGACTGTAGAAAAGACTGTAACATGATCGTGCCTGGACTTTTACCTCACTCCTCCTAACAGATAAAACTACATCACCAGAGACTTTTATTTTGCCTCTCTCTCTCTTACTCTGTCTTTGTGTTTATCTTTAACTGTATGAGATGCCTTTTAGCTGTTTAAAAGCCAATAAATTGATGGTGTTGATGATGATCTTGATGGTAGAAATATTTAATATTTTATTATCAGTGAATGCAAACAGTTTAACAGCGGTGAATGTCATAAAGCTATTAAGATTTATCTTGAAATTACAAAGAAGAACATTAAATTGTTAGTATAGACAAACATTTATATAACGTGCTTTATATTTATTACAGCAATGTTTTGTCATTTACATGAATTTGTATGTAATTTAAGATTAAGAAATAATATTGTAATTTTGCTGTAAACAAGTTACACATAAACAAGAAATACATATTGTATTTGTAAACAAGAAATACATATTTTCATAATTAAGTTTTGTATGCAATTAAAAAAAGAAAACATAACTTTTAAAATTTAGTATTATTTTCCATAAAATTAGAATGTTTACTGTTGTCTGGAGAGGTTCACACACACCTATCACACACACAAGTTATTTCCATTCAACGTTCAGATAGCTAGTAGGCAGTAGGACTGTCACTAAAATGTTTTTTACAACAAATGTTGTCTTAAACCAGCTTTACAGAAAAGCATAATATGGAAGGATTAAAAGAATTATAAAATAATAAAATGCAAGAAAAAAATATATATATACATGTATATACATGTATATACTGTATATATATATATATATATATATATATATATATATATATATATATGTGTGTGTGTGTGTGTGTTTGCTTAAGGTGGTAGTAACTTCAGGCTCCTCTAGATGGCACTTCACAGGATCTGGCTATAAATACCTGTGGGGTGTACGACTGGATTCACAGATTGAGAGGAGGTGGTAGGGTGCAGCAAAGGTCTCATTCCATGTGTGGAAAGTTGGTCCAAAGCAGATGTTAATCACTGGCTAAAAGGAGCGATTGTATTTGGGCGTGCCAAAGACCATAGTGTGAAGGAAGTAGCTGAATCTGCAGGTGTATGGAAGTGTTTGATGCAAGAGTGGCTGAACACTGACTTGCCAAATTCAGTCACAGCTGTCATTCATGCTTGTGATTACATGCTATTAAGTACATTTCATATATATGAATATATATATATCACTCTTCCAACCTTGTCCCAACAGTCACCAGCCACTGGCTCCCAAAAAGTAATACACTATTCTTGCTTAAAATGTTGAATATAATATTTCATCTGTGTTGTGGAGATCACTTTCTACACACCTGGCTATTCACAGTAACAGAATTTTTGACTAGGGGTGCCTTTGTATGTACACATGCATGGAAAGCTGGGAAAACTTTTTATTCCAAAGTGAGGTAAATCCAGTTTCCAACGCTATGAGCCCTTCAAGCAACGCAGAAGAAATAACATAAACAAATTCAAATGTGAAATATCTTGACTAGCATTGGTTGCACTTGCAGATTTTCCTGTATCAAAAATACCATTCGGTTATTCCCTGCTTTTGACCTGTAACCGCACAGTTTAAAGCTGCCAGTTAATTGTAAATTGCTTGCCACATTCATGCATCATCATCAGTGTCACAGATTCCCCCGATACCTCTTATCTGATACCTTCCATCTCTTTTCATTCCCTAATTCTTGTTGTTTTTTGGGGAAAACAGGTTATAGGATGTCTGCTGAGATGTTTTTCTTACTTCCGCTTGCTGGGGACACAAGTGATGTCACCTACTAGTGACGCACTTGGCCATGGAATTGGCTGCAAATGGGAGTAGCTAGGATTACTCAACGTTCATTAAAGAGCGGGACACCTTCAGCTGATGGCTTACAATGAGATTAAGTGTTAGCGAGACGTTTATCATGCTAGATAATTGCGGCCTTATCAGCGCGACGCTGATGCTAATTCACTTAGCCCTTTCGGCTGACAACGTGCGCCGCCGACACCTTCAAACACTTGAGGGCGTCCACTTAAGGCGACCTGACTGTACGAGTGCACCCGTCAGCTGTGGGTACATGGTGGATAGGAGAGGTGTCTACATGGCGCGCCAGGAGCAAAGCTAGGGTTTCACCCTAATGAGCACTCAGGGCAATATGATATATGCCCCGTGCTTTGACATTGGCTCATCTCTCAATGAAGTTCAAGTTTAAAAGGCATCCTGGCTGGATCACTTCTGTCACCAGCATCAGAAATGAGGAATAATGACATTCACAGTAGTGCTAGCACTGGTGCTACTCCTCTAGCGTTTGACGTTAGCTCATGTTTCAGCAAGGTTCAAGGTAAAAGGGACCTTAGTTGAAGTATTTCTGTCACCAGTGTGGGCACAGTAACAGAAACAAGGAACAGACAGTAATGTTCTCGCTAGTGCTAACATCCGTGCTACTTTGTTTAGCATCTCTGGCTTTGACGCCAGCTCATGTTGCAATGACGCTTAAGCTTAAAAGGGACCCTAGCTGGATTACTTCTGTCACCAGTGGTGGCACAGTAACAGAAACAAAGCACAACTTTGTTTAGCCCCTGATAGCAAGAGTATAGCGGACCACTCGCCAACGACAATGGCCTATGCTTAACGTCTTCCAGGCAGCCCACCAGTGGTTAGGCAAAGTGTTAGGGAAAATCTCACTCAATTTTACACTTAGCGCCCAATTTGTTTACTTTCTCTTCATTTCTTTTTCTCTTTATCTGTTGTAAATTATCTCGCAACAGGCATTATGTTGCGGGAATTCACTTTACGGTACATCAGGTCTCGTCATTAATACCCCCCCCCCCCCCGTTTATAATATCCGTCTTTGTTTATAATCTAAAATAAAAGTCTTTGTGCATTTAAAATCTGTTTGAGGACATTTAAAACTAGATCTTGTACGCAGGGCAGTAATCTGGGTGGTCCAAGGCTGAACCAACAGGGGCAAACAGTCAGTGCCGACGTTATCAAGCCAGTGGACCAATATATCCCAGTTAACTCATAGCATGTCACAACGCTGTCTACTTTCTCACAACATTGCTACAACATAATGGAACTAATGAAGGATTCAATGAAAGTTTCAATGAATTTCCAGTCACCACTGGTGGCACAGTAGAAATTAGGCACGGTCACTGTGATGATGTCAAGGCGCCAGACACATCACTAGTTACAGCTTATGACTCCCACACCTGGGTAACAGTGGATGAATATTATTTCTAAAGCTAGCTTGGTATAAAATCCTTTGTATAAAATCCTTTGTATAAGATCCTTCATGTAAAATCTGGATGTGGACATAATCATGAGCTCATGTGTTAAATGTGATTTTAAATTGACAGAATGTCATTGCCCAGGTAAAGGGTGGAAACTGCCATTTGGTCCCATGCCTCTTTCAGGTAACCCCATTGTTAGTATGCTCCATGTTGTGGGAGGGACTTAGGGGGTATGAAAGAGGCATGAGGGAAGATGGAGCAGCAGGCCGGAGGTGCAGCAAGGTGCACACGATAGCGTCTTAAACCCACACCAATACTGGTACCAGCGGAAAGTGTTACAGGTTGACAGGAACCTATTAGCCATTTTATGTTTTATGTTCTTTTCCTTTTCTTTTTGTATCGTCTAAGCACACGTGCAATACCAAATAAATGCTGGACTCAATTGGAGCGCCTCTGGGAATTTCTTGTGGCAGCCTCATAACATCAACCACTCGCGACCACATCACCACAGTCACGTTCGTGCTGGTGTTAGCATAGGCTACTTTGTTTTTAGAGTCCTTTAGTTTTCATGTCTGCTCATGTTTTAGTAAAGTTCAAGTTGAGCTAGCTAGCTATGGCTTTGACATACCCGCTGACTGTTTGTCACCGTTGGTCCACCCACAGACCACCCAGATATCCTATGCACAAGATCTAACTAGGTTTTAACCTTGAAACCAATGAAACTAAGCTTAAAAGGGATACTAGTTGGATTATTTCTGTCATCAGTGGTAGCACAGCATAAATGTTCAGGCTAAAGCTAGCACTGATTCTACTTTGTTTAGCCTCTCAGGCTTTAATATCAGCTCATGTTTCAATGAAATTCAAGTTTTAAAGGGATACTACTTGAATTATTTCTGTCACCAGTGGTGGCACATCAGAACTATGGCACAGCAGTGGTACAGATCCAGACATGAGGAACCACAACATTCAGGCTGTGCTAGCACTATTGATGTTATGTGCTAGCATGTTTGTTTAGTGTCTCTGGTTTTTTAAAATAACATTTTCAATTTTTTTCTTTATTTTTGTGGTGGCTCAGCAGAAATAAGACACAATAATGTTCATGCTAGTGCTAGCATTGGTGGCTTTTTGTTGTCAGCTAATGTTTTAATGAAATTCAAATTTAAATAGGACCCTAGTTGGATTATTTCTGTCACCATTAGGGGTACAGTACCAGAAACAAGGAACCATAACATTCAGGCTAGTGCTAGCATTGATGCTACTTTTGTTTAGCATCTCTGACTTTAATATCAGCTCATGTTTCAATGAAATTCAAGTTTACAAAGATTATCTTTAAAAGAGACCCTTGCTGTATTACTTCGGTCACCAGTATGACTTGCTGAAACAAGGCATAGTAAGGTTCACATTAGAACTGGCGCTATTTTATTTAGCATCTGGCCCAGGCTGATGCCACAGAGATTAGAAGAGAAAACAAACTGCAGGAAAAGTTTGTACACTTCTGGGCATGCCATTAGCAGTCATGCTTTATATCTCTCCTTGGTTCCTATAAGTGAACACCAGCTAGGGGCCACAATTTCTTAGCCCCGGCTGTCCATGGCTAGATGCCAGATTTCCGGGCCTATCTGTGCAAATTCTCCCCCCTTCCCACAGCTTCACCAGCTGTGATAAAACCGTGATTACAGCCTAAGCTTGTCCGGGAACATGTCCCTTTAAATACACTCTCCTAATGAGGCCAAATGGCAGGCCGGTCTTGAATGGCTTGTGGTGAGCCAAGAGGAAGTTGTTCGTTGAGATATCACACCAATTGCTTTTGCCCTCTCTGCTCTTTCAGCCACCTCTGTGTATCTTGCAGATATCAGCTGACATCAAGCACCCTCGTTAAGCCCGGCCCTTTGTTTTTCTTTGACCTTTTATTTTTTTCTTGAAGTACATCATGTTTTAAAACCACGTTCCTGCAGTGATGCATGTTTACACTGTGCGGTCATTTCCCATTTCTGTATTGTAATTCACTTGATTTAGTGTAGGTGTTATTGTCGAGTTGCATGTCTCTCCGGAACCTGTTTTGACTTGTCTGCCATGCTTGGAGATAAAAAACCAGGCTAACTGGTCAGTATGTACGCATAATTAGCAGTACTGAGGAGCCTTAAAAAGAACAGAAATAAACATCAAACAGACAAACAAAAAAAACTATTCCAAATGATTCACGGTATATTTAGGGAACTTCCTTTAACGCCCAGACAGACAATATTTTAGTTCTCCATTCACAGTGATGCATTATTGCTGGCCTTTTAAAGAAACTTACCGGAGCAGCATTCTTCACAGTGGTAGTGAAGGGAACCAGAAGCTCAGACAAACCCTCCCTCACCTGAGACACTGTGCAATAGTTTAATGCTAAAGTTTTTTTATTTAAAATGTTTTTGTCTATGTACAGGGATTAGTGCATGCAGGACATTGTGAGGCATAGTAGTCCCCCAAGGAAACCCTTTTTTCGGATTGACCACTATTTTACCTTTCATACTCCCTGCCGAAAAAAGACCTATACACCTATAGAACCATTCGAATTAAAGAGTAATGGTTTGGCTTACTAGTGGGAATTACCATTAATTAAATGACCATTAATTCCCTGTTAGGAAACCATCACATGCATCTGGAATCAGTTCTAGAACTTCTGTTAAACCATTAGAGTCCTTTACGATGTAATATTAACCCATCAGGAAACACAATTCAATTCAATTCAGTCCAACTTTATTGTCATTAAAGCAATACAAGGTTGTACAGTATAAATAAAACTATCAAGCTGTAATTGAAAAATAGATAAATAAGCAACAGACAAAAGACATAATACAATATATGCACAGACAGTAAAAACACAGATGTGCAAGATGTGCAGAAACTGTATGTCACAATGTTACTAGAACTGAGGTGCAGTCAGCAGTTATAGCATATGCAGTAGAGCAAAATACAGCTTAATGTTAAGTGTACACACTGTACTATACATATATATATATATATATATATATATATATATATATATATATATATATATAGTGTGCAGGTAGTGAGCATAGCAGCTAAAACAACCATGCAGCTCGCAGTAGAGATGTTGAGTATACAAAATACACAGCTCAGATATTCAAGTATATGGTTGGTGTGGCACAATGGATAACACAGACACTAGCTGCCTGTGAGCTACCACCCCCAAAGGGAACTAACAGAAACTTTTAATGGTTTCTATGATTTTTTCAGCAAGGGCATTATATGTACACAGACTCAGAAGACACTCACTTGTCGTTTTTAGATCTAATGCATTGTACACATCACGACCCCTGGTTCCCATCACCACCACTGAAACCACTGAGTCACTAAGTTTCTCTACAGCGAGTCATTTCACAATAAACTACCCTGAATGACTTGTTTCTTTTACATTGCAAACACTGAATTATGCCGTAATTTTGAAAAATCAATGGAATTCCGTTTTAAGCACTGCATTCTGTAACGAGCAGTTTTGCCAGCGCATTTGACGTTGTCATTTCTACATACCACTTAAAAATTTGAATTTTTACATCTTAATTTAAAAGACACAGCAAACATGTGAGAATGATATGTCACAGGCCTGATAGCAAATGGATAACAAACCACTGTTGGCCCACTGACGGCAAAGCTGGTGGTCTACTGGTGCTCAGTGCTTTCTGGACGGCCCACCTGCGGTTAAGCAGAGTCTTAGACAAAATGCCAATATTCATTGCTCGTTTTCCATTCACACTTCCAATTTACTCATTCTTCCTTGTCACTTCTTCTTTTCGTTATTCTCTGTAAATAAGTCTAGTAAATAATACTTTGTATCAGCAACAACATTTTTTACTATATCATTTTGTTTCAGACCTTGTCCTTTTTTGTCTCTCTCGGTTGTTTGTAATTTTGGTTTTAGGATATTTCCTAAAATTAAAAATAAATTAAATTTAAAACACATTTATAATCTAAAGGGAATAATTGCTTGTTGGATCTTTTGCACAGTTAAACAATGATCAACAATCTGGGTGGTCCGAGGGTGGACCAGCTCTGGCAAAGAGTCAGCAGGGTTATGACCTTATTAAGCCAGTGGACCAATATATGCTGGCTATGCTGATTAAGAAAATGATAGGTATATGCACTCATCATCGAAAAAATAGCTGCACCCAAAAGGAATAAACCAAAAGGGATGAAACTTGGTGGGTAGGTCTGACATCATGAGACAAGCGAATGATTCAAGTTTCACGCTCAGCTGCGCATGTGACGTATACAAGGACAGGCTTTATCCCTGTACCTGACTGACTATATAAAGTCGTCCTGTTGCAAGTGCTTTCCATTTTGACCTGTGCTGTTGTGCTGGTAGCATCCTTTAGAACCGAAGTGTGCCTCGAAGAGAAATAGCAAAGCAATTTGAACAGTTGGAAGAGCTGGAGAAGGGTTGCATCATAGGGCTCCGAAAAGCGGGATGGTCTTATCGTGTTGTGGTCAGAGTTGAGATGAATGGTTTGTTGTCATGTGTCACACGTCCAGAAGGTCTGCTGTCTCTCCATCTCCACCCCTACTGCAAAATCTGCAGGAACTGTGTGAGAATATTCAAGCTGCATGGGATGGATTATCACAGGACACCGTTGGGAGCATCTACATCTGCCATGTTAGCGAACATGGCTGCCCGACATCATACAGAGAGACACTACTTCTGAGTCTAAATGTATCATCATTTATTGTTCCTGGTAACCTTTATCTTCCTTCCCAATAGCACTGCATTCCAGCACTTCCTTCTGTGTACAGCTATTCTTTTGATGATGAGTGTATAATGACAACAGCAAATGTCCCGGGCAGCAGGAGACTTTGTCCATTTGTTTTGGTACAAATTCAGCAGCAGTCTGATAAAGGAAGGAAATGGTCTACGCTGACAAACAGGAGTTCTCTGCTCTTGTTTCTTTTAGGGAAATTGCCAAATATGTGTGATGGACAACATGGAATTTTCTCCTGACGGCAGCTAAAGTGGTCTGTCAGTAATAATCCTGCGTTGTCTGAGTTGTCTCTTGCCTCCCTTTGGGCTATGATGGCTCTCAACCTGAAGAGCTGTCCTCTGTCTCATTTATCATTTCCTTTCAGCCCATAGACACATCTTCTCGACCTGCACGCAAACCCCAAGCTGCATACATCCTGCAGTAAACTAGTGAACTCATTTGGTTTAGGTGTTCTTGTTGTTCTTGTTGGTGAAAGATCAAGTACCATGCTGCATAGCAGGATTAAAGCAGTGGATTAATACATATTCAGACCGGACGTGTAGTGCTGGTATGGATAGTGGTAATGCTCATTTCCATGCTTTTTGTTTTAGATGTTCTTGTTTAAATCTATAAGCTGGTGAAACATCAAGTATCAACTAGAAAAGTGAATTTCCTGAAGGAAATGTGGAGTGATTGCACAGCTTCAGCTTGTTGCTGAAAATGAATGGGAGTCTATGGGAGGAACAAGGGATGAATAAGCAACTCATAGAGGAGTGGGGGTCAGTATAGCTCTGAATTAGAGTTTGGCGATCTGCCCTGAGTTAGTACATGCGGTTTGGTGGCTGTTGGGCAAATGCAACAATAAGGATTGAATGGGTGTGAAAATTAATAGGACCCTATAAGAGGAAAGAGTTATGGAGGGCACGGGGAAAGACAAACAGAAGAGTGTGGGACACACCAACACTGAGATATGAGTGTATGCAAAACGATGTCTGACAGGCGAGCAGAAGTACAGTAGATGGGCGTGTACTTTTCCACCCCATGCATTCTTAATGGAAAAGAGGTCAGATCAAAAATGGATATGAGCACACCATTCTCGATCAGATCAAACATTCCTGCAATTCTGGCAAGCCACTGCTGGTCGACCCATATGACTGTACGCTTCCGTACACCTGCAAATTCAGCTACTTCCTTCACACTATGGTCTTTGGCACGGCCAAATGCAATCCTGTTAGCCAATCATTAACATCTGCTTTGGAGCCATTTTCCACACATGAAACGAGACATTCACTGCACTGTACCACCTCTTCTCAATCTATGAATCCCATCACTC